>ML675643.1:11190615-11338930 GCA_007922155.1 Mesoclemmys tuberculata
CCGAGAGCCCGCACCCGCTGCTGGGCCGCGCGCGCTGCCTGGCCGAGTGCGTGGCCTGCTTCGGCGGCGCCCGGCCGCTGCCCGCCGCGCTCTGCTACGTGCCGCGCCGCGTGCGCTACAAGCTGTGCCGGGACCCCGCGGCCGGGCCGGGCCGCGCGCTGCTCAGCGTCCGCGAGAGCCCGGCCCGCGCCCGCCGCCCGCCGGCCAAGGGCGCCATCGAGGTGCGCAAGGGCACGTGCGTGCGGGCCAGCGGCGAGGAGTACTGCGACAGCCAGGGCCTCTGGGTCAAGCTGTGCCAGGTGCGCCGCGCCGCCGGGCCGGGCCGGGCCGGGCCGGGCGGGGGGAGCCGCGGGCGCGCGCCCAGGGACTCGGGACGGACGGACGGACGCGGGGAGGGACGGACGGACGGACGCAGGAGAGCCCCGTAGCCCAGGCCTGTCTTCCAGCCACCCGTCGGGGCGGGCCTCTGCTGGCTGCCTGGGCCCAGCCCCCGCCCTGCAGAAGGCGCGGGGCTGAGGGTGGCGCCCGCCAGCCCTGGGTCCCCGCTGCGCGAAGAGGCCGGTCCGGCCCGCCGTTGGCTGTGCAGAGCGGGCTGTGTGCAAACAGCTCTAATCCGGGGCGGCCTCACGCACCAGAGCCCATGAGACCTTGGGGCCAAGTCAGGGCCCGCGGGTGGGCAGCGGAGTGAGGCCGTTTGTTAGGGGGTCTCCTAGAGGCTTTGGTGACTTCCAGGCAGCGTGTGGGGAGCAGCCCCCGCGACAGGCGTGGGATTGACTCATAGACTCATAGGTCAGAAGGGACCAATATGATCATCTAGTCTGACCTCCCGCACAAGGCAGGCCACAAAACCCTACCCATACACATTTATAACAACCCCGAACCCATGACTGAGTTATTGAAATCCTCAAAAGTGAGATTTGAAGATTGCTCTTATGGACTGTCTCCACGGTTCCCAGGGTAGCCCTGACTCCGGGTGGCGCGTTTCTCCAGGGTTCAAAGCGACCTAGACTGCACGGGGACCCTCTACAAATATGCTGGGCAGACACCACTCCGCAAGGCCTTCCGCTTTCTAGGGCTAGCCGAAAAGCCAGACGGTGCGGAGGAAGCCGGCCACGCCTGTGGTTTAGTGCACCAGGCTTGCTGGGTTCTTTGAGCCCGGGGATGGCCCCTGTCTGCGTCCTCTCTCTCCCCCCGCCAAGGGACAGAGGAGGAGATTGTCTCCCCATTGGAGAGGGCCCTAACACACACCCCGACCACCCGCTGAGCATGCTTGGGCCCATCAGGAGGCTGGCAGAGCTGCTCAGGTTGGCAGGGGAGGTGGGGGTGTCCTTGGGCATGCCCCAGCTTGAAGGTTGTGGTGGAGGAGAGTCCAGAAACCTTCTCAGGATGGAGGGAGATGGGGGAGGACACCTGGAAGTCTGGGCCCTGGCCAGAGAGCGCTGGGGGACTGGGGCCGGGGGTTATTTGTATCACTGGGGGCAGAACTGAAGAGAGATGGGCTGGGGGGTGGGGTGCAGTTTGCCAGCCACATGGCCGTGCTGAGTGCCTGTGGGGGAGAAGGGTTCTGCTGACCGAGGGCCCTTGGCTCTAGCCTACTGGCAGAACCGGAGCTAGTAGCTGGAAGCCGAAGCCAGAGGAATTCAGCACAGGAAAGGGCCTGTTTTGTAGATCTGGGGGAGCGGCGGATTCTCTTCCATCACTCCGGGGGCTCTTTCTCACCGGCTGGCTCTGGCTGCCCTGAAGGCATGGCCGAAGGTGGGAAGCGGGGCGGAGGAGGTTCTCTGGCGTGGGTGATGAAGGCGATCTCTGACGAGGCGATCCGGAGGTCCTGGCTGGTCTGGAGGGCTCTGACTCGGCCTGTTACTCTGCCGAGCAAGAGCTGTCAAACGCCCCCAGGGCCGTGTGTGGCTCTTCTGCTGCGGGGATGGGTGAAGCCAGGGCCAGGGCCTCCCTGATGGGCTGGGCGTTGCTCTGCAGGAACAGCTGGAGGAGTATAAGGGCAGCTGTGAGCTGGAGGAAGGCTGGATCCTGGTGTGCAAACATGCCGAGGGAGGGGACCGGCTGGTCCCGGTCGAGTCCACGGACAGAATCCAGAGGCAGCAGCAACTGTTCGGGATCGATTATAAACCCGTGATCAGGTACGGGGCGGAGGGTTAGGGGATTGGGCTTGGACCTGGTGCCCCAGCTGGTCGTGTCTCCGTGTGGCTGGCTCGGAGAGGCGTGTGGGGCTGGGCACCGCCCGGGTTGTGTTGGATGTCATCCCCTAGCGCCCGACTCCTGGGGGAAATAAGGGGCTTGCTGCGACTGGCCAGGAGCCAGAGCTGATCCCGGCTCCCCGGGGTTGCATGTGTCTGACGTAGCGCCTGCCTGCATCGGTGTCCCTGGCGCCTGCGGGCGGCGCTGCTGGGCAGGAATCTCCCTCGCAGGGCCGGGTCAGCCATCCCTTCTGATGCCAGGTCGTTTCTCTCTGGGGCCACAGTAATTGGCAGGAGCCCCGCAGCGGAGCTGTCCCGAGCTCCAGGGTGACCCCAGCCCTGGCGTGGGCTCTCCCCTGCCCAGAGGCTGATTCTGCCTGGATAGCTCCAGGCTCTTGGGACCTGGTGTGATATGTCTTTCCCCCCTCCCCCCGCAATCTGGGCTGGTGTGTAGTTGTCACCCCAATTCCTCCGTCCTGGGCGCCAATTTGCTCCGCTTTGCTGTGTGAACCACCCACTCCTGGGTCAGCCCATGCCCAGCCTCTTGCAGGTAATCGGTCCCTGCCCCAGTGAAGGCGCACTTCTGGCCAGCCGCTCCTGGGATAGACCTCCAGCAAACACCCCCGGGCCCAGATGCAACCCCAGGAACTGCCGTCTTGCAGGGTTCAGTGCTGTACCCTGCAAGTTTGTTCACGTGTCCATCTATCTAACAAATTGATATGCACCAGCTGTCACTCCTAGAGAGGTCTCTGCACACGCTCAATCCACACGCACTGTTTTAGATCAAACAAACTAATTCAATTTATTGACTACAGCGAGATTGTAAGTGATTATAAATCAGATTAACATAAATCAAGAGATTAATACAAATCGAGGAATCGGTCACAATTAACTAAGAGAGAACTCGCTTCCTAAACTAAGCTTAGTATTTCAGTCGCATTTCAGTCTGTGCTGTTCGCATGCCCCTAGCTGCCTGCGATGAATCTTGCTGCCAGGCTCCCCTGCTGCCGCGCCCCCCCCACCCCCCCAGCAGTTGTGAGTCCCTGATGTTGCTTAGAAGATGGATTCCAGGGGAGAGCCCTGACTCTGAGACAAAGATGCTGCTTTCTTTTAACAAGTTTCCTCCACCCCTGGGGTCAGGTGATCGGCCATGTCCGGCAACGGGCTCAATTTCTTCCACTTGAGCCAACGTGCTCGGCTGTGCTTAGGCCAGTCTGTTGTTCCTGTGTGCATGCCTCTGCAGAACCACAGCTGCGTTTGTCTGCAGCTATTCAAGCCACGGGAGACAACGCATTTGGGTTATGACATAGCAGAGTTTCATATCTGTGCATGTGTGACATTGCAGGGAACATGCTGCCACAATGTTCAGTGTGCCATAAGCTTTCCAAAAACACCTTCCGTGGCATACATCGCATCAGACCAGACACAGTTACGCTACAGGGGTGAACGTGAATGCTACACAAGTCACACCATAAGGGGGTATCTGGGGTACAGTGCGTCACACCTGGGCCACCTCTGACCTGCTGACCGAGCCACGGGGGAAACGGTTGCTTTCAGAAAAGAGATCCATTGCCACTGAGTGAGGAAGTGGGTGTAACTAGATGCTAGAAGCTGCTCTTGGCCAGCAGGGGAGCCGGTTGGCCGTCTCTGGGCCTTACGTGGCCCCCAGTTATCCAGCGTGTTCACACACACACGCACCCCCCATCCCTCTGGGAGGGGATGGATGAACAGAGATTTGCCCAAGGTCGCTTAGAGGATCTGTGGCAGAGCAGGGATTTGCCTCTCCCACCCCCATCACTCAATAACTGGGTCATCCCTTCACCACTCCATCCTGTGGGTTCTTGTTTCAGGTGGGAGCAGGTGGTGGATCTGACGTACTCCCTGCGGCTTGGCGCCAAACCCAAAACCATGGAGCAGGACGAGGCGGCGGTGCAGAAGCTCCGGTAGCAGCGCGTCTCAGGGGCTGCGGGTTCTGCCGTGTCGAGCCAGAGAGAGTCCCTGTGTCTTACCGGCTCTCCTGGCCCCTCTCGCGGGGCCCGGGGAAGGCTGGGAGCCACCCTGTGGAGTAGAGAAGGGGAGTGCCCCACGCCTTGGCTGTTTGTTCTGTGCAAATGGCCGGGGCCTCATATCAAGTGGGTCATTCGGCCAGGAGGCCTCGTTCCTGACGGCTGGGTATTAAATTGCAGCTCAGCCCCAGGCCAGCAAGGGGGGGCTTTCCATGGCTTGCCTGTGCTGGCGAGTGCCTGTTCTCTATGGTGCCCCTGACTGGCCAGGGCAGGGACAGCACCAGGGTGTCGCCAGCTCCGCAGGGTCAGTCCCAGGCTGGCCAGGGTTAGGGGCAGGTCGGGCTCATCCCTGGCTTAACCCTGCGTGTGCCGGCAGGTTTGTGCCCCCGACGTGGAGTTACGAGTGCGACGAGGACCTGGTGCGCTTCTTGTACGACCACGTCGGGAAGGAAGACGAGAACCTGGGCAGCGTGAAGCAGTACGTGGAGAGCATCGACGTCTCCTCCTACACGGTGCGGGGCCAGCCGTGACGTGGGGGGTGCTTTGTCCGTTGCTCCCGTCTCTTGGCTCGGAGAGGAGAGTGTCCGGTGCCCCGACCCTTCCTGCGGTGGGAGAGGCTGAATCCCTGAGTGGGGGCGGAGAAGCATTCGGATCTCATCCCGCGCAGGTTGAAATTAGCAGGGGCTGCGCTAGGGGACCCCGGGACAGGAGGACTCTGCTTTGGGCAGCAGATGCCAGGCTTGGCTGCTGCACAGGCTTCCCCTGGCATGATGGGGTGCAGTGCCCTCTCCCCTCCCCAGCCGGTCCCCCCCACCCTACCCAGGTAGCCCCCATCCCAGCACTGGCGCAAATGCAGCCAGCCCCCTGTGGGTGTCAGCCGGTGCCCCAAAGCAGGGCCTGGGCTCCCTCCGTCTGACCCTCCTCCCCGCCCCCTTCCAGGAAGACTTCAACGTGTCGTGTCTGACGGATGGCCACGCAGACACCTACTGGGAGAGCGACGGCTCCCAGGGCCAGCACTGGGTGCGGCTCACCATGAAGAAAGGCACCATCGTCAAGTGAGAGCTGCCCGCGCCCCTATCCGCACAACGCGGGGGTGGGTCTGTGCCTCCCCGGGGGCTGGGTTTATGGGGGGACTGCGGGTGGGCTGGTGGTCACCCAGGTGGGAGCCCACAGGCCCGGTGCCCCTCCACTTTTGTCAGGGCGGGCAGGAGCTGGCACTGAAGGAGGGGGGTTCATGTGAGCTGGCTGAGTTCCCACATCTGCCTCAGGCTGCTTCTCCCTGGCTTGTGAGGGGACCCCGCGGTCTGGGTCAGTCTGGGGCTCCCCAGCTCTGGCAGGGACCAGGGGGGTGTCCCTAGAGCTGGCGTCCCCCCTCCTCCCGTGAACGATTGTGACGAGACTTGATTGGGGGAGGAGGGTTGACAGTGTTTTTCTTCCAACTTTTTTTTTGTGGGGGGACAGCCTGAAAATTGTTCCCAACGGCGCTTTTCCCCCTTGAATTTCCCTCTGGTCTGAAACCTGCGTGTCACAAAGGAAAGCCTTCCCAAGGTTGGGGGGCCAGGGGCCAGTGTGGCACGGAGCTGCTGGCCGGGGGGTTCCACGCCGGGGGGCCCAGCTGTCCCTCTGTCTCCTCCCCTCCAGGAAGCTCCTGCTGACAGTGGACACGACGGACGAGAACTTCATGCCCAAGCGGATCGCAGTGTATGGTGGCGAGGGCGACAACCTGAAGAAACTGAATGACGTGGGTGTCGATGAGTGAGTGGAGTGGGAAAATGGGGGGTCTCCTGGTTTAGAGGTCTGAGCGCAGCCTCTGGTGCCTCCCCACACTGGTTGAGACTCCAGCTGGTGCCTCGGTTCAGGCCCTCGCCGCTCTGCCTCGGTTTCCCCATCTGCACGATAACGGAGGGCAGGAGGCAGCTGCCTCGGTGGGGGGCCTGCAGAGGACAGGCTCCCCCATGCGCTTGTCACACCTGCGGTGTGGATTGTGGGAGTGCGCATGGAAGGTGGCTAGCGCAGTCCCCGCCCCATAGCCCTGTCCTGCTTGAGGCTCCAGGACTGAATGCTGTAGGTCACGGCGCCCTCTGTCGGAGCCTGGCCGCGCGGCCCAGCGACTCCAGCCCAAGGGGTTGAGGGGGCTGGGCATGTGGGCACGTTAGCTGTGGGTCCCCATGGAGGATCTGCACAAGAGCCCCCACTTCCAGTGAGCTGGGATGGTTTGGGGCACAGCCCCACGGCCGCACCGCAGCTGCCCCGGTTAGTGGCTGCGGTGCACGGAGGGGGTGTTCTCTGGAAGCAGAGGGGTACAGCCTCTAGCAGGGCAAACCGCAGAGCTGACCGCCAGGCCCGGAGCCATGACCTGGGAGTCAGCTCGGCCATCTGGCCACTCCCCCCGCGGGGGCCAGGCGGACATGTTTCTTGGGGCGGCAGGGAGATGGTGGGACGGAGACACCCAGCCTCCCCTCCCGGGCTCTGTACAGCTGCCCCAGAACCCCCCCAGGGGCACCCGGCCCATCGCTGAGCGTTTGCACAGCTGTGCTTTGCTCTCCCGGGAGATCTGCCCCGTGGGGATCTCTGGCGCTTGCCAGACCCACAGGTGCTAATGTCCCGGCGGGAACGGCCGCGCGGCTCTGAGCCCCTCCATGCTGTCGTTCCAGGAGCTACATAGGCGACGTGTGCGTGCTCGAGGACATGACAACTCACCTGCCCGTCATCGAGATCCGAATCGTGGAGTGCAGAGGTGGGGCCGCCCCGCCCCGCGGGGTTGTGTGCCTTGGCCCCGTCGCTAAGGGAGCCGGCTGTGTTGGTGGCCAGTCGTGCCCCGTGACCAGCAGGAGGCAGGCTGAGATCCCCAGGCCATGGACAGCCCCGGGGGGAGGGCGGTGAGGCATCCCTTGCCCCCAGCCCTACTCCTGCTGTGTGGTGCCTCTGGAAGCCCCAGCCCTGGGGCCGCTCCGGTGCTCGTTCACAGACAGAGACGAGCCCGGATCTCGACCCCCTGGAGTTGGAGGTTTGGTCCTGAGTTCTAAACCTGCTCCATCCCGTCTCCTGGGTCCCTTGACGGAGAAGCAGCCCCCCAGGAGCCTGAGCTCTGGGGACGGTCTAGACTGGACCAGAGGATACTCTGGAGAGAGCAGCCCCGGCCCTGCTGGCTCAGAGGTCTGGCCAGGTGTGCCCCTGGGGCCAGTCCATGGCCTGCGGGCCGTGTGTTACCAAACCATGCTGGCTCCAGGCCAGGCGCCCCCGGCCCCGCTGAATCAGCTGTGCTCTCTCCTGGCAGATGATGGGATCGACGTCCGCCTCCGGGGCATCAAGATCAAGTCGTCTCGGCAGCGGGAGCTGGGGCTCAGCGCCGACATGTTCCAGCAGGCCAGCTTGGTGCGCTACCCCCGCCTGGAAGGGACCGAGCCGGACCTGCTGTACAGGCGGGCAGTCGTCATCCAGAGGTATGGCCCGGGACGACAGCAGGGGTTGCCGGGGGAAATGTGCCCTGGACCCTGGGGGCAGGACACGGTGGTGCAGGCTGGACCGGCGGGCCCTGTATCCAAGGGATGTGCAGGGGGTTTGGGGAGGCAGAAGGGGGCCTGGTCTGGACGCCTGGCTTAACTCCCCAGCTCTTTCTCTGAGGTCTCCTAGCTGGTTTCCCATCACCTGCGGTCGGGGCCCAGCTTTGATGCTCTTCAACCAAAAGATGCTGCTTCCAGCAGCACAGCCACCCCCGGCGCCACGTCGGAGTCCGGGGTGATGGCGTCCCCTGCTGAGCGTCTGCGCCGTCTCCTCGCCGGTGCGTGGTGCCCCAACGCCCGGTCAGCAGGGGCCTGCTGGGAGAACACGGCACCGTCCTGTCCCGGGAAGCCGTGCGGCTCTGGCTCTCAGGCCCCCCAGGGTTTGCTGCAGGCTGGGGGCTCCGTAGAGGGTGGGCACACGCAGAATCCCCCCTGGACAGCTAGCCTCCTCCCCCACCTGGCGACGCGGGGAGCAGACCCTGCTGCAATGTCCTGGGGCAGCCCCCCAACACGAGTGCCCTGGCAGGGGTGGAGGCGCATGGTCCCGGGCCTGGCCGTGTGTCTCGAGCGGCTCCTGTTGCTTTTCCAGGTTCATCAAGCTCCTGGACAGTGTCTTGCACCATCTCGTCCCGGCCTGGGACCACACGGTCGGCACCTTCGCCTGGCTGAAGGTGGGGCACAGCTCGGGGTCCCCTCTCTGTCATTCGCTGTGGGGCTGACACTCCCGAGGGGGGAGTGAGTGCCCCCTGGTGTCCAAGAGAGGGAGGTGCAGTCTGGGTGCCCCGTTGGCACCAGAGGGGGCAGGGGAGGTGGAAATGTCTGGGGCGCAGCATGACTTGGCAGGGAGCCCTGGCCCTGGGGGGCGGGGAGGAGAGCAGGGATTGTACAGGTTAGCTGGCAGCACAGCGGGGAGGGCCGGGTAAGGTGGGCATTCAGGGGGAGGGAGCATAGAGCCCGATGCAGTGTCGGGGTGGGGGCGACGCAACAGACGATGCCCCTGCCTGCATGGGGAGGGCGCAGGCCGGGATCTCTCTAATCCAGGCCCCGCCTTGCCCCTGCCAGCGCATCAAGCAGTTCCTGCCGCTGTCCAAGCGGCGCACGGCTCTGATCACCCAGTGCCTCAAGGACTCGGAGACCAGCAAGCCCAACTTCATGCCGCAGCTCTACATCAACCGGCGCCTGGCCATGGAGCACCGCGACAACCCCGCCCTGGACCCCAGCTGCAAGAACGCCGTCTTCACCCAGGTACTGCACCCGCTCGCCCCTTGCCTGGCCACAAGCCCAGGGCGGGCTGGGTGCTGGGAGAGTCCGGCACGCTGCAGGGCTGGCCCAGGTGTGCCCTGCGAAGCTCAGGGTCTGGAGAGGCTGGGGGCGCGGTTATTGGGGAGGGGGCACCCCAGCGTGTCTGGCTGTGGTTCCTTTCGGGCCCTGGCTTTCTCGTGGCTGTAGCCTTTCATCCATGGCTGCATAGCTCCTAGTGGGTGCCCGTCCTGCCACCGGGGAGGAGGGCCCAGTGGCTAGCATGTGAGCCCAGCACTTGGGAGATCTGGATGGTTCCCTGCTCTGTCACTGACTCCCTACATGATCATGGGCAAGTCTCCCCCCTGTGCCTCCGTTCCCATCTGTCCCAGGGGACGGCAGCACTGCCCTGCCCCCCAGGGGCTGTGGGGTGCTCGGGTACCCGATGGGGCCCTGGGACTTCCTGCGGTAGCTCGACGGACAGACAGCAGCTGAGTCTCGGTCTCCTCTGCCGGCTCTAGGTGCACGAGGGCCTGAAACCTTCCGACAAATACGAGAAGCCCCTGGATTACAGGTACGCAGCCCTGGGGTCAGGGCCCTGCTGGCCGGGGGGACGTGCAGCACGGGGCCTGAGATGGGTGGGGTCTGCATGATCCATGTCAGAGAGAGAACGTGAGCCCCGTTCCCAGGGGAAGGGCCAGCACCTCAAAGAACCGGGTCGTGTCTCAGCGAGGCCAAGGTGCCAGCGGATACCAGAGGGGTCCCTCCGGGGCAGGGCGCAAGAGCGCTCGAGCTGGCCCTGGCCTGGCTCTGAATTCCCAGGGGTGACCAGCTGTCTGAGCTGCCACCTTGGCTCTCCGCAGGTGGCCGCTGCGCTACGACCAGTGGTGGGAGTGCAAGTTCATTGCCGAGGGCATCATCGACCAAGGTGCGTCCCCAGAGCTGCGTGCAGGGCCTGGGCTCCTCCCCGCGGGGCAGGCCGGTCACCCTGCGGCCTTCCACCCAGCTGCATCCTCGCTGCAGCGTCTCTGTGCTCTCGTGGGGATCGGGGCCCCTGCCCTGCGTGCTGGGGGTGGGTGACAAGCTCTCCCCACATGGTGCTTCCTTCTCAGCCCTCCGCCAGGATCAGGGTGGGGTGGGGCAAGGGGGCGGGCTTGGGAGTCCCTCCCCCCCATGGTGTTCTCTTCGGGTGCCCATACCAGGGACCTGGCAGCTGGGGCTGCCCGACGGGAGGCTTCCCAGCCGATACCAAGCCGGGGTTGGTTCGCGGCAAGCTCTGAGTGTCCAGGGCTGGGGCTCGTGGCGCTCAGGGGGGGCCGGTTTCTCCGGGTTGCAGGCGGCGGGTTCCGGGACAGCCTGGCAGACATTTCAGAGGAGCTGTGCCCCAGCTCGGCGGAGAGCCTCGTGCCGCTGCCCTTTTTCGTCCGCACGGCCAACCAGGTACCACGGGGTGGGCCTGCCCGTGCCATCCATCGGGGGGCAGCTTTGCTCCCCGGGCTGGGAGACCCTGGTGGTCGGGAGAAAAGCCCAGACTTTTGGGGATGTGGCTGGGATGCTGGGAGTGGCGTCTGGAGGCCTGCAGGGAACATCATCCACCCCCTGACTGGGGAACTGGCCTCTTCCTGGGCGACCCGCATGTCCCATTTGCTACACAAGCTGTTGGTTTCGCCTCCTGCTTACATGGGAGCCGGTGGAGTCGGCTGGACGGTGCAGGGGGGCCACACGGCAGGGGAGGGGCACCAATGAGGTCTGGAAGGCGTGCTCCCTCTGTAGCCTGCAGGGGGCGCTGGGGAGCGAGCAGCAGTACTTCCTGCATCTGCCAGGTGAGCTGTGCCCCCACGGGGCGGGGGCCTGTCCCCCCCGTTCCTGGCACCAGCCGGTGTGGCTGAGCCCGTCTCTGTTCCAGGGCAACGGCACTGGGGAGGCCAGGGACATGTACGTCCCGAACCCCTCCTGCAAGGAGCTGGCCAAGTATGAGTGGATCGGCCAGATCATGGGAGCGGCACTGCGGGGCAAGGAGTTCTTGGTGAGTTCTGGGCGAGGGTGGGGGCCCTGCCCCACCTGGGGGCTCACCGCAGCCCCGGCGTTGCCCCCTCTCGGTGTGGGGAGTGGGTGCCGCGTGGGAACGCTGGGGCTCAGGCCGTTGCAGTCCATAGCCCCGGCCCCTGGGCTTGAGCCAATAACTGGACCGAGCTGAGGCGACCCCTCAGCACTGAAGAGGGGCACAGGTGAGTCCCTGCATCACCCCTGTGCGGTCTGTGCCCCCCACAGGCACGGGACGGGGGGCCCTGCTGGGGGCTTGGGAGAGCTGAGGCACTGCAGTGATCAAAGGGCAGCGAGCGGAAACCTTCACAGCGGTCCCTGCCTGTGCCGTCCCTGCCCTGGCGTCTGGGGCAGAGCCCAGGAGCGGCTGCCCCGTACCTTCGGTTGCTCCGCCTCCCTCTGTCCAAGAAGGGGGCACTGAATCCCCCCCGGGCGATTGTTGCGGGGGGATCTAGCTGGCTGGCACTGCTGCCATGGCCCCCTTTCTAGGGCACTGGCCTGCAGCTGGCGAGGTGCCCCTGCGCCCGCCGTCCCAGCCTGCGTCCTTTCCTTGCTGCAGGTGCTAGCTCTGCCTGGCTTCGTGTGGAAGCAGCTGACGGGGGAGGAGGTCAGCTGGAACAAGGACTTCCCTGCCGTGGACTCTGTGCTGGTGAGGTTGGGGTCGGCTGGGTGTATGGGTCCCAGCATGCAATGCTCTGGCTGCTCACCGGGGGCGGGCGGGGGGTTGCCTGGGGGCATCTCCGCTCTCCAGCCATTGCTGTCGCCCATCCATGCAGGTGAAGCTCCTGGAGGTGATGGAGGGGATGGACAAGGAGACCTTTGAGTTCAAGTTCGGGAAGGAGCTGACCTACACCACGGTGCTCAGCGACCAGCGCGTGGTGGAGCTGATCCCTGGCGGTGCCAGCACCGTGGTGCGCCACGAGGACCGCCAAGAATTCATCCGCCTGGTGCAGAAGGCCCGGCTGGAGGAGAGCAAGGAGCAGGTAAGGCCCTGCGGACCCGTTCCTACCTGCCCCCTTGGAGGTGACTTGTGCCCTGAAGCATGGAGGTTGTGGCCATTCACATGTCTCCCATCCAGTTCTCATGGGCTGAGTCCTGGCCTTCCTGTGCCCTGAGCGACCAGGTTCCTCTGCCACAGCTGCCTGTCGGAGCCGGGGCAAGTCCCTTAATCTCCTGGGGCTCCATTCCCCCTCTCACGCCATGCTCCATCATCTCAGCGGGGGGATCCCACACTCTCCGCCCCAGCCTCTAACCCTGCCCGGGGACTCCCCGTCTGCTCCACCCCCTGCAGATCGCTGCCATGCAGGCCGGGCTGCTCAAGGTGGTGCCCCAAGCCGTCCTCGACCTCCTCACCTGGCAGGAGCTGGAGAAGAAGGTGTGCGGGGACCCCGAGGTGACGGTGGACGCCCTGAAGAAGCTCAGTAAGTGTGGGGCTTGCTGGGGAACCGTCCGTGAGACGCCCTCAGGCCGTCAGGACCCAGACAGTCGCTGGATGTGGTGCGGCACCGGCCACGTTCCCCCTTGGCTGGGCCCCTGGCACTGGGTGCCCTTAGTTAGGCCCCATCAATGGCCTCAGGCGGGGGGACGTCCGTTGTGCCCAAGCTCTGAGTGCTCCCCCGTTAGGACCTGGGGGTGCGTAGGGGGCATCGCACCTGCCCAGCTGTGACCCGGGTCTTTCTGTGCCTCCTCCCCCCAGCTCGGTTTGAGGATTTCGAGCCGTCAGACACCAGGGTTCAGTACTTCTGGGAGGCGCTCAACAACTTCACCAATGGTGAGTGGCCGGGGGGGCGGCCAGGCCACTGATTTCTGCTGGATCCGTGCGGCTTCCCAAAGCCGGGCACCCTGGCCTGAGACCCCACTGCTGGCCTTCGGGGGCATGATCTCCAGCTCTGTCAGCGGGGGCTCCCAGCTGCCCCCCCACCCCCGAACAGCTGAGACCCGCAGCCAGGCACAGGGGTCAGGCACCTGGCAGGCTCCCTCCCACCCTGGGCACAGCTGACGTCTTGTTCTCCTCCCCCCCAGAGGATCGCAGCCGCTTCCTGCGGTTTGTGACCGGCCGGAGCCGCCTCCCGGCTCGGATCTACATCTACCCGGACAAGCTGGGGTGAGTGTCCCACTCAGGGAGGGGGACTGGTGTTACTCTGTGCCTGGGGCTGCCTCCGCTGGCCGGATCTGACCTGCTTGTCCTCTCCCCCCCAGCTCTGAGACGACAGACGCGCTGCCAGAGTCCTCCACCTGCTCCAGCGCCCTCTACCTCCCCAGCTACGCTAGGTAAGTCACGGCTAGGTCAGTAAGGCTTTGGCTGGCCGCCCGGGCTCTGCCGCACAGCGCTGGGTTTCAGGGTGCCCATCCCAAGGCAGGCCTGGGGGCATTCTCGCCAGCGGGTCGCAGGGCTGACACGTGAGAGCTGGCTTCTGTTCCCGGCTCTGCTGCTCACGCGTGTGGCAGGTACCCCGCTCTGTGCCTCTGTTTCCCCGAGCATCCAAAGGGGGCAAGGAGTCGTCCTTGTGGGGGGGAGACACCAAGCCTTTATCCATGGCTCGGGCGGCACCGGGCTGGCCCTGGGCACCGCAGGGCGGTGACGGCAGCTCTTCTGTTCCAGCGCCAAGGTGTGCGAGGAAAAGCTGCGGTACGCGGCCTACAACTGCGTCGCCATCGACACGGACATGAGCCCCTGGGAGGAGTGATGGTGCTGGCCCGGGGCCCAGCTGTGATGGCTCTGCTGGACTCCACCCCGGGCAGAGCCCCCCTCTCCCCCCAACCCTGAGAAACGTGTGTATTTAATAAACACAGAGGGGGTGGCTTGGCTGCCTGGCCGCTGGCCGGATCCAGAGTGGGTCGTGGCTGAATAAAACTCTGCCTGGCTCACAGCGTCCAACGGGCCAACGGCGAGGCCTCCCGCCTCCCCCGTGAGACGCCGCCTGTCAACTGCCAGCCCGCCGAGCATGCTGCCCGGTGCCCCCTGAAACGCAACCGCCTCTGGGGTGGAGCCAGCCATTGCCCTGCAGCCGCCCTGCGGAGCTGCTGCTGGGACAGGACAGGAAGTGGATGCCGCGGGCGGAGCTGGGCTGGCGGGTGCTTGTAAACAGCCACTCTGCTCTGGCGGGCCGCGTTTGTTTCCCAGGCTCGCAGTTCACTGGGGGGGGGGGGAATCTCCCCTTCCTGCCAGCCGGGCTGCATGGGGGCGTTAATCTTGTTACTTACCCAGCGCACGGAGTCCTGGGACACAGTTGCCCTGGAGGCCCTCCCCCTCTTTCTCTGTGGGGTCCCCAGGACTCCTGACTCCCCCTCTCGCCCTGCAGTTTAAACCCCCGGCACCAGATCTGGCCCCTGTGCCGTTCCCCTGGAGAGGATGCCCCCCCATTCCCCCCACCCCGGCAGTGCCCCCGTCCGGCAACCAGGTTCTGCTTTAGGCCAAGCCTCTGTGGTGCCAGTGAGCAAGGCGCCCTCCCCTCTGCTCCGGGAGGGGTGCATGGCAGGGGGGCCAGGGAGGGAACCGGGCTGTCGTGCCCTGTGCCCAGAGAGTTCCCGGCGCTGAAGTTTCTGCTTGGGTGGCCCCTCCCACCTGGTTGTTCCTGGCCATCGGGGACTGGCCACACACATGGACTGGGCTGATTCCTTCCTGCCTGGGCCAGGTGGGGCGTTGGCTCCGGGCTGTGAGCTCACCCCCGAGCCGTGGGCAGCAGAGGCTGCCGTTACCCAGTGGGTGTGCTGGCCTGCTGCCCCGTCGGCTTCCCCCAGCCTGGCTCTAAACCAAAATGTTCCTGGCGCGGGGCCAAGGTGACGCTTGACTAGTCTGAGCCAGGAGCTGAGGGCAGGGCATGGCACGGGAGCAGAGCACACTGAGAAGCTGGCACCCCCCTGCCATGTCAGTCTCACCCCATTTCTGCCTGGGTCATGCCATCCTGCCACCCTACACCTGCTGCCAGTTCAGTTGGCTACAGGCGTCTCCTTAACGTCCTGGCTTAACCCGTTGTGCTCCAGTGCTGTTAAACAGCCACCGCGTCCCACTCCAGAGGTGGCTGCATTTCAGTGGTGGGGAAAGGGATCCTACTGCTAGCTCCTGAGCCAGATGTGAGGAGTTACCCAGGCAGTTTGAGGCACTGCCCCATCCCCAGCCCCCTCCCTGGTACGGGGCACTCTGGCCCCCCAGCTCTGATTCCTGCACCATGATGCCTTTCCCCAGTATGCCACTCAGCTGGTGCCTCTACTGGTGTTGGCAAAATTGGAGATTCCTACTCTGTCTAGGTAGGTTTTTAGCCTACCTGGGAGAAGCGCAAAGACGGGGGAAGGGAACCTTCCACATAAACTCTGTGCCATGGTGCTGGTGCCCCAATTTTTTTGCACGTCATTAACCCTGAAGCTTAGTGATGGTGACTTACATGTAACTAGCCCACTGCTCATTGCTTTGACAGAAATAGTGGGCTATTCTGGGGCTGAGGGTAGAGCCAAACCATGGGTGGTGGCTTCCTGTTGTTTCAGCTATCACTACACAATGGGGCATTTAATTGCTCTTTGCATTTAGCCTGAATGAAAGGGACTACTACACCCATGGACTTGAAGTAGATTTGTGATTGGTCTGCAGATCAAAGACATGCTTGATAGCAGCTGTTAACACTTTCCTGCCTAACAGCACCTTAGAAGACTGGACCCGTCTGGGCACTCCTGTTAATTTCACGTCCTTACTGCATGTTGCAGCAATAACCAGCAATCATCCAAGGCTCCCTAGCAATGCCTCCCGTGCCTGATTTTCCCTGGCATTACCCTCTCACTTCACCTGTTGCCTCTGACGTGGCCTTGCTGTGTTATTTGCTCTGACCAGCAGCTCCCTGGGTCAGGGCCTTGTCTCTGCACTTTTCAGGCACGGATGGTGCCATGTTTGGGTGTGGTACCAGAATGGAGCCCAGAGGCAAGGGGGTCACATTCCCCTTCAGCGATGCAGTGCCCGTGCCACGAGCCCGAATGGATCTGATCAGTCCCTGTGTTCCAGCTCTCCTGAGAAGGCGGCAACGAGGAGGCAGTTGTTGATCTCTGGGGAAGGGAAGCGACGGCAGCAGATGCCCAGTCACGTTTCTACAGGTGGTGTAGGCGGCACCCACGCGCGCCCAGGCACCAGGCTGATGCCGCGAGCCAGTTCTAATTGAGGCCGTCTCTGGCCCTCCTAGCTGTGTTGCTCAGGGCTTGCCTGGCACGGCGGGTGGAGACGAGGCCCTGCCACCCAGGGCTGCTGTGGTGCCAAGCTGGGGCGGAGATTGGTCTGTGCTGGGGGAAGGGAAGGCTGTGCTGGGGTAGGCAAGGGTGGCCCACTTGTGGGGCTGCCCCAGAAGCCAGTGCCAGGTCTGGGGAGCCTGGTCTTTGACCTGTCGGGCTCTGGCTGGCGCTGAGCAGCTTTGGCTCAGGGTTTCCGCGGCACCCCCGGGTTCCCAGTCCCAGGGGGAGCGGTAGGGAAAACAGCGCCAAGAGGAAACAGGCGAAGTCTCCCCAGGCGGGCAGGGCGTGTGCGTCTCTGCAGCAGCGGGCAGAGCCAGCGGGCTGCCCTTGCTGGGCTGGGAGACGTCAGGTGACGAGCGACCAGCATGCACCAGCAGCCCCAAAAACACCTGGCCCCTACAATGGTGAACAGCCCAACCACACTGTCTGGCCCCGGGCACTCACCAACCGCCCACCACCACGATCGCCAACAGCTGCCAACAGCTGCCCCGCCATGCTCACCAACTGACCGCTGCCCCCAGCCAGTGCTCAGCGACGTCCCTCCGTGCTCACAGCCAGACACAACACCTGCCCTGCACACTGACCCCAGCTGAACGACAGCTGCCCCCGCCCTCGGGAACAGCCCAACAGGAACACCCAGCCGCCCGCGCTCGCCAACCGTCTGACGACAGCAGCCGGCCCCGCCTGCTCACCTCCAGCCCCACACTGCTGCACTCACCACCAGCCCTGCCACAGCACCCTCTCCTATGCTCACACGCGACCCACGTGCTGCCTCGCAGCCCTGAGACCTCGGCCCCGGGGCCGCAGAGCCATTGTGTGCAGGCAAGGCCTCTTACCCGGCCCTGCTCCCTGAAGGGCCCTGGCCCCAGCCTGATCCAGCGCCCGTGGCACTGGGGGCAAATGCTGGAGCCTCCAGTGCCAGCAGCCGCTCACAGGGGCTGGAGGAGACGCGACACAGCCAGATGGGCCGAAACCGGGCTGTTGGGAGCATCGGCCTGAGCCTGCCTGCTGTGCTTCCGGCACACCCTGCCGGGCCAGGGCGGCCCCCGCTGCCCTGCCCCGCGGTGGGGAGTAGGGTCAGGGCCGCTACTGGAAGGTGCTGGAGCAGTTCAGCAGCGTGTCCCAAACCCACAAGTGTTGCTGGCAAATGGAGAGTCTCTGATTTAGGTGCTCAGCCCCTTGCAGGCCGGTGCTCGCTCAGTGCCTGGGAGTGGCCCCAGGTTGCCTGCCAGTTCCACCTGGGGCGAGTGCGCCGGGGGCGGGTGTCGTTGTGGGGCGGTTGGTGAGCATGTGGGGGCGGCTGGTGTCAGGCCGCTGGTGAGCGCGGGGGCTGGGTGGTGTCGAGCCGTTGGTGAGTGCGGGGGCTGGGTGGTGTCGAGCCGTTGGTGAATGTGTGAATAGCTGTGCAGTAGGGACACGCTGTTGGGGACCCGGGCTGAAGGACCCAGGCCTTTGCTGGGCCTAAAGCCGACAGCCGCTGGGGTTTTTTAAACACACAGGCACGTGGGATGCTCCGTTTCGTTGCTGTGTGAGTGCGCGTGTCGAGTCACTCTCCTTTGAAAATCACAGCCTTTGCCGAGCTCCATCAGCACAGCTGCCCCACTCACGCGGTCCCGGCACGCGGGCTTTTCCCTGAAATAGCCCCCTGGTACGTCGGACATTGTGGGACAGCTGAACTCACAGCCCAAGATCAGCCCCTCCCCTTTCGTACCAAGTGCTGTACAAACACAGAGCGAGAGCCAGTCCCTGCCCGGAAAGCTCTCCATCCAAATAGACAAAGCAGGCAGAGGATGGGAGGGAAACTGAGGCCTGGAGGTGGAGGGGGGGAAGGGACTTGCCCAAAGTGACCATGCAGGTCAGTGGCAGGGCTGAAATACAGCCCAGGTGGCCGGACTCCACATCTGATGCCCTGCCCACCCGTTTGTATTGTTTTATTTAACACGTATCACAGAAAACAGAGCAGCCCGCTTTGACGGCACAGGCACAAGGGGGCAGAATGATGGTGAAATCGACATGCTTTGCTTTTTTGCCGTTCCCACCTGCCGAGGTGGGGTCCTGGCCCCAGCATTGCACTAACGCCTGGGTTTCTTTGTGTGGAATTTCTTCCCTTTTAAAAAACCTTCAGTGGCAGGAGCAAACTGGAACCGGCCCGCTCGTCCTGCGGGGGTGGCGATTGGCTTGATGCGAGGCTATTTAGCTGAGCGCCCCTCAAACGCACCCACCGAGCCAACCGAGCCCGCATCATCGGCTGAGTTGCAGGTAGCGTCGGGTGCCACCCCTGCCCCTCTGGGCCAAGGCGTGCGATTTCCCCAGCACAGCGGGAATGGCCACAAGACGTGACTGCCGACAGTCGCAGACGGGGCGACCTAGGAATTCCTCTCTCCTCCCGGCACCAGACGTGACTGCCCGAAATACACCTCCCCCTTCCTCTCCCCCCGCACTTTCAGTTTGACACGACTCTTTTGTTTGGCAGCATTAGGGCCATGCACTGTTTAGTAGCGGCCGTGCCCTGCCCCAGAGCGCGCCAGGTAAGGCCCTGTCTGTTTCCCAAATCGGTTTGGATGTTAATTAAGGTTTTTCATGTGAATCCAACAATAACCTCAGCTGCTGCCCAGAGGGGAAGAGTCATAAACAAATCCAGGGCCAGAGACAAGGCCTAGCAGGATTTATAGGCAGCATAATTGTGCCCAGTGCCCGTTGCTGCACGTCAAACCCACGCCCCACTTCGGGGACAGCTGCTAGAGGGGGCAGCAGGTCTCAGGTGCCAGGTGGGGGTTTTAAGGCCCCCCTGGTAATCAGCGAGATAGACGCCACTCTTCAGCTTTCTCACAACCACCCACCCACCTCTTCACGTGTCCCCGGTGCGTGGCAGTGCCCGCAGGATGATTGATGGCAGCTTCTCACCGCGTGTGGCTGAGGACAGGCCCTGACTCATCCTAGCTGAGCTGCGTTCCCTCCCCCGCCCCCGGGCGCGGGGGTTCAGAGCGAAGAGAACTTGGGGAACGGAACTTTTCCCTTCATCTGCCACTGTCCTCCCGCCCCCCCCCAGCACCCACCACCTGCCAAAACACAGGTGCACTGGTGACCACCAACTAGCACAGACCTTACAGCGGCTGCTCCTTGGCTGTACGTATCACCTGGGCCTGGCTTGGCTCGGGGGGGCTCAGCTCGTGCTTTGAATGACTCTAGCCAGCCAGGGATCTTGAAGGCACTGCGTAGCAGAGAGGTCTGAGCCAGCGCGCCGTGACACGTAGCATCATGTGCCTAGAACCCCGCTGGGAGGGCAACATCCCAAATCGGACCCCTGGGAAACCAACACAGTGAAGCCTGCCTGCCTTTGCAGCCAGCCTGAGACGCTAGCTCTGAGAGGAGCGACAGAAACCTTCCAAATATGAGCCAGCGTGGCACTGTCTGCCTGAGTCTGCAGACAGGCCCATCGGCGCACCTGGCAGGGTGTTGATTCTGAAGCCTAGTGATGACACGTTGAAACATCGGGCTGGTTCTCTGTTTCGCCAGCGGACTTTTTAGCCGATGCATCCAGCTGCTATGAGATTGTGCTTCCACGGAGCAGCAAGCAGAAGACCCCAGGAGTCTCAGCTCCCCGGGGGGGGGGGTCCTGACTCCATGCATCATCTAAGAGCCGGTGAGCAGGCAGCAGAGAAGCCAGGCCCTTCCTCGGGACGTTCCTGCCTCAGCAGCTGAGTTTGCAGGCCCTGGGTTTGTCCCATGCAAGCAGGAAGGGCTGGTGCACCTCAGTGCAGGTGTTTTGGGTCTGAACTAAGGGACATGCTGCTGCTTGAACACTCACATGTCCCCTGGGACACGTCCCCCAGGAGCTGGGTCAGACCTGCCACCCCTTGGGCGGGGGGGCAATCCCCAGCTGCGGCCACAAGGAGGCACCCTTGGGGTGAGTGTCCCCGTCACAGGTGGCTAAATGTTCCTGGAGCTGAGATTAGGGGTGAGTTAATGGGCTTGGCCGGACCTTGGGGGGAGCGTGCACCCCCTCACAGCCACAGCCCCAACCTCTGGAGGGAGGTGCAGCCCCCACTCACACACCTGTCCTTACCTCGGAGGGGAAGTGTGCATGCCCCCCTCCTCCCAACCGCTGGCCAGATCTCAGTGTGCACCACACCCTGTACCGCGCCCCAGGGGCCGGCAATGCCCCTGGTGCCATCCGATGGGCACGTGTCAGCGTCTTTGTTTCAAATCTCTTCCCCAGAAGCCCCGTCCTGTGCCGGCCCCCGGCACTGCCCGGCTCAGAGGTCAGTGTCTGGCCGCTAGGCTGGGATTCCCTTGGCCGGCCGAGCAGCTTTCTTTGCTTGTGGGCGGCTCCTTTTCCCCTCGTGTGGCACAAATGGGGCTGGCTGGGCCGGGAATGAAGGCCAGGGCGCATGGCGGCGGGGAGGAGAGGGGGCACGCGTGGGCCTGGCTAAGCTGTAACCTGTTTCCCTGCAGAGAAAGAGAGGCTGGGGGTGAGAAGAGAACCCCCCCGCCCCCCCAGGGCCCCTAATGAGGAGGGGCTGCCCGCGTCCCATGCGCTGCGTTTGTGAGTGGATGGGCACAGAGGCCTCTCCAGGTTGGGGGGATGCCCTCTCCACTGGCATGGCCAAGGGGCCTTGTCCTCCCAGCGGGTGGTGCTGTTCTCGGGGCAGGGATGAGCAGGGGATACGGGAGCAGGGCTGCTTTGAAAAGGGGTCACAGCCACGGCTGGAGACGTGGGCCTAGGCAGCCAGGGTTGATGGGGGTGAGCTCCCCAGTCCCCCCCCCCCCGTCTCCCCCAAAAGCTGAGCCAGCCCGTTCTCATCCAGCCTCCTCGGCTCAGACAGTCCTGCCCTGCAGCCCCCGAGGACGGGCCGTGGGCTGATGCTGGGAGCTCAGAGGCGCTGGGGAGGGCGCGAAGGCCTGGCTGCCGGTTCCCGCTGGCCGGGCTGTCTCCAACGCGGGGGCGTGCACCCAGCAAGCTCCCATCTGCCTCCCCCAGACTCAGCACATGCACCGCCCTCCTGGAGGCAGCACTAGAGCCCTGGGGGGCGTCTGCTGCCGGCTAGGGCACTCCCCGCAGAAAGGGAGCCGAGCCGGAGCACCCCGAAATCGTGACTGCGCCCCCACGGCTGCAGGAGCTTTCACCAGTGCCTGGCGGTGTGGAGGCGCCGGCTTCTTCCAGAGCGCGGCCATGATCACTGAGTGGTTCTCTGGCCTCGCCTCTGCCCCCGCAATTCTTCCCCCCCGCACCGTCCCCTCCATCACCCCAGCCCCCCTCCAGCGCCGGGGTGGTTCTCCCCCGTCCGTGCCCAGGCCTAGGGGTTGGGGGGGCAGGGAGCAGAGCTGCCCTGAGCTGCTGGGCTCTGTCTGCTCCCCCCCCCCCAAACATCCAGTCCTGGGGTGTGTGGGGGGGTGGGAACTTGGCCTGCTTCTGCAGCAGCTCTGATTGGCTGCGCTTCCCCCGGAGGTGGGGTAAGTGGGGCAGGCAGCCAATCAGAGGAGGATTTCCCACCCAGGCCAGGCTGAAATACCCAGGCTCAGTGGAGGTTCTCACCCAGGCAGGGCCGGCTCCAGCCCCGGCCAGGCTCAAGCAAGGGGTGGGGACGTGGCGAGAGCTGGCAGGCCCTGTGGCTGGGAACCACACCGCGTCTTTCACCTCGGGGCTGTTTCACAGGACCCCACCCTGCCCACCAGGTCAGGAGCGAGGGGCATCGGCTGAGCTGGGGGGAGCCCAGGACCAGGAGAGCAGGGGGCTGTGGGTCAGGGCTGGGAGGCGCTGGCAGAGGTTGGGGGTGATGGGGGGTAGAGCCCAGGACCGGGAGAGCAGGGGGCTGTGGGTCAGGGCTGGGAGGCGCTGGCAGAGGTTGGGGGTGGATGGGGGGTAGAGCCCAGGCTGTGGGTGGGATGAGGAGCACAGCTAGTGGGTCTCCATACGGCTCTGCCCACACTGATTCCGTTGCTGGACGGGGCCGGGTGGATTGCAGGCAAGTGGCGGATGCGTGGGTGCTCTTTACAGCAGGCTCGGTTGGCTTTAGTGTGGAAGGGAGGAAATCTAGCCCTCAATGTCTCATTGCGCGGGTCCCGCGTGCCTGGGGCTGGGGGTGGGCAGAGGTGGCCGTGCTGAGAAATGCCAAGGTCAGCCCTGGAGTGAACAAACGTGAGAGGCAATACAGAGTCTGCAGATAACATCGTAGCAGGGACTCCGCATGTCCTGCCCCCGCTTTTAACACAGCATCTACTGTCTCCAGCACTGGATGGGGCCCTAGGGGTCGGGTGGCCTAGCAGGGGTGGGAAAAAAATGCCACTTCTAACAAATCATCGCTCCTTTAGGGCTACAGGGAGCTGCCACTCAGAACTGCAGGAATTGAACTCGTCGCATCCTGCTTAAAGGAACCACAGCCCCTTCCCAGCCCGGTGGGCCAGAGCTAGCAGTACAGAGGCTAAGACACACGGTTGAGCAGTTCTGGGCCCATACCCTAGGGGGAAGCCTGACACAGACACTCTGGCCAGTGCAGCTGGTTGAAAATGGTGTCGTCGTCACCCCCACCCCACCTCCCCCAGGAAAGTTTTGATATTTTTTTTTAAGTAACTTTTGTTGAAAATGTCTCTGGAAAAGTTTGACTTTTCGGTGGAAACTAAAAAAGCCTCCAAATGTTTGTATTTAGAAATGCTGCTGCCGTGCATCGTGGGAGCTGTAGTTTGAGTGCCTCGTAATCCTGTCCTCCTCTATAGGGTGAGCTCCTTGGCTGGACTCAATCTCCCATGATGCACCGTGGACTTCCCTCATGGTACAAGCTGGCAGTTGCATCATGGGAATCAGCGACCAGGGTGCAGCATGGGAGGTGTAGTCTGGCTTGTGTATGTAATACTGACCTGGGCACTAGAGGGCTCTGAGTGACCGAGTTGGGAGGGCGGTGGTGAGCAAGGAGCTCCCGTGAGCTCGCGGGTGAAGAATCCAGGCTGGCCCTTCTGGGTGCTCGCTTGCTTCAGCCTGACTCCCACCCCCTGGAGCAAGCAGCACCCCTGGGGGGCGTCTCTCTGCAGTGCACTGACCTGGCTGGCGTGACTGTGCAGTGCTGCCCTCCATTGGGCGGAATCGGAACTGCTTCACTGTGTGTCCTGGGCCCTCCACTGCTCCCAGCGATTCCCCTGCAGCCGACATGGGAGAGGTCTTTGCAGCGGGGAGCACCGGGTTCTGGCTGTCAAGTCCCATGTGGCGCTGCGGCGCTGGAGCTTACCAACTTGCAGCCCTGGCATTGCGCCGCTGGCCGGCCTTTCAGTCGAGGCAGATCACGTCACTCCCCCCGGGGCGCAGAGGCCTTATCCACCCCTCAGTTGCCAACAGGAGGCTTTGGGCGGGTTGCTTATGGAGACGGGTGTTGGCTCCTTTGGCTCTGGGCTCAGCCGTCTGCTGAGATGCGTCCCATCGCGCTGTCAGGGAGGGGAACCCGCTGGGAGGCAGCCCCCGACAGTGACTCTGTCTTAACATGAAACTGCTGTGAGCCGCGCAGCGGGAGCGCACCCTGCAAGGCGACTGAGCGTGGCTCCCCCCTGCAGGGGGGAATTGTTGGCTCAGGCCACGGCGTTTTCTTCATGATTATTGCACAGCACCCCTGTGACGAGCCCTGCTTTGCTGTGGGCCGGACGGGGTGTGCATTCCCCTCGAGCAGCCCAGGATCAGGCAGTGGTCTGGGACTCGGGAGACCTGGGGTCTGGGCCTGGCTCTGCCAACGACCTTGGGCAAGTCCCGTCTCCTGTCGGTGCCTCTCCCCTCCCCACCTTTTGTCCCCTGTGGCGTTTGTGGCAGCTATCTGGGCAGCTCCCCACATGGGGTTCCAGGTGTCGTAGGTTACCAGTGCCTTGATGGGAGCAGGCCGTCTGATGTCACTGAGGCTCCATATAGGCATCATCGTTTCTCTTTTGTGTGTACATCTCCTTCTTTTTTCTAGGGCCCACCCCGGCTTTCCCAGAGACCATGGCACCAGGCAGCCTCCAATTCCAGCATCTTGTCCTCCAGGCAGGGAGAGAAGGGCCCATTCTGATGCTTGGAGAAGGAGGGTCCCACCACTGGCCAGGCCCTGCTCACACCAGATCAGCTGCTTGTGCCCAGCAGCTCCGGGGCTACTCGAACTCTGGGCACGCTGCAGCTGTCTCACGCTGACGCCCTCTCTCCCACTTGCAGTTTGCTTTCTGGGATTTAACGTGGGCCTTTGTTGGGTGAGCCAATCCCTTCTCTGAGCAGCCGCTGTTTGGGTCGTCGAAAGGAAGATCCGTGAGGCCTGCGACCCGTGAGATCACAGCCAACCCCGCTAAGGACCATCTGCCCGGCTCCCGCAGGGGCCAGATGTCAGCACTTCAGCCCGTGGCCAGGGCAGCCGCGGGCAGTGACACGTGTTGTTTTCTGGTGGCTGTTAATAGAATCGAGGCCAAAATATCTTAGCCCAGGTTGAACTTTTCCTGTTCAATAAAAGAGAAAAATCTGGGCTGGGGGGGGCGGGTCGTGGGGAGGGGGGTAGAGTGGTAAAGCTGGGCCTAACTCTAACGGGTGTGCATCTTCAGTGGCTTTCCAGCTGAGGCCCTAGCCAAGGCCCGAGGAGATCTGGCTTCTAGCCCCCACTCTGCTGCTGCTCTGTGGGTCCTTGAGCAACTGCTTTTGCCTCGCTTGTCTGCAAGCTCCAGGGCAGAGAGGGTGTCTGTGTCGCACCTAGCACAACGGCCCCTGATCTGCGCCAGCGCCCCCCTGCTCCTGGAATATAAACAATGCCATGGGACGAGTCAGCTTTGGTTAGTTGTGCTGCCTCTCAGATGTGCAGCGTGCTTAACAAGTGCGCAGGACGGGATGACTCCCCGGCCTGAGAATCTGTCCGTGGGAACCAGGTGAGAAGGGGATTGCGTTGCTCCACTGCTGCACGTACCTTCTACCAGGCCGGGGCCGCCAGTTGTCTTCCCCGCAGCCGGCGGGGTGATGGAGGTCATGTGGCTTACAGGAGTCCTGGAGCAATGTCGCGCTTTACATGCTGTTTTTAGCGGGGGGAAGCTGTGCCCCATTTCTCCGTTAATTGCCAGGGGAGATGTGAACTCGCTGAAGCCAGGGAAAGGCTCCTAATGTTGGTGAAGCGGGAGGGTAAAGATCAAATCCCCCCCACGTCCTGCGAAGCCGGCAATGGTAGCCAGGTTTAAAGCCCGGCGCTCCAGCAAAGGAGCTGAGTGAAGGCCCAAGATCGCTGGCATGGTTTACAATGGCGGGGGAATGCAGCAGCCCAGCTGGACAGCAAAATGCTGCACTGAGAACTTGTAGATGGACACGGAGGGCTCAGCCCAGCCCAGTGGAAGGTCCCTGACGTCACCGGAGATCCACCGGGCGCATTGGCCCGATCGTTCCGATTTTTCTGCAGTATCTTGAGTTCCAAGACATCAAACTGCCAGGCCGCCCGGGTCTGGGGAGGGAACTGGCTGGAGGTGTGGCAGGTAAGTGACCGGCAGGTCCCACTTAGGGGCCTGACCCCCCAGTGCCACTCCCTACAGTGGAATGGTTTCCAGTGACATCAGTGGAAGCTGGATTGGTCCCACTGGGTTGGATCCAAAGCCCAATGGTTTTAGTGGGATTCTTTCCTTTGTTTTCCCTGGGGGGTTGGGTCAGACCCAGGCCATTTCGCGCTGCAGAGGGGCGGCGGGTGAATGCTGACGGGCTTGGAAAGGCAAGTGTGTCAGCTCTTCTGATGTCCGTATGGAGAGCTAGCATACACAGCCTCCGTCCCACAGCCAAGGCCGGCTGGGTCAGCGTTCCAACACCTAGCGCTGACAGCGAGGGAGCAGCTGGGGGGATTCTGTCCTTACACCTTCTGGGCCAGCTGAACTGAGCCCCCAGCCTCGGGCGATAGCGAGGAAATAATGACCCCTGTTGTCTAAAGGCCACCCCTATGGTACCAACCAGGAGGGGCTGCCACGTTCAGGCTTGTCCTGTACTGACGCTCACAAAGCTTCCCGGGGAGACTGAAAAGAAAACCAGGGAGCATGCGCCCACTGGAGACTCGGGGATTGATCTGGTCCATCCTGATGAAGTCGGGGTGGATCGAGGGAGCTCACTGCCTTGGCGGCTCCGACCCAGTGTCCTCCTTGAACAGATCTGACCTCCTCGACACAGCCTGCCTCTGACTCGCCCGTCCCAGAAGGCACCAGGCCTGGAATCAGACCCTAGGTAGAATTGCTCACCTTGGTGGTGTCCGAGCTGGAGGGCGAAGATCCCTCCTGTGGGCGAGGTTCAGAGGAGGTGCCGTGCGCTGCTGGGTCACGTCTCATGGCTCGGAAGCACTCAGCACGCCCAGCCATATGCCCAGCCATATGCGCTGAGCGAGAGGATGGTTGAGCGGTTCGGGAATAATCTGAGCCTCTCTAGCTGGGGGTTCAATTCCCTGCTCTGCTCCCTCTGTGACCCTGGGCAAACCACTTACTCTGTCTGTCTGCCTCAGTTTCCCCCTGTAAAGTGGGGACACCAGAACCACCCAGAGGGGTTGGGAGGCTAAACACACCAACGACAGGGAGGTGCTCGGAGACTGGGAACAGGGCTTAGAAAAGCCCCTAATAGGTGTACTGAGGGGCTGTAGGAGAGGCTGGTCTGGTCGCTTTGCCTGTCATCTGGGAAGCGTTGGTGGCCGCGGAGGTGTCGTGCTACAATTGCTCTTCAGTGTTAAGTAAAACGGGGGATTTGCTCTGAGTGAAACAAAACTCTGCAACTGTTAGAAAAATCACTTGTGTCATGGATTTCAACTGAGCAAAGGAACCAAACAGCAATGCTTGCATCAGGTGCAGTATCCCAGCCTCGGTAATTCTGCCAAGACTGAAATTCTCCTGAGACACAGCCGGGATGAGCTAACAGTATGTTTCTCTTCCCTCTCCAGGCACCTCTGGGCAATGTCTCTTGTGCAAAATGGCTGTTGTGTTTCCACATTGGGACGGGTGATTGGCGGGGGGTGAACAGAGAGAGAGAACACTTTGGGATTTGTCTTTCGAAGAGGGGCTTAGCACAGTTCTTGCGAGTCAGCGACGGCTGATGGATGTCATTGTCTGCAGAAGAAACTGGGGCTTCTTGCAGCACCCAAAAGGAGATCCCAGCCATATATCAAGGCCTGCCTTCTCTATGGGCATCTCTTGGAATCCAAAGAGTGCCAGAGTGCTGCATGCAGAAGTTCTACTCCCTCGTCCACACTGGAACAAACGGAGTACTTCTGTTAAGGTAACGCATCAGAGCAATGTAACTCAGAACGGTAATGGCAGACACGTTAATATGGCCATACGCCCTGCCCTGTTTGTGGTTATTGCCAGCTTGTCAGGTGAACACACAAAAGATGCTTTTACACAAGTAAAATGAAGATTGGCTTTTGATTTTTACTGGGAGAAATTGTCAATCGTTCGTTCGAAATATGAGATTAATAATACAAAAACTGAGAAACTGGAAATGTCTATTGGGATTTCTTCTGGTTGTTTTAATCTTATGCAGACACAGAACGTGCAGATTATTCAGTGATACCCAATGGTGTATTGTTCTAACAGAATATCACAGGTTTGCGGAACAATGTGTTAATCTAGTATATTAGGAAACTTGTCCTAATGTTAGATTCGTTTCCGTTTACGATTAGTGCTATCGTTAGACAAACCCAACAGGTGTTATATAATCTCACTTTCAGTCACATTCTGTTGATA
The DNA here is from genome assembly GCA_007922155.1 of Mesoclemmys tuberculata. Classification (NCBI taxonomy): domain Eukaryota; kingdom Metazoa; phylum Chordata; order Testudines; family Chelidae; genus Mesoclemmys; species Mesoclemmys tuberculata. The sequence continues at coordinate 11,218,495 of ML675643.1, forward strand.
CTGGATTTTTCTGTTTAGGAGATGTCTACCAGACTTTCTAAGATGTATTGACACCCGATGATTATGCTAAAGTACTGGGAGTTATCTTTATTTATCAAAAAGTTGCAAGGCGGGGGGACAACAAAAATTGATACATTGAATTGGGAAGAACAAGAACCCATAAGACCGAAAAGGTCTTAGGCAGGTGAGCATGAGCTGGTCAACTGTTAGTACATATAACACGGAATTTCTGTGGAAAGATCAAACCCATGCTAAACAAGACCTTAAACAACTCCTAATAAGGAAGGAACAGATACAAGTGGGGGAGACAAAGGAAGAAATTGACAATGCTAAGTGTAGGTGAAATTAATGAAACAACGGATGCAACAGGAGCTGACTTTGCAAATGTCTCGACTGCTATGCCATGTAGGACAAACACGATTTTTGCTGTCTTAATTGGGGCAAAGATTAATTGAACTTCAGTGGGGCATTATCTCATGCTTCTTCAATTATCCTTATTTGGATCAAAATTACAGAGCCAGACACCACACAGCCAAACTGTCAACAGTCCAGGTGTGCCTCTGGAATGGTAACCTCACAAGTGTGTAGACAAAAGAACCCTCATTAAATTCCAATGATGTCAAAGGTTCCATTATCGACCTCCTTAACCCAACAATTTGTAGTAAGTAAAATTAACCTGTTGGGGCAATGGGATGGGGTATACCTGCCCCACACTGGCCCGGAAGGGGTTAACCCCATTCTAGGGACTGAGGAAGCCACGCCCACCTCCCCTGCTGGGCATGTGCTAACCCGACACTCTATAAAAGGGAGCAGTTCAGGTCTGACTCCAGAGAAGAGAGGATGTGTGTTGCAGGCTCCTGCCTGGGTGGGTTCAGAGCCCCAGACTGCGAAGGCCAGGCAAATACCTGGCTGTCTGTGGAAACCCATGGGGGGAAGGAGTCATCAGGAACTCTGCCTGCTGACTACCCTGAAGAACCAGAGGCAGATGGAGGGTCCTGGTCTTCCTACAGTGGCCTGGACTCCCTGGGTGGCTCTTCCTACTGCTTGGCTCTGGCTTCTGGCCTGGCTGGGGGACAGGGCCTCAGGGGGAAGAGGAGGGGCAGGGCCTCATGGTGAGGGGGATGGCTCAGGCCCACCTCGGGGCCCCCATACCTGGAAGAGTCTGGTGCGACCCCAGGGCAGGCACAGAGTGGTCCTGAAGGGAATCCAGGACAAATGTTTTCCAGGAGTCATTCAGACTGCGACTTGAAATGTACATTTCGAGACTCTCCTGTCCAATTAGGGACGGGTGGTCACCCTACATCCATGGGTTCCTATAAATTCATACATACAAACAGGGCTTCAGCTGGTCATTGAAATAGCATCGTTGATAACGTATTGCCCGGTGTGAATTGTAAATCAGAGACCACCAACTGGCGTCAAGACAAGATCAAAGCAGCAGTTCTTGCTAGAAGAATGTGAGAATCCTTTTTTGTTCTGTAGGGACCTGCGAGGTCTCAAGTGGGGGAGTGCAAGGAAGTGAACCAGTCAATAGGTGAATTTCCCTGATGTAAGATGGTAAGGGGCTAAGTGTATTTAATAGATCATATATTGGTTAGTAATATACAAGCAATATAATTGTTGACCTAGCTTTTAGCGTGGTTAGTAAGACCTTTGAATAACCTTTTTGGGCAGGCATGCAAACAAAGCCTTTTTATTGCACTAGATATTCAGGTTTTGGAATGTTTCCGAATGCTCTGGCTTGGGTACAGGACAATGAAAACACAGGCAGGGAAAGCAAGGGAAATCCCCATCAAATAATGAAATTCAGAGCTTTGTTCGTGTTAATAAGTAGTTAGACACTCTATATAATCTGGTGTGTAGTGTGGAATTTTATAAAAGGTCATAAACATTACTAGGCAATGAATCAGAGGAGAGGATGTTAATAAAAGTGGGGTGTTCTCTTCTAAAAAGAGGGTGCTAAGATGCCTTTGTGTACACCCAACTCATTGGTCAGTTACCTCACAATTTATCCCTGGGATGTGGTATTCTGTACCTATGCTGAAACAAACCTGTTCCTTGGATTTGAATTCAGCATTAGCAGTGGTGTCTGTCTGCTGTGGCAAGCAGCGGTTGTCTGCTTTGCTATGTTTGTAAGGTAACCTGTGGGCTTGGTTGGTGGTCCTCAGATATCCTTACAAAAATCAGTGAGGTCTCTGACTGACTGGCTCCAACAATGCCTCTTCTGGGAGAAGTTAAGACCGTTGTAATAATTTTAGCTGTTGTCGGGAAGCTCTGGCGCTTTCCCAGAAGCCCACTGGGTTGGAGTCGAAAATACTATTCATCTGTGCAAATAGTTTCTATTGGACTAGCAGTGCACATGCTTCTTAAATGGAGTGCCTTGGAAGCAAAGTGAGGTTCAAATGCCAGTAAAGAGATCTGGGGTCCATATTCAGTGGTTTAGCTCAAATTGGAAGCAGAGCTCTGTCTTCTAATGAAATGTTTCCAAAACCACAGACAACTTATCAGAGAGGAATCTGGAAAGAACAAAACTAACATCAGCTCAGGAATACGGTGATCAGACAGTGTTATGAGCAACAGCAAGTGTGAAAAGCTGGGATGGGGGTCAGGGGATAATAGACACCTATATAAGACAAAGCCCCAAATATAAGAATTGTCCCGATCAAATCAGGACATCTGGTCCTGACACTCCCTATTCAGGAGTATTGTCAAAAGTACATTTACTTGCTAGTGGGGCAAAATGGCAACCCCCACTGTAAATTTGATCTAATCTGTGGTTCTCAACCTATTTACCATTGTGGGCTGCATATGCAATGCTCAGTGTTATCGGGCCACATCCACACAATGTATACACTGTCTATATAGCCCTGAGGATGTTACATGGGCCATAGGTGTGTGTTGATTGGGCCGCAAGTAGGGTGACCAGATTGCAAGAGTAAAATATTGGAACACAAAGGGGTGGGTGGCAGTGGGGACCCGGCGCTCCCAGCTGCCATAGGGGCTCGGAGCTGTGGGGCCGCCTGCAGTGGTTGGAAGCTCTGGGTCCCTCTGCGGAAGCTAGGAACTGAATTCTTACCTGAATATCGAGACAAATGGTGCCCCAACCGTACATTGATTGGTACATGGGACAAAGGGTTAACTATCAGGCTGTCTGGTCACCCTAGTTGCAAGCAGCCTGCAGGCCATCAGTTGAGAACCACTGGGCTAGGTTAAAGTGACTATGTCCTTGTATAACTTGGAAAATCATCTCTTTTTGTGTGATAACCAGGTATTTCAGGAACGTCTTTCAGGACACCTGAGACATCCTGTTTTTTCCATTTCATCAGCTGCATTTTTCTTTTTTTTAATATCTACAAAATGTTCGTCCAATACGCAGTGCTGGACCAACCAAGCAACCGGTGCCCCGCGGAACAAGCGTGCGGAACTGCGCTGGGAGTGCAGAGAGAAGTCCGGCGAACGAGGACGTTCATGATACTTGTTCAGGGCTTCCTGATGCACTCAATCATAACATTTACTGGGGGGAGACGTTCTCCACGCTGAGAAAAACCCGCAGGTTGCTGCTGAGGTAACGATGCCGCCAGCACCTAGGAACGACGTGCCGGGGTGGCTTCTTAACATCCCAGCGCCTGGAGTTGTGGGAGAAGGTCCCCTGCCCTTTAAAATGGAGGGAAGCGCCTAGCCCGCCTGCTGGGGGAGCACAGCTCGAGAACGTGAGCCTCGGGTGCCCCACAGCTCAGGAACCGGATGGCAAAGGCACGGACGGTCGTGAACCGTAGGCCGATCCCGTGATCCCTTGCAGGCTGGCCCCTGCTGCTGGGATGCTCGGGGCCGCCCACGACCCCTGGAAAAGGGCGCCCAAGGGAGGCCAGGGCTTGCCTGGAAAGGGGCAGGCAGGCGCTGGCTAGCTCCGCAAGGGGGTCCCGGGCCGAGAGCCGAGGCCGCCTTAAAGCCACCCCTGAATTGCAGCGGGTGCATCCCTGCCCAGCACGGGAGGGGCTGGCTGAGCCCCTCCTGCCCCTGCTGTTGCTCCCCCTGGCTGCATTGCCAGGGCCAGGGCCTGGCCAGGGCCTGGCCTGGGCCTGGGCCTCCTCCCCTCCCCTCCCCCCCCCCACCAGCCCACTGGAGGCTGCCACTGGGGAATCGATGATTCTGTGCTCCTCTCCATCCCCGCGCAGGCTGCTGCGGGATCGATGACTCCGTGCTCCTCCTCTGTCCCTGCAGTGCAGTCTCTCCCGGGGGGGGGGGGGGCGGATCTATAGCTCGGCGCTCTCCCTTCCCCCGTTTCCGGCCGATTCTCTCGGCGCTTGACGGATAACCGCTGCCCTCCCCGGCGCAGGCGCAGTAGCTGCCGGTGCCGCCATTGCTGTTGTCTGCGGTGCGGGGGTCCCGAGCGGGAGCAGCCGGTGGAGGAGGCGCCTGAGGTAATGGGGGGCGGGGCGATGGAGTCAGCTGGGCCCGCGGACAGGCCCGGGCTCATCCCCCCGGCAGCCGGGCGAGGTCTGCGGGGGCCGGGCCGGGCTCCCCTCGCGGCGGGGGCGGTTGCCGGGCCGGGCCGGGCCGGGCCGGGCTCCCCTCGCGGCGGGGGCGGTTACCGGGCCGGGCCGGGCTCCCCTCGCGGCGGGGGCGGTTACCGGGCCGGGCCGGGCTCCCCTCGCGGCGGGGCGGGCCAGTTCTGCTCACGCTGCAGGGGGCCGCGGCCGGCCTGGGGCTGAGCTGCCGTCGCTGGGCCGTGCCGTGGGGTGCCCCCCCCGTAGTCGCAGCAGCACGAGCGTTGCCTCAGGTGTGTGGGGGCGGGCGGGTGGCGCCAGGCAGCGCTGCCCGGTGACACGCGGTGGCACCGCTCACGCGGCACCGCCACAAGCTGCCCGGTGCCCGCTCAGCCCCGCCGTTGGAGCGGCGCTCAGGGGTGTTGTGCGGGATGGTGTCAGGCGGTGTCCGTCCCTCCGTCTGTCCAGTGCTGCTGGCACACCGCTACGGGGCAGCGATGGCTTTATCCCTTGTCACACGCACCTGCTGCTGCTGTGTAGCTCTACACGTGCAGCAGCCCTGCTCCATTACATGCTACGTTCATGCCAGGCAGAAACCAGTAGCACCTGAAACTGAAGTCTTGAACACACACAGACCTAAATCCTCGAACCTCCATGCACTACAGATCTCAGCATTTGGAGGTGTTTGCGGTTCCATTGCATATCTGTGTGTTGCTGAACTTAATTTTTAATGTTCAGGCATCAGAAAACTATTTTTCTTCAATCTGCCAAGGAAGCATGGCCGATTTGGCATCGGGGAATGAATAGTTTCCCCAGGTGCGAGGCTTTGAACTGAAAGGTTCTGGTATCATTTGGGTGATTATGCAGAGTGGTTGAAAGCGTTATTCTTTGGTGCTAAAAACACCCCATGTTTGCAGTTCCAGTTTATAAAGATGGAGTTTCAAGCAGTGGTGATGGCGGCCAGCGGGGGATCCCGAATGATGGACCTAACTTCCAGCATCCCCAAACCCCTCCTGCCAGTAGGCAACAAACCTTTAATCTGGTACCCATTAAATTTATTAGAGCGAGTCGGATTTGAAGGTGAGAGATTGCCTGTTGCTAACTCATTGGTTAACTAATCCATTCAGCTGTCAATGCAGGGTGGTTCTGTACATGACACATGCGCTTGGCAGAAATTCAGTTTCTATTTTTATATAATTTTGATGGATAATATTTATTTGTAAGCATAATTTACATTTTTAATTTTCACAGTTGTGTAATATTATGTGTTAAACTTTTTTGTTTAAATTTTAACAGGTGTGAGAAATTATGGGCAGAGTCAGACAATAGACATTGAGATTCAAAGAGTTAAAGCTTTATAATGGTTTAAAAAACAAATTAACATCACATGTCAAAATATACAAAGTAAATATCCTTAAATCAAAGTCTCAAGCAACATTTGTCTTACTTTGCCTAGCTAGAGGCAAATGGTTGTTATTGTCAATGGAAATTTTTATTGTTGAGTTGTGCTTGTATGGTGAAATTAATGTTTGTTGGCATTTGCAAATAAAAATTGAATCCTTCCAAGCCAAATAATACAGTATTTATGATGGCTTTATCTGCTCTACCTTAAAATGTGCAAAGCAATGGGATTTTCATCCCTTCCCTGGGGACACTGTTCCATAGCCGAATAGAACTGATTTTCAGGGAGTTTTCCCTGATATTCAGCCTAAATTTTCCTTTCCTTAATTGTATCCATTACACCCTTTGTAGCACTCTAAATAATTCCTCTTCCTGCTTGGTGGCTGTACTCTTCACATACTTGTATACTATAATTGTCTCTGCTCTTTCACCACTTCTTGTTTATTTTTCTCCAGATGTTTTAGTTCACATTTAAAGTTTTAAAATGACTTTCTAGATTAATAGATTTAAAGGCCAGAAGAGACCAGTTAGATCTAGTCCAACCACAGAATTTCATACACTTACCCATGTGCTGAGTCCAATATCTTGTGTTTGACCAAAGCGTTTCTTCCAAAAAGGTATTCAATCTTGATTTTTAGACATCCAGAGCTGGAGAAGCACCGCATCCTGTGGTAGTTTGTTCCTGGAGTTAGTCATCATCACTATTACAAAACTGTCTAATTTCTAGTTTGATTTTTGTCTAGCTTCAGCTTCCAACCACTTGTTCTTCTGCCTTTCTCCACTAGATTAAAGAGCCTGTTAGTACCTGGTATTTTCTCCCCATGAAAGTACATGTACACTGTAATCAAGTCATTTCTCAGTCTTTTTAGCAAGATAAAGAGATTGAGCTCCTTACGTTTCTAACTGTAAGGCATTTTCTCCAGCTCTCAGATAATTTTGTGGCTCTTTTCCGCACTGTCTCCAGTTTTTCAATATCCTTTTAAAATGTGGACAACAGAACTGTACACAATAATTTAGCATCTGTCTCACCAGTGCTGTATACAGAGGTAGAATCACTTCTCTATTCCTGCTCATTACTCCCCTGTTATACATCCAAGGGTTGCATTAGTCTGTTTCTTCCACAACATTGCCTTGGGAGCTCGTGTTGAGTTGTTTATCTGCTATGACCTCTAACTCCTTTTCAGAGTCACTGCTTTCCAGGATACAGGTTCCCATTCTGTAGGTATGGCCTATGCTTTTTGTCTCTATTTGTATACATTTGCATTTGGCTGTAATAAAATGAATTTTATTTGAGTGGGCCCAGGTCACTGAGCAATCCAGATCTTTGTGTGACTGCTTTGTTCTCATTATTTACCACTCTGCCAACCTGTGTGTTAGCAACAAATTTTATCAGCAGTGATTTTATATTTACTTCTAGATCAGTGATAAAAATGTTAAGTAGTGTTAGTAGGTCTGATAGAACTGATGACTATGCCCCCTTCAATCATGATTTCCCTGTTGACGATGATTATTTCTGATCTGTTAGTTCGCCAGTCCTTAATCCGTTTGTGTGTGTGTGACTGATATTGTACAATGCTAGGTTTTTAATCAGAATGTCATCTAGTACTAAGGCAAACATTTTACAGAAGTCTATGTATGTTATGTCTACGAAATTACTTTATAAATTGAACTTTTATTCTTATCAAAACATGAAATCAGGTTTATTTGATAAGACCTTTTTTCCATAAAACCATGTTGTCTGGCATTAATTATATTCTCATCCTTTAATTCTGTGTTGATTTCCCCCCCCTCCCGTATTTCCAGCCTCTTTAGGTCCCTTATTTTATTATTCTGTTCTTTCCAGTGTTCACTTGTCCCAAGCCTGGCCTATACCACTGCCCTGAGTTGATGCGAGATCTACTAGTTACCTAATGTAACTAGCGTATCTCACATTGACGTGCTTCATGATGCTATGTTGACAAGAGAGCATCTCCTGTCGACGCTGCCTTCTGTCTTTAGGGGAGATGGACTAATTCAGTCAATGGGAGACTGGGTCTACACAGATCCACTCAATCAATGTCGCTGCATTGATGCCTGCTGCCACAGCAGTGTAGACATGCCTCCAGTATATGAATTTCAGTAACTTGATGTTTTTTCCCCCCATCCAGACAATGAACGAAAATGTCAAATAAGACTGGATGTACCAACAACCCCTGCTCTAACTGTCGTCTCTCCCCCTGCCCCCGACATTGCCATTTATCATTTTCCTTTCTTTAGGTCCTTTAATCAGTTTTGAATCCAAGGCAGTTTCAATTGATTTTGAGAATGACTTTTGTGGGACACTGTAGCAAATGTTCCCATCACACTCTGGTTTTATAATTCTAGTAAACAAAATAAATCAACTTTGAAAAGTAACTCCTAGCTAATGGTACCAAGCTGGCCTATTGTTCTCATGTTTTCATTTATTTCCTCTGTCTCATTAATGAGTAAATCCAGGATGGCTTCTTCTTTGGGTAGATTCTTTTCATACTGGATCATTCTTTCGTCTGCATAACCTGGGGACATTTCTGATGCATGTCTGGTTGTGTTTGTTACCTATTGTATGTCTTGGAAATGTCCCCAGGAGTATAGTATTTCATGAGTTTTAACTACTTCAAGGCTAACTTCAAGAAGTTTTGTTTTTCACTCTGATCTTCATTTCTGGGTGTCAGTAGGGAATGCCTGTTGCAATTGCTGTTTTGTTTAGTCTTTGTTCCCTTACCTGGAGTACTTTACCACCATAGTATTCATTTTCCCGCTGTATCTCAGTGGCGTTGTTAATGCTCCCACATACTGATCCACCCCACCATGTGCTTTCTGTCTTTCCTATCTAAATTAAACCCATCTGTACTCAGTCAAATTATTCCGTTTCCCTCTCATGCAGGTACTAGGAGAGTTGATTGAGCTTTGCAAGTTGAGAGGTAGGGGAAGAAAGTTATCTATGTACTCCTCATTACTAAAATTACTGGTACTTCCAAGAAATACTGTTACACCCAGAGAGGTATATTTAAGGGGTCAGGGAGCTTATCAGACATGTAGTTTAAATAAATCACTTGCTAGCAGTACCAGGGAATGTGCCCTGTTCTCCTTTCAGTTTCATACTGTGTCCCTCATGATGAAGAAAAATGCACAAGAGGGTTCTTTCATGTCATTCAAAAACTTAATCCTCTAGTTTTATGAAATTTATTAATCCAAAAACTCAGTTAAAGAAATAAATCTATTCACAAAACACAATGGAAAGTGGAGAAAGTTTGAAAGTGTGTGTGGATCTTGTGCATTGGCTAGATGAATACATTAATATTTGTTGCCTTGTTGTTTCTCTTACCCCTGTCTTTTTTGTACTATAGAGGTCATTGTGGTTACAACCAAAGATGTCCAGAAGCTGCTAAACCTAGACACAAAGATGAAATTAGATATAGTATGCATCCCTGATGATGCGGACATGGGTACTGCAGACTCACTAAGGCATATTCATCAGAAAATTAAGGTACAACTCTCTTACTTTGGCTTAAAGTACTTACTTAAAGATGTCTCCTTTAAGATTTTTCTTTCATGTGTGATTTAAAATCTTAGGAATTCTTTAGGAATTCTACTCTGTAATGATATAGCTGCTTCTTACTGTGTGTCATACAATGCCCAAAGCAGTGGTGCCATGGTCTTGCTTGGGGTCTCTAGGTGCTATTATAATACATAAATAGGCATGCAAATGATTTCATTTCAAACCACAGAAGTAAGGAAATTTTGAGATGGTTGAAATTGTCTGCTATACCTACTTATTTCAGAATGTCTATTCTATTTGGAGTGCTCTCTAATACCAAGACACACTGTGTAAGTTAGGGACAGAATTTCAGCCTTAATATTGAATTTACTTCTGTGGATTGAAGTCAGACGCTTAATGTTTTTGGTTGTTTTTCTCTCTCCCCACCTTTCTTCTTTTAATTCCATTGCCAACTCATGACATTTAAATGCTCTTTTGGTTCCAATAGAATGCTAATGGACCATTTAAGATTTCAAGTACCTTTTTTTGTCTTCAAATATGGTATTAAAAGAAAGAAAACCCAAATATAAACAGAGACTTTTTCCTTCTGTGTTCAAACACTCACAAAGACAAGATGAGACTCTCATGGTATGTCTACACAGCAAAGAAAAACCCATGGCTGCCAGCTGGCTCTGGGTTACAGGATTCAAGCTGAGGGACTGTTTTATTGCTGTGTAGACCCCGAGGTCCCAGAGCCTGGGCTCCAGCCCAAGCCTGGAAGACTACACAGCGGTGAAACACCCCTACAATCTAAGTCAGCTGGCATGGGCCAGCCATATTTTGCTCTGTGGACATACCCTTACAGGGCAAACTTACACTCTGGATGTGCACACGTTTGGCAAAGGGGATTCACAGGATTAGCATACAGAACAATGCAGCTCCAATGAGCAGAGCTGTGGTACAAAGAAGACTGAATTGCAAGTCTCAGTTCGGAGCTGTTTGGGTCATGGTCTTACCCAAACATGTGAATGCAGTAATGAAACAGGACCACTGCTCTGCCAGTTGTATTGGCTGGCTCGGTCCCTCACTAATCATTTAGGCATCCCTCTTTTTTTGGCCATTCTCACGACTCTCTTGGAGACTTAAGAGACAACAGTGAAGAGGGTAAAGGGTAGGAAGAGGTGTAGAAAATGACAACTGCTTCAGTGGAAGTACATTTTTCAAAGACAAAAGAAAGTCTGGAGAAGCACTGAGGGTGAGAGTTTGAAGCAGTGTGAGGCTTTGCTATAGTAAATGTTTGCAGTGTGTGAATGTATTGGCAGCCATCTATAGTTCCCTCTGCTCCCTGCCTTTGTTAGCCCAGCAAAGGTGGAAATAGTGCTGCCTTATTGCAGATAATTTGGCACTGAATTCTTGAGCACATTGCTGCCTGGTGTATATTATGAAGCCATTCTACTGGTTAACACATACCATTGGTATACCTCTTATGGGTATGTCCTCTCCTGCCTGGCATGGGTGAGAGGACTGCACAGGCGAGGAAGCTGAAAACTTGCCAAGTCTGTCTAGTAGAGCTCAGGTATAGCAGGAGAGGAGTCTGGCTGGAGAATCTGAAGTTTCCTTGCTGAAACAATTGATGCTTGTGGCCACAGGTCGCTGGCAGCCTCATCACAGCCACTGCCAAAACCCAGTGAGGAGTCTGCACTGGTTGTTGAAATTATTTGTCACAAATTGAGTTAATTACGCATAGACAGAAGAACAAGTCTGTTTCACACCATAAAAGTGAGGTAACGCTCTTTAGACCATTTGCTTGTGTTTAGTGCAGGTGAGGGAGGGGAAAGCCAAGATTATAGAATATAGTTAGAAATAACCCTAAGGCCGGTTAAACTCATGATCACAAACCTCGATTAAGTATGAATAGGTATTAGACTATGGGAAATCACGAAATGCACGTGACGTAGCTGTTCTCCATGTCGTCCTATGCATGGATGTTCTGCTGTTGTGACCCGTTTGCCCAGCACACTGCAATGTATTGAAAGCTTAGTTATTGCAACCATGGTTAAAGGAAACATTTTGGTTCTGCAAAGGCTAGATGTGTCCCCCGAGATGTGACTTAAAAAACTTTGTACACTGATGTCAGTAGCACTTAGGTCTGCAGAGCCCATAAGTGGTACAGGAAAAAGGCTTTCTCCTCTCCTCCGTATCTGACCCATATCACGGTGGTAACTGAGTGCTTCACAGTCTTGAATGTATTTGTCCTCACAACAGCCCTGTGAAATATTACTATCCCCACATCATAGATGGGGAACTGAAGCATATAGAGAGGCTAAGTGACCTGTCCAAGGTCACAGAGAAATTGAAGCTGGGTCTCCCAAGTCCTAGTCTAGTGCTCTAACCACTGGACCATCCTTCCACTCTATCCCTTGTTACATTACTAGCCTTGATTATTGAAAGACAAGACAAATTGTCGCAGTTGAGAGCAGCAAGCAGCTGGCTCCACTCATTTCGGGCTCTGTTCCCTGGTTGTTGAAATGAAGGAGAGCAAAGCAGACTTGCACAAAATCTCCTTAGTCACCATTTCACCTGCATTGTACTCCCTGCTTTTATCTGGCAGCCTGGGCATGTCTGCTCTGAGATTTGACTCCCAATGTAGGGGTACATGCTGGATCGGGGCACTGGTCTGTTCTGTCAACTCCGCTGCCTCAGCCAACATCTTGTGTTTCAGAATAATTCAATCATCAGCCTCCATGATGTGTGTCTTGTCAATATAGTAAATTCTTCCTGCTGGAGCCCTTCCTTAGCAAGGATCTTTTGCTAGGATCTTATCCTTAATCACCTGTATTTGAGAGATAAGGGACAATGAAGATACTTAATCCCATGAATTCTGGGCTCTGAATTCCTAGGTAAAGACAGCTGGATCTGCCCTTTCTTTGCCTGAATTTGCTCCTTCAGAATTAATTTATTTTCAAGACCTTCTGTGGTGTTCAACACTGGTATTTGAATATCTGACAACCAGTAACGGCTTTATCCGCACAGCACTCCTGTGAAGTAAGGGAGTAATATCGCTGCTTTGCAGATGGAGGATTGAGGCACAGAAAAATGAAATCAAGTGTCCCACATCACATAGGCAGTGTGTGGCAAGGCAGGTAATTGAACCCTGATCTGTAAAATCCTAGCCAGAGCCTTAACCCCAGGATCCCCCTTCCTCTCTTCCATGTGTGAGATGCCAGCCTTTTCAAGGTGGATAACTACACTACGCATGATCACAGATTATTGCTGAAGTTGCTTTTTTGTTGTAAGCTGCTGAAACGGCACTCCCGATAGAGCTGCAAGCCCTCAAGACACAGTAGTTTAGTGGGCCTGAGAACTGGAGCAAAAGGAATACTTGGTTTAGTGGGAATAGGACTTTCCTTCTAAATGTGACAAGTAATCGAAGAATCGTTTTGGAGCCTGTGCAATAGAATCTGCAACAAATAATTTGAACATCAAACTCTAATTGGGATCGTTAATGCTGACGTTCACTAAATGCAAAACACGGATGTTAACGTGACCATAAGATCACGTATTTAAAATCACCAGGTCATGAAATACAAAAGGTAACTTGGCTAGGTTGCATATATGTAGAACTGCTATTCCTGTATTTCTTCAAGACCTTCTTTATGAAGGGACATTTAAAGATGTTATTTCTGCCTGAAAGCTTTGTACCTATTGTTAGAAGTAACATCTAACAACCCAATCCTTCAGAGGCTTCCAGGCAGGCATGCCCTGTGCAGAATGCTGTTGACTTCAGCAGAGCTCTGTGGAGGTCTAGGGTGTGCTTGCATGGAGCAGTTTGCATGACTGGGGTTTTAAGATGTCAAATATCCAAAGTATACTGGAAAAAAAATCACATTTTGTCATCACTGGTCAATTTCATTGCTGCCTCTGTATATTTAATCAGTCGGTTTCCTCTATATATGCATCTTTCACACAGCTACAGTGCAGAAAGAAATTTTTTTGTAAAGTAAGAAAGTGTGATTGTAAAACCTAAAAGTTGGAAAAAGGACGCAGGCAGTTATAGTATCAAAAACTAATTTTAACTGAGGTTTTAGAAAACTGATTAGTTTTCAAGTTGATGGTATTTTTATAGTATATTAAACAGTGTATGTTATAAAACATAAAGCTTGTTGACTGAGTTAATATTGTGTAAGTTTTAACTTTTGCATTTCCTGACTTATTTTCTTTTTTTCTTAAATGTGCAAACATAATATTGCAGCAGTGTAGTTCTCTGCCATTATTTTTGAAAGACTCTAGCACTTCCTGTGTTATTTTGATTGTTGCATCACCTGTGGAGCAGAAAACTTCAGACCCAGGAGTGTACAAAACTCAGATGGATACGTACAAAAAAAAAACCACTGTGGATATTGTCCACATTGGTTTGCTGATAAGTAGTGAAAAAGCTGTGAAAATTCAGGGAACAACATTCTTCATTGAACCTTTTAAAGGTAGTTTAGCTGTTTAGTCACAAACGTGGTTTTGTTGGATTCTGCTGGAGAGAAATAAAGCAGTTGTGTACTTAGCCTCCACTTATACTTGCAGTAAAGTCAGGAGCAGCCACGGACATGCTATTTATCTTGTACAATATATTAATATTCCATTCTTCTGATTAACTCTTGCTATAAGTTCCTGAAATGTGGGCATCTATAAACACTTGGAATGAAAATTCAGAGGCTTAAATAACTAAGACCTGCTTGTATCAACTTCTGCCATATCTAACGCCTAGAGCGTTCCGTACCATAGGCAGATAACCAGTAGGGCTCACTGAAATTGTTCCTCGTTGACTAATATCTTAAGTTTTTTTTCAAAACTTGAAATCTGCTAATGGTGCACAGTCTATGGGACCATGTGCTCCTGTCACTATTACCTTCCGTCATTCCTTCTGATTGATTTGCATCCACTTGTTGCATCTCACCTTAAATTAGGCTGTAAGGCCTGGGTCCACAAAGGGACCTAGTGTCATGGCGACTAACTTGTTAGGCACATAGAAAATCACAGGAAGAGCACTACGATCCACAGCGCCTGAGTTAGGCCCCTTGGCTGCCTGTACAGTACACAGCAGGGGAGGAAGTTGCCTCAGAATGTGATCCACTGGTGAGAGTGCAGGGAGGCACCTACCTCTGCTACTGATCCATAGATGGAAAGCCCTCTCTTGGAGTCAGGTGCCTTAGAGGCCCAAGTAGCTGCTTGTGGGAATGAGTTGGGCACCTGCCTTGATGTGCACCCAATGGTAAGAGGTGGTGGTGGTGCCTACCGTATTCCTTTTTAGACCAGTGGATAGAGAGAGCGCTTGCCTGGGCTATCGGAGACGAAGGTTCAACTTCTTCTGCCGAGGGGGGGAGAGGATTTGAACAGGGGGTTTCCCACCTCTCAGGAGCAGGCTCTAACCACTAAGCTAGGGGATATTCTGATGTGGGGCTCCCTCAATCTCTCCTGTTGAAACTCTTCTACTGTGCATGTGTAATTAAACAGTGATTAGACCAGAGCGACAGGACCCTGCATCTTCACCTACCAGGTTAGTGCTAACACCACTCTCTCTCTCTCTCTCTCTCTCTCTCTCTCTCTCTCTCTCTCATGCACACCCCTCATTCCCGCCTCTCTGGGTATGTAAAGCAGGTGGCATTCACACGCTTTCCCAGGGTGGCTGTAGATTTTGTTAGCGGAAACTATAACTAACTATAACTACAACTATAAAACTGCTGGTCTGAGTAACCCCTAACTTCCCCCAAATTCTCTGGGGTAAAATAAAGCATGTAACGTTTCAGGTTTGAGAATTTTTCATTTTAGTTTGATCCTGCGCTGTCAGGTTTTAACAGAAATTGTCTGATTGTAAGATTGTAGAGCCTGACTGGTTGTGAAGTGACAGCTGAAAGTGCTCAGCACATTGCAAGAGGTCCTCTGCAATGCACAGGATCATATTTTCACTTTGGAATAATTAATGTGAGTCCTTAATATTGGTCAGGCAAGCAAATCTATTAGTATTTTAGAACAATAGATGCCTCGTAAAAAGCAGTGTTACTTTCAGAAATAATAGCCATGTGTGGCGAAGTAGAAAGGACTTGTACACAGTGATTAGCGTCTTCATCACGGTCTAGATTTCTGGAGTCTTCTGGAATTTACAGCTTCGATTTCTATGGAATTATATAAGTAACGACTGCTTATGTGTCAGCATTTGTAAGGTCACTGCCCAGCATTTATTTAATGTACCTAATGTATATAGAGTATGTGATCGCAATTACTGATAGTAATGGAATCATTTAAAGGTTTGAAAAAACAGCAACAAGAAGATTCCTTCTACAAGGGTAGTGTGGGGAAAGAAGCGCGGCTATAGACTTAGGGGTGGAGAAGACCTATTAGGCAGATCTTGAAAGATTTAAGACACGTCTAGATTCAGAGGTAAATACATAAGATGAGTGGGGAGAAATGAGAAAAGTGCTTCATGTGTGAGATTCAAGTAAAGTGCCTAGTTGTCCTGTCACCAGCTGCCAGGAATTGAGAAGATGCTGAATTTGGTTTTATAAATTTGAAACTTCATGCTCTGTAGCTGCTAGAAGGAGAAGGTGCTTTGTCTGTCTTCTCTTCCTCCAGTGCTTGCTGGGGTCAGTGGGGAAGGGGTCTCCATTATACTTCCCCTTCTCCAGCCTCTGATTGTTTTTATTTACTCCTCCCCAGTATCTGTTTCTAGTGCTTATCTCTATTGCTACCCAAGGCTTTACCAAGCCAGCAGCAGCTGGAGTATGACATTGACATGAATTTGAATAGCAAAAGTGAAACTGAGTCCTGTCAGTTTCACTCCTGCTCCTTAGCAAAGACCTTCGCAGCAGGAGAGATGCTGGTGCTGTGTGCTGCACACTCAGGAAGATGCTGCTGCATTGGTTTACAGGTGGTTCATGTTTAGATGGCCACCTTCACAAGCATAAGAACTAAGCTGGTTTTCACCGTATTTTGATCTCTGTTAACATGTTCAAAAAACATAGATTTTGACATAGTTAATGTATATCCCTTCTCAACAGGGCAGGCTTCCCACTCAGCTGCTGTGAGTGAATGCGGTTTTCAAGCTCTGCTATTAGGTCATCTAATCCAACCATAGGGGTCTAGGAAGGATTGCTCCCTCCAGTACATTTCCCAGTGCTTTGTTCAGTGTAGTTTCAGGGCACGCCAACACTTCCCTTGAGGCACTGTTCCATAGTCTACTTGTTCTTGTTGTCAGGATGGACTTTTTTTTAATCAGCTGAAATTTTCTTTCCTTTTGATTTCGTCCTGTCCCTTCCAGTTATATTCTCTTGTACTATGCTAAATTTCTTATTTGATTTTCTACCCTACAGCTGCTGGTAAATGGTTATATTGTCTTTTAGTTGCTATTTAGCTAAGCTATACATATTTACCTCCTGTTAACTTTTCCTTGTATGTCAATCCCTCTACAGCCCTTCTTGTGTGGGGCTTCTCTGAAGTGCCTGCCATTTTGTGCGACAAAAAAGCAGTTTATCAACATTAACTAAAAGCTTTAAAGGATAATGCCATGTTGAGCTCTTAAATATGTACTACACTAAAAAAAAATACATTTTGAAAGTTGTTTTTTATCTTAATTGGGGAGGAAGAATCTTAGCCTCTCCCATTGGGTAACTGTCTCCAACACCAAATTCAAGATGCTGTGTTTGTAGTGTTCTGGCTCTTGGTGTGATCACATACTCTTATGTTAACTCTCTTTGTATCATTCATCAAAACTGCTTCAAAACTTCTTGTCGTCACTATTTCTTTTTGAGAGTGTAATTTAAAAATGAAATTATTTTTTTTAAACTTAGGCTTCTGTGATTTTTGGCCACCCTGTTTCAGTGTCGGGTTTCATCAGCCCCATGCAGGTGCCACCCTCTCATACTGGGGCCCTCTAGGTGGCAGGTTGAGAAGCCTGTTTAGGTCATGAAATCTGGGTTTTGGGTGACGGGAGGGTGTGTATGCCTGTGTTAAACATTTGTATTCGCTACATGTGTATTTTTTTCATCTTGTATTAAGCTTTCCGCTCCCTTGTGTCACCCAACTGTACTCTGGCCAGCTATTAAAATGTAGCGTTCCAGAAGAGTAATAGCAATGAAACGATTTCACATTTTCCTTCCTTGATGAGCCCTTAGTTGTGTTAATGGGAGCCCTGACTAATATACTGTGAACTAATCAGCATGCCTTCTGCTGCTATCACCAGTAAGTGCTTGCATATGAAATGTTCCGTCTCAGGTGGTCCACCTGGTTTTCCCAGTTTCTAAAGTAAAATTTCAAAAAATTGTAATAAAAGCCATTAAAGAGAGAGAAAATTCACTCCTTGAACAAATAAACAAAGATTGAAATGCCAGATTCTCTTGGTATGGGCATCTTTTTGAGCCATGTTGTGGAAATTCTGATGTCACGGTGGTGGTCTGTATGCTGCGGAGGGTCATTGATCCGTGTAGTCTTGGACAGCATGGCTAAGCGCTTCACTTCCTCTGTTGAAAAATCTCTTTTCCAAACACATGATGTAACTAAGCTCACTGTAACGGCTGGGAGGCGGAATTTGAATCCTCCTTGTACAGTTGAGCAACATTTGGTGACTGGAAAGAAAAACTTGAATCCATGTAATATACATATATATTTTTGTACTGTCAGTGGAAATAAACCTGTGGAATTCATCTCTAAGGAGACAAACAGGATCTCTTTCTCTTTCTAAGCAGGACTTAATTTTAAAATAGATAAACAACATTTAGTTGGGTTAAAAGCATTTCACTAGTCTGTTCAGCATGGCTGACAGCAAATACAAAATGCAAATAAAAATAGCCCTGTCTCACCCCCTTTGTTTTAATGATTCCAAAGAGACTTTTCTTTCTGCTTTCCACGTGACATTAACATGTTGCACAGAAGAATTAGATGGTTCAAGGGATTGGAAATGGGATGTGCAGCATTTCACCTCTGTGTCTGCTTCAGATCTAGCCAAGGCAGACTCGACTAAAAGACACACTATCTGATGGCTGTTCAATGGCTTGGGTGAAATGAATTGTGGGTTGTATGTCACTGTTCAATTCCTAATGGGCAGCTGAAAAAACATCCTAAAAACACTGTCACCGCAGCTGACAGTCTTGGTGGTTAAATATAGATACTGACAGGGTGCTTTCACAGCCTCCCCCTGTGGGCCACTGTAGAACAGAGTTGAAGCACGTCAATGATGCTGTGGGGGGGGAAGTCCTTGCTGTACCTGTTTGGTGGCTATGGGATGTCCTTGACTCACAAAAAAAAAATCAACCCCAAGTTGTACAGCTTTACAATTATATGGTTCCTTATTTTGCTGCCTATTTACTGTGGATTAGCAACAAAACATTAGGTGCTTTTACAAAGCAATTGATTTTAACTTCCAGAGCTGTGAATAATTATGAGGACTCTTGCACTCTTCTTTTTTTACAGTGCTTTGTAAAAATCTCACGGGAGGAAGATAAAATGAGGCAGGGAGTTTATCTGATATCTGCAAAGCCATTGAGTGAGTCCACTGGACCAGTGGTTCTCAACCTTTTTTTTTACTCAAGGCCTTCTAAACTTAAATAGATAAACCTGTGGGCCCTCAACTGAGGTGACGCATGGAGATGTCACACTGTCACGTGCCACCACAGCCCTCTCTACCCCCGATTTCTACCTTCCGTTTGGCCCTGCTTGAAGTGCTGATGTAGCAGGACAGAGCGGTGGTGTGTCTCCTTGGCTAGCTACTGCCTGCTTGTGGAGTCAATGGCTGTGAGGCAACCCTTTCTGATGGCAAGGGGAGATCTCTCTCTTCTGCAGTGATGCTGTCATTTTTGGTTGTGCCCCTCCAACCCAGACAGGCTGAGTGGTCCCCTGAGGTGAGGTGGAGGTGGCGCTCCCTCCCTTAGCCTCACCACCTAGGGCTCAAACCCAGGTTTATTTTGGTGGATCCCTGAAACTTGCTTGTGGACCCCAGTGCAGTAGAAAATAGCTCTGAAGCTTGTTTGCGCTTAGAAGTCCTTTATTGATTTGATTGTCAATATTCTTTGCCCATGTTGATGTATATATTTTTCCATCTAGACGCTTTCAAGTGAGTTCCGCAAACAAGACGATATTTGAGTTGCAAAAGTAATGGACTCTTTACAAACGTGTATAATTAAAACAGCTTTGCTAAAGTGATCCTGAAAAATAATTGTTTTATTTCATAGCAGTGCAGTCTTCATGTGCGCTACATATTAGTTTTCATTTAATAGTATAAACAGTAGAAGTTAAAATAGTCTTCCTTTTTTATTAATAAAGCCTTTGCAATCATCTCATGTTTTCCTCATTTAAAATAAATCAAAACTTTTGTATAAATATTTTATTGCAGTGTATGTTTTAGAAAGAATTAATATGACAAATGGGAATATTTTACAAATAAAAAGGCTAAGTAAAAATAATCTTAATGAATCCCATTTGGAATGCCTGTCTTTAAAAAAATATTTATATACAGCTTTCATAGATGTATACAGACAAAGTGTTTTAAAGGAATTTAGATTATAAAGGGACTATGGCTTGGGGGTTGATAGTGGGTTACAGAACCTTTCACTTCTAGGTTGCTAGTTCAAATCCATATTTGTAGTGATCAAAAGTTTTTAAATTTGATGAGAATTCAGAGGCTTGTATGAAATACATTTGGTGACCTTATTCCCAGCAGATAGTCTGCTGTTATGAGGGTGTAAAAAGCTACACAAATGTGTCATATCACTGACATGACTATCAATAACTGGCAGTCTTCTTGGCCATCTCAGTGGAGAGACCATGGGTTAAATGAGACTCTGAGACATAACTACTTTCTCACCCTAGATATGGGCCCTTCAGGTGAGGTTTGAGGCCCATATGTAGGGTGAAAGAGTTGTCCATGCTGTTCCTATTACCAAGAAAAATAGAGAACTCTGAGGTTTCTGGAAAGCGATGTGATGCAGGAGAAAACAATGAAGATTTCAAAGTCTTATTTAATAACCTCTTAGATATAACAAAGATCATTGCGTTCCGCGAGTCCCTGAAAAATTGGATAGAGGAACTGCAAAACAATCTCTGGCTAAGGAATAGTCAGTGAGAACATGTCTACACTACAAAGTTGACAGCCAGCCACTGCAGCAATTCAGTCGGTCAGGCATGTCTATACCACACTGCTTGTGTCAGTGGAGTGCGTCCTCTCTAGCAGTGCTTGCATCAAGGCACTGAGTAGTGCACTGTGTGTAGCTATCCCACAGGGGGGTTTGGGAAGGGCTTGCAAAACCTCCATGGGGCCAAAACATTGTCACAGGTGGGAATGGGAACATGTCTTCTACCTCCCATAATTCAGTTTCCTCCCTCCCCTGATACCAACAGCAACAATCCATACTTTTTCACACTATTTTTTGAAAGCCTGGCTTAGCTCTGAGTATGCCATCGCCTGAGAAGCATGGACCTGCTCAGCTGTGCATTCTTGTTGCGAGCATCACAGACACCTCGTGCCTTATCCTGCAGTATTTCCAGAGCCAGGACAAGAGCCGCCATGTGGAAGATTGAGCTGTCATTCAAGCAGCCCTATTGCAAGCCATAGAATGAAACAATTCCTGGTTGTTGCTCACAGTCGTGCAGCAGCTGAACACAGTGGAATGCCATTTCTCGTTCCAGGAAACAAGCACTGACTGGTGGGATCACATTGTTATGCACCTATGGGATGAGGAGCAGTGACTGCAGAACTTTCAAATGCAAAGGCCACTTTCCAGGAACTTTCTGCAGAGCTTTCCCCGACCCTGAAGCGCAGCAACACTAAAATAAGAACTACTCTGACAGTGGAGAAGTGAGTGGTGATCGCTTTGTGGAAGCTTGCAGTGCCTGACTGCTACTGGTCAGTGAAGAATCAATTCAGAGTTAGTAAATCCACCATGGGAGCTGTTGTGATCCATGTGTGCAGGGACATTAATTGACTTCTGCTAAGAAGGGTAATAACTCTGGGGAACATGCAGGACATAATGGATGGTCCTGCTGCCATGGAGTTCCCGAACTGCGGTGGGGCGATAGATGGCACGCATATCCACGTCTTGGCTCTAGACCACCTTGCTGAAGAGTACATAAACGGAAAGGATATTTTTCAATGCTGGTGTAAGTGCTGGTGGTCACAGTGGGCATTTCACCAAGATCAACATGGGGTGATCAGGAAAGGTGCATGACACATGCATCTTTAGGAACACAGGTCTGTTCAGCAAGCTGCAATCAGGGATGACTTTTGCAAAATAACCATTGATGATATTCAAATGCCATTAGGGATCCTGGGAGCCTATCCCTTGCACCCATGGCTCGTGAAGCCGTACACTGGCCACCTGGACAGTAGTAAGGAGTGTGCAGAATGGGGGTGGAATGTGCCTTCGGCTCTTTAAAGGGGTGCTAGATCAGTTTGCTTACAAGGTTAGACCTCAGTGAAAGCAATATCCGCATTGTTATCACTGCCTGCTGTGTGCTCCATAACATCTGTGAGGCAGAGAAGTTTCCACAGGGGTGGGGCATTGAGGCCTATAGATTGGCAGCTAATTTTGAGCAGCCAGTTAACTGGGCAATAAGAAGAGCCCAGCAAGGAGCTCTGTGTCTCCGGGAGGCTTTGAAACCTGTTTGTTTAATGAGCTATAGTAATGTGTGCCATTTATCTGCATTGTGCCTTCCTATATCTTCCCTTCTGTTGCATCAGTTTCCCTGTACTTCTCCTTCCTCCCCTCCCACACTCCTTTTGATTGGACTAACTCACGAAATGCTGACTTTTCTGGAACAAACATAAAGAATCTGAAAGAACAGGAAAATAATTTAACCTTGGGCAAATGGTGTGATAAAATTGAGAGGGGGAGAAACAAATGCAGCTTGTCTGTGAAAGCACAGAAGTCTTGCTAATCAAAGGACTTTGAATGGCCACCTTTTGTTCTTAGTATGCTCCCCCGTGTTGAGTGGCAGGGATACGGCACCTTGGCCCCTCTTCTCCCTCCCCCCAGCCTCCCAGAGCATTTGCAGGATGCATGTTGGGAATAGGGCCAGATGCCTCAATGTGTCTGACTGGTCCATCAGCATCTCATCCTGCATGGCACGCCCATGCTCCTGGGATGGTCTGCTGCTCTCCACATCCACGTCCAGTTTTTCAGACAATGAAATCCTCCGGGCCCTTAGCTCTGTGTTAGCTGTCCTAGAGGCGGTCATTATCTTGTCTGAACATGTTATCACCCATTCTCTTTTTCCGCCTTCTAATCTTTGAAACCGTCTCTGCCAATGTGGAGTATGTGCTGAAGGCCAAGCTTTCCCCTGTAAGGCAGGCAAAGCACAAGGCAACCATTGTCAGTGCATACATGGGGCCCAGGGCAAGGTTGCTATTTAAAAATCACACCCCTTATTACACTCAGGTGCAAGCCACACTATAATCAGTATCCTTAGCTCTTCAGTGAACTGGTTTGCTGGTCCAGCTACGGTGAGTATGGACCAGCGCCATGGGCGATAGGCCTTGTGCTGCATCTTGTGGGAAACCAACATTGGGGGCACAGGTGTGCTGGTGGATAGTGAGCCCCTGCCAGCAACATGGACATTGCTTTGAGACCAGGCTGTCCAGCAGTAAGCTTCTCAAATTGCAGTCTTTGTCTGAGGCGGCTTGGGGTGGTGGGGAGTTTGCAGCCATGAGAAAACACATGAAGCCCACACTCCCCTTCCCTTAATGCTGCTGGTAATAGTTGCCCTGGACTTTCAGATTCTGAGGTCAACCCCGATCCCTCCCAACCAAACCATGGACATGTTAGAGAAATCAGAAATCGCCCTGGGTGGAGATCACATTCTCTGTTGTTTTCAGTGTGAGCATCTGTAATGAAAACTTCCACCATCTCCCCTATGTGATATTAGTCTCCTGAGTGTAACGGGGGGCAAGGGAGCACATGCTGCAAGCATCTGGGTACAGATCTGGTCCTTATGCTGCTAGGCTGTGTACTGCAATGATGCCAGCAGAGTTAATACAGGAGTGGCGTGGGAAAGTGTCCTACTGTGGTGGAAGAAATAAGGCAGCTCTTCCCAGAAACCTTCTGCAAAGGAGTGCATAGTGCCTCCATTCATGTTTCCTGAAGATTTCCATGGAGGAGATCTGGGCTGTCCCTGTGTACATAAGCAGTCTGTTCCAGGGAGCACCTGCGTAGCTGCAGTGGCCACAGGGAAGCAGATACCTACTGCACCTCAAATTTTTTTCATATTCCACATAAAATATAAGAGCATATAACTCTACAGTTTGTTCGGAACTGCATCCTCACCAGAGGGGCCTTCCCTGGCATTACGCTGTGCCACCATGCTGTCCTGGGACCAGCTGGGCTGCTCCGGTGTTAAAAATAGCTCCTTGGACTTCCCCCCCCATTTGCTTGTCACCTATTCTCCTCATCCACAATGGCTGCCTCGTCGTTGCCTGAGGTCCATGCTGCATTTGGGCATAATGGTGGGGTTGCCACAGTGACATACCCTGGGTCTCTGGTGCCTGGGGGCCAGTACATGTATTTGTCGTCCCCGTCCCCCCTGCGTTGGTGGCAGCAGCAGCAGCGCCCTGCGGGGGCGTGTCTGTGGGCCCATTTGCCACTCTCCCCCTCCCCTTGCTGTGGGGGCAGTGGGTGGGGCAACAGTATACCAAGGGGACCATGCTCTCGGACACTGGCCAGGGTGGAGGGGGCAGTACCAGCTTGGCCCTCGGAGCAGGAGGAGCCACCCCTGTTGACAACCCCAGTGGCTGTGCTGACCCAGCCTGTGGCTCCCTGGTGGCACCTAGTGTGTGGGCAGAGGGGCTGGGGGGGGCCAGTCACAAACTTTGCCTGTCAGAGTTTTGGGCACTACGTTTGGTCGGCGTGGATGCTGGGGATGTGACTGGGGGCAAGGGGGCAGTGGTTCCTCTGAGTAGGGCCTGGCTGGTGGTGGCCCTCCCCCACACGCAGGCCAGCTCCTTGGGACATATGCCCCCCACCTGCCGGTACACCACTGGATCACTGCTGACCACATGAAGCTCACTGTAGGAGCGGCATGTCTGTGGTGCAGAACCAGAGCGACTGTTCACCTCCCATGTCTCTGGTACGCCTGCCGAAATTCTGTGATTTTCTGTGCGGCACTGCTTCGTGTTCCTGGTGCAGCCCTTCTCCCGTGTGCCCTGCGCAATCTTCGCAGATGTCCGTGTTTCTTTGGCTGGATCGGAGCTGTGCCTGCACAGACTCTTCTCCCCCCAGACATACCATCTCCTGTGTACCCCATGCTGGAGCACGTGGGGGCCATGGTCAACTTGCCCGGCGAGCTCGCCACACTCATCAAACAGGAAATGGGAATTCAAAAGAATTCTAGAACTTGAGGGTTGGAAGGCACCTCAGGAGGTCATTGAGTCCAACCCCCTGCTCAAAGCAGGACCAACTGCAACTAAATCATCCCATCCAGGGCTTTGTCAAGCTGTACTCTTAATTCTTGTACGGGCCAGTCGTGTTACCATGGACAGTTCTGGGGGAAGGTGCAACTGTCAGTTGGACAGGAGGACATCCTGAAAGTCTCATAAAGTTGAGTACATTTTAAGGTCTCAGTGTTTCATTCGGCCTAGGATATGATGTGGAACTGACTAGGCTACGGTGTTGCTGCTCATCAAAGCAAAGCTGAAATTGTCCTCTGCACAATGCCTTCTTTTATTTAGGATTTGATCTGGAAGATAAATATATTCCTTCTCCGCATCCCCCAACAGTATCAATCTGATGATGAGAGTTGAAGAAATGATCTCAGAGGTCTCTGGTCTTAGGTATGTGTCTTTTCATCTTTCACCCTGTTGTTTTATATTAATAGATTTTAAGGCCAGAAGGGACCATTATGATCTTTGACATCATAAAACAGGCTAGACAATTTCACCTAGTGATTCCTGTATTTAGCCCAACACCTTGTGGTTGTGCTGGAGGAATATATTTCCACAAAACATTAGTCTTGATATAATGACTCCAAGTGATGGAGAATCTACCACATCCATTGATGACTTGTTCCAGTAGTTGTTTATCTTCACTTTTAAACGTTTGTGTCTTATTTTCACTTTGAACTTAGCTGGCTTCAGTTTCTAGCCACCGGATCTTGTTATGCCTGTGTCTATCGGTGGCTCTCAACCTTTCCAGATTACTGGACTCCTTTCACAAGTCGGATTTGTCTTGCGTACCCCCAGGTTTCACCTCACTTAAAACCGACTTGCTCACAAAATCTGACATAAAGCTGCAGGCCCCACAGGGCAGTGGGAAGTCTGCAGACATAAAACTCCTAGCCCTGGCCCTCAGCTGCCAGCCTCTGCAGGCAGTATGGGGTGCCTTGCCCTGCTGTTCTTATCCCCCCACCCCCAGTCAGTCTCATTTTGTCATAGAAGTCAGGGAGAAGTCTGTGTATTTTTGTTTATTGCCCGTGACCGCTGCCTGACTTTTACTAAAAATAACTGTGACCCAACCTTAACCTTCATTATTAATTTGTTTTACTGTAGTGCCTAGAAGCCCTGGTCAAGGGCCAGGACCCCACTGTGCTAGGTGCTGTACAAACACAGAACAAAAAAATGAGCCCTGGCCCCCAAACAGCCTCCACTCTGAGAATAAGAACATCATCATGGAAATTTTTCTATGCTGATGACACTGCTGGGACTGCATGGGATTTACTTACCATGAAAATCCTTTGGATGTTCCCTTGTATTCAGGGGAACAAGGATCTTCCAATACACCAAGACCTACCTGGTATACTGAGATTCTGATTTAAATCCAGAAAACCTTTTTGGCTTGCAGTGCAAGCTCTTGGAAACTCAGGGTTTCCCCCCCAAACCTCAATGGCAAGCCAGGTGGAAGGATTCCAGTGTCCTGAACAAATTCCTCATCAAGGACCCAACTGAAGAAACCAGTGGCTTTTCTCTATCCTGAAAAATATGATCCACTTTGAACTGCATCTGCACATCATGTGGCAGATGTACCTACCTCCTCCATAAATGGGGGCTGAGACACCATGCTATTTGTGGTAGTGGAAAGGGACTAACAACTGTGGAATACCTCATCAACCAGTGTCCCAAAGGATCATATCCTGATGGTATCTCTGCTGACCAGTTCATGTCACCTGAAGCTATCAATTGGATTGCCAACCTAGACTTGGACATCTAAGAGTGCTGTCATTAAGCCAAGCGGAAAAGAAGAAGATTATTTACTTGACCCCCGTAGTATCTGGGCATGTCACAACTTTAATGCATTGGGGGAAAGTACTGCTATCTCCATTTTACAGTGGGGGAACTAAATATTAGAGAAACAAAGGGTTTGTCTACACATGTCTGAATGTGCACTTGTGGGGTGTCCATTCTAATGTGCATCAGCATCTTGCTCACTAACTAGTCCACGTGGATCTTGCTGGCATGCACTAAAAGTTCCTTACTGCGATTGAATGTTTTGAAACAAGATTCCATTAACATACACCAAGGAACTTCTAATGCACAACAGCAGCATCCATGCAAGCCAGGTACTGCACACATGGGTGCACATGAGAAGTCCCCGTTCTCCCACTGGCACACAGTAAGGCACCATGTAGATAAGCCCTGAATGACTTACCTAAAGTTACATAAGAGGTTTTGGTGGAGCAGGGAATGGAGCTGGGGGTCTCCTGGGTCCGTGGCTATCACACCAACCAGTGGATCATCCTCCCTGTCTGGACTGCCCTCACCTCCTCTTTTATCCCCCCGTCTGAATAAGGAATAATCAGATGCAAAAGTTTTAAAAAGGAGTGTTGTTTTCTCTTCCCTGGTGGTGACTGATCTTGTGGGGCATGTACTCATTAAGTTTGCTGCGTGCTGTTTTTTTAAATTCGTTCATGTTGATGCTTATCGTGTTTGTATAATAGTTTGGGGCTGATGTAATCAGTGTTGCATTTAATTTCATTAAGATTTTGATGTGTTCAGTGTTTGCATAATTCATTAAATCAAGTGCTAATAAGGGGACGTGAATGCACATGTGCATGTAGTACGTGTTTGTCTCTTTTATATTGACGCTTTGTCAGGAAGGGGCACTGTGTTTATATAGATCAGTGTTGCACAACCTTTCAAGTAGCAAGTACCCCCTAACTTCTGAAAATTTTAATAAGTACCCCAACACTCAGTTTTCCATGGGATTTTATATTTACAGACTAATGTGAGCCGTATGTTGGAAGAAGGGCGGAGTATATAAGGCTGTGATATGAAAGATGTCAGATCTAGTGTGGGTAGGGATACCACCTTTACACCAGAGGTGCCCAGTTCAAATATGTACCTGGGCTAGAGGTGATGTTGTCCAAAGCTAGGAGGCTTTGAGTGGCATGCCAATGCTGGGGAATATAAAGCGCCACGCCAAACTTTTTGCCATAGATTTGAAAGGAGGAAGGGGTGAGAGAGAGACAGGAAAGGAGGGTAACTGGTAAAACCTGGGGCTGTCATAGAGCAGGGAAATTGACAAGTTTTCTGGGCACTGGGCTTTGAGCCAGGGAGGGGGGCTGCCACCTGGGCAAGTTGCAGGCGACTGCTGCCTGGCTGCCAGCCCAGGAGTTGGCTGACTGCCACCCAATCCGGTCTGGGGCAGAGGAGGCTTCCACGCCAGCTGAGACCCAGGGATTTGGGCAGGTGGCTACTGCCCCTCTTCAGGCCGGGGTGCAGGAGGCTGTCCCTTGGCTCAGAGCTGTGACGTGGGTGGCTGCCACCCAGCTGCGAGCTCAGCTGCAAGCCCAGCTCATGGAGATGCAGGAGGCTGCCACCAGGCTCCTACTGGGAACTGGGACCCAGCGGGAAGCAGCGGGCTGCTGCCCGCCTCCCCCTGAAACTAGCCGCTGCCACCTGCCTCCCAGCTGGCAGCTGCAACCAGGCGGGAAGCGGGCGGCTGGGAGCTGGGACCCAGTGGGAAGCAGGGGCTACAGCCTGGCTTCCTAGGACTGTGGCGGCTGCCGCCCAGCTGCTCCCCGCCTCCCCTTCACTCTGTTTTTTCCCCAGGTACCCCGTTCCTGTGTCTCGCATACCCCCAGGGGTACACGTACCACAGGTTGAGAAACTATGATATAGGACATATATGAAGTACATATTTGAACTAACACAAGCTGAACTATTTATTTTCTTTTTACTACACCAGTCTTAAGAAAGTAAAGAAAAACATGCACTTCTACTAGGGTGCTAGGATGGTTTATTTTTTCATTCAGCCATTAGTTTATTCTTTCATGGGTTCTACATTGGAAGAGAGTGCATCCATTAGACAGTGAGGGCTTTATTTATGGGGGATGGGGGGGTTCAAAAGGGAAGCTGTCGAGTCCCAAAAGAGCCTTTCACAGTGTATTCTCGGCATGCTTCTGAGGCCAGTGCTCTGCTCATCAGGAGGAGAGGCAGAAATGTGGGCTTTACAGAGCAACTGTGTGTTTCCCTGCTCCCTGTGCTGGCTGACGTTTATTTACATATTGGGAGAGTAAATGGGTAGAACAGATGGCAACCAGACATTTGGTAGTTCTGTTCCCCTGTGTTCCTCAGGGGTCTTGCATTCAGTCTTTGCAAAAGCTCATCCTAGAGTGTGTGTGTAGGGTGGGGGAACAACTCTGTAGCCTGTTCACAATTATGAAAGGCTTGTTGGCAGTTTATTACAGTGACAGATTAAAGCACTTTGTAAAATGTTACATAATTGCATGAGATTTTGTTTTACACGTCAAGATAGTCATTCTTTAAGATATGTCTGGTCTGTCCCTTTATTCACCATCGGAGTGAATCGCATTTAGATTTAAACAGCGATCCTTTCCTTTTACTAAATCAATTAGAACAAGAAAAGTTTCTTTGTTTTTAAAGGACTTTGACAAATCTTTGCCCTTCTTTGAAAGTATTGCAACTAAATTCCTGCTCTTGCAGAAAACCAAATATCTGGAAGTTTTACAGCTTAACAAGATGGAGAATGTCTTTCAAAGTCTGTAACATTCATTATGTTTCTCACTGTTTCCAGACATAAAGCTGGAAGCTGAAATCTTCACCAGATTTTGTTTTCCTCCATTGTTTGTACACACAAGAGTTGCTCTTGAATGGTGGGCTGCTGCAATTGGTTGTTTTGTTTTGTTTTTTGGCTTTTCAGATGCGATAATTATAGTATTTCTCCTAGGCAAAACCTCTGTATAAAATAAGAATTTTGACAGCAACATTAGACGGAAAGAGAGAGGTAGGTCACAGTTTGGGCCCATCAGGCTTTCAGGCTGGATGTTATTCCTTCAAGCTAAGTGGCCAGAAACTACTTAATAATAAATTAATAGTGCAGGGAAACTAAGCGAAAAGTGATGGGCGTGGCTCTTCGGAGTACCAGACGTCTCCATGTGTAGCATGCTGCCTGTATAGCTGCGGCACAGCCTGTAGCATGATGCATTCCCAGAAGTTATGGGTAAACACCTGATAATCTCCAAGCACTTTTGAGAAAAGACCTTGCAGGCCCTTCAGTGTATCAAACCTCAAAGTTATTCCTAGTTATGCCTTTTAGATCTCCTCATATCGCAAGCCCTTCCAAACTAAAGAGCGCACACTCATGTTTTCTCTTTGAATTGACGTGGTGTTCACAGTTGTAGTAGAAATATTGGTCTTCCATGGATAAAGTAACTCAGCTCCTATCACAGTGAGGTATTTTAAAGCACTCAGACGTATAATAGGAGCATCCCCGAAAATACGATATGAGAACGTCTCTGTGCCATAGAGCTTACCTAATAAATGATGGACTGATGAAAAAATGAAAACAACACACACCAGGGAAGGAGGAAGAACCATGTCCCTGAAACATAATGTTGTGATTACACCATTTAAGAGCAAAATGATTAATTACCTTTTTTTTAAAAAGGCCAAACTCTAATTTTGTTGTTGGCAATGCTCTCAAAGCAGGGTTAGGAGTGATCTAATGGGGTGAAGGTAGCTGCCTAACTAGTAGGTTTTGGGAAAGTAGGTATTCTGCTACACTTACAGCAAGTTGCAAGCTGATTTTAACGAGAGTGCCTGGTCTGCCGTGGGTATTTGCAACTGGAAGTAGCGGAGAATCTGTCGTTTCACTTCAGAAGTCGCTGTACTTCAGTGGTGAGTGAAGTAGTTCTGTTGTATAGTTTGCAGAGCACTTGGGGATCCTTTGAGATAAAAGGTAAATGTAATAGGAGTTTGCTTCCTAAATTTGCTGCAGCATGATGTTAGCTTTTAGAGGGCATATTTATAAAGTGAGCAAACCGAGGTGTGATGTCTAAGTAAATCAGGTGCCAGGTTTGTCCAGCATTTGATTTTCCAATAAGAGCGAATTAATTTAAATACATTTTTAAATGGGCTTGACACAAGCTGGAAAGTCAACTACTAAGATTACTCCTGAAAGGAGGCTATTAATTAACTTAAAATAGCTATGGCAAGTACTGCAGAACTTAATGGCAGCACTGAAGGCTGTGAACTCATCTGTGTGTCCATAATCCTGCTCCTTTGTTTGCAAGAAGAGGATGACAGATTGAATGGTTACATGAGTTTTATGTTCCATTCTTGAATGTGCACTGGCGATAACAAATTCAGTAATCTTACAGCTAGTTAGCCTCTTCATCCCAGTAAAAACATACACCCGTAACTCTGTCTGGTGGCTTAATGTAGGTCTCAAGTGAGAAAGCCATTAAATGTTACAGACTGTTTGTTTCTGAGGCATCCCAAGTTGACAAGTATGTGGTATTTTGTATCTTTGAAGTTTGTTTTGTTTCTTGTGTCTTTGGCAGACTGATGTCTTGGTGCTGAGCTGTGATCTGATCACAGATGTTGCTTTACACGAGGTTGTGGATCTGTTTCGAGCCCATGATGCCACACTCTCCATGCTGATGAAAAAAGCTCATGAACCCACGGAAGTGGTACCAGGACAGAAAGGGAAAAAAAAGCCAGGTAAGTAAACTAACAATCCAGGTGTGGGGATGTGTGTGGGGGGGAGGGGGTGATTGATTGATTTAGAAACCATACGCTAATGGCCTAGTTGTCCCAAGAGTCTCCAGTGTGGTGATCATTATGTACTGGTACTTGAATTTTGTGGATCAAGCCCTGAGTTTTGTTACATGGGAGCGTTAAAACATTTCAAATGGAATTTTGAAAAGTGCTCACCATTGGCCAGGTTGTAACTGGAAGGGTTACTACTAAATTCAGTGAGAGCAGAGTTAGGCAAACACTGAGTGCTTTTGAAATTCCTGTCTCCAAGGTATGCTTAAGATTGCCATCAGAGGTCCAAGAAGCCTTTACTAGGTAGAACTTGTGCTGATTTCTGAAGACTTATAGGTACTTCTCTGGCCCGTGTTACTATAACGTCTGAATGCCTCACAACTTCTAAGGTATGTCTCTTAAAATGAGTCCATTGTACAGATGAAAAACTGAAGCACAGAGGGGCTGAGTGACTTGTCCAAGGATACACAGAGTAAGTGGCAGAGCAGAATTGAACTAAGTCTCCCAAGTCTTAGGCTAGTGCCCTGCCTGCTGTTCACAGATCAAATGTCTTGTTTCCTGCTGTTTGTTAAAATGGCTGGTGCTTGTTTTCTTTCTAGTAAGTGCACATGAGCAAACTAAAAGTCCAAGACGGCAGGGGCCTGGCCCAGGACTAGGGCTCTAGGTGCTACTGCCATACAAAATAATAATATTAAACCATTTGAGAACAGAGGGACCTAGCCAACAGGTTGCCTTAATGTATGCTCCAGGATGGAGTGAGCTTAAAAGGAGACAGCTTAATCTATTTTGTTTGGCTGCTCCTTTAGACTCAAGCATTTAAAGACAGGGAATAGGGCTGTAATGAAAGGTTGGTTCATCCCAACCCTTAAGATCTCTGAAAGAAACACTGCTTTGTAAAGCCAGGGTAGATAATACTTATGCTGCCTGTAGAAGGGCATTATTACCGTTGCTCGGTCAAGCACTTGCAAGTTAAGAAACGGCACCAAATAAGCCCTCGGGCCACCCATTGAACAATGAGGATAGAAAAAAAATATGAACTAGCTCATTGAGCGAGCACTGTCCAGCATGTGCTCTGAGTGAGGCCAGGGTCCTGTGGAAAAATAGTATGTGATCCTGTAATTAAAGACTGTCTCCTTTGACATGCACACATGGGAATATGCTGTTTTGCCCTATTGGGCAAAAAGACTGGGACAAGGAGCCGGGGAACGGGAGCCTAGAACTGTGGTGAGAAGCCTAAAGAGACAGGGACTGGCTAGGTGAGGAGAATGGGAGTTGGACATGGAGGGGGAAGAGACAGGACTGAGGCAAGAGCAGGGACAGGTTGGAGGGGATGAGGCAGAAAGAGTCAAGCTTCAGGGGAATGGGCAGAAGAGTCTGTGCCCACTAGAGCACACTCCTCTCCAGAGCCTGGAATGGAGCCCAAGATTGTTGAGTTTCATCATTCCTCTGCTGCCAGCAAATATCCGTGAAACCCACTGGCAAAGTGTGTGTCTAGTTACCCTCCAGTGTTGGTCCACATAGGGGATGACAGCCTACTGTTGCTGTCTGTTTTATTCCATTAGCTCATGTGGCGGAGGTCTGTTCAGTAGATCTTGAAAGTCAGCAGGATGCCACATGATAGAACCTGGTTTTTTTAATGTGCTTTTTTTTAAATCCTGGGAAATTATTACAAAAAACTCTGTGACAAGTGCAAGTACGCTGGAAATGCCACAGTTAAGGTTGCCTGTGGATCCTTGCCTGGCAAGTGCTGTTAAACTAACAATGAGCGTTGCCATCAGTTCATAAATTTGTAGAAGTCAGAGATGGGGAAAACCTATCAGATAACTCCAGGCTGATAGAGTTGTTCCTTCTGGGACATTTCATTTAATTGCTTTCTAGATTTTAATGTCTCTGTTGGAGAGAACAGTTTTGAAATGAACTATATAGCTGCAATCAGGATGAATTTGCCAATGTAATCCTCTTTAAACAGAGATGTTAGTATAGAACCTAAACAAACGGACCTCCTTTAATAATTCTTATGCACCTTGATGTCTTTCTAAAATGTATGCTATAATTCAACCACAAGCTATGGGGTCGCTGCAGCAAGTGCTGGGTGAAGTATTTTGGCTTCTTATGTAGGCGGTCAGGTTAATGATTCTAATGGTTCCTTCTGGCCTTAACATCTATGAAACATGGTCGTAAGAAGGAATGCAAACATAGTAGGATCCTGGGGAGTGATATTAACCCAGATAGATGGAGAATGTATGGAGATGAACCCAAATATTAGGATGTTAAACCAGTATGTTCTTATTTATGGGCATTGAGCCAAAGACCAATGAGTGCATGACAAATGAGCCTGACTTGATTTTTTTTGAGACTGTCAACATGAAAAGTTCAAACACCCAGGCTAGACCCAACATGTGCACCTTAAACCTGTGCCTTCCTCAGTCCTGTCTCTTCCCAGCCCTGGCTCTATGTCCCAGATCCATTCTCCTCCCCTAGTCATTTCCAGGCAAAGGATTTTAAACAATATTTGTACCTTTATACGTATAAAGAAAGTCTGAAAGGATTGTAGGTGTGTTTACTGCTTGTGTTTCTTACCCTAAAGACCTTAGGAATGGTCTTCTGTGGGGTTGTGGAGCACCCTCATGATGGATGTATCCTGTGAATTCTCTCACCTGAATTGAAAGAGGGCAGGAGTGCTGAACATTTAACAGACTTTTTCCCAAATGTCAATTAGACATCGGAGTTAAATAGGTTTGTCGAAAACAAAGGTTTAGAAATTTGATTAAAAATCCCTTCCCCTGAATTGCTCAGCTTTCACTCTCTTGTCATGTTGTCATTTCTCCACTTCTCATTAAGTACCCAAAGATAGACAGAGCCTGGGTTTCTAAGATTAACTATTTTTTTATTGGGACAATTTTTCAAGCAGTCTTAATCCAACATAAAAATACAAAACTGGGATCAGATCCATTTTTTCTCTTTGTGGGTCATCTTTAAGTTACCATTTCTGCACATTTTTCATTTTTCCCTTCCTTCCCCTCAGGCACTAATTAAACTAGTTTTTTGTCTACACCCAGTCTGTTAACGTCAATGCATTTCAATACAGTCCTTTATCATTACAGAGTTTGGTGAAACATTTTGCCTCATGTCTGGTACAAAAATAACCATATCTCTTGCCTGTACATGGAAGAACACATTTTTATCTAGGTTTCTCCCAGGCATAAAACATAATTCACTAAAATGATTAAACCATTTCTTTCTATTCACACAAGGAAGAGGAAAAACCTGTTTGGCCTCAACCATGTTGCCCAATCCTGTTTTAATCAAGGTTATATTTTTTATTGTAGACAGGATCTTTGCTGTACAGACATAAAGAAACCATAGACTAGACAGTAGCTTAGGACCTGACTTTAATTTAAGAAGCATGAGGCCTTTATTGAGAAACCTGTTGCAATTCTTCTGTATGTAGACACAGGCAAGGATTTCAAAAGGTTAGGGGAGCAGGAATTTGTCTGCTTAGAATTCCTCCCATGGTTTATAGCTTGATTTACTGCCTAGAATGAGTAGAACCGCTGCTCTCTAGAATTTTGTGAGTTGGTGAGCTTGATCTTAATTGTGCTTAATTTTTCACATTATGTCTTCAGGGCCTATTTCGGTGCTCCTTAGCTATATAATTAATTTGAGAGGGGTCATTTCTGAAGTGAGCTAGGTCGCTTGCTTGGATCAAAGGCTGCCAGTGGGGAAGCTTTCAACAGCTGCACAGTTTTGACCTTATTTTGGTGGTGGCTGTTACTATGACAGCTATTAAGATGCAAATATGAAGAAAGCAAAGGGGGAAAAGTGAGGTTAAAATGCAGTTTGGCTGAAAAAAAAGAGACCTTAAGGAAATTATTTCTCGCAAGATTAATTTCTCACATGAGGTTGGTGTGAGTCATGGGAATTGGGGCTGGGAAGCACATGCCAGCATTTGGCCAAAAATGTCCTCTATGGGAAGAAAACGAAAAGTTTGCATCAGATTTGTGCCATTGCCGATATTCCTGTGCATTCAGCTTCAGGGTAATGGAACGGCTTGTGGGTGCTGCCAAAATTGTGTGGCAGTCCAAATTCATTGCAAAGTAAATTCACCTTCCAAATAACTTTACCCCAGCTCTCCTGCGCTCTTTACTGTAGAGATGGTTTCAGCCATATTCACAGAGATTTGTGAGAATCACGTTTTACTGTCACTGTATGCAGTGCTTGGGACAGATTGTTCTAAAAGAAAGTACTTCAGACCCATTAGGCCAAAGTCACTCTTGGTGTATTGCCATTGATTTCAATAGCATTACACTAGAGAGGAATTGACCCAATAGATGTGTGAACATTAGGTATCCCATTGGGCTGGTGCCCTTTTTAAACCAATACATGCTCTGGGACATCCAATATTAGGAGTTTGGAGTTGTGCATCCTTGTAGCTTAAATGTTTATTACTAACAAAACTTGTATGAAAACAAGGCACTAGCTGCAAAGTGGCTGTGTCTTGTCTGAAATCCATAATCCTCTCCTCACCAGCTAATTGTTGTATGAGAAAAGGAGAGTGATTTATGGTGAAGCAGGAGTAGCTGGCTTGGATGAGCTGTTAATTATCATGGAATCTTTTTAGTGCAAATTCAAGTAATAATAAAGAAAGGGGGACGAGAAGAACAGATTAGCTCAATCAAGATGGAGCATTGCATGCTGGGACCTCCGTCTCCACAGTTGGCATCTTCATTTTGAAGATGTGGGTGGTTTCAGGGACCATGTTTTAGAACTTCATGAACTGCATTTTGGCTACTCTGATTGAAAGTAAATATGTGTTGTAGAGCATTAATGCAGGCTTTTAGGCTTGAGGAGTTAATCTCAAAATCCAGTGGCAATTTGACCAATCCCTCTTGTCTTCCTGGATTCCATTAAGATAGGATTGTAAAATGGTTGTGTTTGATTTTTCTAATTCAGTGGAGCAGCGTGACTTCATTGGAGTGGATGACACAGGAAAGCGATTGCTCTTCATGGCTAATGAAGCTGATTTGGATGAAGAACTTGTCATTAAGAGATCCCTGCTTCAGAAGTAAGCTCTTGGAGGTCCTTTTAATGGAAATTTAGCTTGGAGTGGGGAAAAAATTGGGGGTGGGGTTGATGGAGAAAGATGAATTGGGGTAAGGAGAGGAGGGGGAAATGAGCTCTTCCTAGGTAGCAGTCACAAATGGCAGCGAAAAGCACAGGTTATTTTTCAGTGAGAAGCATTTTGCTACTCTGCTTTCACTTACAACCGGCTGGTATCCTCGTTTGGCAAGGACAGAACGATTATCATGGAAAAGAGCAGGAAAGGAGAAAGTGATGAGTGACAGAGCCACCTGTTCTTTAAGAAAAGCCAGTGTGGCTAAATTCAGTTGTAATTCAAATGCAATAGTTTATATCTGTTGATGTAAATGAAAAGTTTGTCTCATTGGATCAATCATTAATGGATTCAGAGGTTATCTGCGGACTCTTGTTCAGAAACTCATGCTGCATTTCCACCATCTGAAGAAAGTAATCAGAGAACCCATTTTGTATCTGCAATTAAACTGATACAGGAATTTTGGTGGGGAAATTCTCTGGCCTGGGTTATATAGGAGGAGAGACCAGATGATCACAGTGGTCCCATCTGTCCTTGGAACGTATGAACCTGTATCTAAGAAGCCAACTGAGAACTTCTTTGAGTATCTTAAATAAATCAGACTAGCTGAACTCCCCGAACTGTTTAATTCATGTCAGTTAATAAGTGAACCAAAGGCTGTGTTTCAACTCTCTGAATTTCCATCAAATAATAGTCCATTTCCCAGAGAAACAATCTTTAGTAGGTGGAGTCTTCAAAGCTGAGTCTCCTGGCCCCGGGTGCTTGTGGTCATTCTCGGATCAGTAACCAGGCTTTGATACTCATGGGTACGAAATACGTGTGAGGCAGCTATCTATCAGCTTGTAGCATTCTAAAAAGTAGGGTTTTAGGTTTGCTTCAAGGCACTATCTGGGCAATATGAAACTGTTGTCCTTACATAATTGCTAAAAGGTATATCTTTCAACTGATAAAATACTAGAAACTGGCTCACATGTGTGAACGCCACTGCCCCCTGCTGGATAGAATCAGAGCTGCTTACCTGTGTGTCATACGCCTTTAGCTCAGGTTAGTACAGGGCATGCTTTGGGAGCAGCAGGATCTGACCTCTTTCCCTGCTTCTGCCGTGGAGTTCTGAATGGCTATGGCATAGTGATAACATTGGTATCCAAAGTGGCCACAGAATTGTTACAGCCAGTTCCTGATTGAGCTGCTTGCTGTTAGAATCGTGTTCTGGGGCTGTGATTATTAGTGAACCAGCCGGGTAGTTCTCTGTGGGTCTGGTGAAGAATATAGCAGCTAGTGTTATTGAACGTTTGTCTGGGTGTTTTTGTCATTGCATTTACACGTGGCTATGGTATGACAGCTTAGCAGTTGCTGCAACATATGTGATTTTAGTTGGCCCATGATGGGTTTTACAGATTTATCTCACCAGTGGATTTTCCCTCCTGTTACCTCACTTAATTCGGCTGCTAGAGTGAGAATTACTCAGGGTTCATTCTGCAGACCTCAGGAACACCCATTCAGCCCCATTGCCATCAGTAGATGTTCACAAGTGCAGCTGATTGGAACTTAATAAACAGTGGTATTGATGACGTACAAAGTGGGATGGAATCTGCAGTTCTCTCTGTGTTAGTTGTGCAGGCAGAAAAAAGCAGTAAAAACTTGCTTTTGTCACTCAGGTCAGCACCTGTGACTCTGCAAATGTGCAGGAAGAAGATGTGCTCAGAGAAGACCGTTTCTTCATCACCGTGTTTTGGAGAAAACCGCATTTTAAGCTTCACGACACTCCCTTTAGGGTAGTTGAGGGTCAATGCACAGAGGTTGTTTCTTGGACTGCTCAAATCCTTGGTTTCACACCTCACCCTATCACTTCCAGTCAGGTGGCGATCTAGAGCACCATGCTGAAGCTTGGTGTCAGTACTGGCTAGAGGGGACAGCACCGTCTGTTGGATCACCAGTACCAGTACCACTGGGTTGTGTCGTCTACTCGTGTTTGGTGTACCCACGTGCAGCAGTTCTCAAACTGGGGTCTTGGGACCTCAGCGGGTCCTTAGAAACTGCACATGGTCCTCAAAATGTCACCCCTAACACCAAGGATAGATAGGCTGCAGTAAGAAGCAGGCATCCCCATCTCACTGATATCTGTAAGTACTTGTATACTCTTTTGCTTAAAACATTGCTATCAGTACGTGCTTATATGAGGTGCATACATACCTTTGTCAGTCAGTTTCTCAGTTTGGAATCTGATTAACGGGCCCTTTTTCCTATGCAATGTTAACCAAAAAAAAAAAGGTTTGAGAACCTCTGCCCTAGTGCTCCCATCTTTGGGAAATTTTAAGGCAAACAGTGTAGTGTAGGCAAAGCCTTTTCCTTAAAAATTTCCCCATGGTGCTATTCCACGGTGGTAGCCATCAAAGAAGTCCTCTGAGAGACAAAATGCTCTCAACCAAACCATTCTGAGGCACTTGGAAGAGAAGAAGGTGATCAGGAACAGTCAGTATGGATTCACCAAAGACAAATCATCCCTGACCAACCTGATTGCCTTTTATGATGAGATGACTGACACTGTGAATGTGGGGAAAGCAATGTATGTGATATATCTTGACTTTAGCAAAGCTTTTGTTATGGTCTCCCACAGTATTCTTATCAGCAAGTTAAAGATGTATGGGTTGGATGAATGGGCTGTAAGATGGATAGAAAGCTGGCTAGATAATCGGGCTCAACAGGTACTGATCAACAGCTCGATGTCTAGTTGGCAGCCAGGAACAAGCGGTGTGCCCCAGGGGTCGGTACTGGGGCCAGTTTTGTTCAACATCTTCATTAATGATCTGGCAAATGGGGCGGATTGCTCCCTCAGCAAGTTTGCAAATGACACGAAGCTGGGGGGAGTGATAGATACCCTGCAGTGCAAGGATAGGCTGCAGAGTGACCTAGACAAGTTAGAGGATTGGATCAAAAGAAATCTGAGGTTCAACAAGGACAAATGCAGAGTCCTGCACTTAGGATGGAAGAATCCCAGGCACTGCTACAGACTGGGGACCAACTGGCTAGGCGACAGTTCTGTAGAAAAGGATCTGGGGGTTACAGTGGACAAGAAGCTGGCTATGAGTCAACTGGATGTCCTTATTGCTAAGAAGGCTAAGGGCATATTGAGCTGCATTAGTAGGAACGTTGCCAGCAGATTGAGGGAATTGGTTATTCCCTCTATTCGGCACTGGTGATATCTTATTTGGAGTACTGTGTCCAGTTGAGACCCCCACTACAGGAAGGATGTGGGCAAATTGCAGAGAGTCCAGCAGAGGGCAACAAAGATGATTAAGGGCCTGGAGCACAAGACTTATGAGGAGAGGCTGAGGGAACCAGTCTTATTTAGCCTGCAGAAGAAAAGAATGAGGGGGGATTTGACAGCAGCCTTTAACTGCCAGGGTTCCAGAGAGGATGGAGCTAAGCTGTTCTCAGTGGTGACAGCTGACTGAACAAGAAGCAATGGTCTCAAGTTGCAATGGGGGAGGTCAGGTTGGATATTAGGAAAAAGTTTTTTCACTAGGAGGGTGTTGAAGCACTGGAATGGGTTGCCTAGGGAGGTGGTGGAATCGCCATCCTTAGAGGCTTTTAAGGCATGGCTTGATAAAGCCCTGGCTGGGATGATTTAGTTGGGCTTGGTCCTGCTTTGAGCAGGGGCTTGGACTAGATACCACCCGAGGTCCCTTTCTACCCTAATCTTCTGTGATTCTTTGTCAATCACTGTGTGGTCTCGACTTGCTCTAAAGCCGACCTGCTTATGATCTGAATTTCTCAGGTTAGAAACAGGCAAAGCATTTAATAAAACAACCTTTGACGCCTCTTTTAAACATCACAGTAAATCATGAAAAGGATATGTGCCCAATTTTTCTTCCCTTCGTAGGTCTCCATATTTCAGGTAGTCTCTGCTGTGTTGATCACTTCTTGTTCTTTGGACTTAGTCATTTAGTGGAATTCTAGCCCGTTGGTCCCATGTTGAGAGAAGAATTTCCAGGGCACATTTGATGCCTCTAGAAAGTGGAACAAATCTCCTTATTTGTTTTACTTTATTCAATACTTTTAAAAGTTATGGTGGCCTTGTTGCATGATTGTTTTACTCCAAAAAAAAATTCAAGGAGAATCCTCTCGTTACTTGGTTTGCTCTTCAGTTCTGGTTTGTATTTGGGAGGGAGGAAAGGGGGTGAAATTTTTTTTTACACTATCGCAGCAGGAGAAGTTGTCAGAACCTTGCTGATTTCCTTGTTTACTGATGGCAAAAATCTAGATTTGATACAAGAACTGGTCAAAGGAATTTTGTTTTCACCTGTCATGGGTGGGAAGCCTTGTTACAAAAAATGCAAAGTTATAGAACATTTCTTCAAAACAAATAAATAAAATCCAAGAAAATCCTTTGTTCTGACCTTCCCTCCCTTTTTCCTGTTCTTTGCTTCTGTAAAAAGGCAGCTGATAGGGAGGAGCAGGGGAAAGAGCTAATGGAGACTCTCCTGCGTACCTGTTGAGAATTAAATATTAATTTGCTTCTTCTAACCCAGAGAGGTTCAGCAGTAACTAAACTGCTGCAGAATGAAACATATTTTTTTATTTGAGAAGCAAAAATGTACAGAATGATCTGGTTTTCTCCCTGATATTCTGCTCTTCAGGCTGGCGTAGAATTTCTTTGTAGCAGTGTTCACTCTCTGCTAGCTTTGGGGAGTAATTGTGGTTAAAGGGAATCTCTGCCACCTTACACATCAGAAATGTGATTCTGGACGTTGCTTCTTCGGCTGTGAAAACATCAAGGCACATTTTGACAAAGTATCTGGTTCACCTGTTTATGATGTATCTAATCTCTCTCTTGATCAGGGCTTCATATCATAAAAAAACAAACGACAGGGTCAGATATCTATGTTCAG
Organism: Mesoclemmys tuberculata; assembly: GCA_007922155.1. Lineage (NCBI taxonomy): Eukaryota > Metazoa > Chordata > Testudines > Chelidae > Mesoclemmys > Mesoclemmys tuberculata. Next base: position 11,259,857 of record ML675643.1, read on the forward strand.
CACCATTTGTAGTTATGTAACAAAACATCAGGGCAGGGCAGGTAAACAAATTTGTTGAGAGCACCTAGAAAGAGTGATGCTGTTGGCGAAGGAATTTTCAAGGAAGAGATTTCCTGCTCAGATAAAAAGGACTTATAAAAAGTTATGAATAAACTGTGTGTGCTCTTCATTAGGTGAGTTGTGGTAAATGGCTGAGAAATGAGGCCTAACGATGAAGGAAATGCCATGGGGAAGCTTCTGAGCCAAGCTGGGGTCCTTTAGAGAGAGAGAAATGAAGGCAGCATGCTCATCTTTGAAGCCTGAATTTGCCAGTTACATGTCTCTGACTTAGGGCTTGGCAGACCGTAAGACTGAGAAAATAATGAGAATTCCATATGCTTTTTTTCCTAGAAAGAAGGGGCTGAAGTATTTGTTTTCAAAATGATTACTAGGACAGGGAATTGTTTGCTCCACCTTAGGCATTTATGGTCACACAAAGAAAGATAGTAAAAGACACCTGTTGGAGCAGGTCTAAATTTGGAGCATTTCCTTTTAAGATATTGTGGGATGTTTCAGGGTGAGTCGTCCCTAATAAACCATCTGTCTTCGTGGGTGTTCCATCTGTGCAAACGCAGGTGCTGTTCTTCTCCTAGAGGATATGCCAATAAATCACCGGGACAATCTCAGCTACTCATTACCTCATGTGCTTCAGACAGAAAAGAATACCTCATATATGAATGTATGTAGTAATTATGGGAATAACTCTGAAGTAACACTACAGACTTGTTTTTAAAATTGTGTGTGTGTGTGTGTGTGTGTGTAAGGCCCGGAGGGGGGAGAGGGGGTAACATTGGGGAATTTTTTTCTTCCCTTCCCTCTCTTGCTGTGAGGATACAAATCATGATGTAGTGTCAGTTTAAGGTTCTTCTAATAGGAAAAAAGTCAACATCATGGCAGCTGCCTAGTGGGAGTGCAAAAAGAGCCTTGGTACATGTTATTTCTGTTGTATTGCCATAAGGTCCTGCCTTCTCTCTGCTCATAATATGTTTTAAATAAGCAGGTCTTATAGACTCACTGTTAGTCACTGAATATTTCTGTTCTGTGCAGCCAGGCTCTAGTCAGGAAATTACCTTTCTGAAATACTCCATGCTTCTTAGTGTTACTGAATCATTTGCCTTTTATCCTCAAATGTAACTCCATGAGAACCGGGGATGACATAGACACATACACTGACTCCTGTTGTGTAAAATATTTTAAATTAGTTTGCGTCTGTTTGTTTGTTCACCTATGTTGGTAAAATTGGAAGGCTTCAGCATTAAAACTTCTTTAAAAAAAGTCTGTCTTCTCTTTGTAAGCAGTGATGGTTTGGAAGCAGTTGTGGAAAGATATTTAACGTTGTGGTTCTGTTCTGAAGTGACTTGAGATCAACGTGGGAGTCTATATTTATCTTTTCAAGGACTCTAGATTTGTTCAATTTATAAGAGAGAAGATTTTTTAGTTGGCATCTGAAATCAAGCTGGGTTTCTTCTGCTCATGCATCACCAAAAATGAAAATTTTCTGATATGAATTCAGTTATTAATGATCCTGTTGCTGATACGTGAGCCGGAAAAGAATCCTGCTCCCTTTCTCAGAGCTGCATTGGCTCCATTGTGCTAACCGCCATTGAAGTGTACTAACGGTTTTGCCAGGAAAGTAAGCAGAACTGACTCTGAATTAAACCAGGGGACCCAGGCCTATTGAATAAAAAGGTGCAGTTTTTACATACTGGCTTTTCAAAGTAAAACCACGCTTTTAAAACCACAGTATGGCTTTAATTAGATTGCTTTATAAATGGATATCTTGCTGAATATTTCAGCAACAGAATATTGGCCGGTTAGCTGCTGTATCAGTCCCGGGTAGGGAATAGACATTCTCAAGGTGCTCCTTTGGAACTTTTGCTTGCCTGTTTAGAAGTTTCTCAGTTCATTAAGTATAACTGCCATAAGCTAAAAGACATTAATTTTTTCAACAAGTCTGCATTTTTATTATGCTTCTAAACTTTGCTCAACTTTAGTTTGCTCTTTGCTGAAAAGACATTGGGGATGGATATAGTCTCCAGCTACACAGACTGACATATTTTTGAATTACTTTTTTATGGTTCTTAAATCGATACTGGAGCCAAATAAAAATAATGGGGAAAGATGTCATTTTTCTCTTCAGTGCTGTGTTCTTTTATTTGTGCTTGCACAGCAAACAGATATATATTCCCAAAGCCATTTACTTAATGTTGAGCTCTGGGTTTTGGAAAATACATTTACATTGTTGATTGGTGTGGATGTTGGTGTGTTTTGCTCTTTGGGCGTGGAGGGGGTTGAGAGGAATACGTAGCAAATCCTTTCTTTATTTCTGGAAGAAGGCGCATGCACGCTTCCAGGTATTTCATTGTGAACAGATACAAGTCGTGTTCTGGGATATAAGACTCAAATCTGGAAATATTTGCAAGACGTGTATTGACTTTGGCTGGAAAACAGTTTGTTGGAGATGGAGTTCATTTTATTATATGATAATTACTAATGTTATGAAAAGTGCCAGACTGAAAAAGGAGAGGAGAGATTCAGTATTTGGTTTCTAATTTCAAATGTTAAAAGTATTTGGTTTCTAACCTCAGCACTGAGTTTGTGCTGAATTGACTGCCATTAGTTATTTGTCCGTGTAATGCTGGTTAAGGCTTGGTTTTAGACCAGCACTTGTCTTGTGAGTCTGTTACACTATTCAGAGTTTCCAGAAGATGAAGGAATTATTGAATTGCATGGACATCTTAGAAGGCATGTGCCTGGAGAGGCAATATTTTGTGTGAGCTTATCCCATTAGATGATACTTACACTGATTTCCATTACTATCCTACCAGAGGCTTAGATCTTGAAAATTTGATCAATATTTTACTTATTTTAAAGAGAACTTTTCAATATTCAGCACTGTGTCTGGAGTCTTTAGTATTGGAATGAGTTAGTGTATTTCATGGGGGCAGTGGGACGCATGCCCATTTTTATTGGTTGTTTGGTATATTACCTCCAATCAACCCAACTGGTCCTATGAATACTTTGATATACCTGGAATACTTTGAATACCTGGAACTATTAAATGTTTTCCCTTTGGGCTTATATTTTGATGCACAGAGTATATTTGGTGGTGGTGTAACAGAGCAGCTGAAATCTTGGGGATCTCAGTTTGTGGACTACGTTCCTGAGATAACCAGTAAGTAATAGACATATAGTCATTATTGTGCTGCTGGGATGTCACAGAGTGAAGAGTCAAAGGTCAGAGGAGTTATCTGTGCCTGTTTATATGCTGTCAGAGTCTCCTCTACCACATGTTAGACATGTGTTACTTATCAGTGAAATATGGAACTCTATGACGCAAAGCAGACAGGAATGCAGGGGAGAAAAAAATCACCTAGTTTAAAGCAAAGCAAGGGTGAAATGAGGCATATAAAAGTTAAAAGGGCCAATTCTGCTTGGAGCTCTGGTCCTGAGTTCCAGCCCCAGCCAGAGTTCACACTTGTAGTTATCTATACTTCTTCTTTCAAAAATTCCTTAATGTCATGCCTAACAGAAGGGTTTTCAGCTGGCAGGAGGAAAATACCTGTGGAATTCTTGCAAGGCACCATTCATCTATCTCAAACTAAGAAACCTTGACCTTTTAAGAACCCTTTCTTAAGCACAGTCATTCACATCTCAAATAGACTGTAACTTAAGGGTATAGAACAGTGATCTCATGTTAAAATTAGCAACATTTTGTATTGATTGAACAAACTATTGTTACATAATCCTTTAAATGCCAATTTGTTACACCTGCTGCATTGTCTACTGGGGCACGAGATTGTGAATGACTTGTTCTTAGCAGTGCTAAACACAGACGATGAAAACCATTAATGAAAGGATCAGAATACACGATTAGTTTATGTAAAGTTAGATATATGTGCCTGAGATCCTTACAAAGTAAATGTTCTGTTATACTTACAGTAATGATGTATCTTTTAAAATGATTCCACTCGTTCAGGCTTAAATGCTGAGTTGAATAGCCATTGTGTGATTCTCCCAAAACAGAATTGTGCTGGCAGTTTCTGGCATTACACAGGAAATGTAGAGCTTAGCAGATTTTCCTTTCTCTTGCTAGGGCGTGCTTCCCAGGAGTTCTTCCAGTGGCTGGAATAAGTAACACAGATCTTTTTCTAAGACGGCATATCCTCTGCATTTCTGTCTCCTCCAGAAAATTCCCCACACATTTTCCCTGGCTTTAAATGCCTCCCCTGTCTAATCCATCCTGATGTCACTAGGAAGATTAGATGGAAATTCTTTTTAGATAGTAAATTCACTTCTTAAATGGTCCAAGAGACCTGTCTTAGATGATAGGAGGCTCTCCTTCCCAAGCAGCTCAATCTGCAGTACTTTTATTGTCTTGGATTTGTGCCCTCCCTACCTGGGAAACGAGAGATTATGCCCGTCAGACGTGATCTCCTAAATTGCAATGCAGAGCACTACTCCATCCACTAGCTTGCATTTTAAACGTAATGTGTGTATATTTAAATCTTAGGTAATATCTTCTTATTTTGCTAACTGGTCATCTTGAAATCCTTTAACCAGTCCTGAAATTGAGCTGAGTGGGGAGCTGGTGGGTGGGTGGCACTTCCGAAGATCTGGCCACTTATTTAGTTGCCTGAATGAGCGTGTAGGAGCCTAAATTCAGGGTCTCATATTAAAAACTTTGGCTGATGGACCTTAATTACCTCCAAAGGTTGGATACAAACCAGTAAAAAGCAAGGGAGATTCAAAGTAACAGCTGAATTCATCCTTTGCTTTTCTGCATACCATCTTTGAGCAGCTGGTGAACTTTACAAAGGCATGAAGGGTTCTCTTTCAGACTTCCCTTTGAATTTCCTTGCCATACTAACCCCATGTCATAGCATTCGGTATCTTTTCAAAAGCCTTAAGTATCTGCCTTATGTGTTCTTAACTTCTCTCCCATCATATCAGTAGTGACTATGGGACTCTGGTAGCGAGGGAGAAGGGGTCAGGGGAGCAAGTGGTGTTCTCATCTATCCTTCCGCTTAAGGATAAGGGCCAGGCAGGGACACACGCATTCTGCAGATTAATGCATTGGTGGTGCAGAAGGTATCAACTGACCAAGAAAGGGAAGAGCATCTTTTGATAACAAGTTCCAGAGTGGTAGCCGTGTTAGTCTGCATACAGCAAAAACAACGAGAGTCCTGTAGCACCTTAAAGACTAACATTTCTGCAGCATAAGCTTTCTTGGGCTGCAACCCACTTTGTCAGATACAAGTGGGTTGCAGCCCATGAAAGCTTATGCCCGCAGAAATTTGTTAGTCTTTGAGGTGCTATAGGACTCTTGTTGTTTTTGATAACAACTTGCCCTAGTTTAAAACCCTACTGAGGAGGGCTTTAAACTAGGTTCAGAGGGTCAGATGACAAAAGCTTACTGGTAGGCATAAATAAAAGGTGACCTTAACAAAAGGCTAGATGTTGCAGAGGACGTGGAAAATTACAATAGTGTCATAGGAGCAAAAAGAGGGAAAACTGGGGGACAGTCTGCTTGGCATCTCAGATGTCTATACACAAATGCAATGAGTATGGGGAATAAACAGGAAGAACTGGAAGTATTATTACACAAGCTAAATTATGACTTCACTGGCATTACTCAGACTTGGTGGGATAAATAAATGAACTAAACGTTCGTTAATGATCTGGAAAAGGGTTGAACAGTGACATGGCAAAGTTTGCAGATGATACAAAATTATTCAAGCTAAGTCCAAAGCAGAGTGTGAGGAGTTACAAACAGATCTCACAAAACTGGGTGACCGGGCAATAATGGTGTGAAAAAAAGTGTTACTTACCCTTTCACGCAATACAGAAAACAATGGTCTTCGGATGAAATTAATAGGTGGCAGGTTTATATGAACAAGAGAGAATACTTTTTCACACAACACACAAGTAACCTGTGGAATCCATTGCCAGGGGATATTATGATGGCCAAAAGTATAATTGGGTTAAAAAAAGAAATGGATAAGTTTGTGAAGGATTGGCCCATCAATGGCCAAAATGATCAGGGATGCAATCCCATGCTCAAGATGACCCTAAAACTCTGAAGCTGGGAGTGGAAGACGGGTAAGGTCATGCCATTATTGCTCCTTTCTGTGTTCTCTCCCTGAAGCTCTGGAACAGGTCACTATCAGATACTGGACAAGATGGATCATGGTCTTGACTCAGTATCACAGCTTTTAAGTTCTTGTGTCCCAGTGTACTGGAGAAGGGCAAACATAGTACTTCTCTCTTAAAAGGGAACAAAGAGGACCTGGGAAATTATAAACCAGTCAGCCTAACTTCAATACCTAGAGAGATACTGGAACAAACTATTAAACAATCAATTTGTAAACACCTAGTGGATAATCGGGTAATAAGTGATAGCCAACATGGATTTGTCAAGAGCAAGTTATGCCAAAAAAACCTAATTTTGTCCTTTGAAGGGTTACTGGCCTGGTGGATGGCAGGGATGCAATAAACATGATATATCTTGATTTCAGTCAGGCTTTTGATTTAGTCCCACATGACATTCTCATAAGCAAAATAGGGAAATCTGGTGTAGGTGAAATTACTGTAAAGTGGGTGCATAACTCAGAGTAGTTATCAATGGCTTGTTCTCAAACTGGGAGGGTGTATCTAGTGGGGCCCTGCAGGGGTCAGTCCTGGGTCTGGTGCTTATCAATATTTTCATTAATGACGTGGATACTGGAGTGGAGAATATGCTTATAAAATTAGTGGATGACACCAAAGTGGAAGGGATTGCAAACCCTATGGAGGACAAGATTAGAATTCAAAATGACCTTGATAAATTGGTCTGAAATCAACTAGATGAAATTCAATAAAGACAAGTGCGAAGTATTACCCTTGGGAATGAAATCTCAAATGCACAAATACAGTTGACCTGCTGAAAAGGATCTGGGGATTATCATGCCTCACAAATTGAATCTGAGTCACCAATGTGATGCAGTTTTGAAAAAGGCTGGTATCTTTCAGGAGTGTATTAACTGGAGTGTTGTATGTAAGACACGGGGGTAATTGTCTTGCTCTGCTCAGCGCTAGTGAGGCTTCAGCTGGAGTATTGTGTCCAGTTTTGGGCATCAGACTTTAAGAAGGATGTCGCTGAATTGGAGAGAATGCAGAGGAGAGCAACAAAAATGAAAAAATATTTAGAAAACCTGACCTGTGAGGAAAGGTTAAAACAACTGGTCACAGTTAGTCTTGCCAAAGAAGACTGAGGTGGGACTTGATAAGTCTTCAAATATGCAAAGGGCTCTTATAAAAAGGGTGGTGATCAGTTCACTGTGTCTCCTGAAGAAGTAACGGGCTTAATCCGCAGCAAGGGAGATTTAGGTTAGCTATTAGGAAAAACTTTCTAGCTATAACTATAATTAGGCACTGGAGCAGCTTCCCAGGGAGGTTGTAAAAACCGCATCATTGGAGGTTTTTAAGAGCAGGTTAGACAAAGAGCTGTCAGGGATAGTCCAGCTGTACTTGGTCCTGCCTCAGCACAGGGGCTTGGACTAGATGACTTCTTGAGGTCCCTTCCAACCCTGCATTTCTATGATTCTATTCTATGCATTAGTCCTTCCTAATGTATTAATACAGCATTCAAAGAACTAGATTTTTTCTTTTGTCAAATGAACTATAGCACTGCTGAAAATATTTCTGAACTTCACACTTTTTTGATTTTGAGTCTCAGCCAGGTAGAACAGTAATAACAGAACCAAGGCCAGCAGTGCTATAAATTTCAAGTAGACTATAGGGGGAAAATGCTGATTTCTGTTTGTACTGTTATTAAAGATATTTATGCAGGGTAGGTCTTTCAGCAAGTGTGATTATTTTCACAGGGGCCCTATTTCCATTCTTGCAATAGACATGTCAGGGATGTGTGTTGAGAATGGCACCTGCGGGGCAGGCACCAGACAGAATGGATAAAATCCCCGGAGAATGAGACTTCTCCAAGCTTCTCTTCTTTCTGTCCATCTTCGCTTCTAAGAGCACTTGAAAAATATTGTTCCTCAGGTAGATCCCCTTCCTAGGTCCCTGTTTTAGCATTTGAATGAGTGCCACTTTCCCAGACTAAACAGCTATTATAGATTTAAGCTTTTCAAGTAAGAAAGTTGGTGAGCACATATTTAGCACCACCCAGACACTATTGAAAGAATAATGGACTCTTCCCACATTCAGCTCCATTCTTCATACTCACACGGCCAGATCTCTGGAGCCACTGTTGTGCCAAGTCATTTTATTTCCCTGCTTATATTGTTTTTTCCTCTTTTCCCCTTTCCCAAACATAAAATTTGTATTGAGTTATTGATGTATTGAATTTAGGTTCCTTGTAGATCAGTACCAACTTAACAGCAGAGGACCAGCTACATCTGTTCATGAGCCCAATTACTATTTTCTGGTATGTGTTTCGTATCTTTCCACTGGAGAAAATTGTATACATCTAAAGTCTAAAGACTATATTTTTGTTTTTTCAGATATAAATGCATAAGCCCTGATAATATAGCTGCAGAATTCAGTTTTAAGAATTACATTATTATATGGAGGCAGAGACCTGAAAAATTTGAATCTGGCAAGTCTTACTGTAGCATTAGACTTTCGCTGAAAAGGGAGAAGGCAAGACAAAAGGAAAATAAACTCTTATGCAGGCTGTTAGCTCTAGCCTGCTACAGAGCATCTGAAGCCTAGTTGTTCTTGGGAACGTAACTGGTCTCTTAATTTTTGTATAAACTCTGGTATTGCAGGAAGGTTGTCTGGTCTTACCTCAAAACATCAACTTCCCACTGCTCTAGTCTTTCCTCTATGGAGAAACACAGATGTTTAACCTGTTGGTTTGTTGCAGTCATTGCGATGAAAACTTCTGTTTTTTTTGTTTAAAAGGAGAAGTTGGCTTCCCCTGGGATTCCTTCTTGTGTAGGTGTTCTGGTACCTGAAAGGGTTAAACATAGTGTGGAATGATATTTTCCTACTGTCTCTATTAGCAAAGTTGGACTTGTGGCTCTACTATGGGGACTAGGAGAAGTGAAATCTAGGTTCTTTCTGACCTTCCCTTTGTGAGCCCTTGGAGAGTCACTTAACCTCAGTTTTCCCATCTTAAAAATACAGGTAATACTTGCCTACCTCATCAGAGTGCCAAGGCTTAATTCATATTTATATGAGCTCCTTAGATTCAAAATGCTATATAAGTACAAAGTAATACCATTACTGACTTGCTACTTCTTAGAATCAAAATTATACCTGTTAAAACCTAACCGATAACAAGCATCTACTATAACGTTTCATACTTATATACATGATGAATTAAGGGTCATATTTAAACCTGCATTTTCAGTCTTCTCTTTTGATTTTCTGTGCTTGTCAGACTTCTAATAATATTTAAATATATTATATGGTTTATTATATACTTTTATGTTCCATACTACCATTAATGTAATTACTACAGTGCATGTAATTTCCTCTTAAATTACTTTTTATTTTCCAAATGTTCACAGTAAAACATCAAATATGTGGAATGAAAAATAAAATAAAAACAGTGGCAAAACAGATGGCTTGGCCCAATGCTTGTTAACCCTAATATTTATTTTCCAGCCATTTACTTCTAGACAGGTTGACCCAATGGTAATTTTTAATGGAACCTAAGCTTCTTGGGGTGTGAACCGTCTTTTTGTTCTATAGCTGTACAGCTTTCTGTTGGGCCTCCAGATGCTGCTACTATACAAATGTGATTTAATAACAAAGATCTATTGTTTTCTCTCACTTTGACTAGTTTACTCTAAGTATGAAATGAATTATCCAGATATTTATTTCATCAGCAGCAATCTCTGTCAAGGCTTCTTCTCCTGTCTGTTTCTTCGAAACAATGTCTTTAAAAACATGCTGACAGTTCCCCTCTAGCTAGCCTTGTTTTTTTTATTCTCTTTTGCCCTGCTCATTTGGGGTATTGTTTGGTCTTCTTGTGTCTTGTTAATGAATATTTTATGTCTGAAGAGAAATAGTGTTCTGAGTGACAGATTGTGAATAAAACAACAGGCAATATGATTACTTTGATAAATAGTGACCTCAGGAAAGGTCAGTTTCATAAATGAAGATATAACAAATACATCATAGGTCAAAAATGCTATAAATGGAAGAAACACCAAACGTGTACCTACGAGAGGGGATGCCATCTTAGATTTGGTTTTGGTGAGTAGTGAGGACCTCGTAGAAGAAATGGTGGTAGGGGACAATCTTGGTTCGAGTGATCATGAGTTGATTCAATTCAAATTAGATGGAAGGATAAACAAACGTAGATCTGGGATTAGGGTTTTCGACTTCTCGAGGGCTAATTTCAAAGAGTTACAGAAATTAGTTAGGGAAGTGGATTGGACGAAGGAACTTGGGGATTTAAATGCGGAGGAGGCCTGGAATTACTTTAAGTCGTGGCTGCGGAAATTGTCGGAAGCCTGCATCCCAAGAAAGGGGAAAAAAACCATGGGTGGGAGTAGCAGGCCAAGCTGGATGAGCAAGCAACTCAGAGAGGGGATTAGGAAAAAGCAGAAAGCTTACAGGGAGTGGAAGAAAGGCGGGATTAGTAAGGGAAGCTACCTTAGTGAGGTGAGAACGTGTAGGGATAAAGTGAGGAAGGCTAAAAGCCGCGTAGAACTGGACCTTGCGAAGGGAATCAAAATCAATAGTAAAAGGTTCTACAGTCACATAAATAAGAAGAAAACAAAGAAAGAAGAAGTGGGGCCGCTATACGCTGAGGATGGAACAGAGGTTAAGGATAACCTAGGCATGGCCCAATATCTAAATAAGTACTTTGCCTCGGTCTTTAATAAGACTAGTGAGGAGTTTAGGGATGATGGAGGGATGACGAACGGGAATCTGGATGTGGTGGTGGATATTACCGTATCTGAGGTAGAGGCCAAACTTGAACAGCTTGATGGGACAAAATCGGAGGGACCGGACAATCTCCACCCGAGGATATTAAAGGAGCTGGCGCGTGAAATTGCGAGCCCGTTAGCGAGAATTTTTAAGCAATCGGTAAACTCGGGGGTTGTGCCGTACGACTGGAGAATTGCTAACGTAGTTCCTATTTTTAAGAAAGGGAATAAAAGTGATCCGGGTAATTATAGGCCTGTTAGCTTGACGTCTGTCGTGTGTAAGGTCTTGGAAAAAATTTTAAGGGAGAAAGTAGTTAAGGACATGGAGGTCAATGGTAATTGGGACAAATTGCAACATGGATTTACTAAAGGTAGATCGTGCCAAACCAACCTGATCTCCTTCTTTGAGAAGGTGACGGATTACTTAGACAAGGGCAATGCGGTAGATCTAATTTACCTCGACTTCAGTAAGGCATTTGACACGGTTCCGCATGGGGAACTGTTAGTTAAATTGGAAAAGATGGGGATGAATGTGAAAGTTGTAAGGTGGATAAGGAACTGGTTAAAAGGGAGACTACAGCGGGTCGTGCTGAAGGGTGAACTGTCAGGCTGGAAGGAGGTTACTAGCGGAGTCCCTCAAGGATCGGTTCTTGGACCGACCTTATTTAACCTTTTTATAACTGATCTTGGCACAAAGAGCGAGAATGTGTTAATAAAATTTGCGGATGACACGAAGCTGGGGGGTATTGCTAACACGGAGAAGGACCGGGATGCTATTCAGGAAGATCTGGACTACCTTGTACACTGGAGCAATAGTAATCGGATGAAATATAATAGTGAAAAGTGCAAGGTCATGCACTTAGGGATTAATAATAAGAATTTTACATATACGTTGGGGATGCATCAGTTGGAAACGACGGAGGAGGAGAAGGACCTTGGGGTATTGGTTGATAACAGGATGACTATGAGCTGCCAATGTGATATGGCTGTTAAAAAAGCAAATGCGGTTTTAGGATGCATCAGGCGAGGTATTTCCAGCAAGGAGAAGGAGGTGTTAGTGCCGTTATATACGGCGCTGGTGAGACCCCACCTGGAATATTGTGTGCAGTTCTGGTGTCCCATGTTTAAGAAGGATGAATTCAAACTGGAACAGGTTCAGAGACGGGCTACTAGGATGATCCGAGGAATGGAAAATCTGCCTTATGAAAGGAGACTCAAAGAGCTTGGCTTGTTTAGCCAGGCCAAAAGAAGGCTCCGGGGGGATATGCTTGCTATATATAAATATATCAGGGGGATTAACGTTAGGGAGGGAGAGGAATTATTTAAGTTTAGTACTATTATAGGCACGAGGACGAATGGGTACAAATTGGATATTAGGAAATTTAGACTAGAAATTAGACGAAGGTTTCTAACCATTAGGGGAGTGAAGTTCTGGAATAGCCTTCCGAGGGAAGTAGTGGGGGCAAATGACTTATCTGGCTTTAAGACTAAGCTTGATAAGTATATGGAGGGGATGTTATGATGGGATAGTTTAATTTGAGCAATTGATTTTGGATTATCCGCAGATAAGTCTGCTCAATGGTCTGTGGGAATGCTGGATGGGATGGGAACTGAGTTACTGCAGAGAAATCTTTTTTGGGTGCTGGCTGGTGAGTCTTGCCCACATGCTCAGGGTTTAGCTGATCGCCATATTTGGGGTCGGGAAGGAATTTTCCTCCGGGGCGGATTGGCAGGGGCCACGGAGGTTTTTCGCCTTCCCCTGCAGCATGGGGCATGAGTCGCTTGCTGGTGGATTCCCTGCAGCTTGAGGTCTTCAAATCTCACTTTTGAGGATTTCAATAACTCAGTCATGGGTTCGGGGTTGTTATAAATGTGTCTGGGTAGGGTTTTGTGGCCTGCCTTGTGCGGGAGGTCAGACTAGATGATCATATTGGTCCCTTCTGACCTATGAGTCTATGAGTCTATGAGTGGGGGGAGCATAATTGAGAGTAATGTGATGGAAGGAGGTCTGCATTGTTGGCTTCTTTGATCCTTTGATTCTAAGGCCGGGAGGGAACCATTATTATACAGTCTGACCTTCTGGATAGCACAGGCCAGAGAACTTCATCCAGTAACTCTTGTGGCAAGGTCAAATAACTAGTGGGTGAACTAGTGCAGATTTTGGAAAGGCATCCAGTCTTGATTTAAAGACTGTTCGTGATAGAGAATCTACCACACAGCTCGATAAGGTGTTTGAGTGGATAATTACCCTCGCTGTAAATTATACGCCTTTTTTCTAATTTGAATTGGTCTTGCTTCAACTTCCAGTCATTGAATCTTATGTTTTTTACTGCTAGACTAAAGAGCGGGATCAGACATTTTCCTACCATGGGTGTACTGTGGGGGGAAGGTGGGGGAAGCGTTGGCTCCCCAAAACTGCAAGCCTTGAGCAGGTGCAGAATTTGCCTGCTCGTGCTCGGCCCCATGGACCTGCCTGGAGCTGCCCCCCAAATACAGAAGTCAAATGATGCCTATGGCCTGCGTAGGTACTTACGAACAGTGATCAAGTCACTGTTTAACCTTCTCTTTGGGTGTGCCTACACTACGCTGTATTGCGGAATATGGGGTGTGAATTGCAGAGCACACCGAAGTGTTGCACGCCAACTGCCTTGTGTGATGCTGTTGTCATGAACTAAAATGTACCTGGTTCACATTAACAGAGTCTTCTTTCAGACAGGGCTATAATAATGCGAGCTGGGTACCTTTTAATCCATGCCACCTATGCACTCTGCAGTCGACACCCCCGTAGCATGCCCTGCAGTGCAGAGTAGACAGTGAAGCAATGTAGATTGAGCCCCTTAAGTCTCCCTTCGTAAGGTGTGTGATCCAGCCCTCCAATCAACCTTACCTTAGACTTTTCTGGACGTTCTCTAACGTTTCACATATTTTGCAGGGGCCTAGCGCAGGAGACTAATGTTTAAATGTTCCTCTTTATATTTGTTGTTTGTTTTTGGGTAGTGCCAACAGGTCCCAATCAGGTTTAGGCTTCTCTTGTGCTAGTTGCGGCTCAGGCACCTATGAAGAGATGGTTTCTACCCCACACAGATTACAATCTAATTTAAGATAAGAAGCAGCAAATGAGTGACACATGATAGGCTCGAAGGTAGAAAGGAAGATGAGGCTATTATTATTTATGATTTGTATTATCATAGACCCTAGGAGCTCCAGTCATGGACCAAGAACCCATTGTGCTAGGTGCTGCCTGAACACAAGAGATGGTCCCCGCCCAAAGAATTTACAGTCTAAGCATGAGACAAGAGGTGGGTCTGACTGGCTGACGGGAGTACAAGGAAACAATGAGACGATGCTGATCAGCATGAGAGGTGATGGTCTCAGCACACCAGCAGCCTAACCCATGTAGGCATCATGGAAAAGGAGAGTTTTAAGGAGGATCATGAAGTAGCTTTGCAGATAATAGTAATACTGTGGTGTGGTTCCATAGGCTAGCTGGTCTAGCTTCTTAGCTGAATGCTTTTCTGGTTTGTGTGTTAGTCAATAACAGGCGGATTGTATAAATCACAGAAGTGGGCTACTGCTGCTGCATTTCTACCATTTAATTCTTCTGTCCTCTCTTATAAGGAATCATTCATACTTGATTGTCTCATGGGGAGACAGCACTATAGATCTTCTTAACTCCCTATATCTGACTTGTGTAAATGGGAATACTTGTGAATGTGGAGCAGGAAGGGTGTGAAATGCTGTGCTACTTAGTAGAATCTCTTAGCTACCTTCTGGGTATAGCTAGAGGTGTGCTTACCAGGAGAGAAACTTCCATTTTGAAAGAGTGGCAACTGCCTCTCCTCCTTTGAATTTTATTCCCCATTCAGGACGTTCCCTGAATACTGCAGATTTATGGGTGCACCGCTGTTCTTAGTAAGATGACTGACTCTTCACAACTTCTTTCTAGTGAAGGGAAGTCATTTCATGACAAGCAAGAGCTTTAGCAGAGAGGTGTTCTGTTCACACGTCTTGTAAGTGCTCATTCCTTCTCAGTGTCTTTGCTTTCTTGGTGCAAATGTGCAAAACAGCAACGATTTTTTTTCTGAGCAAAATAATACATTCTTGCCAGATGACTATCAAAATAAATCATAGAATACTAGAAATTAGAGCTGGGGAAAGACATGTTAGATCAGCTTAAGCATCTCCCTGCCAGCCTAGACTTGTTCTTTCCTCAGAAACTGTAAAGAGACAGAGCAGCTATTCCTCTAAAAGCTAGGCTTTTTGTCATTCATCACTTCAGTTCTTCCAAAGCTTTTATCAAGCCAGTATTGAGTGAATCGCATTATCTGGGCATCTTTTCGTCTTGGTGGTGGAGGGCCAAGGTCAGTTTACAAATTAGTGTATCAGTTTCTCGATTTCCCCCCCACACACTCAATTTATGATTATTTTATCATTAATTATTCATATTACGGTAGCACCTAGGAGCCCCCCTCATGAACCTAGGACCCCATTGTTCTAGGTGCTGTACAAACACAGAACAAAAAAGACAATCCTGCGCCCAAGAGTTGACAATCCAGGTACAAGGCAAGAGACAACCGATGGACACACACAGATGGAGGAGTACAAGGAAACAATGGACTGCACTGATCAGGGTGACAGCCAGTGGTCTCAGCACACCTGATCTCCTAGCTGAGGGTGGAGCATGTCCACTGAGAAGGTGTCCAAATGATTTTGTTCATGATTTTTGAAGACTCCATCTCCAAAACCTTTATACTGAAGTTGCCAGCTTCATCACTGGGGCTTTCAGCCTTCCTCATGTGGCACTAAGAAAAACAGTGCTGGGCTTTAATTCAAAGCGGTGCTGAGTCCCTTGTCTGTCTGGCCGTGGTATTCTGCAGGTCCTCTCACGATGGTATCTGAGTGCTGAAAGGGAATTGCTGTGACAGCGATCAGCACCTTGCAGATTACTGGGTAATAGAGAGGTAGCGGGTGCCTTGCCAGTTTGAGCCCTTAATCTGCAGAAACAACAATACATCCATTAGAATCAGGGTGTGGCAGGAAGACACTATATTGTAGTGATTCTGTAGGATACCCAGTTACTACTATGGGCTTTTTAAAGCCAAGCACTTTCACATATTTCCTTTGTCAGTAGGAAAGAGAACAGTATACCTCTTTCTGATTCTCTCTTGGTCTCTCTGAATCCTCTTCATTCTGAACCTTTCCTATGGTACAGAGATGTTTTATCTTGCCCTCTTTGCTCCTATCCAAAACCATTCCATTCTCCCAGCTCTGCTCAGAAGTCTGAGTCAGTATCTCACATATCCCTTCCCAGGCGGACATTAAAACCTGCTTTTTGCAACGTCTTGACAGCAATTATTCAAATGTTACAGAAAATAAATATACACCGTTCATTTTCTTTGGACTGCAGCAAAGAGCTTGCCATGTGTGAGGCTCAAGGATGGCACCAGCACGTTCAGCTGGAAGATAGCAGCCAAGTCTTTAGAGAAGTCGGATTTGATTTTTAAACTTGGTTTACTTGTCAGTATTGTTTGGCCCCTGTCTGCTACAAGCAGTGTAATACATAAAGAATTAGAAATAGCCCTGGTTTGTTCATGAGATAGAAGGAAATTAATGAGCCATGGAAGCCTTCCCTCCAGATGTCCAAGGGTACAAGGTAAGCTTTGCCTTCTAAATAGTAAATCTTACCATTTAGTCTATAAAAACCAGATGTATTAGAATATTTATTCCAAAAATTCTGTGGCATTAATTAGGCTTGTGGTTCTAATGTTGGAAGGGGCAGTTGGACAGTACTTTATACCTGGATAGACCAAACTACAGTGAAACTTGTAGAAGAGATCATCCCTTATCAGTCAACCTCCTGTATTTAAGGTAGAAGGTGCCCAAAGTATCATCTAATGTGCTGAGCAGAATTCAGTGCTGTCTTTATAGGGTTCCCATCTCTGTTGCGTATTCAGCTTTTGTCAGCTGGTTTTGCTGTAACTAATGATCAAGTTGAGGCTAACTGCAACTAAGCAATAAGCATTGGAGATTCAGCTGGTTTTTTAATCATTAAATAGTTGTTTGCTAGGCGGTGATTTTACCATTTTAGATTTAGCTTTCAGCTCTGAGGATTGTTTGTATGTAAAATTAAAAAGATCATAGAGGAGTTTTTAAATTAAGGGTGGCGGAAAGCAGACAGGTGTGGAGGAACACATGATTCAGACAGACACATCCCTTAGGGGAGGATTTATCAAAGGAGATGCTCTATCAACTTCTAGCCTTGCCACTTTACTAGAATATAAAGTACAGGTAGGAACTGAAGAGTCATAGTCAAATGAAAAAAATCCTATTCAATTAAATCACGTGAAAGCAGACAATTAAATATTGACAGATTTTTTTAAGGGCCTGTATATAAATGCAAAAAGTCTAACTGCTAAGATAGGTGAACTTGTGGGCCTGGTATTAAATGAGGATATTGATATAATAGGCAGCACAGAAACTTGATGGAATAACAATAATCAGTGAGTCACAGTAGTACTAGGGCATAAAATATAGAGGAACGACAGAGTAGGTCATGCTGGGGCAAAGTAGCAGTGTATGTAAAATAAAACCTAGTGTCAGATATAGTAAAAATCTTAAATGAATCAACCTGTATCACAGAATCGCTATGAATAGAAATTCTGTGCTTGAATTAGAAAGGTGTAGCAGGAGGAATATACTACCAGCCACCTGACCAGGATGGTGATGGTGACTGTGAAATGCTCAGAGAGGTTAGAGAAGCTATACAAACAGAAAAACCCAGTAATAAGGGGTGATTTCAGCTATCCCTGTTTTGACTGTGTACATGTCACCTCATGATAAGAGAGAGAGAAAATTTATAGAAACCATTAATGGCAGCTTCTTGGAGCAGCCAGTCCTGAACCCAGAAGCGAAGAGGCAATTTTTTGTTTACTACAAAGTGGCACACAGGCTCTGGTCCGAGAAATGAATGTAGCTGAACCGCTTGGTAATAGTGACCGTAATACAATTAAATTTATCATCCTTGTAGTTGGGAAAATAACAGAGAAAACCACCACAATAGCTATTTCTAAAAGGGAGACTACACAAAAATGAGAGAGCTAGTTAAATGGAAATTAAAAGGAATAGTCAGAAGAGTGAAATGCCAGCAAACTGCATGGAAACTATGTAAGAACCAGAGGCTCAAACTAAAGGTAAACCCCAAATGGAAAAAAAAAAGTGAGGAACAAAAAATGTCACCAGGGCAAAACTACAGCGTACAAGAGGTCGTTGGAGGCAAAAAGGCATCCTTTAAAGATTGGAAGTCAAATACTATTGAGGGGAAAAAAAAGAGGAGCATAAACTGGCAAGTCAAATGTAAAAGTACAATTAGGCAAGACAAAAAAGAATTTCAAGAGGAACTAACACGGGAAGCAAAAACTAACAGCAAATATGTTTTATGTACATCAGAAGCAGGAAGCCTGCCAAAGAATCAGTGGGGCCACTGGATGATCAAGGTGCTAAAGGAGCACTCAAGGAAGACAAGGTCATTAAGGAGAAGCTAAATTAATTATTTGCATCAGTCTTTACTGCAGAGGATCTGACGCAGATTCCCACGCTTGAGCCATCCTTTTTATGTGACAGTTTTAGGAACTCTCTCAGACTGAGGTGTCATTAGAGGAGGTTTTGCAACAAATTGATAAATTAAACTAATAAATCACCAGGACCAGAGGGTATTCACCTAAGAGTTCTGAAGGAGTTCAGAAGGAGAGTTCTGAAGGAGTTTACCTAAGAGTTCAGATAGGACATTGCAAAACTACTAACTGTGGTAGGTAACCTATTGTTTAAATCAGCCACTGTATCAGATGACTAGAGGATAGCTAATATAACGCCAATTTTCAAGAAAGGCTTTGGAGGTGCTCCTGCAAGTTACAGGCCAGTGAGCCTAACTTCAGTGCCAGGTACATTGATTGAAACTAGAATAAAGAACAGAATTATCAGACACATAGATGAATACATTATGTTGGGGAAGAATCAACACAGCTTTCATAAAAGGAAATCATGCCTCCCCAATCTACTAGAATTCTTTGAGGGTGTTAACAAACAAGGGTGTTACAGTGGATATAGTGTACTTGGACTTTCAGAAAGCCTTTGACAAGGTCTTTCACAGGCTCTTAAGCAAAGTAAGCAGTCATTGGGTAAGGGGGAATGTCCTCTCATGGATTAGTAACTGGTTAAAAGATAGGAAACAAAGGGTAGGAATAAATGGTCAGTTTTCAGAATGGAGAGTGGTAAATAGTGGGATCCCCTAAGGAGCTGTACTGGAACCAGTGCTGTTGAACATATTCATAAATGATTGGAAAAAGGGGTAAACAGAGAGGTGGTGAAGTTTGAAGAAGATACTAAATTAATCAAGATAATTAAGTCCAAAGCTGTGTACGAAGAGTTACAAAGCGCAACAAAATGGCACATGAAATTCAGTGTTGATAAATGCCAAGTATTGTATATAGAAAACATAATCCCAACTATTAATGCAAAATGATGGATTCTAAATTAGCTGTTACCACTCAAAAAAGAGGTCTTGGAGACATCATGGGTAGTTCTTTGAAAACATCTGCTCACTGTGCAGCAGCAGTCAAAAAAGTGAACAGTGTTTGGAACCATTAGGAAAGGGATAGAAAATAAGACAGAAAATATCATAATGCCACTATATAAATCCATGGTACGCCCAAACCTTCAATGCTGCATGCAGTTCTGGTAACCCTATCTCAAAAAAGATACGTTAGAATTGGAAAAGGTACAGAGAAGGGCAGCAAAAATGATTAAGGGTATGGAATAGTTTCCATATGAGGAGAGATTAGAAAGACTGGGACTGTTCAATTTAGAGAAGACAAGCTAAGTGGGGTATGATAGAGGTCTATATAAAATTATGAATGGTGTGGAGAAAGTGAACCAGGAAGTGTTATTTACCCCTTCACATAACACAAGAACCAGCGGTCACCCAATGAAATCTACAGGCATCAGGTTTAAAACAAACATAAGAAGTACCTCTTCACATAATGCTGAGTCAGCCTGTAGAACCTATTGCCAACAGATGTTGTAAAGACCAAAGTATAATCAGGGTCAAAAAAAGAACTAGACAAAGTCATGGAGGGTAGATCCATCAATGGCTATTAGCCAAAAGGGTCAGGCACACCCCCCCATGCTCTGGGTGCCCCATAACCTCTGACTGCCAGAAGCTGCGATTGGGTGATGGGAATCACTCAAAAAATCTCCCTGTTGTTTCCCTCTGAAGTATCTGGCACTGGCCACCATTGGAAGACAGGATACTGGGCTAGATGGACCACCGGTGTGACTCTGTATGGCCGTTCATATGTTCTAATTCTTATGAGGATCCTTATTAATTTTATTATACCAAAATGTGGTGGTATTTTATACTGTGCTGTCACTTCCAGATTCATTTTGGAAGGAAGGTCATCCTCTTCGCTAGAAATGGAACAGTGGCACTGCAGGCTTCCTACTTCCAGAAATTCCTTCATTTAATTTACGTTTGATTGTTGGCGGGTTTGCAAGATGATATGATCTCATTGATCCAGTCACATATTTAATTTAAAGCATATAGACTGAATACATGCAAAACGTGTTTGTAAAAAGGGTTCTTATGGGAGTCGTCTTATTTGCGTGGGATCATTTTAAAAGTAGTTCAGCATAGAGTCACACTTACAAGCACGCCCTTTAAAAAGAACAAAGAGTATACATTGGAAGTCTTAGTACAGACCTAGCGCGCTATCCGGGCTAATTAAATTAATGCCTCCATGGAGGAACTTGCAGTTCCTGGAATTGCTCTTGTAAATATTAGATATAAACACAAACCTAATTTTTGTATAGCTTTCCTCTGCCTTGTGAACATGACTGTGGGAGATTGTGTTTTATGTTTGTGCCCTTATTTTTATAGCAGAATATTTTTGTTGCAACATAACTCAAGGCTTCATTAAAGCCGAGCAAAACTACTGGACAATGGTGACCTGTATACATTTCACATTCATGGTAAGATCTTGTGCAATTTCTGAGGACATCAGGGGAGCGGGTCACATTTCCAAATGTCTCTTAATCAGGAATTGTTTGCGACTCTTTGCAGAAACTTCCATTTGAATCTTTTAGAGTAAATGGGAAACTTGTCCTTATAGTTCAGGGAGTGTAAAAAGTGCAACGTGGTGAATGGAATTTTAGTCTGCCTCTTTCCCCCGCATCACCTTTTAATACAGGGTTGCAGCCTGTGGATATGACTGACCCCAGCATGTACCTCCCTTGTACGTTGAGATGAGCAGTTTCCAGAAGCCTTGTTAAAGCTGAAGTTGACTTCTGTCTGCCCCAGCTTTTTTAGCGATTAGTATTGCAGCAGTGCCTCGCAGCCCTAGTTATGGGGCAGGACCCCATTGTGGTAGGTGCTATACAAACACAGAGCAAAGACAGCGTGCCTGCCCCAAAGAGTTTACAGTCTCAGTGGATTATGTCAGTTGGTTGTGGCTTTTGGATTTAATTTCAGCATCCCCACAGTGGGGGAACAAACTAATTTTCTGTGATTCGCTGAATAAATTAACTATCCCCCTTGGTGAGGATTGCAGCTTGCCCTGGTCAGATATTCTGTCCACCCCTGCTCCTGTTAAAGTCAATGGAAAAACTCCCATTAACATCAGTAGGAGCAGAATCAGAATCCTGGTATTTTTAGGAGCAAGCATGCCACTGTATTTTTAAGATTCATTTTGTGTGCTGGCCACTGGTTCTTAGCCCCTCAATTTTGATACTTCCACTCCTCAGAAGAAACAATGAGAGTCCTGTAGCACTTTAAAGACTAACAAATTTCTGCAGAAATAGTTTTTAAGGTGCTACAGGACTCTCATTGTTTTTGCTGTATACAGACTAACACGGCTACCACTCTGGAACTCCTCAGAAAAAATTTCTGTAGAGTCAACCCTTTATTCATGTCTGTGGTACACTCTAGGAAGCCAGCATAGGTCTTTGTAGTTTCACATGGTTTCTAATACATTTCTTTCTTTACAAGCTGGGGGAAGGATTGGACATGAAACACTCTGTTGTTGTACTTTCACTTTGTTCTCGTGTAATTGTTGACTGTTCTGCAAGCCAGTAATGTAGTAGCCACAGGCTAGGAAGCTTGCCCAGCAATCTGGCATATTTAATCAGTGCTAGTAAACAAGCAGAAGTTCAAATTTAATTCTTTCTCCTTCAATTCCTATAAACCTTAAGCCATTTAAAGCCTACTTTTGACACTAGTCTCGTTTAGGCTGCTGGAGAATACTGAGGCAGGTCTTAGCCACATCCGGGGAATGGGCCCGGTCTTTTCCAGGCAAGAAGGAAAATGGGAGTAGTTTTGTTTTTAATAACATTTGAGATTGTCAAGAAAAATTGTAAGTGATAATCTGCAGGTCATCAACCACAAAGTTCCTTTTTACTGTTTGTAATGCTAAGTGGTTCAAGATGGGAGAATTGTCCTGCAAGGCATTTATCCTCATTAGAGTTCAATTATCTGATTTGTTGCTACTCTGGTCCTTGCAGGGAGGTTTTTTTTAAAGATCAGATTACAGAAGCATCTGAGTTCAGCAGCCAGCCACGGCCAGCATGTTTCCTCTAGCCATGAACATTTATGTTAGTGCCACAAATGGGCAAGCTAAACGGTAAAGGGATCTTTGCTCCTCCGTCCATCCTCTGGTCTGCGATACGCAGGGGCCTGCACAAGAGTAACAACTGGGTCACTTTTGGAGGGGCACTTACTGTGCCCCTGTGGCCGGAGGGTCTGACTCTCTCTCCCCCACCCCTTTGGCTGGTGGAGCATGCCCCCTCCAGCAACCCCCTGTTGCACACTTCCCTGGCAATACGTGTCCTGTGCGGAAAAGGCCCGTCTGTGCCACTACACTAATATTCAGGAACTATTTTAAGTCTGGGTTAGTAAACATCTCTTCTACCTATTTAAGCTCAACAGTCATGCTGTGTCTCCAGACAAGCAGTGTGCCACCATACCCGCTAGACAACTAAGAAACTCTCGTTAGTTACAACCAGAAATCAGACCTTGTAACTGCAACCACATCAAAGAAGAGACGCCAATTGATGGGGCCCCATCTTGTTGACTTTCAAGGCAGCTGCTTTGCTTCTACAAATATTTCTTTAAACTGACCCAATCTCATTCTGATTCCAGACCTGAAGAAGAGCTCTGTGAAGCTTGAAAGCTTGTCTCTTCCACCAACAGAATAGTTGGTCCAATAGAAGATAGTACCTCACCCACCTTGTCTCTTGTCAGACCCCGGGACCACGAAGGCTATCACAACACTGCAAAAATCTCTCTTGTATTTATTCTAAAAGTAATTCCCACCCCCAACCAGTCACCTGCATTAAGTAAATTAACACATGAAGAACAAGGTTCTGATTACATGAAGCTTCCCGTTCTGCAGTACTCAGACGTTACCCAACTGCTCTGAACACTGGCTTAATCCATTGGGTTAGCCAAGATTCCTGCTCCAGTTTTTCTCTGTCCACTGTGGCATTTTAACCGTAGTCTAGTCACTTTGCGAAAGGAATGAAGTTGCCATTGCGCAACCTTGAGCAGTTACGTGGGCCCTGATGAATGGGTGAAAGATGAGAAAGACTGTTTAAAAACCCAGACCTGTCCTCAGTGTGCGGTGTACATGGTATGTTTACATTCACTTGGGGTTTAAGGATGTAGGATAAAGCCTTTTAGGTGTAAGCTTAGTTTCTTGCTAGTAAGTAATATGATGCGGTGACTTCTGTTATAGCCATTCTCCTGGAAATTTTAAATCATGAGTAATCTATTCTAAACAGAAAATAAGCCAGTGTGGTTCTAACCACTGTAATTATGTGTTTAAAAACGTTAATTTGAGCTCATGGTGAACATCTCATTCTTTTTGCGGTAACAACAGATTTTCCTGAGCTCTTTTTTCACTGACACTTAGGCTATGTCTGGACCTCCCAGCAGTACAGCTGTACCACTGCAGTTGCACCACTGTGAGGTTTTCCATGTAGCCACTTTATGCAGACAGGTAGAGCTCTCCCGCCTGCATCTTTACACCACCCCCAATGAGCGCTGGTAGCGTGTTGGCGGGAGCGTCTCCCCCACTGGCATAGAGCTGTCCACACCAGCACTTCTTTCGGAGAAACTTAGGTTGTTCAAGGTTTTTTTTGTTTTTTTTTCCCCACATCCCTGACCGAAAAAAGTGCTAATGTAGACAAACTCATTATGTTCATGGCCCCATGGTATTTCGGAGGGCATTCTTTATGAACGAATTAGTGCTTAGAACTCTGCATGTAAACATTTTATCTGAATTAAAGCGATGATTGGAGATCTCTGTTAACTGGTTTTAATCTAATTCCAACTCTTTTGCTTTTAAATCTGGTTACAGATGGCTGTCTTTCTTTTCTAGTTACTAGTTTGGTTTTCATTAACATCTTGTTTTTTACCTATACTTATTTTATTTTATTGTAATATCATTAGACAAGAACAAAAAGCATCCTGTGTAATTTACAGCTATTGAGGAAAGCATTCTTTAGGTATCTAGTGTGTGTTGTGTGCAACCCTTGTTACTGAAAGGTTATGTCTTCACTGCAGGGCTTTAATCCGGATGTTGCTCCTAACCAACGCCCTGCCATCCACACACCTCTCACTTGGGCTTAAGGGTCCTGCATGCACAGGCTAGCATGCATGGCCGAGGTATAGGCTTGGGCTGGGGTTTCACCTTACCCCACCCATCCCAGTGAGGATGCAGGCTGATCAAGCCTGAATTCTGGTTGTCCTCCAGAGCCTTGCACAATTTTGTTGCCCTGTACCGCTCTAGCACAAGGGCAGGTAAGCCTGGGCTTACTCTGGACTGAAGATAGAGCCATAGTGATGTACTTATGGTCATGAACTTCGGTCCAGGCTGGAGCCATTCAGTTGGTTGCCCTTACCTGACGGAGTTTCCATTCGTGCATATTGACCAAGCTCTTTCAGGGCGCAAGGTGGGGCTGATATGTTTTCTGTTTGCAAAAGGACAGCACTTCTGTGAATCTGCAGTGCGAGTCTCTTTGGCTTCTTTGTTTTAAATCCTTCTCACGTATCAAAAACGAGACAAGTACTAGGCCCTATGGGCAGTAAAAACGAATTGTGGCTCAGAACATGACTCCAGCAGAGACGTGCCCACAGGGGCATGAAATGACTGTACTTCTCTCACCGTATATCAAGGGCCAAGGAAGTACTAGTCTGCTTCCTTTGCCGCAGGAAGTCCTGATGGGCTTGGACCGAGACACCTTTAATCATTTAAACAGGAGAATACTTGAGTTTTTGCCTTCTTTGGAATTCGACATGCTTCCTGGCCCCTCTCCTTCCAACAGCCAGTGTCTGTCTGGCTATTCTTGGACCCAGGGGGCGTGAATGTGGTGATGGATGTGGCAAGCAGGGGACTCCAGCTCCCCACTGCCCACTGTGCATCCCCTTCCTCCTGGCCAGGTGAGGGGAAAGGTCCTGAACCGGGAATTGCTGGGCTCCATTTGGAAGACCTTACAGTGGAGTGCAGGCCTGTGTGGGACTTGCTGGGGGGCAGCAGGGGCTGGGCAGGGACCAGTGCACAGAGGCCCCAGTGAGAGACGATAAGTGAGTCTGGTAAGCGCTTGAACAGGGGAGGGCACCCCAAGCATTATCCCTAGAGAGTCCTGCCTCTCGACTGGACTGCCCTAGGGCCCCAGGTAAGAACAGCTGCCGTTCACTTTGAACTGTAGCTGTTCAAGCCTTAGAGAAAAGTTCCAGAGGGGCAGCCGTGTTAGTCTGTGTACAGCAAAAACAACCAGAGTCCTGCAGCACTTTAAAGACTAACAAATTTCTGCAGGCAAAAGCTTTCGTGGGCTGCAACCCACTGCATCTGCATCTGACGAAGTGGGTTGCAGCTCCTGAAAGCTTATGCCTGCAGAAATTTCTTAGTCTTTAAGATGTTACAGGACTTTTGTTGTTTTAGATTAAGCCTTGGAACTTAGGGTATTGCAACCTTTCCCTTTCCCGCCAGCTGTAGTAAAATATCCCTTCCCTTAGCCATGTATGTCTGAGGGGTTATTTGGGCCTACCGGGGGTGAGGCCTACTGGGGGTAGTGCCTACAAGGCATAGCTGCTGAGTGGTGGTACACCTGGCGCGCCACTGGCATCCAACTAGTTTGGTGTCCTCTGGCACTGAGCAGCCACCATAATTATGAAATTAAATCAGCGCGTCTTGCTTTTGTTTGCATTGTAAAAGCAGTGTGTGAAGAGGAGCGGCATTTGCTGGCTTTTCATGAACATGCTGCTTTTAGCTCCAAACTCTCATGTAAAAGAGGCCCCTTTTATGTCTACACAAGTTCTGTCTTGAAAAACCCATGCTTTCCAAATGAGGATCTCAGCGCTCTAGTACTCTCTGCCCGTCAGCCCCCGTGTGGGGCCGTGCACAAGGGTGGCAGGCAGCGAGAGGGGTTTTCAGATCTTTCTTTAATGAACTGATTGTGCAGAAGGGGGTAGTTTTGATTGGATGTCCATTAGGCTGGAACCAATGGGAACAAGAAAACACTGTGTGAAAGCTGTTGGTGTTGTCCTGCTGCAGGCACCATTCAGTGAGAGGGACACATTCATTTTCAGCTTGTCTGTTCTGCCCCTGATTAAGTTTCTCGTTGCACTGTGACTATTTTAGTTGCAGTTTGGGGTGTTTATTTTAGTGTCTGTGTGGAGCCTTACAGTTGCTTTAAATCTTCAGATTTTGCAGCCCATAGATTTCCTTTGAGCCAGCCATTAGTAAAGTCCATATCATTTTGGCGACTCAGAACACCATGTGAGCGTGAGTCAGAGGTTGAGATCAGAGAGCTTGGCTGTTCTGAGCGCCGTTTTGTTTTCCTTTCAGGCTAGGCCAATGGCACAAGGAAATTGTGGCAGCCATGTGGTTAAGCTATATATTGCTGTTGACTGAGTGTGTAGGTGAGCCTGCACTCTGGTCACTTGGAGGGTAATTAGTGCCCCAGGAGAAGCTGATGGGGGGGATGATTCAGTGAGTCTGGTGGGCTGGGTGGGGTAATAACTCAATTGGCCCATCAGCTCAGGCCTGATGAAAGAGGTGCAAGAAGGAATTGCAAGGAGGAGAGGGGAGGGAGAGGGCTAGTTGAGGCTAGTCACATGGAGGGCTCGAGTAGGGAAACCTCTGGTCTCCGCCAGACCTGCTGAGAGGGCCTCAATCTCAGCAAACGCTGTAAACGGGTGGGAGCACAGGGGCCTGGGGTGATATTGGGGAAGGGACTTGAATAAAGCTTTGCAGAGAGCACACCCTGGAGGACACTGTGCAGCTTTTGTGGAGAAGCGGATGGGAGGCAGCCCTGTGACAGCGACCTACAGCTTTGGCCCAGTTTTCAGTTCCACCATTTACCATGCATTCATGGTAATTATTTGATTTAACAAAATATATCAAATGTCTGCCACTTGGCCTTTGGGAACCAGCCAGGAGGGAGCAGCTGAAGCTGCTGTTCTTCAGTAGCGTGTCTACACTCCTTTGAGTTCTGCTGTCTGCATAAAGCTTATTCCCCTTATGGGCTGTCATCTTTTCCGTTCCTGTTGATTTCGTGGGGTCAGCCTTTACCCAGGTGACTTTCCACTTGAGCCTATATGTTGGGAGGGATAAAAAGAGCTCAAGTTTGTAAGTCATTCCGTTGCAAATCTTCAGCGGTTACTCCTTCCTTAATAAAACGGAAACTCTTCCAAAGCTCCATTATCTTCCTTAAATCATTTTCTAGCCCAACATAAGAAAAATGAGCTTGGAGACTGGATCTGAGCCAAACTGACTAAAACAAGTTCAGTTCCGGTTAGAATTGAATCACTTTTAGTATGCAATAAATGGCTATGCTGTTGGCCTGGTTATAGGTGTCATTTCAGAGGTTATATGGAATGTATATAATATTAGTGCTTACCATTTGTGGGCAGTGCATTAAATGTTCACAGTGCTTGGCAAACATGACAAGGAACTTTAGGTGTAAGGATTGATTGATTATTTTCCCATTATGTATGGAACGAATAACTGCCAGAGTTCAAGTTTAAAATCTATGAAAGCCATTTCTGTCTCCCATTCCCTCCCCCTTTTACTGTGCTGCTTCTCTTTTCAGTCTACTTGTTCATTCACCCATTCCCTCTTCTTCCTCATTCACACTCACTTCCCTATTGTTTCAAATCAGGGTGAGCTACAGCAGAGCAACGTCTAGGGGACTACATTGATGCAGCTTCATTGGTGCAAAATACCCCAGTGCAGGGAAGTCTTTCCACTCCCTATCCCATGTCAGCTCTCCATCCCTTTTCTCTGTGCGTGCGTGTGTATAAGGGTGAAAGAGGAGAGAGGGGAGGATGGGATAAGGGGATCTCTGTGCCCTTTTTCCCCCCTGTTACTGTTCCCAGCAAGTGCCCCCAGGAGGGGAATATGAGCCTCTGCTGCTCTTAACACAAGTCTGTGTTAAGCTCCTAGAGCAGCGGTTCCCAATCTGTGGTACACAGGCCATCTCCTAATGGTACACATCCACTTGCTGCTGGGCGGCTGGCCAGGAGCCGCTCCAGTAGTGTCCCTGCCCCTAAGCAGCATGGCAGCCACTCCCATTTCCCAGCCTCAGCCCCTCCCGCCGCCCCTACAGGTGATGGTGTTTTATATTGATGGTACACAACATGGTAGAGTTTGGGAACTGCTGTCCTAGAGCCTTTGTAGACTGCAGCACCAGTTCCTTCCTTGCACATTTCCAGGACACTGACTCTGTCTGCTACCCCTTCTCGGAAATAAGGCTCCTCAGCCCATCTCCTTTAGGACCCCAGGCCCAGTACTGCTTGGGATACCCCAGTTCTTTGAGTGATGTCCCTTTGGGTGCTCCACTTCAGGTGTTGTTGCATCCCACATCCTTGATTGGAGATCTTTTAGCAGTACTTGTCCAGGTTGCATGTGTACAGCTCTCATCTCATGGCGCTATTGGTGTGTCTTCTGGCACGCGCATGACCCAACCCCCTCAGTTCCTTCCCCTGCTCAAAGCAGGACTAACTTCAGCGCAATCATCCCAGCCAGGGCTTAAAAACCTCTAAAGATGGAGATCCCACCACATCCCTATGTAACCCCTTCCAGTGCTTCACCACCCTCCTAATGAAAAGTTTTTTCCTAATGTGCAAGCTAGACCTCCCCCACTGCAACTTCAGACCGTTGCTCCTTGTTCTGTCACCTGCCACCACTGAGGACAGCCTAGCTCCATCCCCCCTGGAACCTTCCTTCAGGTAGTTGAAGGCTGCTGCCAAATCCCCCCTCACTCTTTGCTTTTGCAGACTAAACAAGCCTAGTTCCCTCAGCCTCTCCTCATATGTCATGTGCTCCAGCCCCCTTATCATTTTTGTTGCCCTCTGCTGGACTCTTTCCAACTTGTCCACATCCTTTCTGCAGTGGGGGCCCGAAACTGGACACAGTACTCCAAATATGGCCTCACCAATGCTGAATAGAGGGGAATAATCACTTCCCTCAATCTGCTGGCAATGCTCCGACTAATGCAGCCCAATATGCCATTAGCCTTCTTGGCAACCAAGGCGCACTGCTGACTCATATCCAGCTTCTTGTTCACTGTAACTCCCAGGTCCTTTTCTGCAGAACTGCTGCCTAGCCCGTCGGTCCCCAGTCTGTGGCTGTGCATGGGATTCTTCCATCCTATGAGCAGGACTCTGCACTTGTCCTTGTTGAACCTCATCAGATTTCTTTTGGCCCAATCCTCCAATTTTGACAAATGGGTAATAGAAATCCATCAATTTGGGGTACATTATCCCATTTATATCTATCCCTCCCACCCACAACCCTTCCCTGTCCCTCTTCAGAGACCCAACTCACATGCAAGTACTGCACCAAGAAATAGATCATATCATGCAAATAGGGGCAATAGAACATGTACCTCCACAACACAGAGGGGGAAAGGGTTTTATTCCCTTGACTTCGTAGTACAGAAAAAGAATGGAGGATGGAGACCCATTCTAGACCTAAGAAATCTAAACAAATTTGTAAGGCAACAAAAATTCAAGATGGTCACACTATCCACCGTAATACCAGCACTGCAGCAAGGGGACTGGTGCTCAGCCCTCGATCTCCAAGATGTTTATCTTCATATTACAACCAATCCCCCACTCACAGATGCTTTCTAGGATTCATTGTGTCCAGCAACCACTATCAATACATGGTGCTGCCATTTGGCCTTTCTACAGCACCGCGGTTTTCTCCGAAGCCTTCGCAGTTGTCACGGCACATCTAAGGAGACAGGGAATTACAATTTTCCCATATCTAATCTAATAAAAGCAACGAGCAAAACCTTAGCAAGACAAGCCCCTGTCCAAACTATAACACTATTCTGACAACTAGGACTCAAGCTAAACAATGAAAAGTTCGCTTTGAACCCAGCACAAGAACTGGAGTTCATAGGAGCAGATATGAATGCAAGGGCATCATTACCGAGACCCAGATAGAAACTGTCACAGACCTAATGTGTTTAGCAAAGGTCAGCCCAACAATGACAACAACTTCTGGGGCATATGGCAGCCACGATGTTTGTGGTCCAACATGCCAGATTGCATGTTCAGAGACGGGCTACTAGGATGATCCGAGGAATGGAAAATCTGCCTTATGAAAGGAGACTCAAAGAGCTTGGCTTGTTTAGCCTGGCCAAAAGAAGGCTCCGGGGGGATATGCTTGCTATATATAAATATATCAGGGGGATTAACGTTAGGGAGGGAGAGGAATTATTTAAGTTTAGTACTATTATAGGCACGAGGACGAATGGGTACAAATTGGATATTAGGAAATTTAGACTAGAAATTAGACGAAGGTTTCTAACCATTAGGGGAGTGAAGTTCTGGAATAGCCTTCCGAGGGAAGTAGTGGGGGCAAATGACTTATCTGGCTTTAAGACTAAGCTTGATAAGTTTATAGAGGGGATGTTATGATGGGATAGTTTAATTTGAGCGATTGATTTTGGATTATCGGCAGATAAGTCTGCTCAATGGTCTGTGGGAATGCTGGATGGGATGGGAACTGAGTTACTGCAGAGAAATCTTTTTTGGGTGCTGGCTGGTGAGTCTTGCCCACATGCTCAGGGTTTAGCTGATCGCCATATTTGGGGTCGGGAAGGAATTTTCCTCCGGGGCGGATTGGCAGGGGCCACGGAGGTTTTTCGCCTTCCCCTGCAGCATGGGGCATGAGTCGCTTGCTGGTGGATTCCCTGCAGCTTGAGGTCTTCAAATCTCACTTTTGAGGATTTCAATAACTCAGTCATGGGTTCGGGGTTGTTATAAATGTGTATGGGTAGGGTTTTGTGGCCTGCCTTGTGCGGGAGGTCAGACTAGATGATCATATTGGTCCCTTCTGACCTATGAGTCTATGAGTCTATGTGCGAGCTCTGCAGCATGGCTCACTTTGGTCTACAGACCAAACAGGCACAGATTCAACAAGCTCTCACAATGCCGAACAAAATCAAAGATTTCCTATTGTGATGGACCCACGAAAACAACATGATGTCTAGAATCCAGTTTTCACAACCTCAGCCATCACTTATGATTACGACAGATGCATCCCTTCTAAGCTGGGGGACACATTTGCACAATCGTACAATACAAGGCAGGTAGTCAAAACCCGAAACCAACCTACACATAAATGTATTAGAATTCAGAGCAGGACTGGGATCAGGCTCGATGGGTGCTGCATTCCTGCTCAACTGGACTCAAGGATTACTGTACACTATCCCGCCCATCTCTATGATACCCAAAACCGTCCTCAAGATCAAGATCAACAAAGCGACAGTCATAATGATAGCATCAGCGTGGCCCAGGCAGATGTGGTTTTCAGACCTACTTAATCTGTCAACATGCAGACCAATCATGCTTTCCCCAAGACAAGATTTCTTACAGGACGGCGGATAGATTTATCACCCCAAGATACACAAATTACAGCTAACAGCTTGGTTCCTAACTGATTCCACCAGACAGGTTAGAGTGTTCGGAACAAGTCAGGTAGATATTACTCAATAGTAGAAAGCCAACAACTTCAAAAATAGCACAGGTTCGACTCTTGGTGCAGAGCAAGACAAATCATGGTGACATCCACATCTATACCGGTCATCCTAGACTACATCCTAGAACATAAAAAATCGGGACCATCAAATAATTCATGAAAGGTCTATCTAGCGGCAGTTAGTTTTCCATGACAAGATCAATCAATTTACGGTATTCATTCACCCAGTGGTAAAACAATTTTTAGCGGGGATACAAAGCGTATTCCCTATCATACGTACCCCAACAACGCCATGGGATCTAACGCTAGTATTAAGGGCCATCACTAGAGCACCATTTGAACCATTAGCAACATGTTCACTGCTACATAGCTCTATTAAAATCTCATTTTTAGTTGCCATCACATCAGCCAGGCGCATAGGGGAGATTAGTGCACTCATGGCCCACCCACCATACAAGACATTTCATAAAGATAAGGCCACTTTAAGGCCTCACCCTAGAGTTTTAGCAAAAATTGTCTCAGAATTCCATATTAACCAACCCATCAATTTACCTACTGACCATCCGAAACCGCATGTGAACCCACAGGAAGCCGTACTCCCCATGCTGGATGTCAGACGGGTGATAACATTTTACCTGGAGGGAACACAAACGTTTGGAAAATCAGATAAGTTGTTCATTTCAGTGACTGAACGCACAAAAGGCAAAGCCATATCTATCCAAAGGCTATCTCAGTGGATAACAGAGTTATCCAGACATATTTTAAACTGAAAGAATTACAGGCTCCTTCAGAAACCAGAGCCTACTCCACAAGAGTGATATCCACTTCCACAGCATTCCTGAATAATGTTCCTATCATGGACATATGTAAGGCAGCATTTTGGGCCGCAGCCCATATGCTCACAAAACTCTACGCAACTGATAAGGTATCCACTACGGATGCAGAATTAGGCCTATGTGTGCTCTCATCTGTACAGAGCAACTTAATACTGAAGGCCCTGTACTAGATAATGGATACTGCTACGAGTCATCTGAAGTGAAGCACCTACAGGGACATCACTCGAAGAAGAAAAAATGGTTACTCACCTGGTGCAGTAACGGACTTTCTGTGAGATGTGTGTCCATGTGGGTGTTCTATTACCCTCCCTCCTCCCTTACTACTCTAGTATGGGACTGTGCAATAGAGAAGGAACTGAGGGGGTCACGCGTCAGAAGGCACACCAACGCCTCCGCGAGTCAAGAGCTGCACATGCGCAACCCGGACGAGTACTGCTAAAAGATCTTCGATCAAGGATGTGGGACGCGACGACACCTGAAGTGGAGCAGCCACAGGGACACACATCTCGAAGTATATCAGTACTTGCACCAGGTGAGTAACCATTTCTTCCTCAAACACTTTGCCAGAACCGCACCTGAAGGCTGGAGTTTACAGTGCAGGTTTCTCAGGGGACACATACTTGCAAAGCCTTTGTGCTCTTTTATACTTTCCTCTGTAAAGCACAGGCGAGTACAGACCATGCAAAATAATGAACATCTGAAACCGCAAATGTCCCTCACTTTCTAGCTCACCCTTCCCTTGTAAGCCCTTAGGGAGCCATGTGCGTCCTGGAAGCAGTTAGGCAGGGTGTCCCTTCCTCAGGCAGGATGTTCCCTGCTAGCTGGGCTCTTTCCTTCTTGGAGCCACTTCCCAGCTTCTGTGATCTTGCTCTCTCCTGGCCTGTGCTTCCTCTTCCTGTCTGGCCTTCGTTCCTGTGTTTCTCCTTAATTCTTAAACCCCTCCTGTTTTGCTCACCTGGCCTCTCTTGTTCTCCTCTTGATAACTTTCCATGGGTCCTACTTTCCCCCCTCCCTTCAGAGGAATCACTTAAACTGTTTTTTCTCCTAAGGATGCAGCTGCTTTTTTGCAGAACCTTTGTGAGGTTTAAGTACTGTCATTAATCTTACGTATTTTGCTTTGTATCCATCTGGGACTATCTGTTACAGGCCTTGTCAGCAATAGTGGACCCACATACCTATAGGCACTTATAATACAGCAGTCTTTCATCACACAGCTTCACAGTGCCAATCAGAATTAATAAACTGTTCAGATATAGCCCTGATTCGTCACCCCGGCTCCCCCCCCTCTGTTCAGTCAGTGACACTGGGGATGGCCAGGAAGAACCCCAGGGCCAAGTGGAGGAAAGTGCTATTGGTGGTAACTGGTGTTTAGCTGTGTGCAGGGTGCTCCAGGGGCATGCCCGTGCCCTCAGCTGCAATCCCAGCCTACAGAACTTAGCGCCCCTGGGAATTGGGGAGGCAGGTAGTTTTGCTAGTCCTGTTTTACAAATGGAGGAGCTGACAAGAGTAAGTGAGTCATACAAGATCTGACAGTGAGTCAGCACAGATAGCAAAATTGGAGCCACGCAGTTCCCAAACTAAAATGTAGATGGCAGGAGTTGGTGGCCCGTGTTATGCGGAAAGTAAGACTAAATCATCATAAATCATTCTGGCCTAAAAATCTATTAATCTTCTGCTCTGACCATTAGCCTATGCAGCTATAAACCCCGGGGTAGAAATGTTTCAGTCATTAGTGTTCTGTTGCAAGGGTAACCAGCTATCAGAAGTATGTTATTGAGAGGCATTGGTTATCAAACAGTTGCATGGGTGTAATGACCCGTGTTACACAGAATTCTTAATAATGAGCAGTGTTTCCATTTAAAGCAATCTATCGCTATGGCTTTATCCTTTGTTTTTTCACTTGCATCGTATCTAGGAGATGGGAGAGAGAGAGTCTCATTTATAATATCCTGAGACCTTTATTTCAGACAAAAAATGCATTGCAAACCGCTTTTGGTAAATAAAGCCACCTTCCCATTCCAGGTGCCGTACACATGCAGTGTCTCCTTGAGAGCAATAGTGCATTAAATAGCTCGGTGCAAAAAATAATATTCCTCTTGTCATTTTGGAAGATCTGTCCCATCAGCTGGTGGTGATCTGATACTGGAGTTAATTTGTGCATCTGGCATACCCGCTCTTGATAACTGTCCTCTCCAGGTTGCATCTTTCCTCTTGTCAGTAGCTAATTTTCTGGCGTGGTTTTGTGGGAGGCCAGAGCTGCTGCATGTGCTATGTTTTGGATGAGATATAAAACAGGTCCTGGGCACACGTGCTCAGGGCACATTTTGTAAGACTAGTAGCATTAGCCTGTGTCCTTGTCAAACTCTAGTTTGGGTAATCCCATTTCTGCCAGCCTACATTTCTCCCACAAGTTTCCTTTTAGTATGGTATTCACTGCTTGTCGTAAACCAGTCTTCCAAACCTGTCATGCAAATTTCCAGGCCACACACAAAAT
This sequence comes from Mesoclemmys tuberculata, assembly GCA_007922155.1. Taxonomy (NCBI): domain Eukaryota; kingdom Metazoa; phylum Chordata; order Testudines; family Chelidae; genus Mesoclemmys; species Mesoclemmys tuberculata. Next base: position 11,295,156 of record ML675643.1, read on the forward strand.
CTCCTAATGATATTTTACTCACCCATCCAAAAAAATTTCTAGTTGAAGATGGATGAGTGAATTGAATTTTGCAAGAGTGCCCTTAAACTGTGCTGCTGTGCATGTTAAACAGCTGCTGCATTTCAACCTAAAGGTGGCAGCATTTCACTGGTGGGCAAAGTGCTCCTTAGTTACGAGTAGGTACATTCGTTTTTGTTAAGTGCTTTGGGATCTCTTTGGATTAAAGGCACTGTGTCAAATTAAGGTCAGAAAGTGGCTGGGGTTTTGAAGAGTCGATGTAACAGTGGTCTTTTTTTCACTGGTAAATTTTACAGCCAAGAGCTGCACTGTAAATGAGCCATACATTTTAGATGGACTTTCCTTCTTTAAAAGAAGGAATGCCTGAGATACTTAAAGGCTGGCTAGCAGCTTTTGCTGTAAGGTTTCTGTTAGCACTGATCTGTACATTGCTTTCATATCCACAGCTTTACATGAGAACAGCATCTCTGTATAAACAATCAAGGAACAGCAATGTAAATTTGGAACAGGTGCTAACCCTCTGAGAGTCTAAGAACTCAGCACATAGTGCAGGAAATAGGAGAGACTCGTTAGAGGGTTTGGGGTATACAGAATACGTGTGCTGTACAGAATACATGTGCTGGATGTCCTTGAGTGAAGAAGAAGATTGAATGTGGAATGTGATGCATACTTAGACCATTTCATGGTTTTTTAATAAAGGGGTGACATGATGGTGGGGGAGTAACGCACCCTAACCACCCATGAACACAGGATGCACATAAATCACATGTCGATTTAGTTCAAAGGTCAGAGGCCAGATTAATCATTGCAGGTGTGAATGCCTTTTCCTTGGGACAGTACTCAGTTTGTTGTTAGAATATGGATGATGTCTGGTCTCAGGCTTCATCAAGGGTATTGTTACTTTCCATCCACACCTGTGCAAAGTTACAGGGAATGAAGCCACATGATTCCTCGTGCTCAGCTGCTTTGTTTGTGAGGTGGTGGGGTTACTGTGGCAATATCCATGCTTAGGAGAGAGACTCTCTGGGCTTTGAACATTCCGGGTGCTCCCTGTTGATTTATGGTTTTGACCCCAAGCTGGCATTACCTCACCGTCCCGTCTGTGGGAGTACAAGGCTGGTTTGAACCTTAAGCTCTTCGTGGTCATCTCTCTTAATTAGTTTACAGTTCAAACAAGTGTCCCTTTTTTTCTTCAAACAAGGGGAGTTTCCACTGTCAGTGGTAGATTTCCCTGCAGGAGGAAATCCTGGGGGAGAGAGGTTATCTGGAAGAAAAAAAAAAAGCTTAGCGCTCCATTTTCAAAGCAGGGTGAGGGGAAATGCACGCACGACCGAATGCTGTTAGCACTGCTTAGTTTCTGAGTGGTGTGTGAGGAACTGCATGTGCAGACTTTTCTGACTACTCATGGGGTTTTTGTGCAGACACATCCAAACACAGGATTTTATAGAGCCATCTGCCACTGAGCATTAATTTGAGAAATAATATGACTTGTTTCATTCATTGCAAGCTTCTTCTTTTCATGCCTGATCTTCCCCTGACTTCTCATAGCTTCACCACTGTGTGTTTCCCGCCAATGAGTCCCTCAGACCTCATCGTTAGGGCTTGATCCTTCAAACACTTACTACCACACAAGGCTGTGAGCAGACCCATTGACTTCCGTGGAAATACGCAGGGCAGTAAGCACTGTAGGCCTGAGCCAGCATCATTGAATTCATTGTTTTATTTCATTGAGCACAGGATCAGTAGCCTTTGCTGGACTAAATCCTTGCTCAGTAGCTTAGTGTGCTTCATAGTAGGTTTTGTGTGTGACAGTACTAGCACAGTAAAGAATTCAAACTGTGGACATTATAATCACTGCCCATATCCACCCAGAGAAATGTCTGGCAACTTTTTTAACAAACTGGCATTAATTATTTAACACTTACCCAGCTGCAACCAGCTCCTCCAAGCAAATATTGTGTGACTTTGATGATATAATTAAAGACCTACTGCCTTATCTTTTTAGGATGATAAACCTGGGTGTATCAGTGTTCAAGACATGGGTTATTCAGTATTTCTCTTTCTATCAACTGGTCCTTGTGACTCACCCATTTTTCGTACTCTTGTAAAGATTATAGCAGTATGTCGTCCTGGTCTTTGATCTTAGTTACCACAAGCTTGTTTGAACTGGCGATGGAGTTTGCTGCTCTGTGAATTGATTAGATTTGCCTCTTTTTACTTTCACCTGGAGATAATCTGGGTTTAAACACCAGTAAATTAAAATGAATTTCTTCCTAAGTGGCCTGTTATGATAGAGTAGTATTATCAGGCTAGTTTAGTGTGGCTGTCCTCACCACAGGCTTACAGTGCTTAGACCAGAGCTTCATCTGCTTGACATTTGAAGTTGTGATTATAATATAATCTATGGGTCTGTTCTGTTGCAGATCACTTGGGTGGTCTCTGGAGCCCAGAGACCTCCCTGCTTCAGCCAGCCTCGGGTTCCAGTATTGTCAATTTGTGCCAAACTGTACACTAGCCTGGAGACTTCCCGTCAGTCTGTCTTGTTGATGGAGTATAAAGTTGATGGAGTTGGGAGCAGAATATCATTTTGCTTCTAGCTGTACAGCATGTTGGGCTGTAATTTTGTAATCATGATACTTGGACTTAAATATATGTTTCAAAAAGTTGCACATACCCAGGGAAGGTAAGTGCTATTGTCTGCATCTCGCAGGTGGGGAAACAGACACCCGGAGGCTGTGACTGACCCTAGCCACACATGAAACTAGTGACAAAGCCAGTACTAATTGATGAGTTCCTGGTTTCCACTGTTCTGTATGCCCATGTGACAGGGTCGGCTGCCTCCTGAGCGCCCTCTTATGGCCAGAGGTCACTCTGCAGCACCCTGCCTCTGTTTCCCTCTCTTCAGGACCTCTTAAGAGTGGCCCATAGGCTTGTCTCTGGGTTAGAACCATACGTGCCTGGGGCTAGTTTAATAACAGAAACTGTTCAAACAATCCTCAGGGTCCCAGTTTAGAGTCCATCCCCACAACCCGAAAGCTCAAACTTGGCTCTGGCATCGTCTTAAACAGCCAGAGCTCTTCTTCCCCGTCTCTTCTCACAACCCGCCCTCCCAGCTCTTCCTGGCTGGAGTTCGGCCTTCTGGCTTTGGCCTGTAGGCCTAAACCCAGTCTGGGTTCCCCCTGGAGCCTCCTGCTCACTGGGCTCTGGCCTCCAAACTCCCCTGATGTCAGCATGTTCCCTGCAGAAACCTTTTTTCTGTTGCAGTTTCTTGAGTTTCTCCCCCTTTCCTTGCAGCTTCCTGCTGCTTTTTCTGGGGAAATCACCTGATCTCTCCCGGGTGTGGCTCTATAGTAATGAGGGTGTCTGGCCCTAGCCTTCCAATCCTTAGAGCAAGCCACCCTGATAGTATTACTAGACCGTATGTAACCCATGCAGCTGCCACTCTTCATCTCTGTACTTCAGAAGAGTTGCCATGCCATGTGCATTCAGGAAGGGAAAACCCTGAAGCCTGGAATTGTCTTGCTTTGTTTTCCTTTCTTTTCTCCCTGCCTTTTCTTTCCATCTGTTGCTCAGCTAGCTGTCTTCTCCCTCTTCTTTTCTCACTCATCAGTTGCCTCCCTCCATCAATTCTGCTGTTTTTTCTCTTTTCTGCTTGCTCCATTTTCTTCCTCTGTGTCACCTTTATATTTTCTCTGGGGGAGAAAAATGGTCCTGGCTTTTTAAAACACAGTTGTAGTGATAGAGACCATCAGAATTCTCCATCATACATAGAAAAGAGGAAACCTTTCTTAGGATGCTGGACAGGAGGGAGCCCTTTGGCTTCCAAATGCAAGACCTCAAAATCTTTAAAACTAGTGTATTCCCTGGCCTCTTTGCATTGAAAGCATTGCTGTTAGGACTTCCTTACACAGCCACATCTGGACCATTGATAAGATCAGTACTGGAGCATTACTAGATGAGCCTACGATTTTGTTAATGAAGTGTCCCCTTCAAGTTCATATATCAGTTAGATTAGAGTAAAACAGTGGTTCTCATCTTGTGGTCTGTGAACCCCTGTGGGTCTGCAGACTATATCTAAGATTTCCAAAGGTGTCCATGCCTCCATTTGACATTTTTAAGGGGTCTGCAAATGAAAAAGGTCTGAGAACCATTGGTATAACATATGTTAAAGTGTTACTATTATTGTAAGATCTTTCCTTTACAAATAGGTTGTTAAGACAATGTATCTTTAGTTCATAATAAATTTGGCATGAGCTGAATGATGCGCTTGAGAAATGCAACTAAATTAAAGTAGAATTGGCCCACTTATATGCCTTGACAGTACATAAAAATGGTCAGGCTGGGATAGACTAATAGTCCATCTGGCTCAGTATCCTGTCTTCCAACAGTGGCCAAAGCCAGGTGCTTCAGAGGGAATGAACAGAATAGGTAATCACCAAGTGATCCATCCCGTCGGCCATTCCCAGCCTCTGGCAAACAGCAGTCCCTGCCTATCCTAGCTAATAGCCATTGATGGACCAATCCTCTATGAACTTATCTAGTTATTTTTTAACCTCGTTATAGTACTTCACAACATCCTCTGGCAAGGAGTTCCACAGGTTGACTGTGCGTTGTGTGAAGAAATACTTTTGTTTGTTTTAAACCTGCTGCCTATTAATTACATTTGGTGACCCCTAGTTCTTGTGTTATGAGAAGGAGTAAATAACACTTCCTTATTTACTTTCTCCAAACCAATCATGATTTTATAGACCTCTATCATATCCCCCCTTAGTCATCTCTTTTCCAAGATGAAAAGTCCCAGTCTTATTAATCTCTCCTCATATGGAAGCCTTTCCATACTCCTAATCATTTTAGTTGCCCTTTTCTATGTCTTTTCCAATTCCCATATATCTTTTATGAGATATGGCAATTAGATCTGCCCACAGTATTCAAGATGTGGGCATACCATGGATTTATAAAAAGGCAATATGATATTTTGTGTCGTCTTATCTATCCCTTTCCTAATGATTTCTGATATTCAGTTATCTTTTTTGACTGCTGCTGCCCAGTGAGTGGATGTTTTCTGAGAACTATCCACAATGACTTGAAGATCTTTCTTGAGTGGTAACAGCTAAGTTACCCATCGTTTTATATGTCTAGATGGGATTATGTTTTCCAACATGCATTACTTTGCATTTATCAACATTGAATTTCATCTGCCATTTTGTTGCCCAGTCACCCGGTTTTGTGAGATCCCTTTGTGACTCTTCGCAGTCTGCTTTGGACTTCATTATCTTGAGTAGTTTTGTATCACCTGTGAATTTTCCTCACTGTTTACCCCTTTTTCCAGATCATTTATGAATATGTTGAACAGCACTGGTCCCAGTACAGACTCTTGGGGAGCACCACTGTTTACCTCTCTCCTCTCTCAAAACTGACCATTTATTCCTATTCTTTGTTTCCTATCTTTTAACCAGTTACTGATCCAGGAGAGGACCATCCCTCTTATCCCATGACCACTTACTTTGCTTAAGAGCCTTTGGTGAGGGACCTTGTCAAAGCCTTTCTGAAAATCGAAGTATATTATACTTAGTAATTATATACCAGTTATATCCACTGGTCCCTTTGTCCACATGTCTGTGGAGCCCCTCAAAAAATTCTAGTAGATGGGGAGGTGTGATTTCCCTTTACAAAACCATGTTGGCTCTTCCCCAGCAATTGTATTCGTCTGTCTCTGGGAATTCTGGTCTTTGCTCTAGTTCCGGTCAGCCTGCCTGGCACTGACGCCAGGGTCACTGGCCTGTAATTGCTGGGATCGCCTCTGGAGCCTTTTCTAAAAATTGGCATCACATGAGCTTAGGGCTCGACAAGCCCCGGGTGCAGATCGCCATGGCGCCTAGAAATTTAAGTCTGGTACCTAGTATTTTTCCATGGGGAGCGGCCGCTGCCGCACTCCAGTCAGGGCACCACTGCGCCCATTTAACAGGGTTGGGAGGAGGGAGCGCTGCAGCTGCTGCACTCCAGCCAGGGTGCCCCCCACTGGGCCCACGTGATAGGAGAAGTGTGGGGCCAGGAGGGGTAAGTGGCCATTGCGCTCCGGCCAGAGCATCCCACCGCTGGAGCACATTGTGGGAAAGGGTCAGGGCTGGGAGGGGAGAGTGGCCATTGCGCTCCAGCCAGGGCGCCCTGTCACTGAGCCCATGTTGTCTGTCTCCTTGATTTTTGGGCTGGCTCCTAGCTCCAACACAAATTTGTCACGCCCTGTATTAGCTGTCCTCCAGCCATCTGGTGCAGAAGCTGATTTAAATGATAGGTTACATACCACGGTTAGTAGTTCTGCAATTTCATATTTCAATTCCTTCAGAACTCTTGGGTGGATCCCATCAGGTCCTGGTGACTTACTCCAGTTCAGTTTTTCAATTTGTTCCAAAACCTCTTGTAATGTCACGTCAGTCAGAGACAGTCCCTCAGAATGGCTAGTGTTTGGGAATCTCCCTCACTCCTTCAGCCATGCAGACCGATGCAAAGAATAGATTTAGTTTCTCCACAATGGCCTTATCTTCCTTGAGTGCTCCTTGAGCATCTCCATTGCCCATTTTCAACAGAACGTTCTGGTATTCATCACAGTCAGGTGTAAATAAATGTTCCCTGCATGCTAGTATTGTGGGTTTCTATTATGCTGTATACAGAGAACTCCTATTCCCATCTCATCAAAGGAAACCAGCCAAGAGTTGAAAGTGATCCCTTTCCTGGCCTAACAAAATAATGAAAGTTAAAGGCACATGCTCTTGATCCACGGCCTATTACTTCATCAGGGTGAAAACAGAGCAAGGGTGGGGGAGGGTACACACTGGTAGGATGTGTTGGTTCAAACTTCATAATTGAATTCAGACATCAAAGGGGAAAGAGCTAAAAATAAAGTCAGGTTCAGGTGTAGGTGGGAGTTTCTTGCCTTAATAACCCTGCTTGGTTTATGAGTCCAGTTAAAAATATCTCCTGCAACTCGATAGTGTTCTATTGTTACTGACTAGCCTCTGGCAGTCCCCCTTTTCTGCTCTGGGAAATAGGAAAGATGATCAGACATCTATCTCCTCATGCCAGAACGGTTTTGAATGAGACTAGTTTTGGATGGAGCGAAAAACAAAATTAACATAAAATGTCAGAATCCTTTGGTGTAAGTTGCAGTCCACGGCTTCACACCCCCTTTGAAGGGAAGGAGGATGCACAGGGGGAACGATTAAATGGGCCTCACTGCTGTAGAGCAGTGGTTTTCAACTTGTCGTGCACAGACCTCTGGGGGTCCACAGACTGGCTAAGATTTCTAAAGGGGACTGCACCTTCATTTGAAATTGTTTAGAGGTTCTCAAATGAAAACCACTGCTCTCGAGGATGTGAACTGTTCTTAGCACCGATGTGAATCGTTAGAGAATACTGAGAGTTATTGAAAATACCAACGCTGCTACCCGTTATAGGTAGGACCTCAGCATTCACAGCTGCTCGGCTAGGTCCAGCGATGAGAGAGCGTTTGAATGGCCTTTTCAGTGTTACTGCATCAGATAACCAAGTGCTCTGTCCTCGGGCTGTAACCTAGCCTGATGTTCCAGTGGGAAACGTGAGCAGCCCCCATCTCTCAAAGGCCCCCCACAAGCTGCTGTTGGAAGAATCACAACAGAGTTCTTGCCTCCTTGAAGTGAGTTGTGTTCACTCGCGGAGCGTTCACAGCCTCCCATTAAAGGGGGCCAGAGCTGTAATGCCCACAGGTTAGTCTTTAAATGATGTACCCTGATGTTACCACTCTAACGTGTAACACGCTGGGCCCATCGTTACCTTGGCTTTCTGCCCAGCAATGTACAGTCTCAGCTTACAAAGGAAATGTAGCAGGAGTAATGATTCTTTGGGGGAGGTGTTTTCCTGTGTCCTAGGTCAGTGCAGAGCCAACAGGTGCAAGTTTATAGACAAATTCCAGTGATGGCATCCATCACTGTTCACCTCTTTGTTAAGCCTGCAATAGTCGGCAGGCATACATTTGCCCCTTGTAAACTTTTACCATCCACTGGCTTAACAAGCTAGAGCTCTTAAAAATGGCCGTGCAGTGCTGTGATATGAGTTATTTTTTGTTTTCTTTTTGCTTTGTCCTTATGTTTTCTTTTTTCTTCCAGGCATCCTCGAATGCACATCAGGACAGGGCTGGCGGATGCCCACCTCTACTGCCTGAAGAAGTACGTGGTGGACTTCCTTGTAGAAAATAGGTAAGGAATGGGGCAAAGGGAGGTGGGGAACGCCAGACACTTAATGTGATACGCAGCTGTCTATCTGCAGGGTTCTGTTAAACAAGTACCAGCAGCATCTTGCATCTGTTTTGACAATCAAACAACTCATCCAAACCCTTAGCTGTGTTTTAAAAATCTCTGATTTCTAACTTGAGTCTTTGTTTTAAATCCTGCAACTGCAAAATTAAAAAGCAGACACATTTGCCTCAGCTCTGATAACGTCACCATGTCCCTTGCTTCTACTACACAGCTGTAGTTCCTAGGCTATTCATTTCTTCTAGGGTTTCCTCACTGAGTAGAGATGTGAATACATTTCATGCCTATTTCTTTTTCTCCAGCACATGCTTTGTTTTGACCCTCAGTAATCACCTTTTCTCTCCCCCTCCCCACCCATTAACCCTGCAGGCGGGCTATCTCTGTAGCATCCTATGTTCTTAGTTTGTGTTGTTCCCATGTGGAAACTCTGAGACCACCCACCAAGGGTAAGAAAAACATCCATTTATGGAAGAGGAGAGTGATCTTGGCTATAACATTTCATGAAACAGGAAAAAAAAATCAATGTGTTTACCTTAAAACAAGCACAGCTAGTAGTTCAGCTTGGGACAACTTTCAGTCCCTAGATCTTCTGTGACATCTGTCATGCCCACTACAGATGCCGAATGTCCACTAAGATCTCAAGTATATTTCCCCCCTTTGAAGTGAGATAGAGGCTAAAGGTTGTGACTAGAAGTTGAATTCATAGCCATATTTCTTAGCGAGAAACTGACAGGAAAGAGAACATTGAGGAAGGAAAGAATTTCTAGTTGCCTTGATCACAGAGGAAGGCACAAATACAGGTTCTCATGATGCACGCCCTCTCTTAGGTATTTGGTTGAGAGTTCCACATGTGGAAAGCTTGCTGGAGCAGAGCTGCATGTGTGTACCTTTTAAATGGAAAATCAGTGACAAATCCCTAGTGGACTTCTCACTGCTGCTAAGTGTAGGCCTCCTCTATTGCTGTGACTGCCACTTGGGGGTCATTTGTATCAATCAGTTGACTTAATCGTAGGCATGGAAACAAATCTGCAAGATGGGAATTTGAGAGGCCACAGGTAGTGTGTGCATGGAGCAGCCAACATTCCCAGGGCTCTGTTATGGTTAATTTTAGAAGGCAGATGACATTTGTGAAGTCATGCTCAGCGGTCACACAGCAGCAGAGTGAAATGTTGTTTCCACCTTTCTTTCCTAAGTGAACATATAGGACCAAGTTTTCAGAAAGGCCTCACTCCGTTTAATTGTACAGGTGCAAATGATAATGTTAGATGTCTCCTGCATTTCATTGCCTCATTCTTTATAGTGTGCCCCCCTTGTCTGTCTCTCGTCTTAAACTTAGATTTTAAACTCTTTTGAGCAGGGGCCATCTCTGTTTTATGTTTGCACAGTGCCTCCTATAACTGGGTCCCGGTCCTTGTGTGCTACTGCAGTACAAATAATAATTTCAGACAGTCAGACATCAGCATTTTTTTTATTTGCATCCACAAAATGCCTGTGCAAAATTAGGTATCATTTTTGAAAATTTGGCTCATAATATTATTAAGGCTTTATGCTACTTCCATTGAAGCCCATTGGAGTTGACTTCAGCGAGAGCAGGATTGTGTCTTCTCTTTTGAAAATCCCAGTGGCATCAATTTCTGTTCTCCACACCTATAGCTGCTGCCTGTCCTCTTTAAAACAGCTCTTCATTTGTGCAGTTATCATCAGTTGTCTTTTATCTGTATGCTGAACATGTCCACTTCTCTTAAATTACCGTATTTTTCGCTCCATAAGACGCACCTGACCATAAGACACACCTAGGGTTTTAAGGAGGAAAATAAGAAAAAAATATTCTGAACCAAATGGTGTGCTAAAATATTTAATAAAATATACCACAATAATATTTCAACAACGTCAGCAGCTGGAGAGGGGGGATATGTGAGGGGTTCGGGTCAGCGGCTGGGGAGGGGGGGTTAGATGAGGGGTTCGGGTCAGCGGCTGGGGAGCGGGGTTAGGTGAGGGGTTTGGGTCAGCGGCTGGGGAGGTGTCAGCAAGTTGCAGCGCCAATCCGGCAGGGACCGGATCAGCAGCTGCAGAGAGAACTTGAAACACAGCGGTTCCGCACGCTGCCGTGGCAGGTATGATTACGCTTCCGCTGGCGCTTACTGTGCACATGTTTACACATGTTTAAACATATGTTTACCGGCGTACACATGTTAAACATATGTTTACCGGCACCGCCCCCCCTACCCGCGCCCCGCAGCAGCTAAAAAAAATGAACATTCACTCCATAAGACGCATGGGCATTTTCCCCCCACTTTTGGGGGGAAAAAAGTGCGTCTTATGAAGCGAAAAATACAGGTAGGTCCTATTTTCTAAGCCCTTTAAATGATAATTTTCTACTTTAACTTCATGTATCCTACCGTTTAGTTAACATTTTCAAGGCTTGATAACAAAACTCAGATTACCAACCACAGGTGGCTGCTAGTTTATCTTTATCCAGCTACATGTTTATTATTCAACCAATAACCAACTGTGAGAGAGCCAATCACGATACAGTATTGCCATGCTTGGAAAATGGGATTCCTGCCACGATGAATAACCCAGGTTTTCAGGCTTCCGGCACTGGTGGGCATTCTCAGCTTGTTTTTCTTTGCTGGGGGAGGGGAAGGACAGTGCAAACCCAGGGATCTTTCCAGGCTCCGTAGCAGTATTCCAGGGCTTTTGAAAGATCCTGTGGAATATTTTTGCCTCAGAAATACTGACGTCTACATAATTGGGTTTTTTTTAAATACTTTGTTTTTCAGTCCAGAGAAAACTTTCATTAAGCTTTTGCTTCTCTGCAATTCCACAGTGGGGCTGGAGAAGCTCAGATGCCTTGTTTAAGTTTGAGTGTGGTTAAAACTAACAGCAGGGCCTGAAGTGAACAGTGAAGCTGTTGTACTGTGCCAGGAAGCACTGACACAGTGTACTTCCTTGGTATTACAATATTTACATTGTGTTAATATTTGAACCTGGGGATGAACCTGGGGAATAACTTGTCTTTTTTCATTGTAGCAATATCAGTGAGGGGATCCACATTTTGTTTTCATTTTATTTTAACAAACAAATGCAGAAAACACCTTGTCTAACCGTCAAAACCCAGGGTTAGCTACGGTTCAGCACATTGCAGTGGAGGATTATGATTAGAGCCCCGCAAATCTGTGGATATCTGCTTTATATCCACGGATTATTTTTGCGGATTGCGAATCGGATGTGGATGTGAATTTTGTATCTGCACAGGGCTCTGATTATGATCGCTGGCAGGCTGAGGGATTGCATGGGGAGCAGCTGTGGTGGTGAGCACAGACTGCCCGTCGTTCCAGATAGCATAAAGGCCAGATCTACACACAAAATAGCACCAGTTTAATTAAAGGTGTGTGTTTTAAACTGATTTAATTAACCCAACTTTATATGGAGAGGCACATTAATCAATTTGAGTGTCTAAAATTGGGGCACTTTAAATTGGTTTGTAATTGATTTAAAATAATCTGATATAATATGCTCTTAAATTGATTTAAGTGTATCCTCATGAGGGGAGTTGCACTAATTTAACTAAACTGGTACACACACTGAAGGTAGACAAGTGTCACGTTGCTGAGCATCCACTATAAAGGGAGAAAAACATCCTTTAACAAAAGCTTCAGACTTTGCAATTGATCGAAGTATGATTGTTGTTTTGGATATGAGAAGGTCAAACCCCAGAGAAGCCATCCAGCAGTGCAAGATTTCTAGAGAAGAGGCAAGTCCTGTGCTTCAAGAACAAGATAGGGAGTCTGAATTCTGGGGTTCTGTTACCAGTTCTACCACAGGCTTCTTCCCTCGGGACCATGGGCAAGTCATTTCACTTCTCTGTGCTTCAGTTTCCTCTTCTGCACAGGACTGCTGGGAGACCAAATTAATCAGTGTTTGTAAAGTGCTTTGAATTACTACTGGAAGATGCTTTGGGAGGGCAGACTATTATTAACCAGTGCATGTTATTAACCAGTCCATAACTCGGCCCGCAGATCTTCAGGCTAGATAACATAGTAAAGAAATGTGGATGCGTAACTGATGCTCCTGCTAGAAGTTCTGTTACAGTATAGCACAGATCACAAAGGAAACAGGCTCTAGAGCTTCTGAAAAGCAATGCCTCTTAGAGCATCTGAATGATGGTCTGTGAAAACTGCCATCTTTTTTTGTTTATTACATGTACATCCAATACTGCAATGCTTGTGTCCATGCAGAGTCAGGAGGTCTCTCACCCTTACCATTTAAACCTGGGAGAGGTTTCTCAGGGCTTATTTCTCACGGAAGAGAAACTATTTTTTTCACACAGAAAGAATGTATTTTTGGCAGCTAAAATTATACCCGTGCCCCCTCTCCCAAACACTATCCCCATTCTGAATCCCAGCTGAACAGGTCTATGCACATGTGACAGTCCCACCTGGGACAGCGCGCACACACTACATAATATGGTCCAAACTTACTGTTTTCCAGCAGGTGACCTGTAATGGAAATTTAAACAAGAAACAAGTTTGGTCTAAACTTTCTCCTGAGCTTGACTGTTCCTAGGGATTTTCCCTACATGGCCCTTTGTTCCCTCCCCTAGTTCCCTCTGCCTCCGAGAGATTGGAGCTGATGGGACCCACTGGGTATTGGTGCCATGGTGAAGAGCTATGGCTAGCCCTACATCTCTGTGTGAGATCCCTAGAACCTGTTACCAGCATGACTCAGTAGAAGATCTTGATTCTCGATTCAGGGTCCTAAACATGGCACCTGTGAGAAGGTTTTTCCTTTTAAAATAGCCTCCTTTATCAGGACAATGATAACTCAAGGGCCGATTGTTAGTGGTAGAGGGAGAAGTGGAGCGGTGCTGACTGTGTTAATTACAGGAGCCATCCTGCCAGCATGGGGCTGGATGGCACAGGGTGAACACCTGCACCTTCTGGTGAGATGCACAGTATTGCTTCTCTTAAACGGATCAGCACGCAGCCCAGACTAGCAAGCTGTAGACAGCAACAGAGACTGTAGCTGGCTGGGGGCAGGGTCACTCGCACAGTTGATGGGCCTCATGCCCTTGGGAATCTGCAGGCCTGACCAGCATAGTAGCCAGGCCCCTTTTCTGCCACTCTCTCTCGAGCGCTAGTTTGGACTCCTGCCTTGCTTCTGTTTGCAGGGAAAATGGAAAAAGAGTCTTTATTCATTTTCCCTTGTATAGCAGAGGGAGGGTCTGAACCTGTGCTCCTTGAATTGTGCATGCTGTATAGGCAGGTGTTCATAGGAATGCAGGACGTGCTCAAAGCTTGTTTGCTTCGAATCCCCGGGAAACTTCTTGTGGAAAAACTGTGACCTACATGAAATAACGTAGTAGATTTTCACTTGTTCCTTTTCCAAAACATTTCCAAAGCTCTACCCTGGTAGAACTTCTGTTTGAAAGAAAAATACAGCAACTTTTTTGCTTTGCAGAGCGTATCACTGACACCCCAAACCACCTTTTGTGATTCTCTGCTGGAAGAGTGGAGAGCAGGTGTGTCTGGGCGTAACAGGTATGGATTTGCATGCAGCTGTATGCAATGTGTGCTAATAATATCCATACTGCCGTGCCCACAGTCAGTTACAGGCACAAAGGATAGCATTTCTGATAGATGTCTAACTAGATTGTCCCCACAAATGAGGCCTAGTCATCTGAATGCTATCATTGTCACTCTCAGTTGATGGTGGGCAGATAATTGGAAGCTAGATTGACGCCTCTATTTAAAAAAAAAAAATATGGCCCTGCTTATAATTTCCCCCCAAAATCATTTTACTTTGTATATAATATGTGGAAAAAATGTGGTTCCTCGCTAAGATCCCTTTTGTCAAACTTCATCCTGCTGCACATTTTTTCAGAAACATTATAACCCCATAAACATACATGTTCTTCTTTGAGTCCTTGTCCCTGTGGATTCCACTGGAGCGCATGCACCACCATGCATGTGAGCTCGGCATCTTTTGCCTACCAGAGTCTGTCTGGGCCGTGCACGTGCCCTGAGTCACCTCATGCTCCCACTAGAGAGCTCAAGGAGCAGAGTGGCCCTGAGCCCTTCAGTTCCCTCTTACCACTCTCAGCAATGAGACGGAGTGTGAACTGTATCTCACCTGGTTTGACTCCAAACCCTCAGGGTTTAAGCCCTGTCCTCACCATAGAAGAAGACAGCAGCTGCCTGTCTCCGGGAAGTACAAGTCCCCAGCAAGTCTGTTAACTGCTGCTCCTTTTTGTCTTGTGTGCAGAAGTCCTGAGATGTGAGGCACAAGCTGTGCCTCTTGGAACAACGTGATGGTGGTATCAGCTTCAGGATCTTAGGTGTCTTCCAGGCAGGAACCTAGGATAGCATCTTCAGCAAGCAGCTTGGCTGCTAGGCACACACTCTTGCTTCCAGCGAGGAAATTAAGGCCCCAGAATCCCCAACATCAGCATCCCTGACACTGACTGTGGTAACCTCTGCCCCAAGGGGTTGGTACCCCACAGCAGAAAGACCCGCTCTGTCCCCTAAATGGGAAATGTACCTCTGTACCAGGCATAAACACAGCTCTAAATGAGCAATGCATCCACCCCACAGAGAGGACTCTAGATCGAGGTAGAAGCCCTCAGCGTTGACAAAGGATAGCACCAAAACACCACATGAGAAATTGAGGCTGAGTGAGTCTGGCCCAACTGTACCGAATTCCATGCTGGTGCCAGAATATTTCACAGCCCCGAGATGTGCTTTCAAGCCTCCCTCGCTGCTCCTCTTTGTTCCAGGGCCAAGTCCAGTACAGTCATCAGAACCAGCCCCACCACTATTGGCAGTGGAACCATACCCTTTGGTGCTGCTGGTATCAGAGAGCTACTTCTCTTCCCCATCACTGGGACACTCCTTTTCTCCTGTCTCAAGTAGGAAACCATCCCCTGAAAAACTAGGTCGATACCAGCAAGGGTACCTTGATATGTGGTACCATGTCCCAATGCAGTACTGGCAATGGATAGGCCATCGTTGGTTGGGCCAGTACCAATATAACCTACCACCATGGTCATACTGGCCCTACTGGGGCACACCCTCTCATAGGTCTCAGAGCAGGGCCCCTTCCCATGTCTCGCAAAGAGGAGGCGATTCTGATCACCAGCATCTCTGGGAGAGTGCCCTCACTAGAACCAGAGGGAGCTCCCTGAGGAAGTAATAGAAGTAGTGAGGAAAATGCTCCATCTGATGTTGGCCATCGATTATTTCATGACATTTCATGAGCTGATATTGAGGATAGTGGAGACTCTGGACATCAAAAGGATGATGATCCAAGAAAACACCCTCCAGTTATTTGATATCCTCAGCTCCTGGTGCCCACAAGAATTGCCTTCGATCAGCAAGGGCATCGTAGGCCTGGCAAAAAGTCTGTGGCACACTCTGGCCTTGCTTCCCCAGCCTCAAAGCAAGTTAAGAGCTGTATTAGGTTCCACTAAAAGGCATCGAGCTTTTCTACGCCAACCCAATACAAGTATTTCTTGTTGTCTTTGCTATCCAGGAGAGAACATGATTCAGCACGGCGACCCCTAAATCAAGGATCCCAAGAAGCTGGACCTTTTTGCCCTGAAGACAAAATTCCTTGGCATCCCTCCAGTTTTTCATTACAAACTATCAAGAACTGTTTGTGAAATGTAGCCTCCTGATGTGGGACAGGGCTATCGACTGCCCCCAGGATTGCAGAAAGGAGCTGAGGAATACCATCAAAAAGGGTCAAATTGTAGCCAAAACAGCATTATGAATGACAATGGGTGAATCTGGTACAGCTGTTCACTCAATGGCCATGGTAGTCACCATGTGCCAGGCCTCCTGTCTTCAGGCATCTGGGATACCATAGCAAGTCCAAGCCACAACTGAGAACCTACCATTCGAGAGGATGGACCTATTTAGTGTAAGAACAAATGAGGCACTACATTCCCTCAAAGATTGCATGGGAGCCCTCTGATCTCTGGGCATCTATACTGTGTCTCCATACCACAAGCCCTTCCAGGACCAGCCATGCTAGAGGTAGAGAATGCCATTGTTCTCTCTCTGTCAGCAGCCCAAATATCTACTTAGAAAGCAACCACATGGTTGCTGGAGATACCCATCATTTTCCTCCTCCAGCCTGCACCAGAGTCCCTTACAGAGGGAGCAGATATGATGAAATAGCCGGAAGCCACACCAAGACGACTCGGGAGTTGACATTTGGGACTGCCTCACACTTTTCCACAAGGTGTGGTCAAACATTATAGCTGACAAATGGGAATTGGACATTGTCACCACAGCTGCACAATTCAATTCACTTTGCTACCCCATACTCAGCCCCTCCCTCACAATCGCTCTTCAGGGACCTTTCTCACAAGAGCGTTTTACAAACAGAAGCAACCTGGTAACTTCATCTAGGAGCCACAGAAGAGGTTCCACTGATGTATTCTCAATATTTCCTCACTCCAAAGAAGAAAGGGGGTGTTCATCCTGTCCTAGACCTTGAAAGACTGAACAAATACATATGGCGCCTCAGATTCAGGATGGCAATGCTTACCTTTGTTATCCCATCCCTCTAAGCTCATGACTGGTTTGTGGCTCTGGACTTTACAGCATGTGAACTTCCACATCACCATCCACTTTGCCCACAGAAAGCGCCTAAGATTCACAATGGGGGCCAAACCATTACCAATAAAAGGTTACTCCCCTTTGGACTCTCCGTAGCACTGAGTCTCTTCACTAAATGCCTGGCCATCATGTTGGCACATGTAAGGAAATACGAGCAGACGTGGATGCCCTATCTTGATGATTCGCTGATCAGAGGCAGGTCATATCAGGAAGCTTTGACAGGCCTCATCTGTGCCCTCTACCTGTTTAGCTGGCTGGGCCTCTGGTCAACTACAAGTTGTTTCTTATCCCTCATAGACAATAGAGTTCCTAGAAGCCAAGATAGATTCCACAGTAGCAAGGATTTACTCTGTTTCAAGACCGATTCCTCACACTCCAGTTGTTACTGAGTGTAGTAATTTCACACCTGATGACACCAGTATGGACCTGCCTTATGTTATGTCATATATTCACATGTACCTTTGTGACGCTGTTGCCAGACTTCACCGGAGCTCTGGTTCAGGTCTGGCTGCTCCTGCGCTGCGTCAGATAAGTAAGCCGTTGCAGTCCCATCCTGTGCACTGCATGGAGTGCATTTATCCTGGATGCATTTGGCACAGGCTGGGGAGCCCACTAGAACCACCTGCAAATTCAGCAGACCTGGTCCTCATAAGAAATGAGACTGCATGTAATTGTCTTAGCTCAGAGCCATAAAGCT
Organism: Mesoclemmys tuberculata; assembly: GCA_007922155.1. NCBI lineage: Eukaryota > Metazoa > Chordata > Testudines > Chelidae > Mesoclemmys > Mesoclemmys tuberculata. The sequence continues at coordinate 11,312,783 of ML675643.1, forward strand.
GCTGTGCTTGGCATTCCCCCTGGTTCTGCAACCCTCAGTAGTCCACATAGTAACAGACAAGGCATCTGCAATGCATGACATAAACAAACAAGGGGGTGCATGCTCTTCCCCCCCCTCAAAGGAAGCGATCTTGCTATGGAACGGGTGCTTTCTGCACAGCATAACCCCAGTAGCTCTGCAGTTCCCAGGAGACAGCAATGACCTGGTGGATTTCCTAAGTAGGCTGCCCATCCCCAACCACAAGTGGTCACTGCTGGATCCAGTCACTGACTCAGTATTTCTCACTGGAGCAGACCAGTGATAGATCTGCTTGCCACCCACGACAATGCCACTGAACTTCTGTTTCAGGGGAGTCATGAGCCCCAGATCTTACAAGATGCCTTCCATCTACAATGGAATCGAGGTCTTCTGTACGCCTTCTTGGTGATCCCACTGATTCCCAGCGCAATCACAAAGCAACACAAGACCAGGCGAGGCTCATCCTTACGTCCCCCCAATGCCTGAGACCATTCTTACTGACAGACCTTCTGCAGATGTCTGTGCAGCTGCTAATCAGGTTCGCAGACTGCTCCAATCTGTGGTCATGAGATCAAGGCCAAGTACTCCACCAAAACCCAAAATTGCTACTGCTGATGGCCTGTATATTGGCTGGCTGAGCACCGTGGAGACGGACTGCTCTTCTCACAGTCAGAAGATCTGAGCCCAGAGCAGGAAATTGTCCAAAAGGAAAACCTATTCCACTAAGTGGAAAAGATTCTCGATATGGGTGGCCCAGTGTGTCCTGGGGCAGGCCCCATTACCAAAAATTCAGGACTCTCTTTCAATCAAGGTCCATTTGGTGGCACTATCAGCATAACATCCACCAATAATCACTCTTGATCGTCTCCCGGGCAATCGTATCCAAGTTCCTTCACAGTCCTATGCATGCTTACCCACTAATCAAGGACTCTGGTCCAATGTGGGACCTCAATGCCGTCCTTCATAGTCAAATGGATCCCCCTTTGAGCTCCTGATGTGCTGCTCTGCCTACCATCTTAACCTCAAAACAGTATTTGTGGTTGCTATCACTTCAGCTAGAAGGGTCAGTGAGTTACAAGTGCTCATGGCCAAACCTTTTTGCACCTTGTAGAGCTGCTCAGTCGATGGGAGAGTGCTCTCCGGCTGACTCAATTAGTTCACCTCCCCGAAAGGAGTAAGTCTGTGTCGATGCAGTGCTGTGAGGACGCCACGCTGTCTGAACTTGAGTATGTCGAAGGGAGATATGCAAGCTACTCTGCCGTTGACTGCCACTGCCAGTGTACTCAGTGTACTCAGATCCCTGAGTGCTTCACAAACATTAAGGAATTTGTTCTGACAGCACTTGTTTGTCTGTCTTCCAGATAAACATACGAATGGCCATACTACGTCAGACCAATGGTCCATCTAGCCTGGTATTCTGTTTTCTGACAGTGGCCAGTGCCAGATGCTTCAGCGGGAATGAACAGAGCATCCTTACTATAACGGCCCATGCTTCCCCCAGATGCTGACCCTTCTCTCAGGTCCTCGTGTTTTATGTACCTGTGGGCTTTTGTCTCCTGCCCCCATCGACAAGGGAGTGGTGGGCCACTTTGAAAGACCCGGCCGGGCCGCTTTTGGGCCATGAGCTGGGAACAACTGTGCTAGAGCTTTTAAAAGGGGTGTGTGCGTGTGTGTGAGTGTGTCTGAGTGAGTGATTTCACATGGACAAAACAACATATTTTCCCCCTAATTCCATTCTTGGAAATGACTGAACTATTTTTGCTGAAACTTTCCAAAAACAAATCAGCCTGAGGCAAACACCTGGTATGGTAATTTCAGCTGAAATGGTTAAAGTTTGGCAAAGTTTATATGCAAGGGAAAGCAGCAAGGTCTTCTAATGGAAAGTGTTGGTCAACCTTATGTATGGGTGGCATCTTGCCTGTAATAAACATACCTGACAATTTAGGCCCGAGTTTTCAGAAAGCAGATACTGTATTGCATTTGACCATGTGTAATTACTTCACTTGTGCATGTGAATCTAGCACAGTTTGTATGTACAATTGTGGTAACTGCATTTGCAAATGCGAGTGGACCTTTGGCCTCAATTTTGTGAAAACCAGCTTCTTAAGCATGTGTATAAAAGAAGGTTGCCAGCAAATACATCTCTTACATATTGGAACATTTTTCCTGTTCCTGTGAAGCCCTTTGTTTTCAAGATCTGATTGTAATCTTTTGTGAATCTGTGCATATTAAAAGCCAGATCTGTGGTTTGAACCTGGTAATCTTGAATTGTTTGAGGCAGGATAATCCACTGTTTTATTTACAGCTACTTGGGCACTGGACAGGTTGGTTTCATGGCAGGACTCCTGATACTAGCAGGGCAAATTAGAACCACATATAATAGAGAGCGATGGTGTGATTACTCTGAAAGGTCTGAATGGGGAAAAGTAGGCATGATAGCCTCCATTCCCCCGATACAGTTAACTTCTCACTCGCCACCCTAACATCTCGCTCACCACTCTCCCTGTTGAATACTCTGCCTGCAGGGGCTTGATGGAATAGAGGAGCTGATTTAGAGCTAATTAAAAAGATTAATTCTTCTCCTGTTTGCCTCAGCACTCTGGACTTAACAGGCAGAGTTACCAGTAGCACGCTGTTCCCTGAATTGAGGGTTAATCTCCTTTGCAGCAAAACTTGTCATGAAAGTCAAGCTCGATCTGCTTGCTCGCTCTCAGTGCAGCTAACCGTTGCCTTTTGCACTGGCAAAATAAATAGGAATAAATGGGGTGAGGTCGCAGAGCTCTGTGACCGCTGGGGCTTGGTCTGACTGCCGCGTACTTGGGTATGACTGAGGGAATAAGTCACGTGGGTTACCCCGAACTCAGGGCCGGTGTTGCCAGCACGATGTCGGTGGGAGAAGCGCAGCTATCACCTCTTGCGGAAGTGGATTTGTTATGCCGACAGGAGAGCTCTTTCCCGTTGGCACTCAGCGTCTTCTCCTTATGCACTGCAGAGGCGCAGCTGCATCGCTGAGGCTGCACTGCTGTAGCGCTTCTAGCGTAGATTAGCCCTGAACAGCTTCATCTGTACGTTTCTCTCCACTGCACCCCCCTCAGCCTGCCTGCAGAAATCTCCAGATAAACCAGCTGAGAAAGGAGTCTCCAAAGGGGAAGGGACAGTCTTCTGGGGTCAGCATTGGAAACCTTGGGACTAGGGAAAAGCTGAAATAGGAGTGCTTTGCCCCTTCTTTCTCCTCCCCTGTGGAAAAAACCAGGAAGGCAGCACAGGGAAGAGATGGGTCTTCTAAAATTGGGGGGAGGGTGAATTTGTATGAAGGCTCCCGCTTGAATGGCTGTGTGGTAGGCTGTACACAGAGGCCCCTTGCAGGTTTATGTTAAGGTGTTGCAGACTAACCCAGTGTGTTTTTTCCTTTTCCCCTGTAAATGCCTTTTTATCATTCAGACTGTCACCTGTGTTTCCTGGCAAGCGCTACTGGCTGGGGGAGGTCTGGCAGAGCTAAACTCCCAGCTTGGTGGTCTTTGTATGGCCTTAAAAACAGAACCTGCTCTGTGAATACCTGTGAGTTCACATGTGTCAGCCGTATGGTTGGAATGTTTTCTTCTTTGCTTCAAAGAGGGGTTTTATAATGAATACTTTCCTTGTGATTAAAATGGGTAAATAAACAAACAGTGCTGGCAGGAAATGTACTGTATGGAGACAGAGCAAATAGATTGTAGCTCTCCAAACAAGCAAAAAAAAAATCTTAACTCGCCTTGTGCATTTAATCAATTAGAACATGAAATGTGAGTTCATCTTCTCCATTTTCCTTTCACATCAGACATTGCTCTTTACCAAGCATGACAAGACTTAGAACGTGCCAGATCATGATCTTGCCCCGGTGTTGCTTCAGCTTGTTGATGCAAAATTCCTTTACTGAAACTTAAATGGAAAAAACCTCAACTGTTCAAACTAGATGTGAGCAAATCATTCTCAACAAATCTTATCTCTGATGAATGTAGCTTCTCTTTCTGTGTGTGGAATATCCACGACTAGACTCCATTTCCATGAGTTTGCCAATTTGATGGAGTCAGTTTAATTCTGTGGATTGGCCATAGATCCTTTGTTGTGAGACTTCAGTATGCCATATTTGAAATTTGAGCCGTGCTGGTTGGTTATGATTGGTCCAGAGTCACATAGTGTTGTTTCTGTTCCCTGACTGGGTGAGCATGGAAGAACCTCTGTGACAAATACTTGAATGTGCAAATGTTATCATTCTGTTTATGTAAATACTTCTGCGTGTGGTGTTGAAATTTATTGTCCAGGAGGGTTTGTGCTAGTACAATTCAATGGGCCTGATCCTGAGCCATTAATTTCAGTGGAAGCATGCTAGCTGAGGATCGGGCCCATTGACTCTAACTGCAGAAAGTGAATTCAGAAAGGACATGAAAATGGCCAACACTGATTCATTTAAAAATTAAAGCAATTTTGATAAAATTCTTTTTGCATTAATCAGCTACTGGTAGCCTCAGCGATTAGCCCCCAGTCAAATTGAACTTTGTCACCGCATAACCCCTAGCGCGTTTTTTGAACCACTTCCTTGACTCTGTCAAGCCTGTCTCTTCTAGACAGGCCTTGTGGACAACATTATCCCAAGCTTTCCCATAGCATTGCAACACGTTGTTCTCTTCCACGCAGTCCTGCTTTTGTGCAAACCAGGGGTTTGTATGGGAAAGGTCCACTGACTCCTTCCACGTGTTCTTCACTTGAAGACGTCTGTTAAAGAGCAATTCTGAAAACCTGTTGGCTTTCCTAGGCAAAATCCTTGGTTAACCCGGAGCTGTCTGGTGTTTTCTCGGCAGAGTTAAGGGTGTTCGGGTGACCCTAGGGATGTGTGTGTGCCTGCTTTCAAATTATTTGGGCTTTTAGTTAAATTAAAGGAATCTTAATTTCCATGGTTTATTTCTGAGAACACTACCTCATTCTTGTAAAGTTTTTTTGGCTGAAGTAGATCTCGGGAAACATGACTACAGCTCTAAGCGAACCCAAACGTTGATGGAACTCAAGAACAGTTTTCGCTGTGTCATACCTTCTCTTTGTCCCTTCTGTAATTTAGTCACACCACTTTCATGTTGTGGCGCCTGTGATAATTGCATGTGTGCCTCCTGCTGGCCAGTCATCACCAATGAGAGCCCTAAGGTGTTAGAGGCAATCCTGTGGGCTTGAGTAATTCACTCATAAACTTGGATCTAAGGTCAAAAGCCTGAGGCTAGGCCGGGATGTAGAATGATGGCTGTAGAAAGAGTCACACTCAGGATTATGAAAGCAGAAGGTGGTCAACTTGTCAGAACCAAAGGTCCTTGTAATCAAAAATGTGAGAAGACAAGTATGGCAGCAGGCAGGCAAGTGGAATTGTCTTTCAACAGAATGTTTCTCAAAGTTTCCATCAGTCGTCTGTGAATTTTTAGCTCCAATATAACAAAAATGCTGACAAATTTCCTAATTAACGTGAGATTTTAAAAAAAACAGATTTACGTGCTTTGCACCAAAATTTTTCACAGCAAAACAGGTACAAAAATGAAGAAAGACGCACTGTTTGTTCAATGCCCCAATTAATGCTGTGGGTTATTAGCTTAGGCACAAGGAACTGCCTAATAGTTTATTGGCGCATCTGGTTACTTTGGAATTGTTTTTTTATTGGTTAAAATTAGTCTTGGGAGAGAAGTTGTTGTGAGATGCGGGGCAAAATCAGTCTCATAGCAGAATGCAGCACAAAAACAAAGCTTGCAATTTAATTGTTGCTACTTAATTCCCTTCCACATATAGCCCACATCTACTTGCTCCACATTCTTAGCGTGTCTCAGAAATTCCAAAGTTTTCTGCACTGAATCAGCAAGGAGACGGGAAAAAGGCTTGTAATTGCTTCTTCCATTGTCCTCGTTAAAACCACATTGTGGGAAATGGACCCAAACACTGTCTTTTAAGTGGTGTTGTGTCTGAGGCAGGTGGTATTAACTCAGGACTGCATCAACTCTTTTCAAATCTCTTTCCTATTTCCTTGAGGAAAGATGCCTGGTATGTATATATGGCAAGGGCTGTTTGCCTGCCTCTTGCATTGACATTTTAATTTGATCCATGAGATCAATATCATTTCCCTAATCCTCCTTGCCCTGGCCTTGTTTTGTCTTTTCTTCAAAGTGAGTTGACTTTTGTCTTTAGGGGAGTGTGGGGGGAGGAGATGGGAATGGTGGCTGTTGCTCTAGTTTAGAGAATTAAAAGCTGGGGGGGGAAATCTCAGAGTAACTGTTGTTTCTTTCTTTGTATTCACATGGAAATTTTTAATCTCCATCAAAGGATCAGGAGAAAATAACATTGAGATTCAACAAGAGAGCTCCCGGCTTACATGGAATTTTTAAACGTTATTTGGCTTTATCCCTTAAATGATGAGAACCATGGCCTGTGTACCTACAAGCTTCCTAATGAACTTTTCTCTTTCTTCCACCTTCCCTTTTTCCTACATCTTTATTATCTTATGTAAACATGCAAAACTCCTTTTGAGCAGCGCTCTGATATTCTGTAGGGTTTGTTTCGTTGTGTATATGTGTACATTTTAACTTCAGCCAGAAGTTCCGATTTGAAATACTGCACCATATTCTACTTTTGATGTGAATCTGGAATCTCTCCAGCGAAGTCCGTGGAATCACTCTGGGAACGGAGATCTGAATGTGACCCATTGTGTTACATAGCGCTACAAGAGCAAACATTATACTGCTAAGAAAGAAAGGGAAAACGCTAGAGAAGGAAAATGCAGATAAGCTTCTGCTTTGTGGTTAAGAATTATAAACCATGTCTGCACCTATGGAAATAGCTGATTTTGCTAACGGTGATTCTAAGTGCAAACCCCCTGTAACTAACTCGTGGAGAAGGATGACAGATTGAACAGGTGGGCCTTGCAGCAATAGTAGATTTCATGCTTCTGCACAGATTAATAAAAACAAAAGTGTGTGGGGGATATTAACATGCAAATTCTCATTAATAGTGTTTTATGGTGTTTAACGTTAAACATGGAAAATAAAAATGAATGGCACCCAGTAAGTGGGACTGACACGGCTGTTAAAAACGTCTCAAGCAAGTGAAGAATAGCACAGGGAGATTAAAGCTGTGGGCGCTCCATTCCAATAGCATCATCCTAGCACCTAGGCTTAACACATTTGAGGAAGGATGGGGGTACATCAAATGAGGTGTTTAAATAGACCAGGTGGTTTGAGATTCTTTGTTAATGATGTTAAAGAGCATCGTGACACAGGAAATCAAGGTTAATAAAAATCACATCACACATTTTATAACAATAGGGGTATCCAGACTAAATTCCAGTCTAGCTGATCATGTTCTGTCTCCTTAAATCCACCTTCTGCTTCAACTGGATCCATTGTTCTTCATTCTCTGTTATGTAATGTGTCTGCAAGCTACAACAGCTGCCATGTTCTATTCCAGACATGGCTGCATTTGGTGGCTTGAAGTGTTTCTTCTTTTTGAGCATGTGTGTGTGTGTTATGTACATGGGCACTCAAGCAACCTTCATTCTGCTCTGTCACTGATTCCTCTAACTTCCTGTACAGTGAAAACTCAGATCTTGTGCAGAGGCTACGTTTGAACAATATTTTGTGGGATTAATGGTCATTTTTTTCCTTACTGTTCTTCACAACTGAAGTTTTTCCTATAGCAGAAACCTTAGCTCTGCCCTATAGTGACACCATGCAGAAACCATAAGATGAGGATTAAGGCGTTCTAGTGTGTGGGACCCTGACTAAATGAAAGTGATTTTTTAAGGCACATTGGGTTCTGTCATTGCAGGGCCGAGTAAAGGTTGTCTGAAAAAAATTAAAAATGTCATACACAAATCACTCCAAATTCCACCTGTTTCTTGCACCTCCTTATGTTCCCCTGTGAACACACCACCAAATTCCCCCTGCCCATACACACTAGCTTCCCCCCTCTCCTCGCTACATCACCCTGCATGCACACATCACTGTACCCTTGTTTCCCCCTTCCTCCTGGCCTGCCTGTTGAGTAGCTCGGGTGCAGAGGAGTGCTTCTGAAGGTATTTGGGATTAAGGGTCATTTTTTGGCTGTTATTTTTCATAACTGAAAGTTTGAGCCATTATGAATTGACCCCTTTCAGAATGGCCACCAGCTCCCCTTGTTCTGAATGGCCTGCATAGGTATTGCAATGTTTAGTTCTCTCTCTTTACACTTGATAGAGTAGCAGCATTTCTATCACTTAGGCAATTATGTTGAAATCCTACTACTTTCTGCTGAGATGAAAGCAGACAGATCTGAACATTTAAAAAACAAAATCTTAGGGAATAGAAGATGAAAAAGCCTTGTTACTTTAATTACAGTTTATGAAAGTCCATTTGTTTTAACAAATGTTTCTTAAAAGCAGGTACATCGCCTCCTGGTCACCGATATTATTCTGTTACATGTCAGACCATAGTCATCAAGACATGGTTCTTGATGCACTTTTTGCCTTAACTTTGCATTACCCCTCACTTCATTGGTCTAGAAATAGTAGAGGTTTCCTTACGTCATTTTCTTTGTATGTTTCAGCTTCTTTGGGGCTTGGAGTCAGGGAGGGACAAATTCAGGGCCATGGTGACAGAATCGGAAAGTTTCCTTTTCCCAGATTTAATGAGCGTATCCTTTCTTCTCTTACTCTTTACATACGCTCTTGTAGCTGCTCTTGAGAATTTTATCATTATAAGAATATTTTTTTATGGTGTTGGGACAGAAACACTTTCTTCTTTGATTTCCCTGAATCTAGGTGCAGGCCAATTGGCCCCCTCCCAAATCTTTGTTAATTTTTTTTCTGATTAAGGTTTTTCGGTCCTAATCCTTCTGTCTTTCTCATTCTTCTCCTTCATTCTTGCCCCAGCCAGATGTTTGTTTACCACTTATCAGACTCTCAAATAATGTTCTTGCACAGTCACTTTGAGTAGCCACATTTGTAAAACACGTCAAGAGAAATTCCCAAATCTTTAACACCAAATGTCTCTCTGCCAATATTTTAATACCTTCCAAAAGCAAATTGCATTGAACAGTTCCATTAAATCCTGCTTAAATAGCAAGCAAAGGTAAACATCCGTGTGTGGGTGGGTGGGTGACCAAGATTTAGGCCCACTTTTTAAGTGAGGAATATGGATAATATTTCAGAGAATTATGGGAAGGCTGTAAGAGTGTGGCCAGGAAAGAGTAAAACATCCAAAATTGGGCAAAACTTCGTCTTTCCCCATTTCCATCTCTTTCATTTTCTACTCTGTTGTTATTCTCTGCTTCAGACTGTTTAAGACTGTGCCAAATATTCAGATATTTTATAGGTAATGGGTCCCATAAATGCCATGGCCAGCCTCTGAGGAAAAAACATGCTTGTCGGTTTTGGACAGAGTCTAAAACCCAAGCAGGAAATTGTTGCTGAATGGCACAGCTGCAGGCAAACATTTTAAGCTAGTAAACTGCCCGTCTGCATACCCACACGTATGTCAGAATTCAGGGCTGGGAAGCCGTGGCACAGAGAGGCTGTAAATGGTTAGTGGGGAGAGATTTTGTGATTAAAGAATGAAGAGTTTTGCTTCATTAGTTCCTGAAATATGGCTACTTCAAGATGATATATAATTATGTTGTTTTGGAGATTGAGGAGAGATTGCCAGATGGCGCACGCAGGCTCTCTCTCAAGACAAAAGTGATAAAGATCAATGGGTTAGATTTGGGATGGTTCAGATGATGCCATAGGCAAAACCTAAAAAATTACAGGGCAGCATATATAACACAAACGTTGCCTTCCAACCTCTGTTGTCAGAATGCCAGGAGAGTGCTTCGTTCTCGTCTTTGTGGTAGGTCTGATGATCAAATCTGAACCTGCCCATGGGAACTAGAGATGGAAAAGTCCTTTTTTGGTCCCAGGTCCATTCCAACGTCATGCACCCCCAAGGTACCAGTGCGGATTTGTTCTGTGCTGCTTATTTTTCAGAGCTTCCACCACTTGAGAGATCTCATTGTCCAGAAAGCGTTTCCCTAATATTCAACCTAAGTATTTCCTCCTTTAATTGAATCCAGAGTTAGCTCCCTGTTCTGTCCCATGCACCACCCTCTCTTTCCCTTATGTCTGCATCCTTCCATGGCTTTTGGATATCTATCATCATTTAACCAAGCTGTACATATTTATTTTCTTTTCACCTTTCCTCATAAGTTACAGGAAGTTATACACTCCTCTTTGTACAGGCCAAGTTGGATTAGTCTGCTGAATGGTTTTCCCAGCCTTTAAATAATTAACAGTCCAGCAACAAAATGCATATTGTTAAAGTAATAAAGCAACAACAATACAACTGGTTTCTGACACAGTGTAATGAAGGTATAAGCCGTGGGTTCCTTCTCCTCACATAATACAACAATAATTACACGGGTGTTGTTTTCAAACACTTGCTATTGCAAACTCAAATGATCATCCAGTGTTGGCTCTTCAGTAAAATGCTAGATTTTTTAGGCTTATGTGCAATAGACACAGGGATTGGTATTTCTGGGAGCAGCGGAGAAGCAGACTTTATTTGCTGTGCAAAAACAAATGTGAGCAGAGGAGTAGCCCAGTGGTCATGGGGTTAGCCTAGGATTTTGGAGACCTGGGTGTAATCCTGCTCTGCTGCTTGCTTACTCCCTGTGTCACCTTGGGCAAATCACTTAGTCTCTCTGTGCCTCAGTTCCCATCCGTACAATTGGGATAACAGCCCTGCCCTGCCTCGCAGCAGTGCAAGAAGATAAATACATTAAAAGATTGTGAGATGCTGAGTTTCTCTGGCACTGGGGCCAGATAAGTACAAAAGACAGAAAGATCCAATGTCCAGTGAAGTCAGTGGGAATCTTTCCATTGACTTCAGTGGCTATTGGATTGAGGCCCTTAAAAAATATGACAACTCATTCCTGGGCTTGTTAAAATGTGTGTGAAACTTCCTTTGGTTCAAAAAAATAGTCTGTCACTGTTCTGTGGGTTTTCAGGTGAGCAGTGCAATAGGACACCGTTATGGCTAATGACTCGTTGTTTCCCTTTAAGGATTGGGTATTCCAAATATTCCTGAACGTATCACTGTTCAACAGGAAATGTCTTTGTTTTCCCTGCGAAGGGCATTGCAGCACACACTGGATTCTCTTATTTTCCCAGCACCTCATGTCATTGTTTACAGCCGTGCCAAGTGCGTTCTTCGACTCCCCACCTCACAAAGAACATTTACTGAAGTCCCTTCTACATTCGTGTACAGCAGCGGTTCTCCACCTACTTACCATTGTGCACTGCATCCAGGGCTAACTGTATGGCTCCGAGGACGTCACATGGGCCGCAGCTGTGTGATTGGGCCAGAGGTTGAGAACCACTGATATTGTGGTAAAGTCAAGCCAGATGGCGATGGCAGGGTACTTCAGGGCCGATATGTGAGCCCTAGAATGCTTAAAGCCCTCTTTGCTACAGGCAGGAAAGAGGTTTCAGCTGGGGCTGATTAGGCAATTAGGCCACCTGGGGCCAATCAAGGAGCTCCGCCCCAAACACTTAAAAGCCTCCAGTGCAAGCAGGCAGGGGGAGGTAGTAGAGTGAGGAGGAGAGGAAGGAGCTGTGAGAAAGTGAATTGGAGTCAGAGTTTCCTACTGTTAGGGAAGCAGAGCAGAGGAGACCCTGGTCCTGGTTCCCAGCCTACAGGGAGAACAGGTACCCCCACTGGGCTACCGACCTAACGGGCTAGCTGCCCTCCCCAGTGAGGGTGGGGAGACAACCCTCAGGCCCATAGTGAGGCCTACACCTGCTTGCCCGTGGGAAGGGCCGAAGAAGAGGGGAAAACCTAGAGATTTACCCAGACTGGGCTGGGACTACCTTAGGCCCCACGGCCTACAGAGACTGTCGCTAGTGGGTGAGCGCCAGAAGAGGGGGCCTGGCGTACCACAATATACAGTAAGAAAGCACACTTTTAATAGAAGCTGTCTGGATAGCAGTTGCTCTCAAGCATCTGGCATTTTTATTTCTGCTAAATAAGAAACCTGCAAAATGTCGGGTAGGTCTTCTGTGAAGAAATCAAACGGATGTTGACACTTCATGGATTTCAGGTGTGGATGTTGTTTTTTCCTAGGTCGTTAACATCTATCCGAAGTGAACTGATTCCATACCTGGTTAGGAAACAGTTTTCCTCTCCTGCATCATTACAAGGACAAGACCACAAAGAGCAGGATCAAAAGAAGGATCAAAAGTCATTAGGTGAGTGCAAGAGTCAGCAGGCTTAATGAAGATCTTGAAGTATTTATGCTGCAGCGGAGCTACGGGATAGCTCCAGAGTTTGCCTAAATCAATGGGTCCTTTTCTTTTTGACTTATTCAACATTCTTATGATGGTAATGCCTAAGGGCTGAGCAAGAGTGGGGCATCATTGTATGAAGCACCTCACTAACACAGAGTGGTAGACGGTCCCTGCCCCACAGAGCTTACAGTCCAAATAGAGAAGACAGATGCAATGTGAGGGAAAACGTGGAACACGCACGCAGGTTGAACAGTGTCATAGTGGTAGATGTCGTCATGGTGGTAGATTTGTTCCGCTGTTTGGGGAGAGGGATTGGGGGATTCCTTAAGAGGGGATAAGCTCAATGGAAAGAAAAGGGAAGGGGGGCAGGGAAGAAGAGGGAGGGGCAAGGGAGAGTTGGCACAAGCAGCCAATTAGCCCAGGTCAAAGAAAGTCCCGTCAAAACTATAGAAAGTTCTCAGGGTGGCCAAAGATCCAAAGGTCCCTGGTTTGGCTGCTTCCACCCCTACCGGTTGATCTCTGGCTGTTCGTCTCCTCTGTTTTCTCCCAAGCCCAGATGACAGTAAAGATTCCAGTAGGTTATTTTAATCTGGACATTTCCGGATAGTCCCGAGGTAAAATGCTCCATGATGTCCTATCCGTTACCTCAATCCCCAATCCAAAAAGCCATACTCAGTCTGGAGTGAGAGGTAGCACTGCCTCTGTTCTAGGCTTTTACCCCCTCCCCCCAGATCTAAGCTGCTAGTCAACAAATACTGAGCTGAGACCAGCTGGCTCATTCCAGTGAACAGCTCAGTGTTTGTCATCTGGGTGCCCATAGCACCAACGCCAGCAGTGCATTGGGAAATCTGATGCCCAGAATTTAGAACTGAAAGGCAGGTGTAGAGCTGATTCCCAGAACTGAAAAGAACTGAACTGAAAAGTTCTCTAATCACTGACCACCAAGCAGACTTTACTTAAATCCTACAGAATCACATTATTCAAATAAGGGCATGCCACATAATGTGGAAATTAAGGGTCTAATTCAGTAAGTGCTTCACATCCGGAGCACCCATTGAAAGCAATAGGTATTCATACACAGAGCTTTTAAGATCAGACCCTAAAACGTGCACTTAGATACCTGCCTGTGTTCCAAAGACGCTGGATCATTTTACAGCTAAGGTGATTCTGTGCCCAGTTTGTTTTGCTGGGCAAGAGGAAACGGAGGCCAGTGCTCCATGTTGTCGGTGGGCCGAGCATGTAGTGAGCTTTCTCTAACCCAGGGGTCGGCAACCTGCGGCTCCGGAGCCGCATGTGGCTCTTCAGCCGCGGTAAGCTATGTTTTGCGGCTCCAGACTATGGGGGCAAAATGGCTCTTTTGATAATAAAGGTTGCCGACCCCTGCTCTAACCCATCACTGCAAAGTCAAACATATTATGAGTGGCTAACGTCATTTCGAGTAATGTAAAAAATACATTCATCAGGGTTTTGTTTGTCAGCTTTTTAAAGACCTAGAACCCCAGGTTTTTGTGGTGTGTTTTCTGAGTGTCAAAGGAATGTGACATCTACCACCATGACACTGTTCACCCTGCTTGTGTGTTCCACCTCTTCCCTCACCTTGCGTCCAACTTCCTTGTACGTTGCAGGGAAGTTACTGAGATGCAGGCTTCTTCCCCACTGGGACAGGCCTATGCATTATAAGGTTTATTCTGACCTCCCTTATGTTGGTTTAAAGCAGGAGTAACTCCATTGTAATCAGTGACTCAACCAGGTTTTGGCTCTGTGTTTTCCTTCCTGTGCCACAGTGCAAATCGGTGTAATTGTGGAATAGGGTTTAGTGAGTGGGGTGCTGGGCTGGGACGTGAGCCCTGGGTTCTGTTCCGGCTCAGCCACAGACTTCCTGTGCAACCACAGACTAATCACTTAACCTACCTTGTGCCTCAGTTCCTCATCTGAGTATGGTCGCACTTCCCTACTGCATGGAAGAAAATCATTATTGATTGTAAAATACTCAGGTACCATGTGTTGAGGGCTGTGGATACGTTTCCCTTCCCCAATGATATTTTAAACATGCTGTGTCTAAAACCCTTCTGTGGAAAGTTTTGCTACCTCTTTGAAGCCTATCTCACTTTGCATGTGTATGTTCTGCAGACATCTATGGTTTCATGAAGGGTGATAGCTTGCTGGAATTTGCTCCAGATAAATCGTGTTGGAATGCTCATAGAGGAGATATGAATGAAGCCTTCCACGGAGGAAAAGTGCGTTGCTACGTCCATATCATGAAAGAGGGGCTCTGTTACCGAGTGAACACTCTTGGGTTATATATTGATGCAAACAGACAGGTAAGGAAAATATAAAAATTGTATATGGTGCTATAGCTTCTGTGTCTTTTATGTTTTTATCTGTGGGGGATAGCTTCATCAGCTACATCTCTCTTTTTGGTGAGGACTGCACGGGGACTGCCTCAAGTATCCAGTTGTTGACTGAACACATCATCCCTTTTAGCAGCATAGAGCAGCGCAGGGTGGTCAGCGGCAGAGGATATGCGGCTTGAGGTTTAGTCCCAGTTGACCGGTGACTCGCTGGACAACTTTGGACAAGTCATTTAAACCTTCTGCACCTCACTTCCCCCATTGTAAGCTAGGGATAGTGAGACCCACCCCTAAGATCCACAGATGAAAAGCGCTTTATAAACGAGTGTGGTTGTTGTTGGGGGAGCTGGTAGCAACCTGTATATTTAGGCTGTCTTATACTTTCCATTAGAAATGTACCATTGATTGAGCAGATTTCGCTTCAGTGCAGACAATATAATGCAGAGCACTCCAGCTAACAGGTTTCAGTTCACATTCACACGGACATAAAGCTTCATTCAATAAGAGATGAAAGGGGTGGGCTAGAGAGAGATTGTAGCATTAGTAGTTAGTGACGGGCTGATTAAAAGCTTTAGCCCTTAGGACACTCACTTTTTGCCAAACTGGCAGCTGGCCTGTACACATCCTCCCGTCACTTGGCAAGTGATGGAGTTTGCACTGTCAGGACTGGCCAGTTTCCTTCGCCTTTGGGAAGCCTGGCATGGCCTGGAGGGCTGCTGAGCTAGGAGGAGTTGGTGTCTGTGACTGGGAGGTGAAGGGGCTGGATTGGTTTTCCTGGGGGTGGCCAGTCCCGTCGCTGCTTCCCGGTTCCATTCGTTGAGTCTCATTGGACTGGATGGGTGCATGAATGCAAATCATAGGTGGAGGCAGGGCAGAACTGGTGTGGACCCAGGAGTTGTGGGCTGAAAGAGGAGAAGCTGGGGAGAAGCTGTTTTGGGGCTGGGGGTGGAGCACAGAGAGGGGAGAAGGGCAGGAAGAGGCGCAGTGCTGCTGACAAGGGCAGCGAGCTGAGTCCGTGAGAAGTCTAAGGACAAGTGGGTCAGAGGGGTTAAGGAAGAGCACCACTTGCTTGGGAAGTGAGCATGTGCCTTTGGCAGCAGCTGCTTGAGTGAAAAGTGATTGAGTTGAGCCAGTCAGGCTCTGTGTGGTTTGGTTTTTTTTTAACCTAAATATTCTACATTTTGGTCAGTGCTGGAAATGTGTTTGTTCCTGGGTGGTATGTAGCATCAGTGCTTTGAATTCACACTGGGACCTTCCATGTTGGGGAAGATTTTTCTTGAATTTTTAACTTTCCAGAATGGTAAGATTTCTAAAGAAACTATGTGGAGGTAAATCATCTAGCAGAGCTGAACGAGGAACTCTGGAAAGGGACCTCCTCTTCTCAGTCCTGCTGCATTTGGTTTCTCTTACCAGTGCTGGCAAAAGATGCACCCTTCATTTTCTCTGGGTTTTCACCTCTGATTTGTTCTCCTCTGAGAGCTCTTTGAGGCCCAGTCGCTCTCCTCTTAGGCTTCATAGACAGGTTCTGATGCCTTTCCTATAACGCTGCTATTGGGAGTTGTAGGTTTGACATCAAAGCGAGTGGTGTCTTAGGAAGGCAGGTGTGGCATTAGCAGTACAGTGAAATAGTCAGCGGAGGGGAGCCACCTTCTAACCCGTTGGCCTCATGGGGAGGAAACACTGGACTTGTATCACTTGCCTTCCAGCTGAGTTTCTGGACGCCTGAACCCTTTGTGTAGGCAGGTGGGTTCAAGAGGGAGTTGGCTTCAATAGCAGGAAATAATTTCTTTCTAAGATGAATTAAAAACAAAGCACGTCTTAAACTTTCCCATGACCCAGACACTCCCTCTAACTCCCGCCTTCTCACTAACCTTCCCTTCAGAGCAAAAATTCTCGCGCTTAGTAGCCTTCTCTAATCCCTCTGGTCATCTCCTATAATGTGCTGCCCGTCACTGAGTTCCGTCAGGGTTATCCATGCCATAGATGAGAAATCATTCTTCATGTACGTAACCGCTTCCTCCTTTCTCCTGCTGAAGGCTTCTTCTCCCTCATCTCCCAGACCTGGGAATGCCCTTTGACACTGGACTGTTCCATGCTCCTTCATAGCTGTGCATTTCTCTCTTTAATCCCTTCTGTCGTGGCTGCACTACTGTGTCTCAAGCAATGATAGCGTCCTACCCGAGGCATGACCATGGGGGTAAAATTGGCCTGTTTCAGCTGGCTCAGCAAGCTGTTGCTTTTCCCTAGTGGCTCCATCTTGTGCTTCCAGTTCTCACCTTTCATTTTTTAAACAGCTGCGTCTCTAGACCATGTGGTGGCAGAGACAACCTTCAAGCTGTGAAGAGTGACAGATGCAGCGATGTCTGCTTGGGGCTGCTGGCAGCCTGAAATGGTCACTCTCTGAGAGGGGTGAACTTAGTCATTCATCTCAGTGCAGGGTTAACTCTGAACTCTTATGTCAATTTAAAAGCCAGCATTGTAAACTCTTTCTCTGTTGATCAAAGCATGTCAGAAAGGAGAGGGCTGATCATATCTGCACAATCTACTGTGAATGGCATCTCATTGGGAGACCACGAGTTATTTTCTTTTATCTGACTCCCACACCTCCCAGCTGATGGGATACCTGGGGGTTCACTTCTCTACCTTCTACTTTTCTTTATCTACTGTCTCCCTCTTGGTGATGGTACTTCTACTTTTACCTTTACTGCCACACTTGAGGTGATCCCTGACAGTACATACAAAGGTACTTCTCAGACTCCTCTCTGTCTGGCTTAACTAAGTGTGGCTTTGTCTCAGCTTAGTTCAGCTGAATATCTTGAAAGAAGCATGAGTATCCTGAACCACAGCCCCACATCCTCTCTCTCCTCAACATGGACCTTTCATTGTCCATGACCGTGGTATCTTCCTTGACCCTGAACTGTTCTCCTCCTGCATCTTGCATGTCAGTCTGCAACATTGCCTTTGTGCACCTTTGCCCCGCTGCCCTTCATCCATGCTGTCATCTCCTCTCACCAGATCTATGCCCCCTGCTCCAGTCTGACTCCAGCAGGTGTAGAATGCCCTAGCCTGCCTTCTCAGCTGCAGAAAGAGGAAGGGTGAGATTATCCCCATCCCCGTTTATTTCAGGAACCAGTTCAAAATGTCTCTCCATGGATCTGTGCCTGACTACTTCCTGGATGTTAGAATCATAGAAGATGAGGGTTGGAAGAGGCCATCTAGTCCAACCCCCTGCTTGAAGTAGGACCAACCCCAACTAAACCTTGTCTCTGCTTATCGAGCACCCGCCTTCTCTCTCATGTTCATTTGAGAGCCTTTTCCTCTGCAGCTTCCACCGTCTGGAACAGACACACCTCATCACCTTCTTTGTTTTTCCCCTCAGATATGTGAAAGATTTCTTCTCCCTTCCCTGTGCTTCAGCTAGCTCCTTTATGACTAATGCTTTCATTTAGTCACCCTAAAATGGCTGAGTACGCTGTTTTGTAGTGTGTCCTGTATAGTTGCTCTGTTGTGTTACCGAACCACATGCTGAGTTACATTCTGTATGGAAGACACTGTATTAACTCATACACTGCATGTCTTCAAGTTCTGTGGGAGCCTTGCAGCTTGCTGCCGATTCCTGATTAGCCCCAACTAAGCAGCAGGCTGAGCAAAGCAGAGACACACTCCTGGACTGGACTGGTACAGTGCCTGCTATCTTAGCTGGAATGAAAATGGTAACTAGCCCGCATCTGTTGCAAGTGTAAATCAGAGGTGGCAGAATTATGTGTTCTGTAAATGAGCATGTTAATGGCATGTACTGAAGTGTCATGAATCACAAGTCTGCTTGGATTTGTCTATTAGCTTGTTCACCAGTGACTTGAGTTCTCCTCTTCCAGGTTCCTAAGCTATTGCCTCTTCTGTGTCCAGAAGAACCATTGGTTCAGGTGTCTGCTCAAGTTGCTGACAAAGGCCTGGTGAGTGACTCTTCCTGCGGAGTATGTGAGGGGAGGGGGAACTGTCTGCTAGGCCTTAATTTCAAGAGCTGCTTCCTGTAATTCAATTTCTGTCTTGTAAATGTAGCTGAGGCTCTAAATTACTGAGCTGGGACTGAATGCAAAATTAAATGTCCCAATTGTGTATTCTCCTTCAGCTAAGTATTCTAAACACTACGGAGTCGAACAGAGTAATGGAAAACAACCCAAAGCATCCACATGTTCTTCCCCATCAGTTCCTCCCTTCAATCTTTATTCATTGAAAACATGTTTTACGTGATACTATAAAAGTTTTACCAAAAACCACTGCAGCGTCTTGTCCCCAAGCAGGCTGATGTGCGGTTTGGCAAATGATGATAGACAATCAGTTGGCTTCCCAAAGGCCAGCAAGCCTGGCAGAATTTAATATTTTAGTGCTGGCTCTTCACTAAAGTGTTTTAGTTGAATTCTAGCCCTAAGCCCCTGTGCTATGGGCCCGGTTGTGTAAATCTTACTCACTTTGGTGAGCTCTGAATGTACATAAATAGTCCCATTGACTTAAATAGGATTACTCATGTATGTCCTTGTCTTCCTGCGTAAGAGTTACACAGCTGGACCTCATGTACTGAAGTCCTCCTGAGCCAGGAGGCTTGGGGAAATTGGCCAGCCGTCTGTTTGGGGGATGGCCACCTAGCTTTGAAGGCTATACTCAGTCAGGGCCCTGTTTAGTTGGCCACTTCAATTTAGCCAAATTCTTGAATATTCAGAAGGCTTAGGTTTTCCCCAAGGCCTTCAGATCGTCACTGTCCTCCTTTGTATGTATTCAAAGGTAATGTCTTATCTCTCTGCTACTTCCTGTAGTCATTCATTTTTCAATGCCGCGTTGCTCTGTGATAGCCTGTTTCAACACACAGGGCTTGTCTCCCTGAACGTTTAATTTGCCAGAAGCTGGGGTCTGAATCTCCCCTGCTGCTCACTAAGTATCCATGTGGACCCTGCTGCTGCACACTCACAGTTTGCTCCTGTGCTTTGATCTACTCCTGTCTTCAGGCGGGATAGATCACAGCGCAATACAGTCTCTGCAAGGGCACTTAGTGTGCAAGGCCTTCCCGCAAACTAAGTGTTCGTGGAGACAAGTGCATAGAGGTTTCTTTTACGTCTGCAACCTACCCATCATACAGCAGGCTTTAGGCATGTCCACCAAACGTCAGCCACGTGTAGTCATGTCTTTGAGGTGTACGCTCTGCTTCTAAACCAGCACACTGGGAAAGAGCTTTCTGTGAATCAAGAGTAAGGCAGTTAACCTCTGAAGGGGCACGTTGAAGTGTTGCTCTCATCTAGGAACTAAGTTGTCGTCATTCACACAGGGTTATGCTATAGGTCTGTCAGAGAACCACTGTACGGGTGTACTCCAAGGTGAGATCTTTGCTTTACTTAACGCGATAAAAAAAAAGTCTTACCCTTAAACGTGCTCTAGGCTGAGAAGACCTTACAAGCCTTTGGGTAGTTGAATGTTGATGTTTGCTAGGTTTTTCAAGATGCAAAATATGTTTAAGCTAGTCTAAGTGTCTTGCGTGGACACAAGTAACCAAGGCCTTTCACTGACATACAGCTTGTATTATTCATGGTTTGTAGGTATGTGGAGAACAGCCATGTTTTTTGGATACTGTTCCTGTATGGAGAGCATTTATTTGGGAGTAACTTAATATACAGCTGTGGTGGTCTGACTTAAGTTTCCACTCTGTTCCTCCCCAGGTTGGATTTGACAGCCTCATTGGTTCATCCACACAAGTTGGAGAGAAGACGTCCATTAAACGTTCCATCATTGGTACCGCATGCACCATAAAAGACAAAGTTAAAATAACTAACTGCATCATCATGAACTCTGTCACAGTTGAGGAAGGGTATGTTGTCTCTTCATAGCTCCTTGTCCTAAGCTTGGTGTTTTCATCTCTAGAAAGACACTGGGATGCTGCTGGCCGGGACCTGTTGTCCTGTGAGGGATTCCTGGCCATGGCAGTTGGTCTCAGGAAGATAAGAATGAATCAGAAATAAGTTTTGTCTCGTTTCAATAGGGTACTAACAAGCAGGGAGAGAGTTAACTAGAGGGGTTAGATGTGGAGGGTTAATTCCATCCCATTATTCTGGGAAGCCTATCATCTTCACAATTTATTTCAAGTCATAAAGATGGAATGGATCCACTGGTCTGTATGAGCTTGGGAGCAGCCTTACTACAGAAGGCTTATTGTAATGGCTTAGACTTACAGATCTGTGGTATAAATATCTGCATGCTCCTTTAAAATTCCATAGTTACCAGTAACAATCTTCTTCCTGCCTTTGCATTTTGAGAGCTTCCTCTGATCGTGCATTCTTTTAGCTTTTCTCCTTCCATCCTGAATCTTTACATTAGCATTACAGTTGCTAGAAAACAGGGCAAATAAACAACTGTTCCCAGAAGGAAATGTGCCATCGGCTAGAGATTCCTTGTGTGTGAGACCCTAGCTAATGAGTGGGTAGCCACACAAATAGTCACCACTGTTACTGGGACATTTAAAAATGAGACCTCCTCGGTCTTGGCACCAGGAAAATTCTAGCTCGTCACTATGGCAGAACAGGAGCAGATTCATTAGCCTCAATCACACTGTAAAAGATGAAAACAAGACAAATGAACAGTGTTGAAACTAGTTGGTCTTTCATCCTGCCTTGCAGGCTTCCTAAGCTGGGCAAGTCAGTTTCAATGTCTTCTCCAGGAGAGGGTCAGATTTGCAGCTCAGAAGAAGAATCAGCCCAGTCATCAAACGATTTCCACAGATTCCCCCTTCTCCCCAGTACACGCACGCTCTGTGGCTCTGTCCTGTCATGAGTATCCTTGAGAAGCAACGTAGGCACAAGTAAATATTGCTTTGTATTATGTGTGTTCTATATTCGAAGGAGTTCGCTGCTTCTCCTCGTCTCCGAGGTAGATGATGTTTATCCTGCTTGTTTGTGTTGGGCTACTGAAACATCCCTTGACTGTTCAGTGGGGGAAAATGACCAGCCAGTCGCTGTTTGAAAGTTCCCACCTCCCCTTACAAGCTGGCTTTCTGTGGGTGTCAGTGGAAGAGAAACAGGTCATTAGAGTCTGTACAGGGCTTTATGAATTCACTGTTCCTTCATGCTGTGAGCTTTGCTGAGGGTCCTTGGGGGAGAGGTCAAACCCTTAAAGAATGCCAAGTTGGCGCTCTCAGTCACATGCTTGAAAACAAAGAAACTAAATGATGTCGGGTCTGTGGAGGATACTACTGTTACAGAGCTAAATTACAGGTAAGCAAGTATGGTACCTCACTGCCAAACGTTTAGTCTTTAATAGAAATCCACAGTAATTTCAAGCACATCATAAATCAGAATTCCTTGGTGTATAGATAATAGCTGGTCTCTAGTTCACTAGTAAATGGATCCAGTATGGCAGTATCACAGAATTTGCTGTCAGGAAGTACTGATTTGACAGTGAACTACACTGTCATCTTGATTAATGGATTGATGCCACAGGCATTCTGGCAAGGTTTTGCATACGAGGTAAGCCACTCTACAGTGAAATCACAGAGGGGGCTAACTGTATAAATAGGATAGTTTATAATGGGGACCCCTGCCTGGTAGCTAACAAAATGGGCTTGTGTTCCTCTGCATTGAAGATACAGCAACGTTCTGTTCTAAACCCTAAATAGAGCCCAGGGATTGTTAGCCTAATATTCTGAACGTGTATTCCGTGTGCTCAAATGTTGATTTTTAATGGGAAAATACCAACATGGGCATACTGGTTTTGTTTTCTGACTGACTTCTCCCCCAAGTCGTTATTGTAACAAAAGCAATGCAGCTGCTCTCAGCAATCAGTCGTGCTCCAAAACGTAGCAACAGCCTTGATAGTTCTAAAAGTCCATCAACCCAACTGTTTTGTTGCTGTTGAATATTGATGCACCAGAAGAGAGTGTCAGTGCCTTTTCTCTGTGTCGAATTTACACTATGCAGTATAAGGGTTTGTTTCGAAGTTCATACTTCATATTGTATGCAATAGGTTTGTGTAAATATCGTGCTGATATGTTATTCCTGCATCCTATTATGTAAATCTCTTGGATTTGTTGGCACGGGAAGCCTCTGGTGAACGTCTAATGAAGTTTGGAAATTTATCTGGAGCTGAGTTTTGGTAAGAGAAACTCGCTCATAACTTAATGAAAAAGAGAAATGGCGGCTGTTGTTTTGACCTTCATTTCTTTAAAATCCTTATCACAGTTGGTGGATTTGTTTTGTGCTGTGGCATTTGGATGCAGCACACAGATAAACTTTGTAATGGTGGTTTAAATTACCCCCAGTAGACGGCTCCCTTATCTCTCTTGCTTCAAACATCTATAAGTAAACCAGCAATCACCCCAGAAAGTTCTTGAGGAAATGTCTTGCAGTGTGGTCAGAAAGTCAATAAACTCTGGCTCTTCCATACTCCCAGAGGGAATGATTTTCTCACATGGGGACCATCCAGTGAAAATGCTCTGCCTCTAGTCCCCTAAAGGTATGCTAATTAGTTTCAATAGAAGTGTCATAGCATACTTAAGCCATATTGATGTTGCATGGGGAGAGAGGCAGTCCTAAAATAAGCCAAATCCATCAGCATGCAGGTTTTTTTAATATTAGACAGCACTCCTTTGAATTGCACCTCGAAGCCGATGGAAGCTGAATGTTGTTTATAGAACACATGTATATTGCTGCGAAGTCTGCATCAAGGGAAAGAGAGAAAAGCTTAGATAACCAAAAGATCTAAAAGTCAAGTGAGTCAGTGCTGCTCTGTGGAACCCAAGAGCTGATGGGTGCCCAAAAGTAGCCTAGCATTCTGAGCCTCTTTGGCATGGGGGGATGATGTTACTGTCCTGGGTAATGCCTTTTCTTGATTCCTCTTGCCAAACAGTATTCACCACTCACTTTTTCTGGATACTGCAGAGTGTGGTTACAGCAGTTGAGGCCAACTGCCGAGGCTTCGATTCACTAAATAAAGCACCAGGGAGGCAAGGAGGCTTTTCTCTGACTCTCGTGGGCACTGTCCCTTGCATTTCCATTAGACATTGCAAATGGTGATTACAGTGCAAATCCAAGATGCATTTCCTGATACTTAAGGATTCAAGGCATGCTGTCTCCCAACCAAAAGGAGCTTTTTGGAAGCCTCCTCACAAAATGTAACACCAGCTCTTGAAGATGGGTACATGGCTTCCATGGGAACAGATGGGAATATCACCAGGTGTGTCCGCATGAAGCTGCACTGGCATTTTGAGGTTGTGGTTAGCTAGCCATGCCAGAAACTCAGGTAGTTACCTGGATGAGACTCTCCGATTGATCTTCTTCCAAAATAAACAAACCAAGGACTGTTGGGCCTTGCTCTACAGTGGCACCGTCATGTCCATCGATGGCTGATGTAGATCTGTCTGGAGGACCAAAAGCAGTTTTATTGTGGAATCTTCAGAAGAAAGCAAGCATAGTGCTACATAATTCGGAACCGTGGCTCTTGTTAAGTGATTTGGGTGGACGTGAATCCCTGTCGTAAGAGGTTACAAAAGGATTAAATTTAATAACATAGGGAAAGTAATCGGCAGTTCTTCCTTAATGTGTTTCCCACTGCGCAGCTAATTCTTCCATCAGTCAGACAATAAAATAACAAATATTACATATGTGCCGAATGATGGACACGCGTGACCAAGTTTGGAGGGCCGGGCAGCTGAAAGCTGCTAGAGGAGGTAATTTATAGAGCAGGGCAAGTGCTGAGAGATGCTGTGTGCCCAGGTGACATGCTGCAGCATGGAAAATGTTCTTGTTTCCCCTGGACAGCTCCCCAGAGCTCTGTGACAAATGACTACACTGAGTTACACAGAGGGAAACGCCTAATCGAGCGGAAATAATAGGTCACCTGAAAACTCCTGCCTATCTGTCTGCACTGCACAGTAGCTGGGGGCATCTTAAATCCGTCTAACAGCTGAGGCTGATCTTTCCACTTATTGTTTTGGTTGGGGTGGAGGAGAGACAGTACAAAGGGATTTGCATGTCTGAAAGTCTTTGATGTAAAAGCCCTCTGACTACGGGTCATTTGTAGTGCAAGCACCTATGACGTTGCCAGCCAGACGATGAGTGAAACTAGTTACCTGGGGAAACTGTGCTGATTACCACTGAGAACTGGTATCATTATTATAGACGTTCCATCCTGGTCCCTCAGCTGAACACAAAGTGCTGCTTGGAAACTGCTTTAGACCGGCCATGGTGCTGAGTGGAGCTCCCTAAACTTGTTTCATGTAGTGCCTCCGAAGTAGACTGAAGCTGTGGCCGCTTACATAGCTCGTCGCTTTCAGCAGCTCCCAGTTGTGCCATGGAGAATGCTTGGCCTCTCAGAAAATCAGGTCACTGCTTTAGATGTTGAAATATGGATTTAGGAGCCTCCCTTTAGGGACCCCATTTTTAAAATCATGGCTCAAGGTTTGGGACTGATTGGTCCTTCCGTTTTCTACACCTTGGGATTGATTTGTATTGTCAACTCTTTGGGGCAAGGATGGCATTTCTATTCTGTGTCCGTACAGCATCAAGTCATCTGAGGTCCAGGTCCATCACTGGGCTCCTAACAGCTATGGTAATACAAATAATTTATAATAATAATGGAAAGGGCATTTTGTGTCCTGTACTCCATCACGTCGGTTGAAGATTGGGAGAGCTCTTCTTGTTTGCCAGTAAAAGGCAATCTTAGTGTTAGAATTACTGGAAGTATCACGTGCCCAGCGTGTCCTGTTTGGATGTGGAATCCAAGAGTTTCACTGGGAAAAGTTCGGGAGATGGGAACAGAATGGAAAATTCTGGTCCTGGGGTAGCTCAAAGCTTAGTTGAGGGTGCAAGACGTCAGAAGCTCAGACAAAGTAGCGCAAGGCTCCTGACCAGCTTTATAAATAAACCCTATTTTAGAGTTCTCTTGTTGAACTTTGGAAGTCAGGACTGTAGTAACTCTACGGTAAATTTATGAACTGAAGACACATATTTTGCTGCATCCTTAACTAAAAAACTAAGCAAGCGTAACCCGCTCTTGTTAAGTAATAGGCCTGTACAATGCCGTGCAATATAGGAAGCCGTTATGGAGGTGATGGCAAGATGTTTGGGATCCAAAATTACCTCAGGATTCCCAACTAAATCAACGGCTTATGAGGCCTGCACCTGCTGAGTGCAAGCCAAGAAAGCTGAGCCTGTGATACCAGTGCTGTAATCAGAGAGGATGGAAGCAAAGCCATTCTTCTGAGAGGTTTTTTTTCTGTTTTTTTTTTTAAGCCAGAAGGGACCATTATGATGATTGAGTCTGGCCTTCTGCATAATACAGGCTAGAAAATTTCATTCAGTAGTTTTTGCATCCAGCCAGTAGTTTCTGCTTGAGCTAGAGCACCTTGTTCAGAAAGAGACTCATCTCGATCTAAAGATTTGAGGTGATGCAAAATACACACACACACACACACACACACACACACACACACACACACACACA
>ML675643.1:11339030-11390660 GCA_007922155.1 Mesoclemmys tuberculata
ACACACACACACACACACACACACACACACACACACACACAGAGCCCTGCCCCCCCTCTCCCCTCCCCCCCACACACAGAGCCCTGCCCCACCTTGGCAGATCATTCCAGGGGTTAATTTACACGCCTGTTACAAATGGGCATCTTCTGTCTAGTTTTAATTTTGTCAAGATGCAGCCCCTGTCCTGAGGAGTTTACAGTCTGAAGTCAGCAGGCTCCATGTGCATGGATGCAGTTGCCACATTAAGGTCTAAACTTGGAAGGTGTGTTTAGCCCTGTCATGTTGGCCGTCAACAGCAGTGCTTCACTTGCAACTCTGTAAGGTTTCGCATTTGGCTGTAAAAATGTCATGTTTTTCCCAATCTCAGTTGTGTGGATTTATTTCGAACTGATGTGTCATAAGATTCTCCAACCAAAAAATGCTATTCCTTAGGCAGAATGCCAAAAAGAACTGGGAGGGAGAAAGTAACTTTTGGAAAGGAGTAATTGCAACTACTAGCCAGCCAGTCAGCCCCAACTGGCCATTTTGGTTCAGGAGAGGTGCAGAACCGGCATTGCAAAAGGTGACGGCTTTCTAGCCTGGCTTGTTTGAGTGCAGCTAACTGGAGTTTACTAGGTGCTGAAAGAAGTAGCATAACAAAGTTAAGGCTTTAAACAGATCATCATGTCTGGCAACTAAATGGCAAGGAAAAAACCTCTGGGATGTTCAAATGAGAGAACATTATAGGCATGTTGAAAAAGCGACTGTCTTTTAATGTGCTGGGTAAACTTCGGCACTAGGGAATCTATTGTGACACACCACAATGACGTATGTGGTGGTGCTATATTCATTTTTTCAGTGGCAAACACAAAGCATGCATAAATGTATTTCAGTTCCTCCATGTCAGAGAATGACACGTGCACAGGCAGAGAGAGATGCAGTGTTTCAGTGAGATTTGTATTCTCATCATAGAGTGTAAGGCATAACTAGATGTATGGCTTATTACACTGTGAGCGTTACTGTGCTCATAGATCAGTGCATCAGTGGCAGTGATGCTGATCTCATAGCTAAAATGAGGATGTTTGGCAGGGTCCTGACTTTTGATGGTCTCCGCCTATTAGCCACCTTTATTCTTTGTATTGTACGGATGTGTCATTTTTAATCAATAGGTTTAAAGGGTAATGGGCACTCTCAAAGTTGACAAATAAACATGACAATCCTGCATACCCAAAACAAAACTCAGCCTTTTGGTGCCGATATGCCTCGTAGATGAGAAGGTGTATCTTCTTTCTTCAGTGAGTCATGAAATCGAAGTGCAAATGCAAGCAGGGTTGGCAATATCCTGGGAAAAACTAGTTCAGGACAGTAAATGCAATTATTTTTCCTGGGTCTAAGGCTGTGTCAGTGTCCAGGGAGCATAGAGCAAATCTTTCCAGACTTTGGATACATTCACTCAGAATTGATGAATGGTAGTCAGTCCACTACCTCAAAGTTGGTGTTCTGTGACAGAATGCTGCATGGCCAAATGGACCTGGGCTGGTGATCTGCAACTCTGCATGCTTCTGCTTGCTTAATGCTTCAAGTCTGCAACTTTGCATTATTGTTGTTTTTATACAATTGAATGGTTTTGACTTTTGTTTATATAATATTGAAAACTGAAAGATGAGTCATGACATGCAACTTCCTTGAGAGAATAGCAAACCAAAATGTATGCAGATGTTCTAGTGTTCAGTATTGTAATTACATATATTAGTATTATGTGGTGTTGGTACAATCCTAAATTAATGTACAAATCTACTGCCTTATCTAACCACAAGTTGAATATGTAGCTAAAACTAATGTGGTGTGCATTAATGAAACAGCTTTTGAAATAGAAAATGCCATAAACTGGGACTAACTGATTTTCCCCAGAGTGATAAAAAACATGTTTTACCTGTTAAAAACCACCTCTGTTAAATAACATGCCATCTCTGAGTGCCAGGTGTATGGTTTATAGATTAGATTGTAAAAACTTCTGAGCAAGGACCTTGTCGTCTTATGTATTTGCAAAGCATATAACATGTTGGCACTATATAAATATGAATACTACCACCCAATGGGGCTAGAACTCTCCATGTGTTTCTCTTCTAGAAGCGGGGGAGAAAGAAAAACCTACATGCTTTAGGTCAAATTCATCACTGGTGTAAGCAGATGCCACTCCATTATGCCATCAGGGAATTTGTTCCTTTGGTTCTAAGACTGTTGCGGTGTGTGGTAAAGAGGGATTGATGATGACTTCCAGGTATGGGGCATATTTGTGTGTGTTATATTTGTGTCCTGTATAGTGTCTTTTTAAAGGAAGGTCTGTAAAATCTATGGAAGGAATTTCAGTCATCATCTGACCACACACCAACGTCTGGACATCACTAAAAATTTGGGGTACAGATATCTCATGATTGTAAAGTGACATTCTCATCTGTACAACCTTCTGACCATACCCATCAGTTAAAACTTCCTCTTCCCATTCTTTCTCTCTCTTAGGTATGTGTAATATCTATCACAAAGTAAATGCCATTATTACTGTATCTGATTTTTGCAACCCAGAAGGGCACTAATAAGAATGGGGAAGAATTTTAAAGAATACTGACTCATTAAAAGAAACTTAGTTATATTTCTTCCTCTTCTTTTATTTGTATTCATTATTACCATAGCACCTTTTAGGATGGGGGCCCTGTTGTGCTAATGAACTGTGCAAATGCGTCCAAAGACACGGTCCCTGTCCCAGTTAAGTAGACAAGTGACGTATTAAGGGGAGAGGATTACAATCAAGTGTATACAAAATATGCATGTGCGTGTATTTGTTCGCAGTTTTTTATAACTATATCAATGAAGCACCAACAATTCCCACCTGTGCCTCAAGCCATCTTAAATAGGCGGAGTTCTGGTGGACTTTGCAATGCAAGAGAGATTGGAGAGATGTAGAGGATTTCTACCTCTCTTTAAGGAGACTGCTCCACATGAAAGGAGCAAAGTGTAATACAGGACAGACATGTGCATGTGAGAAGCTGGCCTGTGGGCACGGGGGCAATGTAGTAAAGGTGAGCAAACAAATAGGGAGCAGTGGGGTTGTGAAGGGCCTTGAGGACAACAAGCTTGAACCTAATGTGGGAGCCCATGTGAAGTTCGGCATCAGAGCAAGATGGTCTTAGCAGCTGGTTTTGATCTAAACCTGAGATGGGCAATGTGAATGTTAGGGGGACGGAGAGAAGGAGGTTATGGTCATCAGGCTGGGAAATCATGAGCCTTCTGGGCGTGTAGCAGACAGAAAAGAGTGACTTTTACAAACAAGAATGGAGGCGTAAGCAGCAGGATTTGGACATGACCTGGCTGCACAAGGCAAAGACAAGGAAGAATTATCACCATTGATTCTGTATTAAGCAAACCTGGCATCTTCCCTGCTCAGACATACTGAGATAATAAGCCACGTGTTGGATTTTGTTGAACAAGTTCCAGCTACCTGTCTTGAAGCAGAGAGCACAAATGCTTGCTCCAGTTGTTACTCAGTAAACAGGCTTAAGAGGGACCACATGTGTCTAGTTAAATGCCGTTCTCATTTACCACATGTCTCCAATTTAATGCTACTTTCTATGAGAACATGCACAAAGGAAGAAAACAACAAGCAAGGCAAGCTGCATTGACTACTAACTGCAGATTGATTGTGAAGTTTATTGGTTGTTTCCTTGATAGTGCTAAATCAGCACCTGATGTATGAAACTGGGAATGATTTGAAGAAAGTTCTAATTAAAACCAGGATGGAATGGAGAATTTTATAGAGGTTCAGCACAGAAGTGGTCTTTTTTTTTTTCCCTTTGGAGAATACCAGTCCAAAGGAGAGAACCCACTGCCAAGGCACCATTTGTGTGGCATTGTAAAACATATTTTACAACACATCCCCTCATGAGAAGGAATGAGGAGATGAAGTTGCTTCCAACTCGAGAGCTCACAAAGCTGGAAATAAAGTTGTGCTCATGCTGTGATCCTCAAACATTTTATATTGTGCACCGCTTTTTAAGATGGTAGTTGTCTCCTACACGCCTTCCCTCCAAAGCTGCGTCCATACACTCCCTGTGGCAACTGTAGAAAAAGTAAAATTAGGGCATTTACGGAGAAATGTTTAAGCATGTGCTCAACTACTTCGCTTAATAGAGATGGACTTTATGTACATGCTTAAAGTTCAGTAGGTTTGTAAGTGCTCTGCTAAATTGGGGCTTGACTTTCTTAAATGTGAGCTGCATGGCTGCAGATTTCTGCAGCTCTGGGCTGTTGGTTTCTTCTCTCTGAATGTGGGGCTTTACATTTAGCAAATCTCCCCTGCAAGGTCTAATCTCCCCAGGTAACGCTGCAGTTGGGTTCTGGCTGCCACTGGCCCCCCTTCTCTTCCACCCCCCAGCCCCCCCGCGCGTTGCACCTTCGATTTTGCTGTTGTCTGCAGATTTGATCAGTTGTTTTTGTTTGTTAACTAATAGCCACATGCTTCGTGCCCTACAAGGCAAAGAACAATCCTTGCCCCAAAGAGTTTATTGTTTAAATGATGAAATGGAAAAGATGGGTCATTCCAGGAAACCTCTAAAAAGGAGTAACTTTGAGCTACTTAGAGGGCTGGTTTTCAGCCACCTTCAACTCTGTTGAAGTCCACTTTAGGGCTTTCCTCTTCCTAAAATACCTACATCTTGTGGATGTTTGAGCTGCTTTTATCAGTAGTCCCCCAAACTAGATTACTTTTGGCTAACGTTGTTTTATATCAAGTTGTGTTACATATATTATCTCTTTTTTAACAGGGCTACAGAAGTTTCCCTGATAGCACAAGGAACTCTTGCCAGTTTTCAGAACATTTGGTTCATATAAAAATTACATCAGAAGTTAAACTTAAAGCATTGTTCAGTGCTGGAGTGACTGTGTAAAATGACCACTTCGAACTCAGCTGATCTGCTCCTTGTGTGTGGTCAGAGTTGTATCTGAATTCAGAGACACTCTGCGTCTGCTCCTGCTAGCCATGGAAAAGTCAAATGGCAATCAAGCACTTGACTCCCATTGCCTTTCAATGGGAATTCTGTACCTAGCTCCCTTTGAAAATCTCCCCCAGCACAGATATAGGAGAGTGAGGTGAACTTCTGTATCATCAACGTACTTGTTAATCCCAGTGGGGATTACAGGATTGCACAGGTGTTATGGGGGTATACTTTGAAGACCATGAAGAGTGAACAAATGTAGCCTAAGGCAGGAGAGGGCTTCAGAACCATTTTTACTGATGATGTGTGAGAAGGAAAGAACCTGGCCTGACTGTCAGGGCTACTGGCAGGACTGGATTCAGAAAAACCTCTTTTCCTTATCAAGTCGACTCAGTTCACATGGAAGCTAATGTGACATCATAAATGGTGAGCCCCACAATACTACAGTCCAATTTCGGAGCAGAACTGCACTTGAAAACACCCAAAGAGTGTGCCGTCCTGTTACGCACTGCAAATATCACACAGCTGCTAGAGGCTTGAGGGGGTCAGCTAGTGATTAAACCAAGTTGGAAATTAAGAAATAATTGTTCTGATCTGAGCCTTTGAAATGAGGAACAAATAGCTTCAGCTGTGCGTCAAATGAGTACATGTATGATCCCGGGGGATACAGCCCTCCTAAAATAAGACCTGTAAATGAATGAATTCTGAGAGACAAGTTACCACGCACTGGGGTTCCTACAATGGAAAAGGCTACAATAGAACTTTATTGCCATGTGTTACAACTGGCCTTTTAGCTAAATGGAGGACCACAGATGAATTTACACCAAGGTCAACAAGTGAAGTGTCAGAGGTGAGGAACCACTTTCCAGTCCACCTTGCCAGAACCCTATATTTCGCCCTGTAAACCTGGTACGCAGTATTTAAGGTGCTGGGCAGGAGAAGTGTGAAGTAGCCATACCATGGTAATGAGCGCAGTATATATGCCTGGTCAGAAAAGGGACACAAAACAAGTTTCTCAGCAAATACACCCTCAGAAATAATACAAATTGCTTAAGAACTTAAGGGGTTTGTAGGAGTTTTGTGTTACATCTAGGGGGAGAGCTGAAGATCAAAGCCCATGGTTTTTTAACAGACTGGTTTCTTCGAAAATTATCTGTTACATTTCAACACGTTCAGTTGTCGTCCGCTGTAGCTTTTTTGGTATTTACTTGAGTGTGTAAACGGAGGAGTTGCATTATCTTAACTTACTGTTCACATGTGAAAAGGGATTTTTATGAAAGCAAAATTTCAGGATTCTCTAGGATCCCATCAATGTTCTTGAGAGATCTCCATTTTTTCCACAATCTTAACGTCCTACCCCTTCGATTGTATGTCATAGCCACCATTCCACTGGCTAAGAAAGACTTAAGAGGGACTCCTTTAAAAGGTATTAGTTGCTGTTAGAGCACCATGCGTTACTCTTTGTTTCCTTGATTTTCATCTGCCACCATCAAGGCCTCCTGTGGTGGCTACCATCTTTCTGGCCAAGCAGGACTGGATGTAGCTCCTTAGGGAATGCATCGGTGCTGCCCCGTATTCAGCAAGCAGTATAGCCATCAAAGAGCAGGAAGCACTTCCTTCCTCTTAGAGTTTGTACATCTCCATCCCACAGCCTTCTCCATCTCTGCTCCTCCACTTCATAGCAGTGCAGAGTGTTCCCCCTGGGCTGCCCCAAGCACTGAACCTTAGGCACTGTAGTGTCTTTCCTTCTCTAAATGTCTGGAGTCCATACCTTTCAAGCCTTTCAGTGAGAAATCAGGCATCTAATGTGTAACACACCTAGCTTGCCTTGTTGCCTATCAGAGCTGATGTCCTTTTATTGCACAGTCGAATTAAGCTAGTGGCCCTGGATATTTTCCATCTCCATTGCAGCTGATTTGCTGCAAGGCAAACCTGTGACATCCATACCTTCCTAAGTGTGTAAGTCTAGGGCTAGTGCTCCACTTGAGGTCTTGACCTCCATTATTTAAGCCCTTTTCTTCCAGGAACGTTCATCACTTTAATCACGGAGTCCTAAATAATCAGTGGGTCGCCTGTAATTATGGGTTGTGTGTGGGATTCCTGCAGACTGTTCCTTGTGTGCTGAGCGTTGCATATTTTGCTCCCCCACTCCTCAAAAGTTTCTTTGATCTCAGGTTCACATTTTCAAAGGTTAAAAAGAATATGGTACCACAGTTTCTGGGAGATCTTACTACTTTAGGTGACAGATGCTTTGCTTTTCTTAAGTAGCATGTTGCAACTGCAAGTGACAGATTTGATTTAGGAGTTTGATTTACAGACTGATAGCCTGGAAGTCAGCCGTTCCAGGGCTGCGTAAATCCGTCTGTCTCTGGGACTAATATTTCCTTATTTATAATTTTGACAGGAGATGGAATTCGTTCCCAATTCTTTACATTTCTTTCAACTGCAATCGACCACCCTGTCCTTTGGTTTAAAGCTATGAGACTTTGCCACAAATGGGGGGTGGGGAAGGGAGAGAAATATGCCAAGTCCAGGGATTGCTCTGTAATAAAAGCAACATATTGTGTGTTTTTGGACATTGGCTCAGCTCAGCTTCCTCCAAGCCCACACAAGAGATGGACTGCGTTTTTGGCTTTCTTCTCCCTGCTCCCCCCCAATACAATCTCTGACCTTTTAGAAAAATAAATAGAAGATAAAGAAGAGCCTGGAATGTTGCAGTGTGTGTGTACATTTTGCTCTCTGTTGTTTTCTGCTGGGATTAGTTGTTTACAATGTGGGGAGGCAGGGAGGGTAGCTGGGGGGTTAGTCTGTGGCCTTATTGAAATCAGTGACATTTCAGAGTGATCTTGTTAGGTGGTCTGCAGTTTAAAGTCTTAAATCCTTGTAATCTCCCCCACCCCCACCTCCGTAGCCATTACTCGTCTTCCTCTTGTTCCCTCCCTTTTTTTAAAACAAAGTCAGTCTCTCTGTCTTTCAGATGCACGCACACTTGCTCTCTCACTCGCGTTGTACCTGTGTAGCAAACTAATAGGTCTTAGCTCACCAACATTTACATTTTTTACCCTTACAGGACTGGGCTTGTAAAACATTTTCTAGGAGGCAGACACGCACGGCATATTTTTATTTATTTCCTGCAAAACACCCAGCCGCCAGACTTTCAGCTGTGCGATTGCACTTAAAACAAATTGTAATTGAAATTTCAATTCAAATTCGTCATTCTTGTGGTTTTGACTGTCTTCCTCACATTTTAAGGTCAGAAGATATCCATTTTCACAGTGCTGAAAAGTTGAAAAATATATTACATTTTAGGAAGACAAATATGGTTCCCATTAGAATGCAGTAAATCAAATGTGTGTGTGCACACCACATGCAACAGTGTTCATCAGACTGAATGCTATCAGAGCTCCTACAAGGACAAAACAGTATTTAATATTTTGAAACAGCCAGGAAATGCAGCGGGCCAGAGCGTTAAAGAGAATACAATAGACTGTCCTGAGAGGTGACATTTACCCTGCAAGCGAATAAAAGTTCATTCCTCTCTCTTTACATTAAAAAATAAATAAAAATAAAATAAACACACAGAATACTTCTCTTGGCAGTCTGCAGAGCATACTTTTAAAAAAAGGCATTTACAAGTGGTTTCAAAATGGCTGCATTACATCTGTCAGCGATTGCAAGGAACACCCACAAAATCTGTTTATATCTGCTGAAGTTTTGCTCCACCCGAAGAATAAAAACTGGATCTGCTGCTATTTGATGTGATTGCAGGGGACAGCAATGCGAATGATTTTAAAATGCTGTGTGCTTGAGTAATTTTATAAACTTTGGGGGTGGTCATTTTTTTCTCTCTTTTCACACTGGCAGTGAAGAAGGCAGGTTTCCCTGGTTTGCTAGCATCTGGCACCCATCAGCAAGTTTCCTCTGCTTCCCTGGCATCAGCACATCTTACCCCAACCACACACCCAGCTTGCAGGAAAACTTGCTTATCTTTGATGCCAATGCAAAGATAATGACAGCATGAGCGGTTTCTTGGTTATAAGCTTAGCTTCTCCATATCGAACTACTTCCAAGATTTTTTCCACACTCAGATTCAGTGTTCTCCTAGCTGGGCCTTATCACCCTCTTCTCAAATCCCTTCTCTACAGACATGTGCACTAGCAGGTAGTGTTAGAGGCTTATGACCCATTGGTGGGATCCTGAGAGACTCTGAGCAGCTGCAACTCCTGGAGTTTGGGGTGCTGCGAACCCCCCAGGATCAGGGAAGATATACTCTAGGTTGGCCTGTG
Organism: Mesoclemmys tuberculata; assembly: GCA_007922155.1. NCBI lineage: Eukaryota > Metazoa > Chordata > Testudines > Chelidae > Mesoclemmys > Mesoclemmys tuberculata. The sequence continues at coordinate 11,348,284 of ML675643.1, forward strand.
CAATGCTAACACACTGATAAGGCTTTCTGAGTACGGGGCACACTTAGGGGGCACACTTTTTTGTTCTAGGTCAGGGGGTATCTCCATCATCGTTTGCTGATGGTAAAGGAAAACTCACAGCAGCACCCGGCAGTCTTTGTTGAACTGATTCGTTTCTTAACTTGATCGCTACTGATACACATTACTTCCAAGCAAATACTCTTCCAGGAGATGATGGTCTCCAAACTGCCGTGTGCTACGTGGAGCTGTTGGAAAGGCTGCAGCTGTGACAGTGCTACAGTACCAGAAAGCAAAGACAAGGCTGTGCCTTTTTCCCCTTTGATTATCTTCAGATCTTCTTAGAAGCCTTGCAAGGCTACCTGAGCTGGACAGCTCCAGAGTGAATCCCTAGAACCTTTCCTTGTGGGGGAGGAGGGACAGTGCTAGGACATGTTTGGAGTCAGAGCACTGGGTTATGGTGTCCCCTTCTTACACCACAGACCTGCTCCTCTTGTGGACCTCTGGGTCTTACCTGATAATGTCTGTTGACCGAAATGAGGGTTTGCTCCTCTTTATTCCTGTTAGCCCTGCAGACTAGTTGCTGCTGTCAGAGAGGAAGCTGGATTCTGCCCTGCCTCATACATCAGCAACAGAATTGCTGTCTGCATTTGGAGGGCAGAATCTGTATCGCTGAGGCTGGTGTGTGAGCAGGAGAGAGCCCGGGTTGAGTTTGTAGGGCTGGCAGGTCGTGGCATTGGGGTGCATCTCTTCACTGAGGTCACCGCAACCACGTCCTCATGGTTCCTCACTGAATACAGTGTCCAGTTCAAGAGTTCTGTCCTGCTATTCAGAGACCTCATGGGCTTGTTCTATCTAGCTCCATGATCTGAGGTTTGGTGGACAGGCAATCTGACCTCCCATGGCTGCAGCATTCTACCAGAACAATTAAACTCTTGACCAATGGGGGAGGCTCATAAGCAAAGATCAAAATAGCTGGGGGCGTCACCACATGTAAACCTATGGAACTCCATGCTGCTGGAAATCACTGAAGACAAGAACTTAAGATTCCAAATGGGACTGGACGTTTACATGGATAGCAAGGATATCCAGAGTTGTCATAATGAATGCTAAGGAGTGTTTTGTGGAAGGGATATTGAACCTCATGCTTTAGGAGGAGACCTAGATTGGGAGGCAGATTACCCCACCTCTGCCTGCCGTGGGGTTCTTACACTTTCTGTGAAGTACCTGGCAGAGATAGGATACTGAGCTAGATGGATCCTGGCTCGGATCCTGTCAGCCAGTTCCTATGTTCCTCACGCCACGCTCAGCTGAAAGCAAACAGCCATTTCTACATGCACACAGGAGCGTAAGCAACCAACGACCCTATAACAGGATCATGGTGGTTTTCCTATAAGCTGGGAGGAAATGACATTTCACACACACCGATAGCGCTGGTCATTTGCAGTCAGCTTCACAATCTTCGTGACCTTCCTTTTACAGGTTGGGCGGGCTAGGCCCAGAGTGATTTGCCCTGTGTCACCTAGCAACTCAGTGCCAGAGCTAAGACTTGAACTCTGAAGCTCTGTTTGCTCACCCCAGGCTCAGTTTGTTAGATCCTGCAGTTTCAGATACCTTGTGTACTCAGAGGTTCGGAAAATGGGGGTCATGACCGCTCAGGGGGTCGTGAAGTTATTATGGGCGGGGTTGCAAGCTGTCCTCCCCCAAGCATGCCAGTAAAGATGGCATGGGCGGGGCTCATCCAGTGCAGGGAGGTCATCACAGCCTGAAATGTATGCAAAAATGGAGAACCCCTGAGTGATTCTCTTGGCAAAGACTCCATCCTTAACCTGCATGGCTGTGCCCTGGGACTATTGCAGCCAGTGTGATGTGTCAGGTAGCACTTACTGGAGGTCTGTCAGCCCAGAGGAGTTTCAGCCTTTATTTTTGTAACTTGTGTTAGCTTATACTAGTGTATTTGTGTCTGTAGATATGAACACAAAGTAAATGCCATCCGTTTATCTTAGGGACTTGTCAGGCACCCGTCATTGTAGTATGTGAGAGCCTTACAACCTTTAATATAACTGTCCTTACAATACCCCCATTTTACAGATGGAGAACTGAGGCACAGAGAGTCTACATGACTGTGGGAAGGGAAAGCGGGGATCTCTGGTGTGTGTATCCATTTTGATAGCTGGCAGGAAGGGTCTGTCATGGCAAGGATTAGGGAAAGTGTGGAATTTGGGGGAAACCTAGGAGAGATGGGATCTGCCTACAAAATCATGTTGTAGGCTCATCAGATATCATGAAGCAGTTAGTTACTGCACTTGCTTGAATCTCTAGTTAAACTCTGTATCCAACTCCTTTTTGTATTCACGTTACAGGTGCAGCCTCCAGAACAGCCTTCTCTGTCATAATGCAGTGATAGAGAAAGGAGCTGACATCAAGGACTGTTTGATTGGAAGTGGCCAGCGTCTGGAACCCAAATGTAAGCAGGGAGCTATATTTATAATGCGCTTAGAATTAATTAAAGGAATTGGGTATTTCCTGAACTTCCTACCCTAGGTTTTACTTTTGTTTCTTCCTGGGTACAACAGTAAGGTAATGAACAGGTTCTTCTTTCATAACTTAGGGCCCTGTCACATTAAGATCGGGGGGTTTTATCCAAATGACTTCGTCTTGAACGAAGAGTAGTTAAAGGACTAATGTTACTCTTGCTAAAGTCCCTGGTAAAATTCCCATTGACATCAGTGAGATCAGCACTGGACCCTGAGACGTTTTGAGGCACTTGGAAGAGGGGAAGGTGATAAGGAACAGTCAGCATGGATTCACCCAGGGCAGGTCATGCCTGACCAACCTGATTGCCTTTTATGATGGGATGACTGGCTCTGTGGATGTAGGGAAAGCGGTGGCTGTGATATACCTTGATTTTAGCAAAGCTTTTGACATAGTCTCCTGCAGTGTTCTTTCCAGCAAGTTAAAGAAATATGGGTAAGATGAATGGACTATAAGGTAGATAGAAAGCTGGCTAATTGGCAGCCGGTAACAAGCGGCATTCCTCAGGGGTCGATCTTGAGGCTGGTTTTGTTCAACATCTTCATTAATAATCTCAAAGATAGGGTAGATTGCACCCTCAGCAAGTTTGCAGTTGACACTAAGCTGGAGAGGGTGGTAGATACCCTGGAGGGCAGGGATAGGATACAGAGTGACCTAGACAAATTGGAGGATTGGGCCAAAAGAAATCTGATGAGGTTCAACAAGAACAAGTGCAGAGTCCTGCACTGAGGATGGAAAAATCTCATGCACAGCTACAGAGTGGGGACCGACAAGTTAGGCAGCAGCTCTGCAGAAAAGGACCTGGGAGTTACAGTGGACAAGAAGCTGGATCTGAGTCAACAGTGTGCCCTTATTGCCAAGGAGGTCACTGGCATATTGGACTGCATTAGTAGGAGCATTGCCAGCAGATCACGGGAAGTGATTATTCCCCTCTGTTCGGCACTGTTGAGGCCACATGTGGAGTAGTGTGTCCAGTTTTGGGCCTCCCACTGCAAAAAGGATGTGGACAAGTTGGAGAGAGTCCAGCAGACGACAAAAATGATGGGAGGGCTGGGGCACAAGACTTATGAGGAGAGGCTGAGGAAACTAGGCTTGTTTAGTCTGCAGAAGAGAAGAGTGAGGGGGGATTTGATAGCAGCCTTTGACTACCAGGGTTCCAGGGAGGATGGAGCTAGGCTGTTCTCAGTGGGGTCAGATGACAGAGCAGGGGTTGGACTAGACGACCTCCTGAGGTCCCTCCCAACCCTCATCTTCTATGATTCTACAGTCTGTGCCCAGAGACTACAGTCATACTTGAGGTTGCCATTGGCACAGGAAGTCACTGTTTTGACTGATAATCTTTGCCAACATCAGGGGTAACAAACTCAGCCCGAGTCAGACAGTGCAGGCCACAACATCCTTCGCCTTCGAGAATGAAGCTGAGTACCGGTGCCAGCACACAGGCCTCTGTCTTAATCCCCGGGGACATCATTAGGAGCGAGGATTGAGTGTTGAATGGATTACAGTATGCACTGTATTAGGTATCTGCCCTAATGGATGACAAAGGCAGGCTGTCTGTATGCTCCTGTCCCAAGCCGGGAACTTTAATGACGTTTTCTCGGCTGAGGGTTGGCAGTTCCCTGCTGCAGGGTGTGGTATGATGACAAAGCGAGTGTCTTGGCAGATTCCATGTGAAACCATTTGATCGGACCAGGATTTGGTTGCTTGCTTTGTGTTCATGGAGTGCTTTGTACTCTTAACTGGCTCTAGTGCATGGCCTGTGTGCTCGCGCCCATACTGCGTTGTTACGCTGCAGTATTCTCTTTAATTTGAAAGGTAAGAATGCAGTTGTTACTCGCGAAAGGGAAGAATTCATCTCATGGATGCGATTCACACACACAGCAGGCGGGCACGCCCTGTGCAGGTGTTTCCATGGCTAGGCCTGGCCACCGCACCTTCCTCTTTTACCGCATCACTCATTGCTGTTCCTATGCGCAGCTTTGCCAGTACACTTCATTTGAATCTACAGGACCTCCTGCTATTGCAGTGCCAGTCTGCCTGCCCCATATCCTCACAGATCTGCCGCCACTCCATCCGTGCCCTCCCATGAGCACAGATTGTCAGTAATGCCGAACCTTGTCCCATTCTCGGGCAGGAACGCTCTTCACTTATCAGTGGCAGCAGGCCATGTTTGCCAGGGATGAAATACACCCGAGCTCCAGCTGTGCAGTAAGTTTTGCTGTCCGAAAACATCCACTGCAATCAGTTTCTTTGGTGAGTCCTGTTAAACAGTTTGCTGTCCGCATGGAACAATGAACACTTCATGCTGACACCGAAGCGTGACCTCTCCTTGTGAACCCTGAGTGCTCTGCCAAGGCAATCCGGGGTGTGAGCACATGAAACTTAGGTACATGCACGTAGGATATAAGAAGACTGGCTATCCTAGCTCCTGGGCAAATGTAACACACCAGTTCATCTCCCTTTCCTTAAGGAGCGGGGCATGGGTAGGTGGTTCGGATGGCCCAGCTGAGAGAAATGGGCTTGAATTAAACAAGTTAGGCTGAATATCTGGAAAAAGTCCTCAATACTTGGGTCTGCTTGGCTGTGGAATAATCTCGCAAGGGAAGTGGTGGGAGCCCCCGGTGTTTAATGCTGGGCTTGGCAAAATCCTACAGACTTAACAGTCGGGAGCAATCCTGCATTAGCCGTTGCAGATAGGTTGGATGCAGCCTGCTAAAGCTTCTCCAGCTTGAAATTCGAGAGTCCTGTGAGAATAAAAAGAAGAGTAGGCACACAAGACGTTCGATAACCGATTGCTTGCCGTAACCTTCCCATCCTGGCTTGACATCAGTCCCCACTGCACTACTGGCCTGCAGCTAAATGCCACTGAGATGATGTGGGGGTGGAGCTGCTGTGTCGTTTTAGTCAACTTTTGCATTTGTGCAGCATGGTTCCTGAACGCCCTTTCTCTTGCTTGCTGGTTTTATTACCATGTTTAGGAAAACTCCACTGTCTTTTTTCTTTGATGCCTTAATTCAGGGAATTTTCTAGCGGAGAAATAACAGCCCAGCTGTTTGAAAGCTACCTGGCCCAGATAGTAGTTTGAAAGACAGGTGGTTGTCCTAGAAGAACTTAATTCCACAAAGCTTTCGATGGGGCTTATTCAGGAAGCCAACATGGACCAAAGCTGGCCAAATGACCCCTGGAGTAAGTGGGTGAAACTCCCAAGGGAGTAACTAGGCCAAATTCAGCCAAGAGCAAACTCCACATCTGGTATAAATTAGTCGTAAAACAGGCGTCAGTGGTAAATTGGCATATCCTCCCTTCAAAGCAGTGCTAACAAACAAAATGACAAAGGCCCACAGAGTGTGGAACTAGCAAAACACATGCAAAACATCCCGTTCGTTCCCTTGGTTTTGATGCATTCATCATCTCAGTCTTCATCTCTGTTGGCCTGGGAGCAGGGCCCCGCCTGTCCATTTGGTTATCAAGGAGCTAGCACTATATAAATAATCACCCCCCAAAAACAATGTGCAAAGACCATCACAGTTGCACAGCAAACAGGCTAGAAAATGCCACAGTGAAGGTTGCCTCTTCAACCTTCATTCAACCCTGTCACGCAATGCTCTGTGAGCCATTCTTCACAGGATCGCAGGCTGTCTTTCCTGCCTCCCTCGATGCACAGGATGGGTGGTGCATGCTGCTGCTCGGTGTTTGTTTTTTTCCTAACTGAACGAATCGGTCCAAGCCTTGCACATTGTTCAAACCCTGCTCTGAAGACGGAATTCTTAACTCCCCCTGGGCTGTCTTGTGACACTTGTCACCATGGTGTCGGAGAGCTCCCCAACAAGGATGGTATTATTTCCCCACACACCTGGGAGGTGAAGGTTGGGGTTATCCCTAGTGTACAGATGAGGCACACAAGCACAGCTCCTTAAGATATTTACGCCCGTTGACATTAATGGCAGTTAAGTACCTAGATTCCTTTGAGGGTCTGGGCCAGAGAGGGTTCATCAATTCTGGGTGTCCAGTTTGAGGTGCCTGGGACTTCATTTCTGCAGGGCATTTAGCATCAGTCAGCACTTCATTGTTCAGGATACACCTGTTGTGACTTCACTTGGGGCTGTGGGTGCTCAGCCCCTGCGTCTGAAGTTGGACACCCAGAAAATGAAGAACACGCCATTATTGGCCATCTGTGAAACGCTGGCATTAAGTAACGTGCCCAGCTTTGCACAGGAACTCTGGCGCAGGAGCGGAGAGAGACTCGAACACCACCGGACAGGCCTTGCCTTAACCAGAAGCCCCTTCTTCCTCTGCCTGTGTTTCCCTGATTCCTTTACTATACAACCCTCGCCTTCCCCAGAGCAGGCGCAGCCCGTGCGCTGACTGAAACAAGGATGCCATGGAAAAAATAGCATGAGCTCATGTAATTAAAGGTTGTGTCTTAAAGTTCGTATACAGGGCGGGGCCTTAGTATTTGGTAACTTTTGAGGACTTGACTTCACAGCCTTAACATTCCTGTAATGTAGTTTTTGTCAGTATTTCCTAGGTTAAAGGAAAAAGCCTGGAAAAGCAAATTCCTTCAAGTGGGATCATACTGGTCCCTGCGTGGGTCATCAGTGGAGTTGGAACCTTTAACTCCGTGGCAAAATGTCCTGCTGCTTCAACGAATGGAGTAACTCTCAGCTGTAGGTGTCCTCCTCTGTGTGGCCCAGAAGGGGATGAGACGCATTTTGCCAACAGGTGTCACAGAGATTTGCTGACAGCAGAGGACTGTTGAGAGTGGGAATCCGTTCCGAGCTGTAGAGGGGAATGCGTTGGAGTCAGCTCACCCCTTCCGCCCCTGTTTCCTCCAAACCTGGCCCCTTCTGCATCATCTCCTCCAACCTGTCTCTCCCTCCCCCCATCTCACCTCAGTCTTCCCCACCAGGCTCCTTGTCCCCATCTCCCTGCCTACACAGGCCCAGCCACCCACCCCAGCCCCTCATCTGACCGTAGACATCCCTGTCCCAGTTGCGCCCTGCCCTCCAGCTCCCATTCCCAGTCTCCTTGCCCAGCCAGTCCCAACATCTGCTCCCGTTCCTCGAATCTCCTTGTCCCAGGCTGCTCCCTCTGCCACCCCAACTCCCAAGTCAGGTGCTTGTCCCTGCTGCATTTGAGTCAGGCAACATCCTTCTCTGTGCTGGAGCATTGAGCACACGAGGGACAGTGTCCCTATTCGGTCCCTGCGCCCAGTGTCACAGTGGCTGGGAGCAGCAATTGCAGGGAAAGTCCAACTCAGCTCTGGCAACTCCACATTGGAGCACGCTCAGCACAAACAATCTTAGGAGAATTCAGCTCCCAAGCTAACAAGTCTCTATTGAGCATGTGCAAACTGAGATATTTGCGCAGCTCGTAACTTGGCCCGATTCAGGCACAGGGATGACAAAAGGCGCAGCACCACCTGGCAACGTGTCGGGTCTCTGCTCCAAAGCCTGGAGCACTAGAGCCTCTCAGCAGAATGGTTGTAAGACGTTATTCTCACTCTCTGAAGCCAGGTATGTTTTGCGCAGGTACCCACGCTGGCTCAGTGGCATTTAGCTGCAGTGGGACCAATGGCAAGCCAGGATTGGAAGGTTACAGGAGACAGTAATATATGGCCAGTCACTCTTTGGCATGTATCATCCTGGTGCAGGCAGGATGTGGCCAAATCAGGGCACGCCTGGGGATGAGAGAGTGAGTTGATGGATCTTACCGGTGCCTCTCTGGGTTGGAATAATGCCCGTTTAATTTAGGGTCTGACCCCGCATGATGCTAAGTGCCCCCTAGTGACGCAATGGGCATGGAGAACACTGAGCAAGCTGGGAATCTTATTGCTTGCTGCTGTGCTGGTAGCCATGGACTCGGTTCCCCAAAGCAGCCCCGGCGCAGGCGAAACAGTTCACACGCACACAGAGTACGTCAGGGACCAGTCTGTCAGACTTGTGTAAAGCCATTGCTGACATAAGCCTTGCATGAGATGTGTCCCCTGAAATACGTACTAAGGACTGGGTGTTCCTAAGAGAGGAGGCGCTTGGCAGTAAAAACAGGCATCTCTTAAAGAAGGTGTCATTTCCAGGTCATCGGCACCTTTCTGACTGATCCCAGTATGTTTGTTTTCCAAACCTTGGATAAAGATGGAGGATGACCTCTGGCCTTCGATGGTATGTAATTTCCCTTGGACATCCATTCACCAACACTTTGTCCACCACCGCCTGCTGTCACGGACTCTTTGATTGCTAGCCCTGGGATTCTCAGCTAGGCCAATTTAGGCTTCCAGCATGAAAGGGTTAAGTGAGCTGCCACATTCTCTGCCTGTTGATTGTGAAAAATCTACCCAGAAGGCCTCAGTTCTTAACCTTGTGGAAATATTTTCACATGCTCCATCCAGAGAAAATAACTACTTGCGCTCCACTAGAGTTCAGCCACATTAAAGAGCCAGGAGGGATACCCTGATGACTGCCTAAGCAAGGAAAGGAGAACTCAACCTGAGCTCTGCGCAGCAGGCAGCAGCCTGCAAGCTCCTGTCATGACAAGTTCCTCTTACTGGGCACACGCTGCCATGCAAATTAAAGTTCTTCCAATGGATGTTTCTGAGAGCCCTGCTGGGAGGAAGAATTTTGCTGATAAGTAACAGGAAAGAGTCTGGGAAGGACTCAGTGTAAGCCAGTTCCCATTCTTCAGCCCAGCGGGCCACACCTTTTTGCACAATGAAAATGCTAATTCCCCTCACAAGCAACCTTACGCCCTCCACATATCTCAGGTAGTAGCTGGTGGTGGTGGTTGTCTTGTCCCAGCATAATCCGATCAGGGCATGAAGTTCAGGAATGAATTTAGCAACTCCTACAGGGTCCTTTGTAAGGGCTTGATCCAGGGTGTCAGATCCGCAGAGCATCACTTTCCTTGCAGTGTCACGTTCGAAAGCGTGGCAAGGTGCAGAAATCTGCTCCTGACGCACCTTGCAGAATGGGTATATCTTGGTCCCACCTCTACTGGCTTTCATTCCTGCTGTGTGCCCTGTCCGCTATCTCATGATAGTTGATGTTACTTGTCGAGACGCTTTGATATCGATCAGAGGATCTTTTATCTTCGGGTTGTTTATTTCAGCATCCTCGACCCCTATCATTCCAACCTGAGTTTCCGGATGTTGGCCAGCTCATCAGCTACCAGTCCCCCAGGTGCACCGACTTCAGTGGATTTCCTCTGTTGCTGATCCTCTGAGCCACCTTAGGAACTGCATTGTTGATAGCATTCTGGTTTCTTTGAAAAGAGCCAAGGATCTCTGCCTGTGAGTCAACAAACATTGCGGCATCCGCTTCCAGTTCTTCTTTGTTTATTTCTTGTAGGTGCAGTGAGTGTAGCTTTCATTTCAGCCATAGAATTGGAGCTAATGTCTCCTGAATTAATGCTCTTTCTTGTACGCTCTCCATTAGGCCACTGGATAAAGACCTCACCATAGTCCCCCCCTCCACTTACTCAGGTTCTAGCTCCCGCTGACACACTCTCCTGTCACCTTGACCCACCAGCCTCCTGAGACCCCTGGAGCAGGCCCACGTGTTTCCCAGCAGCCACTGCTCTCCAGCCTTTTCTACCCACTCCGGAAATCCTGATCTGATCCACAGGCATTTCAACCCTCTGAATAGCCCCGGACGTCTGCTTCGCCACCTTGTTCCCCTCCCCTGCCCGGTCCAAGGTGCAGGGAGCCCGCCCGCCTGTGAGGGTGCAGGCGTGATGGGCTAACACAGACTGAGAAGTCAGAAGAGCGTAACATCTCCGGAGGGGCACACCAGCATTACACCCACTGCACTGGCCCTGCCACTCGCTGCAGTCCCAGGGGAGCAGTGAGGTCATTGTACAGCAAGTGCAGGCTGTCGACAGGAGACCCGGAGACGTCCATTTTAGTTAAGACTTAATTGCCCACTTTACTCCCGGGCATCCACAGCTTTCTGCCATGTGGCCCTCTGGATTGCTGGGCAGAGCCTTGTGGCCGCTGCTTCCTTTGAATCAATTAACAGCTTATCCTCAGTGTTTCTCCTTCCTTCTCTCCGGCCCCTCCTCGCTGACCTGTCCAGGCCTGGCAGGCTCCCCTGCCCTGCTAGGCCAGCCACACCCATTTCTGCTTGAGATTGCAGCCACCCTGATCTCCGATCCAGGCCAAAGCCCAGGGGAGACCACATGTCCCAGCTTCCGGAGCAGCTGGACCGCTTGGCTCAGCTGGAACCTCGGCAGCCTCTCCGGGGTTACACGCTAGGGTGCGTGGGCTGCTCTGCAGAGCCACCCTTTCCTCACCCACTGTCTCAGTGAAGTCTGGGTGGGATAGAGCAGGCATCAGCTGCTGCCCTGTGAACACAAACACCTCAGCCCCCACCACCTGCTTCCCTTCTTTATCTCCACAGGCAGCCTCCCACCTCCCCCAGGCCTCCCACTGGCAGATCGCAGCTGTTTCCCTCCTCTTCCTCTGCTCCACCAGGGCCCATCAGGGCGTCCATGCAGAGACACAAGTGGCGCTTCTCCGTCGCTCTCCCATCCTTTCTGGCCAGGATAAATGATGGCACCTCGTGTTTTCCTGCATGCATTTCTGGAGCCTCCCCTGCCTCTGCCTTTTTTCTTAGTTAAACTCTCTCCTGCTTTAAAGAGAGCAAACACACAGCAGCAGCCTTCCTCCCTGCTGTATAATGGAGCAGTAATTCTGTGCCAGGGACTGTTTAATATTGGGTTTTAAAGGGCTTATAAAACAGTGTATGTAATTGAGTGAGTAAACTGAACGTTTTCGGGAGCCCCCGAGGGCTGGGACTTCATGGTGGTCCTGGGCCTCAGCCCCAAACTTTTTTCCTCTCCTCCCCCTTCCTCTTTACAACTGAGCTGTTGCCACCCGCAGCAGCAATCTGTCTAGGGACGAGTTGAGCAGACAGCACGGAGATGCTTTCACACTGCTCTTACTGGGACACTGCAAGTCTCCTCTCAATAGGCTGCTTTGTGGGAACTGCCCGAAAGCCTGGCTTGTGCTGGAGAGGAAGGACCTTGGTCATTAGCACCTGGGATCGTGGCTGGGTTGGCGCTGGGATTCGGAGTCACATCTGCCCTGGCGGTATTTGCGTTCACATTCCAGTTTGTTCTGAATCAAGCCAGAGAGGCTCACTGGCTCCCCACATGCCATGCTTGCATTTGTAAGGCGCTTGGATGCACAGTGCCTGTAAACAAACGCCTGCTGAAGCAGAATCACATCTGTAACGAGTGACAGATTTTTGATTTGCACCCAGTGAAATCTCCACAGACATTGGGCTTGAGCGCCCAGACCAACCCTGGCTGGGCTGCGTCAGAAAACGGCAGCAAAGTGCTAATTCAAACGTGTTGATTGGCTCTGCGTTTGCATAGCGCCAGATCCTCCCGGGCGGAGCAGATCTTGACGAATGTGATTTAAGGTTGCCGAGTCCAGCTCTTAGGCTTTTTGAAAGTCCTTCCTTTAATCCTTCATTTTTTGCGGTCTGAATGCATCTGTAACCCTGCCAGTGTCAAAGAACAGGCAGTTGGTGAGAAATCCTAAGGGGGAGCGAGTGGCTAAGTGTACAGAGCATCCTGCTGTCCTCCCACACCCAGGGATTTGCCATGAACCGAGTCTGCTAAGGTCAGCTGAGCTCCTGGCAAGTAGCAGTCATGTTTGTTAATGAAACCCAGCATGTAGTTCAGCTCTCCTGAGCCAGCTCTGATCGGCACACACCGAGCCGTCAGAATTACCTTTCGTCCGTACATAAGGCTTTCTTTCCCTGTAGGTCAGGGAGGAGGGGGGGCGGTAGTTCTTACCCGCCTCTGATCAGCTTTTAGTCTCTAGCCAAACTCTTAGATTGAAGGGTCACCCCCAGACAGGTGAAAATGGGTCTGGTGGCTTCCATGTAATCTCTGCTATAGCAGCAGGGCCCAGGGAAGACTCCATGCTGTGGCTTTCAGAGCCATCGGTTCACTGCTGCTAAGGTCAAGCATCACCTCCTGGAACCTGCCGTCTTTCCTCGGTGGTACCACAGGCAGTGTAATTTAGCAGACCAAGCAAAGGAGTCTGGGAACATGGTTTCTTTCTCTACCGTGCCACCGACTGAGACTTTGTGACCTTCAGCAAGTTACTGAAACATCAGGCCTCCATTTTCCCATCTGTAAAATGGGGATGGCAATATTTGCCCACTGTTGTAAAGCACTTTGACCGTGTCCGATGATATAAATGTGCGATATTGTGAATACCTGTGAGCTGTAGACGCGCTAAGTACCCCGGAAATTGAACCATCTCCTTGGCAAAATGTTTAACGAGATTCAGCAAAGTTCCACAGGCTTAGGTGAGGAAGTGAGGGATGCTGTATGAAATGCAATGAGAGGTGCTTATTAGACAAGATTATTGCTACAAATGTAGATGCAGAATCATAAATTGACATGGGTCTTTACAGACTTCGGTGAAGATGCATTTAACCTGCAGGCGATAATGTGATTGCTGCCGCTGGAACGGAGCGAGGGTCTGATCCACATCACACAATCAACATGACTGGCAGTCTGCTTGGAAGGGGTTCAGGAATGGAGTAGCGGGAGATGCCACAAGGCGTGTTTGAGGAAGGTCGTTAGGTGGCTAGGAATGGGATAGCAAGATGTGCTGCAGGTCTGGTTTTGATGTACCTTGGCAAAGCAGGGGTGAGGGAGTGGGGATCCAGGACTGGAAGAGGAGTGGCTGCCACAGGCCAGGTCTGTTGGCAGAGCTGCATGCTTGCATGGTGCCTACCTACATCATGCTCGTACGTGGCACCAGAAGAGTCACTACTTCATTTTCCTGAGCACCAGATTTTCCCTTGCATGCCTGTGGCCAACAAGGAGTCCAAAAAGAAGGAGACACCAACCCAAAGGCTCAAATCAGAGCAAGAGATGAACACTGGATCGAAGTCAGAAATCCAGGCTGGGGTTCTGAGACATTCCCCATGTGGCTAGAAGAATAGTTTCCAAACGTCATTGACAACCGTTAGGAGCAAAGGGTCCAGTTACCCCATCTGGTCCTTAACGCCAGAGGCACCTCTGGGTTGTTCTCTCTAGACTGGTCTCTCCTCGGAGGGCCTCTGGCGTGAGTCCGTGATTAGCCTATGCAATCCCCTGCTGAAGGGAACTCCAGGAGTGTCGCAGGTGTAGGGTGACAGCTTGTCACAGGTCCGGGACTCCTTGAAACTTGGTGTTGATCTAAAATCCCAGGTCTCCTAGCGCGATGGGGTGTTTTGTTCCTGACGCACACTGGCAGCCAGGAGAATGCCTTGACGTGCAACGGAGAGGAGCATCTCGCGGGCCAGGTCACTGGCTTGGAATTCCTAGGGATTTGTTAAACCGAAGGTTGCTTAATCTTTTTTTCCAGCAGCCACGCAAAAGCTCCTTGCCCAGGGGAGTAACTGGAGATGGGCAAGTAAAATAGCATGTGTATTTTCCATCATTCCTCTAGCGTCCTGGTCCGTTATCTGTCTGAGTTAGGCACTGATCTGGCCCCATCACTGCAGTGTCTGAGCATCTCACAACCTTGAACGGGTTTATCTCTACCCCCTCACCCCCGTGAGGCAGAGCAGGGCTGTGATCCCCCTTGGACAGCTGGGCCCTGAGGCATACAGAAGCTAAGTGACTTGCCCAGGGTCACACCGGAAGTCTGGGCAGAGCAGGAGATGATCAGAGACGTGACTTTGTCAGACTGGCCCTCCTTACTCACCCAACAGAGCTGCTGGCTGGGGCCTACCTGCTGATTTCACTTCCCCCATCATCCATGTGGCTCTGGAGTCTGCTGTAGGGATCACCGGTGCTGCTGTTGGAAAGAGCCCATCTGCGTTATGAAATCTGGGGGGAAGAGGCAGTTAGGAAAAGCCCGGGCTCGTGACATGGAAAGGGAGCCTGTTTGATCGGGATCACTGACCTGCGCGATCTCTTGACACGTCACTTGTGACAATGGGCCTAATCCTGTATGTTTCTGAGCCAGCACATCCTGTGCTGGCTTGGGAGCCCGTTGAGGGTGCACAGCACTTGGAAAGCCCTGACTGGACAATTGCTCTTTAACGTCCCTGGCACCGTTTCCCTGGGTTTGACGCTTCCAGGCCAGTGCCTAGACATACACCTGTCGGAAGCAGCTGTGCCTTCCTCTGGGTCTTTGCTGTGTGGCAAGTGACATGCACGTGTGAGAAATCTCATTAGATTAACCTCCGGTGTTTTGTCAGTTGTTTAGGCCTTTGCCATGTGGGTGGGCCAGTGACTGAGACAAACTGGGGCAGGAGGGGGGTGAAAAGCAACAAAGCGATGTGGAAATTCACCAGAATCTGCTTTTCCCATTTTCCCTGAAGATGCTAGTCGGAAGAGTGCAGGGATCCAAAGCGTGCTACAAATTCCAATTCCTCCTTTTTTCATCTTTCAGCCAAACACGTTAATGACGTTATTGTGGGCAGCGAACAGCTGATGGAGATCTGACAGAGCGAACGTCAAGATGCCTTTGTGGAAGACGGAGCCCACACCTTTGCAAGAGCGTTCGTCTGGAGCAGAACTTACCCTGTCATCTTTCCTTTCCTGTGCAGTTTGTATTTGTGTCTTAATAAAGAAGTATTTCCAGAGTTGTCTGCCTCTCGCTGGCCCCTCCCTGTCTCGCTGATCTGCCCACTGCTTTGTGGAGTGAAATATCAGTTCCTGCACACTGAGCAAATGCACTGTACTTTTCCAGTAGCACAACAAACTGGGACCACACAGACAGTGCCCATTCAAAAGAATGACTTAGCGGCTCTCATTCAGCTACAAACCAGGGCTCGGGGGACTTGCAGGACCCAGAGAGACACAAGGAGCTGGGATACAATGGGAGAACAAGAACAGCCCAGGAGTGACGGAGGGTTACTTCCCTGCCGTTCCTGAAGCTTCTCCAGCTTTCCCACCCGCCTCTCTCTCTCCTGTCATGCTGCTGCATGGCACGGACACGTTGAATCGACGCATCTGGTTTTGTTCTATACTGTGCTTCAGCATGGTGTGCCAAAGGCGTTCCCACTTGTATCCTCTGGATTTGGCCCGTTGCTTTGAAATGAAGCCCAAGACTGCATGAGTGGGAAGGGTGGAAGGAGGGGGAACCTGAACACAGAGGTTATGTCACCGTCAGCCCTTTTGCATGGAAGCCCCATAAACCCAGACATGAAGTCCCTCTCCACGCACTTACGCTCTATGTAAGGTGCCATGCGTAACAAACTGTAATGTGAAATCCATAGCCTTGTGGCTGGCCATCCTGCCAGGACTGTAAAGCACCTGGACGGGATTGAAATGCGAGCTGTTCCTGCAGCCTTGCAAATTGAGCCGGAGTTCCTGCCTAAAAGCTCTTTCCTGGAATCTAGTAGGATTCAATGGGATGCTTTTCTGAGCCTGGCAGCTTGGCGTGGAGAGGCACTTGCAGCTACTGGCCAGTGAGCAATTCAAACTTGTGCCTCGTGCGCACCAAGATCCTTGTGAAAAAAACTGGTTCCTGGCCAACATGACAAGAGAGAGAGTTTATTGCCCTGCCCTGCCATTCAGACATTAAAAACCCCACATTTAAGAAGTACCTGATAATGAGAAGTGTGGGCGAGCGTGATGTGCTGGCTCGGAGGACCATTACAGGCTGAAGAGAGCAACACATACCAGAACTCAGAGCAGGCTTACAATCCCCTGAGTGGCTGGTGCATGAATAGACACTTTTCATAGATCCTTTTCATCCAAGGATCTCGGCCGCTTTACGTACGTTAATGAGCTATGCCCTGGTGTAGGAGGCAAGTGTCATCCCCATTTTACAGATGGAAAGCTAAGGCACAGAGAGGCTGACGTGACTTGCTTAATGTGCCACTAGAAATCTGTGTCAGAGACGGATGCAGAACCCAGATCTTCAAAACCCGGGGGGCTTCCCCTTCAGCACAAAGCCATCCTTCCCTTCTGTCTACACATCTCAACTTCTGAAAACCCAGCTTCCCCTAGGTTAATATTTCCAGTTTGATCTCCTGGGCCTTAATTATATGTTAACGTCTCGCTTTAGTCCTTTGGTTTAGCTAATTTCAGAAGAGCTTCTTTATTGTGTCAATTAGAATTGTGGTATTAATTGAGTGTTGTCTGAATTGCCGGGGATTTGAGAAGTGTTCTTTTCCTTTTTGCCTTTTACGACCTGCAGGTGTTTGGTGTGAGATAAAAGGAGATCCCTGAGTGCGATTTCACAGCCCGGGTTATCAAAGCGAGGAGTCACTCTTGATGTAGGCAGCGTGTGTGGCAGTAACTATGAAGAATAATTCAGAAGAGGAGCTCCTTCACAAACCCCCAGGCGGGCGCTGGGAATTAACTCTTGCTGACCTGGGGAGGTTTTAAGGCCGCCCGGGTTGAGCAGGTGAGTGGATGATGGCTGAAGACAGGTGAATCTGTGAAACTAGTGATCGGGGTAAAACTCAAAAGTGCCTCAGTGACCAAGCGCCTGAGTGACTTTGGAAAATAGGACTCAGACTTCGAAGTCACCTACGTGCTTTTGAAAATACTGCCTCGTCCCTTTAATGCACCAACACAGCATGACCTTCCGGCAGTGCAAATGTGGCCCTCCCATACGCACACAGCCCCACGCACACGGCTCCTCTCTCACGCATTGCGAGATGCCCCTCGCCCAGGTTGCTAGGCCCCACAGGCGTGGTTTACGAAGCAACCTGCCTTTGAAAGGGTCAGACTTGCCAGCCCTGCCGAGACGCTGGCATTTTCCGAGCAGGCTTGTTCGTGAGCGTTCCCCGGGGAAGTGTTGCTGGCCATGGGCATTGTCACCACGGCGAGAAGGCTTGTGGCAAGAGGCAAATCCCGAACGTGGCAAAGGGCAGGCAGCTCTCCAGTGGAGGGCCTAGTCCCGAGAACATGCAGCCCTTGGCGTTTTGCCCTCGGCCCTCCTCAGCTTCGGTGTCTGCCCCTTCAGCAGCTCAGAAGGGTCTCAGAGAGAGGATCAGCTCTGACTGCTAGGAATCCGCCCACTGGGCGCTGCATGGCTCAGCCGCAGCTCTGGAATTGGTGGAGGCAGTGTCAAACCTGGGGGGCCAGTGTGATGTGCTCTCTCTTCCTGAATTGTCAGGCCGCTGAATGCTGGTCCAGCAGATGGTTCCCGTGGCCTTCACCTTCAGTCAATCCTAAAGCCAGCCCGTTGCCATCATCCCGCCTCGGGGGTGCAAGCTGCCGGCTAGCCAGAGAGGAAGGCATTCAGGCCGCAGCTGCTCGTTGCGTGGCTAGGCGCACCGATGAGTCCAGAAGAACCCTAAGTGTGCCTGTGCCTTGCCAGCCAGTGAGCAGCTGCCTTCAGTGCGAGGCAAGGTCAGGGCTTCTGCTCCAGTCCCCGGCTCCCATCCGCTCCCGTGGTTGCCCTGAGTTGTTAAAAAGAGGCAGCTAAAAATGACAGGAGGAGTTGGGCAGCCGAAGGGAGCGTCATCTCCATAACTTCAGAGGCCAGGCAGTTGGGGAGACACGAGGAGCTGGTAAAGTTGAGAGGCAACTTGTGGCCGATTGCTTCCCGTCATGGACGTGGGGCTTCCCTGTCGGGCCGATGTGGATGGTGAAATCGAAACGCTTGGTACTAGTCAGAGCTTTCAAATACACTGAATTTTGGCAATAAATATTTTGGCCCTTGGATCTTACACTGGGGCCAACGGAAGGTAAACTGACGTGTGTTGGACATGCAATCATCCACTGAGCATGATGGCTTCCTTACAGCTTCTTTATACCTGGCGGGGCTGAGCCAAGGGGCTAGAGGACAGAGTGAACCACTCGTGTTTACTTGGGGAGTGGTCACTGCTTTGTCCACCACGCCAAGGCTCACACAACCTAGCTTACAGAAAGCAGGGAATGGGTGGGAAGCATTAGCCTGTGTCCGAAAGTACGCTGCGTTTCCAGCAAGTCAGGAAGTGTTGCTGCACTAGGAGTCTCGTACCTGCCAATCGTCTGCATCCAAAGCAGCGCCATTCCTGCTGACTTGGTTGCTTTCTTTCATCCATTGTCTGTCTAGCTGGTTGTTTGCTCTGGGTTGTCTTGGGCCCATGAAGGCATATTATCACGAGGTCCTGCCTGTCCCTCCAGCTGCAGCTTCACTAGGGCAACAGTCCCAGCCCAGTGGGCCAGAATTACTCCTCCAATTGCTGTGTGGCCCAGGGAAATAAATGTTCTCAAATAAAAAGCTCGGCACATCTTGCTTTCTGCACGGACCGCATTGCCCGCCCTGGCCAAAGGCTCCAAGAAGCAAAGGTGAATCCCCCCTCCACCCGTCCCCCGGTTCTAAAAGGGCAGCGGGGCCGTCTCCACACGCCAAGCCTAAATGCACCATTTTCACAGATCTTCTCATCAATGTGTCAAGACCAGCGAGTGCTGAGACCCGCATTGGAAATGGGGAGGGCGACTCCCTCCCGCCAGCGTCCCAAAGCATCTCGAACGTAGCCCGTGCAGTTTGTTGGGTCACGAGCTTCGATTAGCGTTTGATTCTGGCTGGGGCAACCCACAAGCGGCTTCCCAGTAGACGGACAGGACTCCTCTTCCAAAGCGCATAAAAATCTGGACTGGTAACACACAGTGGGGAAGAGAGCCTGGCAAAGGCTGAATAGGGAGGTGTTAATTCAACCCCCATCTCGGTGCTGGTTCTACCCAGCCTGTGTCAGGGGGAGAAGGCGGCTTGTGATAAGGCGTGACGCAGACCTGCCACAGATCTCCTGTGCCGGCCCCAGCCTGCCTCTTTCCCTCTCCATCTCGTCTCTCCATCGGGAAAGGGGGGTGATGATACCAACATGCCAGGGCTGTTGGGAGTCGCTGTTAGATGCTGCAGGGTGCTTGGAAATCCTCCTACAGAGAGCGCGAAGGGGGGAGTAAGTGTTAGTCTGTCGCCTGTCCGGGCGAAGTGCTCGGCGATGAAAGGAGGTGGGCGGGGTGAGATTCAGATTGTCGGCACAAACTGTGCCCTGGGTAATATCTGCCCTGAGAGCTGAACCAGGGAGAGGAGGGCGGCTGGAGCAAATGTACCTCCTGGGAGACCGAGGGGCCGTTCGTTAGCTTTCGAAAGGGACCCTGAGTTCCCCCACTCTAGTGTGCATGCGCTGCAGGCCTAGCACCCGCTGATGGCCACAGGATTAGGCACACGTATGCGTTCTTTCTTTTCCCTGCTGAAAGATGGCCTTTTGGATCCTGCAGGTTTTTGGTTCATCTCCTGGGATCCAGGAGCCAGGATCCACAGACTTACCCATAGCTCCCAGATAGATCAGCATACAGGAATTCCTTAAAGGCCCCGGAGGCTGTCATCCATGCTCGGATATAAATACGTAAGGCAACAGATTAGGAGCCTAAATAAACTTGGATGTTTATGGCTTTTAAAAGGCCAATGCTGAATTTTTTATTTTTTTAAAGCGATGGGCTTCTTGGACTGAATTCAAGGACAGCTGATGAGCCTGGATGGTGCCTTTACAATTCAAGGCAAATGGTCGGCTGATTTGGAGAGGAAAAAGGGGTTTTCTTGTTTTTGTTTTTAGGAGAAAATAAAAGGGCAGCCTACCGATTGCCTCTCCCTCCCCTGCTGCCAAAGCAGCAAGCGCCTGGTGTTGTATGCATAAGCTACTCCTTTGTGCAACATCTAAATAGTTAATTGTGTTTGAGGGAGATGTGCGGGCGAACGGCGAGACCACCCAGCACGAAACAGACAAGAAAGAGCAATCTCTGCAGTGTTTCAACAGAGAGTGAGCAAAGCTGTTTAAAAATATTTAATTTACTGCATTCCACACTGCTGATTATAAATTGGCCGCCCAGAGAAACGCTGCGGCGGGTGGGGAGGGATCCGGGAAGCATGAAATGAATTCTTGTGATTGGTTTGGGGGTTTGTTTTTTGTTTTTGTTTTTTTTAAATCTGCCTCTGCTGATTTGTTGTGAGCTTTAAACCTCAAGCTGCATTTGGGTTGCCAGGGGCATGTAAATACAGTAAATGTCATCCTTTTCAAAGATCGGGAGGCAGCAGAGTGCTGAAATCCGATCGGTTTGCTAGCTGCTGGGCTGTGAGATTGCATGTTGGTCATCAAAGTCTCCCTGCAATCAAAGGGCCTACCGGAGTCCTGTTACGTTTCACAGGCTCCTCAATTAGACTTGGGGTGTGTTGGGTTTTGCTCTCGTGTTGGTCCGTTGTCAGCGGCACCACAATATTCTGGTGGCCTTTGGCATGCAAAGCACCGGGGCGTGCCCCCCTCTGAGAGTCAGCTGGTTGGAGTGCACTGTGCGTTTTTCAAACCAGTTTCTCTCTGACACCCCAGGGCAGGACTAGCTTTTAGGGCTCAGCCTATGGGGTTGACTCCAATTTTCATTTTTTTTTCCACTTCAAAGAAACCTTTGAAAGGAATAAAATTCTTCTTGGGCTCCCCTTGCCCGGTGTGGCATTGGTGGGAAAGCTGTTGGTGCTGTTCCAGTGAGTGTCAAAGAGACGTTATCAAGCAAAGCCGACTTTAAACCTTTGCCACATGAGATTTGATGCGAGTTCAGTGGAAGGGGGGCCGGACCATCGACCTGTCTTGAGTGATAACCATGCTGGGGAGGCTGTGATCAGGTGGCCTCTTTCAACCTGATTAGGTGAGGCGTCTGCTTGGAGAGCCAGCAACGCTTCCAGTTTGTGTTGTGTAAAAATCGTTTCTGATAGCGTGGAAACTTCTTGTGTGACCTCAGGCTGGCCCGCATGTCTCTGGGATGGCCCCGGGGTGCCTGGTGATAGCAGAGCCCGGATGAATACTAGCCCACTGTTGGTTATTCTGATTTATTATTTATATTATGCTAGCCCCTACAAGCCCTAGGCATGGGCCAGGACCCCGTTGTGCCAGGCACTGCACAAACTCAGAACCGAAGGACAGTCCCTGCCCCAGAGAGCTGACAATCCAGGTGTAAGCCAGATGGATACTGACAGACAGATGGCAGTGAAGGAGACAAGGAGCTGGTGCTGGTCGGTGGGACAGGCTGTGGTCCCTGCACACCAGCAGCTTCTCCGTTGTCTGGTTTTTTTGCAGACCTCGTGGCACAAGCGAGGGCGGAGGAGGGATTTCAAGGAGGATAGTGAAGCAGCTCTGTGGGTGCTCACAGCGAGCTCCTTCCAAGCGGGGCAGCACGCTGGCCCTAATGCATGGCCTGTGGAGTGATTTGGGTTAGACGGTGCCTATCATGGGTCATTCCTCTTGATTTCACATCCCTTAAGCCATCCCTTGTAGATGTGGTATGAAACCAAACCATAAACCCCGCGAAGTGAAGGTGATTCTGAGTCCCTTGGTAGCTTGAGCCATTACCTGATCTGTTGAGGTTATTGTTATGGCGGATGTCACCAGGGGGCACTGTTACAGACAGTGTCTGAGCCCTTTTTCTTAGTGTGAGAGCAAGTGTTCAGTCTTGGGAAGACATGCCGTTTGGTGCAGAGGCAGGGATGCCTGGAGGGGGAGCTGTGTGAGCAGCTGCAGAGTTTGCTGTCTGCCATGGGCTCTGAATAGAGTCAGTGCTTGAGGCAGTTGCTCCCCAGCAAATAGACATTGGCAGCGAGCTGAGATCCCTGAAAAGGGAGATTTGCCTGTGTTCTGTTTGTGACCACCTCTGTCCCTGGCCTGGTGTAAATAAACCAGTTACACTTCGAATCTACCCTGACTCCCTAGCATGGATTTCTCCTTCACTGGAAAGCGAGAAAGGCCTGGACAGCTGCTACTCCTGGGCCAAGGGGCCAAAGGGCAGCTTCGTCTGGCATTGGTGGAGCAAACCAGTGCACTTGGTGAGAGCTTGGTTGTTATACAGCTGTTCCAGATGCTGAACTCCCATTTCCCCTGCCCTCACTTACATCTGTTACTGCCTGTTGCCTCCCAATTGCCAGGTGAGAATGATCGCTCCTTTCCCCTTTGTCGCATCCTTGTCTGTACATACAGGCAGTTCCCCTTCGTCCTGCTCTTTGGGAAGCTGCGTTCGTTAGTGGGTAAAGTAGGAGTCTGGGCAGCAGGACTCCTGGGTTCTTTTCCTGCTCCACCGCTGACTTGCTGGGTGACCCTGCACAAGGGAAACACGCTATCCAGGAGCCTCGCCTTTGCTTCTCTGGGCGGCACGGGGCCAGTCCATCCGCCGTTTGGTTCCAGGCCCAACGCGCCGAGCTGCCTCTCATGTTTGTGGCCCTCTGGGGAACGCCCGCCAATTTCAGAGCGTGTTAAAACCCAAGTAGGGCCCAGCTCTGCCAGCTGGGCATCCGCTGCTGGGCCAGCAGAATTCTGACCCGAGCTGAGCTGAATGGAGGGCTGGGGACACAGTTCAAATGTTACCAGCTCTCACCACATACCAACTCTTACTCCTGGGCTAAGACTCCCTCCCCTCCCTCCTTGCTGATGCAGAGGCTGGGTGGGCAGTGTGACGGGGTATTCCATCCCCACTCAGTCTAGACCCAGCTGTCCTGCCTCCATGCAGCTGCATGGCAGAATAAGAGACGCCCGGGCACTGGAACAGAACGGGGTCCCGTCTGTTTTCGATGGCTCGTGCTGGGTTTTTTGTAAGTCTCTTAGCTGCTCTTTGCATGGGCAGCATCCTGTGCTTGCGAGAGGGTCTCGCGCTTTGCTACGGTGAACCGTGCACAGCAGCAACGGTGGCTCCGTGAAATGGCATCTAAGCCCCAGCTCACGTGTCTCCTGACTCATGCTTTGACGCTTCATGTCTCCGTCCCAGGCCTGGGGCTGTGTCAGGCTTCCTGGCAAATTAACCCTCTCCATCGCAGATCTCAGACGCAGCTGGCTGATTGTAAACCCCTGTCGGGTAGGTTTCCGTGTCCCCATCTGACGGAGGAGGCGGCCCTGCCTAGCCGGTGTACTTAGCCACAGTCAAAGCCGGCGAGCCAGGTGTGGGACCCAGAAGTCCTACCCCCGACCTCTTCTAACTAGAGAGCTAATTCAGCTTGTTGCTGAGCGGAACGGGTCTGGATTTCAGCTGACATTTAAAGTGACCATATTTTGTATGCAGCCTCTTTCATGCCAAAGAATCTCAAAGCACCTTTGGCAACATTGGTTCTTCTTCCAGTGCTTGCTTGTGTCCATTCCACCACAGGCGTGCGCGCTGCCATGCACGGCTCCCAGAGCTCCTTTCCCCTTAGCAGGCCCCGTAGGGCCAGCTCTGGCACCCCCTGCACTCCATGCACATGCCATGGTATATGAGGCACTGTCGGCCCCATGCCCCCTCAGTCCCTCCTTTCTGCCCATGACGGTTGCTAGAACTGCCTGTGCTCTCATGGCAAGTGCTTTGTTCCCCTTGTTTTCTGCTCTAATTGTTTGTGTTAATTAGGTGGGTAGGTTCAGTAACTGTTAATACTGGTAGTTAGACGCTTCGGGGAGTCTGGTTGGAACTTTGCCGGGAGCGGGGTATGCCCAGGTTACCGGGCTTCAAACCATGCCTCTTGCGGGAAGGCTTTCCCACTCAGCGACCTCCACGCCAGCTGCCAGAAGTGCCTGGGGCAAGCCCATCGCAAGGAGAAGTGCAAGATCCACAAGGCTTTCAAACCTCGGCTCAGAAGGACAGAGGAGTCCACCTGAAGCCTTGCTCATGGAGGCAGCGCGTCGACCGGCTCCGCGCCAGCCCATTCAACTGCGGTCCTGAGCGCGGGGTCGGTATAGAGTGCACCATTGGCACCAGCCGCATCCCTGGCGCAGAAGAGGAGGCGGAAGCAGTGCTCAGAGTGCGGACACACCCCTGGGTCGAGCAACGGAGCCGGACAATGGAGACCCGCTCACTGGAGCCGGCGTCTCCACTCGGAGCCACCCGACTCCTGGGAAGGGGAGCCCCTCTGCACCTACCGGCCCCATCAACACTGGAGGCCTTACAGGCAGCAAAAGCCTTGGTGGCCGTGCCTCCGCCCTGACCTCCACTGAGGGAGAAGGGGCCCGTGTCGCAGGCTGTGCTGGGACACCGGGTGGCTCAGGAGATCCCCGGTGCAGGCAGGAAGATCTGCAGCAGGCCAGTTGCCCAGGGCGGAGCAGTCGGTGCAGCGCTGCTCCCCTAGAAGTCTCTCCAGGTCGCCAGAGCGCCCTGTGTTGAGGCGAGGAAGGCAGTCGCCCTCCCGACGCGGCTCAATCTCCGCACTGGGAGAAGTCTGCCCCAGGAGGCGGCAGTGGGGGGGTCGCCTGCGGGACACCATTCCCCAGACGGCACCCACCGTTCCCGCTCTCCCGCACCGAAGAGGTCACCTGCCCGAACCCGGTCGCCGGAGACAGACCCAGCACCAAGGGGCAAGCGCTGCCGCGAGCCCTCAGTACCTGGATGACGCTCCAGACACTCCAGCTCGTCGGAGCACGACTCGCGGTGCTGACCTCGGACCTTGTTGTCGTCAGTGTCGAGAGGACCCTCTCCAGGGCGACGGAGACACCCCCGGGTGGGGCAGCTCTCCCCTCAGCTCGGTACTGCACAGCAGGATTCTCCGAAACAGCCCCACCGTGGTCTGCAGATAGTGCCTCGGTGTCCCCTGGGGGCGGGTCGCCAGGCAAGACACCATCAACAAAGGCTGCCCGAGCCTCTGGTGCAGGTAGCCCCAGGATGGCCTCGGGGCAGTGGTCTCCCCAGTGGCCATATTGGGGTCCCTGGGGTTTTCCGGTAAGACTGGGACCAGTCCAGCCAGTCCTCAGGTGTGCACTCCATGCCACTGGAGCTGGGGAAGGGCCATCGTTCGCCCTCGGACCGCAATTCAGACCCATGGGAAGATCCCTCTATGGGGATCTCCCATCGGCAGGAAGGGGCCACCTCCTGCTGCACCCCTCCACTCCACCACCTCCTCTCCGGATGAAGCAGTGTCTCAGGGTCACTCAGCGTCCCTGGATGATTTTAGGACGCACCAGGAGCTGCTCAAAAGGGTGCTCTCCAACTTGGGGTTGGAGGTGGAGGAGCTAAAAGAGGCATTGGACAGTTTGTTTCACTTCCTCACAGCAGCTGCCGCAGCTCGGGGAGCCTTCCCCGTCCATGAAGGGCTTCTCAAGGTAGCAAAGGCCTTATGGCAAACCCCTTCATCCGTAGCCCTGGCATCTAAAGGGGCCGAGAAAAAATATGACGTCCCAGCCAAGGGGTTTGAATACCTGCTTACCCACCCCTTCCCTGAGACCCTGGTGATAGATGCGGCCAACCAGAGGGATAGACAGGACAACGAAAAACAAGGACAATAAAAAGCTAGCCCTGTTTGGGAGAAAAATGCATTCCACGGCAAGCCTGCAGTTTAGGGTTTCCAGTCAGCAGGCTCTCCTGGGCAGGTACAATTTTAACCTCTGGGACTCGCTGAGAAGCTTCGTGGATGCTCTGCCCTGGGACCAGGCGCTGGACTTCAACGCCACGGTAGAAAAGGGGATCCTAGTGGCCAGAGCAGCGCTTCAGGTGTTCTGGGATGTGGCTGATTCGGCAGGCAGGGCCATGGCCTCCGCCACCTGCATGTGCAGGTGCTCGTGGCTCCAATCCTCGGGGCTGTCCCAGGAGGTCCAGCAGCCCATCCAGGATCTCCCCGTCGATGGGTCGGCCTTGTTCTCACACCACACGGATGCAAAGCTGCACGGTCTGAAGGACTCAAGGGCCACGCTCTGCTCCCTGGACCTTTACACGCCCCACACCTCTAGGCGTCAGGCACGTCCCCAGGGCCAGCAACAGCACGGGTACCAGCCACAGCCGTTCACACCCTACAGACAGAGGGGTGGAAATAGGAGGTCTAGGAAATGCCATCCGCCCCCAAGTTCCTCCTCAGTCCCACAGCGAGGAACATCTATGCGGTCCGGTAACCAAAGGAGGCCATTTTGACGGTGCGCCCAAAGGTGGCGTCCCAGCCTGTTTCCTGGATCCCTCCCACCCCTTTGGGACAAGATTAGCTCACACTGCTGGATCCTGGGCACAGCCTTGGCGGGCTGTGCCTTCCAGCTTATGTCTACCTCTCCCAAAACCCTCCCACCCTGTCCCTCCAGGGACCCCTCTCACGAGCAACTCGTGCAAGACGTAGAGACTCCCCTCAGCCTGGGGCCGGTGGAAAAAGTCCCCCTGGACACGGCAGGAAGAGGTTTTTACTCGAGGTACCTCCTCATTCCCAAAGTGAAGGGGGGCCACAGCCCATATTAGACCTGCGCCATCTCAACAAAGAGCTCAAGAGACTCGAGTTTCGCATGGTCTCCCCAGCTGCCATAGTCCTGGAGACTGGCAGGCCCCCCTCGACCGCCAGGATGCATATTTTCATCTCTCTGTCCCCCCAGCCACAGGCGCTTCCTTCGCTTCACAGTGGCCGGCTCCCACTGCCAGTTACAGCTCAGCCCTTTGGCCTGTCCTCGGCCCCATGGTGGCGGCTGCACACCTGAGGCCCAAGGAGTCCACAATTGGCTGCTCAGAGGCAGGTCCAGGTCCCAGGTTCAGAGCAGTGTGAACCTGGCCTGCGCCGGCTGGGCCTGCTGGTAAACAAGCCAAGTCCACGTGGCCTCCCGTGCGGCCGAGACAGTTCGTCAGCGCCCTCCTGGACGCTTCCCAGGCCAGAGCCTTCCTGGCCCAGCCACCCTTCGACAATGTCCTCCATTATCAGCCGCCGCATCGACGCCTTGCAACAACGGCCAGCCCTGCCTGCAGCTGTTAGGCCCCATAGCGGCAGCACCTCCGTGGGGAGGCTGGCTTGCCGGAAGCTCCAGGCCACTTCAGTCGTGGCTGGTCTCGGTTTACAATCCAAACCAGCAACTCCTGGATTGGGTGGTCACAGCCCCCCAGGTCCTAGCCTCCCTGGATCGGGGAGGACCCCGCGGCAGTGCTGAGGGCTGTACCGTTCGAAGAGCTAATCCCCTCGGTTACCCTGATATCAGATGCCTCGGACATAGGGTGGGCCCATATCAGCGCTGACCTCGGCACACGGGGTCTGGTCGAGGGAAGAGAGACGCCTCCACATCAACGAGAAGGAGCCGCGGGCCATTCGCCGGGCGTGCCGTGTTCCTCTGCTTCATTGCGGGCAGGGCGGTGCACGTGCTGACAGACAACACAGCAGCCGGGTGCTGCATTGAGAGGCAGGGGGGAGCCCGTTTGCCAGCCATATGCGGGAAGCAATCCGCCTGTGGGACCTGACGTTGAGGCCCGATTTCCGCATGACGGCCTCTCCCCTCTGGGGGTGAGACAGGACGAGGCAGATCACCTCAGCAGGTCGTTCGTACCCCGCCACGACCGGTCGCTGCACCCAGAGGTGGCGTCTGTGATCTGCCAGAGATGTGGCTGTCCCCAGGGGACCGGTTCGCGTCAGCGGGGAACAAGAAATGCCCACAATTCTGCTCCCTCCGACTCAATCTCCGACGCCTTCTTCCTGCAACGACGGGGGAGCTTCATGTGCGCTCCCGCCTGTTCCCCTTCTATTGAGAATCAGGAGGGACAAGGTGGACGTTATCTTGATCGCTCCAGCCTGGCCACGCCGACACGGGTTCAGCATGCTGCTGGACCTCTCGATTGCCTCCCACTGGAGCTCCCGCGACGGCACGATCTGTCCCGGGATCATGGTCACTCGGACCTGGACTCCCTGCGCCTCACGGCCTGGAGGCTCCGTGGCTGGGCGAGGACGAACGAGCCTGTTCGGTGCAAATCCAGCAAGTCCTGCCGGGTTGCAGGAAGCCTTCCAGGCGGGTCATGGATCGAGCTAAGTGGAGGCAATTTACCTGCTGGGCGGAGTCCCAGGCTATCCTGCCTAGCTTCTCGCCAATACAGGCGATCCTGGAGTACTCGCTACAGCTAAAGCTCCAGGGACTGGCATGGGGTCCCTGAGGGCCCACCTAGAGGCTGTCAGCCTTCCATCAGCCGCAGGAGGGGAGATCACTTTTCTCCCATCCCATGTCGATCAGTTTCCTGAAGGGTGGAGAGGCTCTATCTACAGGTCCGTGACCCGCTGCTTCCCTGGGATCTCAATCTGGTCCTCTCACGGGCCCCCCTTTGAGCCCATGGCTTCATGCTCTCTGCTCCTGCTTTCTTGGAAGGTGACCTTCCTGGTGTCCTGCTCTTGGCTCTGCTTTGCTGATGCTGCCTCCCGAGGGCAAGGGGCCATTTCCAGTTCCCAGCTGCTGGGACGGGGAAGGAGTTTTTCCTACCTCCCCGCCTCAGCTTCAGGCCTTAGGTCCCTGCTCTGGCAGACCTGGAAATGGAGCAAATCCCCTTCCTTTCTGGGTGGTTCCCGCCCGGGACTGCGTCGCCTCTGATCCTCGCAAGCCAGGGTAAGGTTTGCTGCATCCAGGCAGATGGCAAAGCAAGCTCCTCCTCTACCAAGCCCTCCTTGGCACCTTCTCTAGAGCTCCTGCGCACACGCCGCCATCGCTCCAGGGTTATGGCCTGGGGAACTCACTGCCACAAGATATTCTAGAGGCCAAGCACCTAGTAGGATTCAAACTGGCACTGGACATTGGAGCCACCAAGCCAAGCATCAACCATCAGCAGGACCCAGAGGAGAGGGGGAGTACCCCTGGGCAGTGACTGTTGGGTGGGTGGAGCAGGTTTCCCCAAAGCCAGGTTATCCCGTGACCACCCTCTGCAGCCAGGACCAGCTACTGGGCTGGTCCCATCAGGTGAGCCATTGCCAAGGCTCTGCGGATCTGATCCAAAGCAGTATCCAGGCGCAGACTTCAAGCTGCTCCGGTTTCTAAGGGGGGTCTCGCGAATGGCTGGGCGTGGTGCTTTCCTGAGAGGTGCTGAGCGCCTTCCCCTCGGCTTTTTGCAGAGAGGCAGGCGCTCATGGGAACAGGCGTGCCGCGGGCCACAACCTGCCCCCGCTGTTCATCTCTCCCGCCTGCCCCCCGCACGGCCCTGCCTAGCCCAGAGCCAAGCGCCTGCCCTGATGTCACATCCACTTCGTGCCATCCGCAAACATCTTGCCCTGACCCCTGGTTAACTCCTCGCCAGGGGTCACGGGCTCCGGCTTCCCCTTTCCTGGCGTTCCTCTCGCCTGCTGAGCCGGCTGCTGGCAGGGGCTCGCCGGCACAATGAGGGATCTGCCGGGAACAAGTGAGCCAGATCGCTTACAAATTAATTGGGAGTTAAACGGACGGAGAAAATGAGAAACATGCTGCTTTGCAGAGCCGGGCCTTGGCTGGGGATCAAGAGGAATCCATCATACCCCCCCCCTTTGGGGGAGGCAGGGGGCTGCGTGTCCTTTGTGGTGCTGGGGGGGAGGGGTGTCAGCAGCGCTCCCCCAGGGGCTACGGCCTCTCCTGCCAATTCAATTGCTCACGAACAAACCAAGCCGGGGGCTGCAGGCAAGTGGAACTGGGATGGGGAGACGTGCACCTCCAAGGGGGGGCTCACAAGCCGTACTGGGGCAGCTTCCCAGTTTGAACCAGTTTGGGAGTGTGGTCAGTGGCGGCTTGGCAAGGGCGTGTCCCAGGAGCCTGTTGCCCTGAAGGGCCCCAGGGCAGGTGGGTTGACATTCACCCCAAGCAGAGGGCAGCCCCAAAGGCAGGGCTTGGCTCCGTTCCCGTGGTGCCTACCCTGAGCTATGGGCAGGGCCCAGGACAAACTTGAAACATGGGCCCCCTCCCACAAACATACCTGTGGGGCGCAGCCTGGGCTGGGCCCCGCAGGGCCTCCAGGCTCTGGTAAAGTGCACCCTTCCCCACCTCCCGCTGTCCGGACGGGCCTGGTCCAAAGGCCACTGGACCCAGCCCAGGGTCTGCCCGGCACGTCTGAGGCCTTGGGACCCAAGCCTTGCCCTCTGCTGCCCTCCCGCTGGCCTAGTGGCAGTCCCTGAAAGGTGAAGCCACCTCCAGGGTGGAGCCGCTGTAAGGCGCTGGGCCAGGAGGAGAACACAAGGCTCCGGTCCAGTCAGCGACACGCCCTGCTCCAGACAAGGGCTGAGATTTCCAGGGGCTGGGGGGTTCCCAGCCATGTTCATGGCATGACCCCCCCCCCTTCTCTGTCTCACCGGTCCTCTGCCCATGCCATCTCCCCAGGCTGCCCGGAGGTGCCAGGCTCCAAACTCGCCCTGCTAGCCAGGGGAGTTGGGGGCCTGAAAACCTTTGTGGGTCTGCTTCTGGCTTCCGCGGGTTGTTAATGGCTGCCTGGGAGGACTCTGAGCCCGTAAGCAGAATCTGGGCTGAGCCCGTTCCCACAGGGCGCCAGACCTGGCTCGTGGAGGCTCATGCCGGGGCCCGGCGTGCTCTGCTGGGTCCCACTCCATGCGCTGCGGGATGGGGACCTGGGAACGGCTGTGCCCCTGCCAGGACACCACTGCCTGCGCAGCGACCCAGCCCGCGGGAGACGGCTGCTTCCCACGCCTTGCTCTTGAACCTGGGATCGTGCCATGCGCCGGGGCGGGATGGGGGCAGCAGGGACGTTCCCTGGTGCAGGACAGTCCTGGGCTCTGCCCTGAGGCTTGGACGGGCGGCTCCGCTGGGGGATTCGTGATGGGTGGACAGACACAGGGAACAGGTGATGGTGCCGCATGGTGCCCACCCACCTGGAGCCCGGGCTCTGCTGCTCACGCTACAGCAATTCCTGCTTTCCGCTCCAGAGAGGCCCGGTTTGGGGCCTGAAGAGCTGCCCAAGAGCCGTCACGCTTGCCCCGGCATTCCCTTCCCAGTGGGCACAGAGTGTTTTGCCTCCCCGCTGCCACCTCTGCTTCGGGGCCTTTGGGTCTGTGCCTGACAAGACCCTGCCTTCGTTTTCTACCTTCCTGTGCCACGGAGCAGCCACCCGCCCTTCCACGGAGACCTGCTCGCTGGGGTTGGGGCCAGCAGGCAGCGAGCTGCCCTGGGGGGCCAATCGGCAGGACGGTGTGGCTGTAAGGGGGTGAGATAAGCCAGGAGGCAAAGCAGGGGTGAGAAATGAGGGCAAAGAGGCTGGGCTAGTGTCTTGGGTCACGGGGCTAGCAAAAGGGAGCCAGCAAGGAGAGGCAGCCAGAATCTGTCGTCGGCACCGGCTGCTAAGAACATCATGTCTGTGTCGCTCTGCCGGGGTGTGCGTGTCTCTCTCTCTCTGCTGGGGGCTGTCTGTCTGTCTGTCTGTCTCTACGTGGGTGGCGTAGGTTAGCCCTCTTCCAAAGCTAAGTCAAAAGCACGCAAACGGAAGCTCCGGGCTTGTTTCTGCCATGCCCCTGATGGGGAGCGGAGGGGGGGCCATGCTGGGGGGCGTGAGGCTGGCGGAGGAGCAATAAGATAAAGACTTTGTTTTCCCAGGCTCAGGGAGTGGCCGGGCGGCCACCCAGGGCTACGGGGGGATCTGCCTCCACTCCCGACCCCGGCACGTTCACCAAGCACCTCCCAGATTTGTCTCCTGCTGCTTTCCTGACCCACGAGCAATTTCTTCCCCGGTAAAACAGCCTCAGTCGCTGCGTTCCTCTGCCTGGCTGAGCTGTGACAGGGCAACCGCGGTTGCAAAAATGGCCGGGCCGGGTTTGCCCTAGCCCAGAGGGGTGGTGGGAGTTAGCTGGCGGCTCCTGCTGTGAAGACATGAGGCCCCGGCGTGTTTGTCAACGGGCGCAGGCCTGGCCCAGGTCCTTAGCGGGGCTCTGCGGTGTCACGGCCCTGCCATGCTGATTTGCAGCTGCTGAGGATCCGGCCCAGGGGTTATCGGCCTGGATATGGGGCAGGGACTCCTTGGGGCCCACTGTGTATCCTGGCCTCCCTGGCACTGCCCGCTGGCCCATCTGTGCCTGGCTAACTCCGCGGAGCAGCTTTGTCCGGCTGCCCTTGTCTCCGCCTGTCCTGCGAATGGAGACCCCTGGGCCCGAGGAACCAGCCCCGGGCTCACCCTCCTGCCCAGCACATGCTGCTCCAACTGCTGCGGCAGGGCCGGTGACTCCCTGGACATCAGCTCCCCAGCCATGGGGGGGCACTCGGGCAGGGCAGGAAACTGGGCCCCAGCATGGGCTATTCACAGCACCAGGGTTTGCCAGGACTGGGGGGGCTGCTGGAGGAGTTTCCTGGCCACCGCCCCCCCACATCCCGAACCAGCCCCCCAGAGAAGCCCCCAAAGATGACAAAAGGGCCTGGTTGGGCCCCTGCCACCTGCTCGCTCCCCCCATATCCCGGGAAAAAGGGCCAAACAAAGAGCCTCAGCGGTGCAAAGGGACCCATTCGTTAGCGCACAAAGGAAGAAAGAAAGCCATTAGCATAATTAATCCGGGGGCTGGCGGTGTGTGGCAGACCCTGCTGGCTGGGGGGGGACTCCTGGCCCCACCTCCATGCACTAATGGCTGCTAAGATGTTTTAAGCTCTGTAAACAGACCCCACCCCCGGCCGGGTGCCAGGGGACAATGCCACCCCCCCCCCCCCATTGGTTTGTCTGTGGTGGCCACAGCAGATCCCCTGGGCAGACACCCGTCAGCCGCTCACACACAGCTGTGCCCGTCGCCAGCGGCTGGGGAGCCAGCAGAGGGGGGATGATACCCAGGGAGAAATCTGTCCTTGGGCCCCACCCCTGCCCAGTCCTGCCAGCTGCCTGCATGTGAGTGGGGGCTGCAGCCCTGGACCTGGCTGGTGTCCTGGGAGCCAGGGAGCCGGTGGTAAGGGGGAAGCCACCCCATTATGCAGCCTGGGAGCATGGCCGGCTGCACTAGGCTATCCCACAGCTGCCCGGCCTGAGGGGGTGAGCCCCCTTTCCCCAGCAGTTCAGTGGGGTGCAGCTAGAGCCCCCAACCCTCCCCTCACGGTGTCACCAGCCAGGCTCGAAGCCCTGGGCTGCAGCCGGGAGCCTCTGCTGCCCACCCTCAAGAGAGAAGCTCCTCCAGCGGGCAGCTGTTGTAGGCTTTTATCTTTCAATGTGGAGCAGCCACCAGAAGGGCATATGTGAGGCATCCCCAGGAGCTGTGCAAACAAATCCAGTGCAGACTCCTTGTTTTCTTGTGTAAGTGAGATCGAGGTGGAGAGATTTCCCCTTTACGGCTGACAGTGGTGTAGCTCTGCTTAGTGGGGCGTAAGTGGACTCCATTGTTCTAGTTTCTTGAAGTGACTGTCCTGAAACGTGGACTATTGGACTGAAAATATCATGGTGAATTCTCTGTGTGTGAGTGAGGAATGGATGCGCAGGGCATAAAAAGACACTGACCTAAACTGCTCTGACAACAGAAGGGGGAGTAAAGCCCCTGACTGCCATCCGGCCCCGAAGGCTGAAGAACACCTAGCCACGGCCTCACGTGCAAATAAACGGCCCTAACGTACAGAAGGATCCACCCTGGGAACACACAAAGTACAGCAATAAGAGCAGAGTCAGGCTTGCAAACAGCTGGTGATTAACAGCCACGCTGAGCTACAGGCAGCACGACACAGCCAGGCCCGGAGACTTACAGGAGGGCCGGCAAGTGTCAAAGATGGGTAAAAACACGGAAACGTTGGGGCTCGTTCTGCAATTGGCAGCAGGAGCATCGGCTTCGCGACCGGCAGAGGCCCGGCTCCCCCCTTGTGTCCAGCCTAGTTGGCTGGCGCGAGCACCGCGTAAAAGGCCGGGTCATTACAGCACAGCAGCTCGCAGCACTTTGGCGGGGCGTGTGGTGCGCCGGGTTCTGATGTTCACGTGCAGTGACTGCGGTGTGTGGCCGTGTCTCCCGCACTAAGATCCTGCTGGTTTTTTCTTTTACACGTGTAACAGGAGAGGGACCTGGGAGTGAACGGCGGGAGTGGGAGATGTCTGGCCCCGGGGGCTGCACTGCTGCCCCTCACTTGTAGCCGCCTGCCTGCTGCAGGTCCTCCGTGGCCCCCGGCGCTCACTCACACAGCGCCCACCGAGCCGGTGCAGCATTGTGGCGTGTTCCCTGCCCCCAGCCTGCCCGCACTGGGTGTGCCATGCGGCTCTCGGCGCTGGCACACGGCAGCCCCACGCTGGGGGAGGTGGAACAGTTCGTCTGCTGGGCAGCACTGCACAGCTTCCAAGCCCACAGCACGCCCGGGGCAATGTGGCCGAGCCGGCTCCGTTCTCTTCGGTCAAGGGTCTGTCCCCCCGTCAGCGCCGCCCCGAGGAGTGGGATTTTCTTACTCAATTCTCACCCTTTGGCGCTTTCAGACAGGCTGGGCCATGGTGCCCCCGGGGACCCGGCTTCTGCTCCAAACACGTTGTATTGGCCAGATGGGGGCACTGGAGCACCACTGCCTCTGCTTCTATTTGTAAACCAGGGAGTGGGTGGGCGCTAGCCCCCACATCGCTCAAGGCCTCTCCCCCAGCGTAAGGGGGGGAGTCACTGAGCCCAGGATACAACTAATTCCTTGGGACAACTAATGGAAGAACCAGGAAGGAGCGTGTGGGTCACAGGGCCAAACAAAGGAAACCAGAAGGGGACACGGAGCAGAGAACCCCAGACAGCGCCCACTGCTCCCCAAAGGTGTCTATGGAGCCAGCGGCCGCTGCCCAGGGGAACTCTGCTCGGATACGTGAACGGCTAGAGGAGCAGAGATAGGCCACACAGTTGCAGAGCCCCCCCCGGCCACCCTCCTCTCCCTGGTCCTGTAGACGGTGGTTTGGCCAGGGCCGGGAGGAGGTTGTCCAGGAGGTCCCCCAACTTCGTGGGGCCACGCATGGGGTGTGCGTAAATGAACGGGCCAGCCAGCCAGCACAGCCAGCACCTCAGCAGGAGGTTCTGCAGGAGCCGGAAGAGGGGCTGCAGCCTGGCGCACTCCAGGTACACGTGCGCCAGGGTCTCCCTCACGCCGCAGAAGGGGCAGGTGTCGGGGTGGGAGGTGAACCACGCCAGGTACACGCCCGTGCTCACGGCTCCGTGAAGGAGGTGCCAACTGATGTCCCCGGTGGGCCGTGGGGTCATGGTGGAGTACAGCCTGGCCCATCGGGGGTCCTCGACCTCCACAGGTGGCAAGAGGTCCCGCCACTTGGTGTCCGGGCGGGACACGAGGGTGCGGAAGTGAAGGGCGTGCAGCACAAGCGTGTACAGATGGGCCCTTGGCGCTTTTCAAAAGAGGACCAGCTGCAGGTCGGGCAGCCGGCTCAATGCGTGGGAAGAGGGAGGCCAAGGGGGCTCACGGGGCTGGGACCCAATGGTGAGCACCGGAGGGCCAGGGCTGGTGGGGGGGGCAGAGAGCACCCTCTTGCAAGATCCGCTCTAGGTAAGCCTGAGCAGTGCGGGACAAGGCTGCCTTCACCTCCTGGAGTATGCGCGGGGGGGTTCGAAGGGTGGAGAGCCCCCTGCACTGAGCCAGTGCCTAGGAGTCCGCCCAGCCCCCCCAGGCATAGTCCAGGAGATCTCAGATCCTGGTGAATCCTGCCAGGACCAACCTTCGTCGCACCGAGGGGGTCTCCGCCGCCTGCACACGCAGCTGGGGGCTGTAGCAGGGGTTCTACGAGGAGATCCTTCCCCTCAGGGACTGCAAGGGGCCTGGAGGCCAAGACCAGTCTCCAAGTCCGGAGGAGGTCCTGGTAGAAGACCGGCAGCTCGGAGAGGTCTCGCGGAAGACCTCTCGGGTGCAGATAAAGGAGCTGCCGGTCGTATCGGAGCCCTCGGAAGCGGCGGAGGAAGACATGCGCCAAGTGGCTCCACGCCGGACTACCTGCACCATAGAGGAGTCTCTGCAGGGCCTGGAGGCGGAAGGTGTGGACCTGGCTGCGGATGCAGCACAGGCCCTGCCCGCCCTCCTTCAGGGAGAAACTCAGGATCCCTGCAGAGACCCAGTGCAGTCCTGGCCAAAAGAACTCCCGAACTGTCTTCTGGAGGTGGGCCAGGAAACTCGGGGTCGGGACCAGAGTGTTGAGCCCGTGCCAGAGCATGGACAGGACCAGCTGGTCCTGCAAGTCTTGCCAGTTCTCCACCAGGGAGGATGGGTGCAGAAAGGTAGACGCCCAGATAGAGCAGCGGACCTGCGCTCCACCGGATGGCTTGAAGCGCGAGTGGGAGGGAGCTCGTCCGCCAGCGGGCCCCTACCGTCAGGCCAGAGCTCTCGGCCCAGTTGACCCGGGCGGAGGAGGCTGCCAAGTAGACAGCTACGTCGGCAGCGTACGCTGACAGGACCAACCTCAGCTCCGGCTCACGGAGCACCAACCCCGTCAGCCTCCGGCGGAGGAGACAGAGGAAGGGCTGGCTAGCCAGAGCGTATAGCTGGCCCGACAGTGGGCAGCCTTGGTGCACTCCTCGCCTGAAGCTGACCGGTTCCGTCAGGGTCCAGTTGAGCTTGACCAGGCACTCTGCGGAAGCGTACAGCAGCCGGAGAAATCCCACAAAGCGGAGCCCAAAGCCGAACGCCTGCAGGGTGCCCAGCAGCTACCCGTGGCCCATCCTGTTGAGTGTCTTCTCCTGGTCCAGGGACAGGAGGGCGAGGGACAGGCCATCCCTACACCCGAGCTCTAGGAGGTCCCGGACCAGATAGAGGTTATCAAAGATCATGCAGCCTTGGACAGTGTAGGTCGGGTCGGGGTGGACCACGTCCTGCAGCACAGACTCCTGCTGCAGCGAGAGGCCCTTGGCTAAGATTTTATAGTCCGTGCTGAGGAGCGAGCCGGGACACCAGTTCCGAAGGTTGCAGAGGTCCCCCTTCTTGGGCAGCAAGGCAAGCACGGCCCACCTGCACAAGAGGGGGAGCTCTCCTCTGGCCTCAGACTCGCTGGGCACGAAGGGCCATGTTTTGGGGTCCTAGCCAGTGCCTTGCCATGATGCCACTAGACCAATCCACGCTCCCCCTCCACGCCAAGGGTGTATGTGTGCTGCCCTAGAGCCCTGCAGGCAGCTAGAGGAGCATCTCCAAGGGCAGCGTAGAGCCTATGACATGCAGTTGAACAGTTCTGATTCCAGCCAGCAGAGGGCAGCAATGATGCACAGCAGCCAAGGGGCTAATCCTGCTGCCTGCCAGCGGTGCCGTGGGGATAAATACGTACGTCTTCATGGGCAGAAGAGGGAAAGGAGGCGCTAGCCAGGCCGCTGGAAGGACAGGCCACGCCGTTTGTTGTCACTGGGCTGTTGAGCGAGGACACATGGCGCCGGCTGGGGGCGCTGGGTGGATGGGCTCTCATGGGGAATCAGAGGCTGGCAAGCTGGGGGCATGGCAGAGGTGCCCACCATAAGGCCAACATCCTTGTTGTGCTGTGAGGCTCCCCCGGGCCAGTGGAGATGCCACGGGGGCGTTGCCGTGAGGGCCCCCGTCCCTCGGTGTGCTCACACTGCCCCCGGTGTTTAGAGCGCTGCCCGGGGTGGGGCCATGCAAGGGGGGGACACGGTGACATGGCCAGGGGGATGTGAGCTGGACTCACAACAGGCCGGCTGCCTGGTGGCCATCAACCTCTCCCCACAGGGAGAGGGGTGGCTGTGGACCACGGTTAGATCCAGTGCCAGTGTTAACATGGCACCGTGCCCCCTTGGTGCCCAATCCATGCCAGGCAGGGCTGGCCCTGCAGGAATCTGGTCCCTGGCATCTCTCCCCAGCACACGGCCACATGTGGCGTACGGCGGCGTCCAAGGCCACGGAGGTGGCATCCTTCTGAAGGCCAGGGTTGGCCAGTGGCCCCTCTCCTAGCCAGCCACAGCCCCCGGGCGATTCCAGCCCTTAGTGTGCAGCAAGGCACAGCGGGGCAGGCGTCCTGGTCCCCAGCCCCTGGGTGTGGGGTGGCTGGCGGTGGGGAGCGCTGCACACACGCAGCGAGCTGGGACCCAAGCCGGGAGCTGGCGGGGCTGGATTTCAGGGCGATCGGCTGAACCAGGGCGTCAGGGAGGGCGTGGCCAGGACGCTGGGCGTGGCAGGTGGCGGCAGGTGCCCTGCAGCTTCGGGGTCGCTCCGTGTCTCACACACGTTGGGTTTCCAGCTCAGCCGTCAGTGGGCGTGGAAGGAAGGGGAGGGGCTTGATCAAGGTAGGTTGGGGTGGATGTGGGTTCACTTCCTGTCCTAAACTGTCGGGCTCTGCTGCAAGGTGCTGTTCAGGAGCCACCTACCCCTGTCTCGCTGGTGTGAATTGGCCACTCCCAGGGGACATGGGTGCTGGCTCTGACCCAGTAGCACCCACTGGCTACGATCTTCCGTGAATGCCACCGTTCGTTGGGCATTGGGTCAATTACTCCCCAGATGTCTTTGTGGAGCCCTGGTCCGTGGTTTCTAGCCGCTGTATTTCACCCAGGAGGAGGCGCTATTTCCCGGCTGGTTGGGGGGTCCATCAGTCCCGTGTCTCATTACCCTGCGCTTTGTGTCCTTAGCCTGCCAAGTGCCGTGACTGGGAGATGACCCCTCCGGGAGATGATCGGCGTAGCTGCTCTGCCCATACCCAGAGCTGCTGGAGTCCTCCTGAGGAGGGGGACTCTGTCCCAGCCTCTGGGGACCACACAGAGTCCCTGCACCTCGCACTTCCCATGTTTGCTCCTCGTTCCTGGGGCTGTAGCTGGAGACCCAAAGGGGCCTTGGCCTTCCCCCCTCGGCCTCCACCCAGTAACTGATGGCAAACAGCAACTCTGGGGCAGCGAAGAGTCAAGGTCTCTCTTGTTCGCCGCCGGCGGCCCCAGAGGCTGTCGGCAAGATCCTGCTCCAGGTCCTGTTGTCTCCAGGCGTGTGTGACACCGCCTGCCGCCGTGGAGCATCGTCCGTCCAGATGGACCGACACGGCCCTTTCCATGGAGGGGTGGGGGAGAGGACCTCATAGATTCCTGCATCTCAAGGCCAGTGGGGACCAGTGTGACCGTGGAGTCTGGCCCCCGAATCGCTCAGGCCAGAGACGTCCCAAAGCAAGCCTTGGCACAGAGCTGTTAGCAAAACGTCCAGCCTGGCTTGAGATATTGCCAGGGACAGCGAACTGCCACACCCCCTGGGACATGGGTCCAGGGGTTCATTCCTCACCGGTGCGCGGGTCCCCGTATTTCCAGTCAGGAGCGGGTTCACTTAAGCTGCCAGCCACCGGCTCATGTTAGACTTTCCTCGGCTAGGCTGAAGAGCCCGTTATTAAAGGTGTGTTCCCCTCGCAGGGCTCTAGAGCGTCAGCAAGTCGCTTCTGCACCTTCGCTATGTGGCGCCAAATGGATCGAGCTCTGTGAGTCTGGCACCAGCCGGCAGGTCTCGGAGCCATTAGCCAGGCTCTGACCCCTCCAACTGATCAACATCCTTCCTGAGCTGTGGGCACCAGACCCAGACACGCAGGCGCCCGCAGCCGTCGCACCAGGCCAAACACAGGTCACATAACCTCTCTGTGTTCCTACACGGGATTCTCACCCATGCATCCCAAGGCCTCATTAGCTCTTTCGGTCACACGGGGGGCTCACGTTCTGCTGATTCTCCGCCACAGCCCCTCAAGTCATTGCCCGAGGCCCTGTGTCCCAGGCGAGCGGCCCTGGGCCGGTAGGTGCGCCCAGCGTTCTGTGCTGGGTAAATCAGCATTGAGCTGTATTCAAACCCGAGTGTTTGCTTGCCCCTGGTTTACCGTGCCCTCCTCTGGTCACATCCCCCATTGCGGTGGTGTCGGGGGGCTGCCCTGCCTCGAGTCCATTCCTATTCCGGGCAGAGCCATGCCTGGTGCCAGGGTGACCGATAGTCTTCAAGCAGCCCCGGTTGCCATCGGGTTCGGGCCTAAGCCCCTTCTGAGCTGGCTGGGGTTAGGAAACAGCTTCCGGGGGCAAGTTATGCCAGATTTCTCCACACGGGGGTTTCTTGCACCTTCCTCCAAGTAGTTAGTGTTTGCCACCGGTGGAGACCAGATCCCGGCCGAGACCGACCATGGGGCTGACGCTGTGGGGCCAGGGGGCTGGTGGTAGCCCAGCCCAGCACTCACAGCTGGAAGGAGGGAATTACAGGCATTAGCCGGTGCCCGTCACCATGGCCTCTGGCTGCATTGTGCACGGCTTGAGTTGGGCCATTAACTTTCCCAGTCAGACGAGCGAAGCCTGCAGAGGGGAAGGGTCGGGTGGGGCCTCTGCGATGGAGACGTGGCTTAGCAGGGAGCGGGGCTTTAGGCCACGTGCGGTCGTGGAGAGCAGGGCTTTATCTCGGGGAGCAGGGGCTGCACCCTCCCCCCTGCACCCCAGGAGCTGGCTGCCCTGCCCTCGGGACAGCTTCTGGGCTGCCGCCACCTCCATCCTGGGGGGCCAAGGTGAAGGCCTGCAGCCCCGTGAGCCCCAGGCCCGCTCCCCCAGGTCACGGCTGCTTCCCGGCCGGCTGGGCTGGCCAGTTGGACACAGCTGACAGGAGCAAAGGTGGAGGAGGCCAAGCCGCCTGGAGCAAGCCGGGCCGAGGAGGCTGCTGGCCACGAGGGGTCTGAGACCAGAGCTTAGGGCCCAGGTCTGGGGGGGCAGAGCAGCTGCCCCCATCGCTGAGTGGGATTGCGTCCATCTGGCGCCCTTCCCCAGCAGCACTGGAGCGGCAGGGCTGGAGCGCTCCAGTCACTGCAGGGCGGGGGCGGCCCAGGGAGGCGGAGGCCTGGCCTGGCCTGTAAATGGTCCGTCTGGGAGCAGCGGAGACCCCTCGGCGGCGTCTAACGCGCCTGCCTGGGCCTGGGCTCTGACCCCAGCGGAGCCCGCTGCCCGTCAGACCCCAGGGCTGGGAAAGCGGGTGCATGTGTAGCCCTTCCTGAGAGAGGAACGGGGCCTGCTGGCCCGGGCTGCGGCAGCTGGCCGTGGCCGTCTGCGCACAGCCGGGAAGGAGTGAAAACAACTGATCTCAGTCGCTGGCGGTCGGGCTGGGGAAAGGGGCATTTCTGCCGCAGACAGGGCTTTAATCAGGCCAGCTCCAAACCCTCGCCCCAGCGCGGCTCTTCCTGCCCTGCCGCTGGGCAGGGACGGTTCTAAGGTGCCATTTGGCCACGGTGATGAAGCTTCTTTGCGGCGCCCGCCCCCCACCCTCCTTTCCTTCCTTCCTGTGCATCTTGCCGCCGAAGGGGCGCTGAGCCGGCTGTCCGGAACCAGGAGAGCTCTGCTGTGCGGGGCACCAGCCCCCGGACTCCCCCGCCCACAAAGCTGAGTGATGGCCTGGGCCAGGCCATGGCTGCTGCTGGCATGGCACCATGGCAAGGCCCTCTCGCCCCATGGGTGCTGGCTCGCACCAGCAGCGCAGCTGCGGGGCTCCGGATGCATTTTGCCAAGGGTCTGCCCTTTGGAAGGGGCAGCCCCACTGTGCGTGTCAGCGGGGGGCCTGGGCATCCCAAGCCCTGGTCCCTGTCCCCCGCAGAGCCCCTTTCCAGTGGGGTGCCCCCTTCCCCTCCGCCCCGGGCGTCTGTCCCACCCCGCTGGCTGCAAAGCTGGGCCAGACCCAGCCGCCTTCCACTCCTGCCGGGGGTGCTGCTTCCCCTGGGCCCAGCCTTCGGGGGGGCCGGGGGCGGAGGGTTTTCTTTGCCCTGGTCTGTTGCAACTTTCCTAGTGTTTCTTCTGGAGCCCAGGGAACGCTCCAGGGCCAAGCCCGGGCGCTCTTTCATCCTCCCCCTTCCCGGGGAGCCCCTGCTCCGGGGGGCGTTCGGTCCCCACCCCTCGCTAGGGACGTTCGCAGCTGGCTCCCCGGGGCCGTGCGCTCGCCGCGCTCACGAAAGGGGCAGGCGGGGGAGCCGAATTCCTCTTCCCTGCAGCTTTTCTTCCGCCTCCCGCCCCTGCCCGCACGGATCCGGGGCGGGGGCGGCCTGGGTGGTCTCCCCGCGGCTCCGCTTTGCGGAGCTGTTGCTTAGCAGCTAATAACAGGCGCGGTCTGCAAAGTGAGTTGCCTCCTCCGCAGCCAATGGGAGCCCGAGGGCGCGTTCCCGGCGCCCCCCGCCCCGCGGGCTGGGCGGGAGGCTGCGGCTCGCCCGCGCCACACGCTGCTGGGGCCGGAGCGGCGCTGGCGGTCGGAGCCGAGCGAGGGAGCGCGGCGCGGCGCGGCTCGGCGCGGCCGCTCGCATGGCCCCGGGGCCGGCCCCATGATGCGCGCCGGGGAGACCCGCAGCGGAGCGGAGCCGTCGGACGCTGGCGCTCGCCGCCGCCTGGATTACACCGGACCATG
>ML675643.1:11395660-11421955 GCA_007922155.1 Mesoclemmys tuberculata
GGAGGAGACGCCCGGCCGCGGCCCGCGACCCCCGAGCGCGGCGTTCGTCGCCCTCGCCCGGCCTGCCCGGCACGGCGCCTGCGAAGGGCCGCCGGGGCCGGCCGGGAGCCGCGCGGAAAGGGCCCTAGAGCGGCCCCTGCTCGCGGCGCGCTCGGCCCGGATCCCGCCCGCCGCGCCCTGCCTCGCCCCGCGGCCCCAGCCGGCCGAGGCGGGAGCCACCTGCGGGCCCGCCCCGCTCCGTGTGCGGTCCGCGGCCGCGCGTGGCCTTCGGGCAACAGCAGAAGCGACTCTGCTGTGCGCGCGGCCTCCGAACCGCGCCTCCCCTGCGGGCCGTGCGTGCGGGGCCGCTGCGCACCTGCTTCCCGGCCGGGCGGAGGCCACGGGAGCGGCCCCATCCCGAGCCGCGGCGCCGCAGGCTCGCGGACGGAAACGCGCCCCATTTGCACGGCCGGGCCGCTTTGCAGACGGCTCTGCTGCGGGGACAAAGCGGGCTCCCCGCGCGGGAGGCGAGCCGGGCTGCGGCTCTCGGGATGGATGCGGGCTGGGGGCGGCGGGGCTTGAATCAAGGCTCATCCTGCTGCGAGCGCCGCCCTGTGCGGGGGCTAGAGGCCGGGGAAGGCGGGAGCTCCAGGCCGGAGATGCTCTGGGCGCCGGAGCGGTGCTCGGCGCTGGCCTGCGCGCCCCCCTCGCTGGCCCGTGTTTGCCCCCGAGGGCGCTTTGCGCTGCCAGGACGGTGTCGGGCCCCCTGACGTGAGCGGGGGCACACGACGGGCAGCGCGGGTTGGAGGGGCAGGCAGGGCCCGTCCTGCCTCACCTGCCGGCGTCGGGCTGCTCTTGCTGCTGCTCTGTGCCTCAGTTTCCCCTCTGCGGAATGCGGAGGATACCTTTTACCTGCCCGCCCGCGCGCTGCGGGATGGGGGGGCCTGCCTGGTGCTGCGGACCGGGGGGGTGCAGATGCCACGGAAGAGTGGTCGCTGCCCCCCCCGGCTCCGGGCGGGGCTGCACGTTGGGTCTGTGGGAGCGGGAGGCGTGGACCCTGGGCATTGCCGGGCGGGGGGCTTGGCCTGGGCCTTTCAGGGGCCTGGGAGGAATCGGGCCCCTTCGGTTCAATCAGGCCCAACCCGGCCAAGCTGGCCTCAGAACCTCCCCGCCGCCAGCATGACTGGGGGGGCCGGGCCGGCAAGGTGGGATGTGCTCAGGCACTTGCTAGCCCCCGCGGCCTGCACGTCGCCCGGACCCCTGCTCTTGCGAGGGCCTTGGCTGGGCAGAGTGTGGGGGGACCTCGCTCTCCTCTCTCCCACCCTGTACAAAAGCCCCTTGGCTGCCCCGGCTTGGCTGGCCCGTGGAGGTGGCTGGAGGATTGGGCCCTTGGCTAGCGAGTTTGGGAGGCTGGCGCAGGGGGTGGCTGGGATTCACGCCCTTCCGGAGCCCCCCAACGGAGGGAAACCTGCTTGAGGGGGTTTCCTGGCTCCGCACCCTGTCTGCTGCCTGGGAGCCAGGCTGGGGCCTGTGGGAAGGCAACCCAGGAGAGGGGCCTTTCATGAGAGAAGTTTGCCGGCCTCAGCTCCCATCCCTTCTCCCTTAGGGAGCTGCCCCTTCAGAGCCCATCTCCAGGGGCAGCCACAGGCAGCCTGGCGGGCGTTGGGCACGGGAGGGGTCATGGGTGGGCCCTCCGAGGAGGTGGTCAGGGCAAGGTGGCTCTCTGTGCTCAGTGGCTTCGTCGTAACCCCACCCCCGCTGGGACCCCTTTGCCCACCAGCAGAGCCCCTCTGCACTGGTTGGTGTCTGGGCAGCCCCCCTGACCACGGACACTCGCCCCCCCCCAAGGCTGACATGTGCCAGTGGCTTTGGCTCCTGACTCTGCTTGTGGGCAGTGACCGCCCCAAGGCCATGGCCCAGCTGGTCCCACGGGAACCCCAGGCCACGCTTAGCTCTCCATCCGCTGCCCCCCCGCCGGCTCTTGGGCTCTATGGCAGGGATCCCTGCACAGCCCAGCCCTCGCTCTGCTGAGCCAACTGCGCACATGCGGGGGGTGGGGAGGACTAGACCCTGGGAAGCCCGGCCCCCACCTCTCTGGCTCCATG
This sequence comes from Mesoclemmys tuberculata, assembly GCA_007922155.1. NCBI lineage: Eukaryota > Metazoa > Chordata > Testudines > Chelidae > Mesoclemmys > Mesoclemmys tuberculata. The sequence continues at coordinate 11,397,745 of ML675643.1, forward strand.
TGATGTGCTGTGCCGGGTGGACATGAGACAGACTGAAGGGGGGGGGTGCCCTGGAGCCATGGGCAATGGCAGCAGCTGATCAAGCCCCCACCATGTGGAGCAGGCGGCTGGGGCCTAAGGATTCTCCTGGAGGTGATGGACCCATGGGTTTGCCCCGCTGTTGTGCGGTGGAAGGAAGCAGGCCGGCCCCCGAACGCTGCGCCACCTGCGTGGAGCCTGCTCCAGGTTACAGCCAGTGCAGAGAAGAGCTATGAGAGGAGACTGGGACGCAGAACCAGGGCCAAGAGCGGGTCTGATCTTAGCTTTCTCAAAATACACCCCGGGGGGAAACACAGGGAGGGCGAAGCGCCCTGTAGGCTGAAGGGCGGTGCTGGCCCAAGAGCAAATGGACATAACCCGGCCATGGACAAATTCAGGCTGGGGAGCAGAAGCCAGTTTCCCCCCATCAGACAGGCAGGGGTCAGGAAGGGATTCCCCCTCCCCCGATGTATTCTGAGGTGGGTTTTTTATCTCCTTCCCTGGAGCTGGCCCTGGCTGGAGATAGGGCATTGGGCTGGGTGGGCACCGAGTGCTCACTCTCCTTCCCCTGCCCCTTCTTTCTCTGCCTGTGCCTCGCAGTAGTCTACAGTCCGCGCTTTGGTCTGGGTTAGCGTGCGGGGCTGGCTGGGGCGGGTGGCCTGGGATGTACAGGTGGCCAGCCAGGGTGATTGGGCGGCCCTTTACAGTCTGACCGAAGTTCCCTGGCCTCATTCTGCTGCCCCGGCGCAATGCCTGAGATACCGTCAGGCTGTCAAGGACCGCCTGCTGTCGGAAGAGCGGCTTGCTCTTGTTGCAAAGCACCAGCCTAGGAGGTGCCCGCTGGAGGAGCCTGTCCTGAGCACTCGCTGCCAGACATGGGACCCTCCCCCCGTGGAGATCGCAGGTCGGAAGGGTCGCCTCCCCCAGGCCACCGGTGGGGAACGCAGGCGCGTGGCGAGGGGATGAGAGACGGAAACTGCCCCGTGGCCAGGGGACGCAGGCCGTGCCCACGCTGGGGAAGGGGTGATTGACCAACCCATCCAACGGGGGCTGGGAAAAGAGACGGCAGCGCCCGTAAATTGGAAGCGACTGTGGAAATGTTCAATTAGGCACCTCTGAAGCAATTAGCTTCTTGCAGACTTTGAAATGCCCCGGCTGTGAGTGGTGTTACCTCTGGCCACCAGGCAGCTGTTCGGGTGGCTGGGCGAGTTTGCAGGGCCAGGGCGGGGCTGCCAGCCCCGGGAGAGCAGAGTCGAGCTCTGATTTATGGGGCCGAGGGCCGGGTCAGGGGAAGGCCGGGTTAGCCTCTAACTGGAGCATCCCAGCACCCTGTGTGGCAGCTTCCCCAGCCACCGGGCGTGGGGGAATCTCCCCCACTGGGGAAAGTCTCGCTGACCCCCCCAGCCTGCATGTAGGGCTAGGGCTGCTGAGCCTGGCGTCTGCGAATCAGCCTGGGGAGGGCGTGGCGGTGCTTAGGAAAGGGAAGAGGATGCGGGGAGGGAGGCAGCCATGGGGGGATAGGAGGGAAAGGGGAGGGACCGGGTGGAGGGGACAAGAAGGGGGCAGCCGTGGCTGGCTGGCAGGGTAATCTCAGGGTAGGGGTGGCTGTCAGGGAAATGGGAGTAGCCGGGGAAGGGGAGAAGCTGGGGCGGGTAGCCGTGGACAGATGGGGGCAGCCATGGTGGGATACTGGGGGTTAGCCGTGGGTCGCAGATGCCATTCCTAGGCCCATGCGGTTGGGAAGGCTGGGGGAAGCTGTCTGGCAGGCACTGGCCTGCGCCCTTCTCTGAGATCCCATGGGCGTCCCCCACCACCGTGCGGGGTGGCCCCATGGCTCCTGAGCTCCTGGGCAGCAGCACCCTCTGGAGGCCGAATCGGCCGAGGTGCCTTGCTGGGTCCATTGCACTGGCACCGTGCGCCCCGCTCAGCAGCCAGGACACCGGCCGTGGGAGCGGGCCCCAGGTGCAGTATAGGGTGGAGCTGGACGATCCAGGCACCCCCATGCGGCGCCCCTTGGAAGAGGGAAGAATCCACCTATCAAAGGGTCAGCGTGGGGGGGCTGGTGGGAGGCTTGCCCATGTTTTCGGAGCTATGCCCTGGCCTCTGCTCCCAGCTGGCCGGGGGGCCAGGAAAGCCCGTGGGAGGGGAGCGGCAGTGTCTGCAGCAGAGAGGCTGGGGGGTGAAAGATGCCTGGGTGGGCAGTGGGCAGGCTGGGTGGTCTTGTGGCTAGTGGTGGGCTCCAGAGAGGCCCCGAGGGTGCTAATGGCCAAGCAAGGGGCCAGGCTGCGGGGGGGGAGGACGGGGGTGCTGCATGGGATCGGCCGGGCTCCCAGCCAGAAAATGGGTATGGGGGGGGTCTTGCTCCAAACCAGTGCCCATGGACGCCGCGGAGCGCTAGCTCGGTGATGGGGGAGCAGGGCTGACGATGGGGAGGGATGTAGCCATGGGGTGCCCAATCTGGAGCGCCTTGATGCGGCGAGGGGGGACAGGAAGCTGTGTTGGGAAGAGCAGAACACCCGCCCTGAGACCCCGCTGCCTGCGGAAGGTAGCCCACGTCAGGCAGCCCCTACACCCAAAATGCTGTGGCCCTCTGGAGCCGGCGGTGGGGCCCCTGACCAGCGGGTGGCCTGGTGAGTGAGAGAGCTAGTCGCTTAGGCAGTGCATCCCCGGCTTGCCCGGGTCGCAAGGTCTCTTTTACTCCAAGGGCATTTTTGTGGAAGCTGCTTTGCGTTTGCTCATGGCCGGAACGTCGCCCTGATTCTCTGTGTCATGGTGCCTTGGCTCAGCTGCCCCTGCGTGTCCCCCCATTCTTTCTGCACGGGAGGGGGCGCCCCAGACGCCAGTCCAGGACCCCGGGCCCAGACAGCTCTCCTAAAACACCCGTCGCCTGCTCCAGTTGGCTGCAAGATCTGCTTTGTTTGCTCCGTCCGCTGTGACGTTCGCTCCAAAGCATCTTCTCCCTGCAGCCGCGGTGGGCTGGGAAAAGCTTTCTTGTCTGGGAGGGGGCCTTCGAGCCCGCTTCGTTGTCCAAAGCTGCGTGGGGTCAGAATTCTCTTATGAGGAGTGAGGAGGGGGATCTTCCTGGCTTTCTTCTCCACCCCCCTTTCCTCCTCCTCGAGTGACCAACGGCTTGCGTGTGATGGATGGGAAATCTGCTGATATTTTAAAAAATACCCCAGCCCGGCGGCAGTTTTGTAGGGCTGCCCCGTCTTAAGTTTGGGTGTTTTTAGTGGGGAGGGGGGCCGAGAAGACAGTTTTATTATCCGCTTCCTCCTCGGGCCTGGCGAAGTGGCCCAGGTTCAAAAACTCCATTTCTCGCCTGACTGCAGCCGCCGTGTGGAAACACTCAGCCATTGAGCGGCCGATGAATGCGCAGCTCGGCCCCGCGGGAAGCCACATTAGCAAGCAGAGGAGGGCCTGACGCACCCATTTTTCACAGCCGCCAACAGAGGGGCTGATTAGCATAATTAGCCCGGGCAGCCCCATACATATGGAAATGGCAAGTGCCTAAATGCCAACACCAGTGGAAATTTATGTCAACGCTGACAGGAGTCTGAGCTGTGAATAGCTCCCAACCGAATCTCACCCCCTCCTTTTTGGGGAGGGTCACACTGCCTCCCCGTCTCTGGCTCTGGGAGCTCCTTTGGGGGAGGCTTTTTGCTGCCCCAAGATGCCAGCCCTTGGGATTTCTGCTGATAGACGGGTCATTTGGCTCGGCCATAGACAAAGGCTGGGCCAGGGGCCCGGGGCCAGGCCTCTGATGGCTCCGGAAGCTGGTCGCCCTTTGTGGGTAGAAAGGCGGTTGGAGAACCTGCTTTTGGGGGACACGAACTGTTAGAGGAGAGCCTCTGGGGGACACAAAATGCAGCATTTGTCCCCCCAGCCCAGTGTCTTCTCTGCCCGCCACAGGGACCCCTAGCCGCTGCTCCGGCCTGTGGGAATGTCTGCTTGAGGAGCGGCCTGCCCGCACCTCCAGTGCCTGGGGGGGACACGGCACTGAGCGGGGGCCCCGTGGATGGCCCTTCCCCCAGCGGACCAGGTGCAAATGGCTCTTTTAGCGAGCCCCGAGCCAGACTTCCTCCGGAGCAGCACGGCTCCTTTCACAGCCTCCCTAATCCGCTAATCCGCCCCACAACACTTGGAAGGTGGCCCATGGCCTGTGCGCCTGCCCCACCAACCACGGCTAGGGAGCAGGTTCGGGGGGGTTCACCCCACCCCTCGCGCACACACACTTTAGTAGCCGGGTCCTGTAAGGGAATGAGGGGGAGAGAAGGGCTGGGGGGCCGCCCCAGAGCAGCCCTGCCCCGTAGCGCACCAGCTCAGGGCAGCGATGATAATCTCCTGGCCCCCCCCGCCACCCTGAGCCCCCTGCGGGCGAATGCTGGGGGGCTCCCCTGCAGATCGTGACAGGCTCGGGGAGACAGCGGCCTCCCCCCGCACATCCGCTCTGTGCCAGCGCTGCCCCGCTAGCCTAGCCTGGCCAGCGAAGGGCTCTGAGGGGCAGACACTTTTTTCCTGCCCCAGGCAGACCGGTCCCAGCCCTGGGAAAACTCTCTCAAAGGGCCCACACCTCATTGACTCACCAGGCTTTGGATCTGGCCCTGCAGCCCGTGGGCCCTGGGCTGCTGGAGGGAGAGGACTGGGGGCCTGGCACCGGGGGTGGGGGGGCTATACATACCCACAGTCCAAAGCCTGCCCTTCGGCCCTGGTGGCCCCAGGACAGCGAAGGGATCCCCCCTCCTGCTTGTCTTTGGCCAGCTCTGGGCTCTGCTCCTGGCTGGCAGCAGTGGGGCGCGCTGAGCCGAGCTGCGGGTGCTCCTCGGGGCTGGCGGTGCCAGAGGAGATGGTGGTATTTAACCTGCCGGGGTCGCAGACAGGCTGGCCGTCTCTGCTTGGGGCCCTTCCCAGGTGTATTATGGTAATGTAACTGGCTGAGATCAGGGCCCCAGTGTGCTAGGTGCCGCATGGACACACAGCAAGACACTCTCTGCCCCAAGGCGCTCCCAGGCTATACAGACCAAGGAAGGATTATTAGCCCCATTTCACAGGTGGGGAAACTGAGGCACAGAGCAAGCCTCCCAGGCGGGACTTGACCTAGGTTATACAGATGCTTGAGGGCTGAATGGAGGGGCGGAACCCAGGTCGCCAGAGCCTCCGCCTGGCATGTTGACTGCAAACCTCCCTTTCTTTGGGGGACTGTGATGTCACGGCTCTGGGGGTGAGCCGGCGAGCAAGAGGCCTGCTCTGGCTAGTAGCTCCTGCGTGTGAGGTGGTGTGATAGTGCAAGTTAACTGCTCATCTGCTAATCCTGGGGGAGGGAGAGGAGATTCCAGGAGCCCAGATACCAGGGTGAGGGGCTCCAGTGAAGATCCCCTACAATCAGAAGGGCTGAGCAGCCTGTGGGGGTGGGCGAGCAGAACTGAGCAGGGCTCTGGGCCCATGGCAAGTGGGAGGGTGAGTGTGCCCCACAGCTGGGGTGCCCCGATACCACTGTAACTGGGCAGAGGCCCAGGGGATGTGGGAGGCCCACCCTGGGGATGTGGGAGGCCCACCCTGGAGCCGTGAATGGGAGGGCTCTGCTCACCGGGCTGGCAGCACTGGGGCTGCGCGGAGGGAGCTGGCTTCGCACAGGGACTCTGGCAGGGCAAGCGAGCCCGCAGGCAGGCAGGGAGACCCTCCCCACCTCCTCACCCCCCGTATGTGTCTGGAATAACTCTGGGATTTTTTCCCTTTTGGGGCCCCTTTGCCCTGGGATCTCAAAGCGCTTTCCAGGCAGTTTGGCGTGCAGCCTCCCACCCAGCAGGAGCTTGGGTCCCATTGCTGCCGATGGGGAAACCAAGGCACGGGGACTTGCCAGCCTGCTCCCTGGGCACATCCTCACTCCCCTGGCCGGGGCTGGGAGTGGAAGTGCATGCCTCGTTCTGGGGTGGGGCGGATCAGCCCAGAGATTCCTAATGCACCCCTCACCCTGGCATCCGGCCCCTGCAAGCCCAAGCCAGTTCCCAGGCGGCGTGTGGTGCGGATCTCGGTGGCCGTGGGAGGAGGCTCCGGGGATCTATGGGGCAGCTTTGGTGCCCTGAAGCATTGTTGGGTGCCCCAAGCCTCTGGGAGGAAGTGCAGGTGTGGGAGGGGCAATGAGGGGGGTTCACAGGTCTGTCAGCTGACGATGCCCCCTGCATCGGTGGCTCTGCCAGTCCTGGTTGAACGATGGCGCAGTTGGGGGCAAAGGGGGCTTTCTTGCTCACTTGGCCTGGGGAGAGGGGCAGGTGCTGGGATCCAGCCTCCCCCCGGCCCTGTTTCTTGCCCTCGGGGTGTAATGAGTTGGGTGGGGCTCAGCTTGGCTGCCCAGTGACCCAGAAGCCACCTCGCTGGAGAGGGGCCTAGCCTGCCTGGGGTAAAGGGATGGACCCTGGGCCTCGGCCGTGTGACTGGTCCCAGAGCCAGGGCTGGGGTCGCTGGGGCATTGGACTGGGGGAGGGATGCGGTCCATAGGTCTCGCCCTGCTTGCATCCTGCTGCCCTTGGACCCGGCTGCTCAGCTCCTGCGACGTGGTAGCCCAGCCCTGGGGGCCGAGGGTGGGGGAGGGGTGCAGGGGGATGCCCCTGCCCCCAGGAAACCTGCGCACTGGGGCTGCACTGCTGGGCTGTGTGCAAAGGGGCGGCGCCACCTCGCCAGCTGGGTGCCAAGGGTGCAACAGGGCAGTTCTGCTTCGGGGGAGGGCAGCGCCCGCGGCACAACCTGCCGGAAGGGACCCGTGGCACCTTGGAGATGTCCCTGTGTGTGGGTGCTGCCCCGGGGCTGGCTCCATGCTGGGTGGGCACCGCAGGGGGCACGGCTGGGGGTGGTGCCGCACGAAAGGCGATGGCCCGGGGGGGCAGCACGCTACGACTCCCTCCGGGCGAGCAGGGGCTGCGCTGTTGCTATGGCAACTTACAGACCCTCGCGTGGACTGGGCCTCTCTGGGGTGTCGCCCTCGTCCCCTGCCAGGCACGTCCTGCCCCAGGGGCAGACACCTCTGGCTGCGCATGGCGCTGCGCACCCGTTTCCCACCCCAGGCTCCGCAGCAGGGAGCGCTGCCCGGGGGAGTTGGGCACCCTTTGCGTGACTGCCTCTGATGCCACCCCCTCCTGGCGACTTTCCCCAGACGCCCCTGCAGCATGCCGCCCCAGAGCAGGGCACAGCCTGTGCCCCCTCACTGGGCACGCTGCGCCCCCCCTGCAGAGGGAGAGCAGCTGCCCGGGCAGTGGCCACATGGCCCCGGCTGCACCGAGGCTCCCGGGTCTCTTCCTGCGGGCACCAGGGCGCGAGCAGGGCGGCCATGCTGCGCAGCGCAGGTGTAGGGTGTTAGCTGTGCCCCGGCATCTCCGCTTTTCACCCAGCCCTGGGCCTGGAGGGAGCGTCGTGGCGGACTGGGCCTTTCAGGGCATGCAGAGGGGCCAAGCTCGGGCACTGCCTCTGCCCCCAGGCTCCTGTGCCCAACCCTGAGCCCCGTGGCTTTCCCAGTGGGGCAGGGGCCCTGGCGCTCAATGCCTGGAGGCTGGGAAAGGAGCTGTGCGCCTCCCCCCTTGGCTCTCTTGCCTGGGGTCCGGGGAACAGGGTGCAGACTAGGGGGGCAAACTGGAGGCAAAGCCCAGGCGGGGGGGGGGCAACTGGCAGCAGAGGGCACCTTTGGCTGAGAAAGCCGAGGCTCCTTTGTTAATTGGAGGAACAAAGGATTTGCATTGCGCTGCTCATTAGCATGCTTGCTGCGGCTGTCTTTGGGGCCAGCAGAGCCTCTGCCCCCCCAGCGCCTGCTCCCCTCCCCCCTCGGTGCCCCTGCGCCTCTGGGCCCACCGCAGCTGGCCCCACGGCTCTCCCTCGGGAAGGGAGGCCCCGATGTGGGGGGCAGGGCAGGCAGGGCCCGTCTGTTTCCCGGGGCACCCCCCCCCCGCGAGCGTCCCGTTTGAAGTGCGCTTGGCAGGCCTGAGGCTTCGGCCTCGTCTTTTCATGTGGCTCCCTGGTTAATTAGGGGCTTGGGAGCTGAGGCTGCCTCCCTCCCTCCCGCCGCCTCTGAAGCCATCCGGCGGCTTGGAGCGCCCTGCTCCGCACGGACACAAATCCCCCCCGCCGCAGATGTGCAGTGAGTGCGGCAGCATCGGCCAGGACGGACGCGCCATGGAAACCCCATCGGCTGGGTGCCTGGGGCTGGGGGGGCAGGATTGCTCCGGGGCCGGTGGGGCATTCGCAGCAGGGTGGGCTGGACAATATAACTTGTGCTGTCCGTCTGTCTATCCGTCGTCCTGACCCCCCCAATACCTTCTTTCTATCTCCACAGACCAGCCCTTCCCCAAATACTCTCCCGCTATCTCTCTCTTCCCCCATTCTCCCCCTCTTCCTTTTTCTCTCGCTTCAGCTGAGCCCAGAGCAGTTCATTACACCTCCCGCCTGACCTCCCAAACAGCCGGCGATGGTTTGGATGCCTTCTCCAACACCCACAGCACTCCCCCCTCCATCTCTTCCCCCCCTTAACATCCCACTGTCCCATTTCACACACACAAACACTCTGTCCCTGGCACGGCTTGTTTCACAACTGGCATCCGACTGTCCCCAGCTGTTCCCGGGCCCTTCCGGGAGGGTGGGATGGAAAAAAAAAAGCCCAAAAGAAATAATAAGTCATTAAAGGCGAAGAGTCTGTTGCTTATTTGTGGTCTCGCTTCACTTGGCCTCCCACGCGCTGGCCGGCGGCCAGATCTGGCGGAGTCCTGGATGGAGCTGTAACCAGGGGGGACGAAGCCCAGCCCGGGGAGTGGCACCGAGCATGGGGGCCGGCTGCCTTCCTTCCCTCCCAGCCCCGTGGCCGCCAGAAACCTGCCTGCTCCTGTTGGGGATCCGTGCGTTGGGGCTGATCTGTCTGGCGTTTCTGGGAGCCGAGCGGCCCCCGCCTGACTGTAAACGGGGGTCCAGCAGCCGGCTGTGGGACTGGGTGTCAGGAGAGCTGGGTGCCAATGGTGCTGTGGCCCAGCTGGGTGACCTTGGGAAAGTCGCTCCCTTCCTTGGTTCTAGTCCCCTTGGCGTGGCCTGTTGGGTTTAGGCTGGGAGCTCTGCCAGGCAGGGCCCTGAGCTTCTGGAGGGGCGGAAGGTGGTATCCTAATAAGCATCAGATGTGTGGTGCCCTGATCTAGGCCTCCCAGGGGTTCCTTCTCTCATGGTGGGGTGCCCTGGCCGTTCTATGGGTACCCCCTCCCATCCTGGGCCTGCCCTTGCCATGGGCTGTCTTGGGCGGACAGCAGTGCAAGGGCCCATGGCTGATCGGGGAAAGAGCTGCCTTGTCCCCCTTTCATCACAGCACCCCCTCCGCTTGCCGCCGTCCACGCCTGCCCCGGGGAAGGGCTGCAGGGTCCTGAAGGCCACGTTGACACGCGGTACCTGTGGCATGTCCCCTCCCTCCCGGTGCTCCAGCGCGGGAGAGGGAGACGCTGGGAATAGTGCTCTTCAGGCCAGAGGAGATGGCGATTCCAGAACTCTGCTCGCTGGCGCGCTCTCGCCGCGCTAGCCGCATGCCTGCCCAGCCCAGCTGCTGGGAAGAGCAGCGCCGGGAAGGTGGGCATGGAGAGGAAGGACGGGACAAATCTCATAACCACTTCTGTGCTGGGGGGGAGGCCATTCTCTCTTTCTGCCTTGTTCTGGGAGCTGTAAAACAGGGAGTCACGGCAGCTAAACTGGCCAGGGTGGGGGCCTGGCTGCATGAAACTTATCAGCTCGGTGGGGGGTGGCGTGGCCAAAAGCACCTCCTGAGGGCTGGAAAAGGAGTCGCCAGGAGAGGATGATGGGAGCCCGGCTGGGTGCGCGGGGATCGCTAGGAACGGCTCTGCTGCAGTAGCTCGGCTGCGGCGGGCCGGGTGCCAGCACCAATGGCTTTAGAGGAAGGTGCGACCAACCAAAGCCCCATTTCTTTCTGGAAGATAACCCCTGGGAGTGCGTCCCTGCTCTGTGTTGAACAGCTCTTGCTCCCGCCGTGGTTTGCCTGCTCACAGTGGAGCTGGCCCAGGGCTCTTTCCAAGCGCGCGCCATCAGGCGCCGTTTCCGGTCGGCGAATGGCGGCGTTGGGGGTTCTGCCGGAGAAAGGGAAGGGAACGGGAACCCCTGGGTCTGGCAGGGGCCCATTAGCAAAGACTCAGAATGTTCTAGAACCAGTCTAGAAGCCCAGCGGGGTGGAGAAATGGGTCAGGTCCCCAGGCAGCAGGAGAGATGGGTGTGGTTAGTGGGAGCCATCGGCCACCTTGGGCAGGTGATGTGAGGACAGCGGTGGGCCTGTCAGGAGAGGGGTTCAGTTGGCCCCCCGGGAGCAGGCGATGCCTCATTCTTGTGGCAGGGTGAGGGAAAGCTGCTCAATACAGCAAATGGGGGGAGGTCAGTGACTGGCTTTGTCTAGGGCTGTGGGGAGCAGAGGGGGAGCGCTGACGACTCCTCTCAAGGGAGATGTGGACATTCCCCAGAGTGGCCCGTCAGCAGCAGGCAAGACCGGCCAGGTGCTCACGTGGAAAAGGGCAGGAAATGGGTCTGTCATGGGCAGACGTGCCGGAGGAAGGGGGAGGCAAAGACTTGTGCTTGAGAAGCAGGTTGCAGCCTTCTCGGATGTGGAATGAAAACGGAACAATTCCCCCGGAGAGAAACTCTCAGCCCCGCTGCCAGGTGGGGCAGGAGGGGAGGAAACAAACAGGAGGACCAACAAACTTTTCGTGGCTGGTGGACGGGGGCGACAGGAGGAGAGCGTCAAAGTGGCTGCAGGTGGGAGGGAGCGGTGCCAACTTCTGGCCAGAGTGGCCGCGTCGGGGAGCAAACCAGCGAGCTTTTCGCGGGAGGGGCTGAGGTCTCCGAGGCCGGGCGGGCGCTGATGTGCGCGCTCACACAGCGAACAGGAGAGGAAGAGGATGCCCGAGCGTCTCCGGCGCGCTCATCCCAGTTGCTGGGTCTTTACAGCTCACTGAGGAACCGCTGCCATCGGGCACCAGCCTGAAACGCAGGGGGAGCTCCGAAATTCTGCCCCAAGCTCCCTGAGGCTTGGAGATTGGTTGAGCGGCAAAGGAGGTGAGCGTCCCAGGGCCCACTTGCCCTCCGGGCTGGGCTGCGGCTCTGCGTTTTGCCTCGGCTGCCATCAATCTATCACTGTTTGTACAAGCGGGAGGGAGATGGTGGTGAAACCCCCAAGGCCCTTCCTGCACCGCGGGACCAGTCCAGCCCCGCCAGGGCAGCTGCCGGAGTTTCAGACTCCTGCTGGATTTCAGACGTGGGGATCTCTGGGCCTCTCTGACTCGACTGATGAGCAGCGAAGAGCCAGCTTGAGGCCAGAATCAAGCTGTGAGGCCCAGGAGCAATTGCTGTTTGTTCGGAGCTTGCTGTGTGCGGAGGCCAGACAGGCAGGTCCCTGCCCCAAAGAGCTTACAGTGCGGCATGGAAATGGCGCAAGGAGATTGAAGGGATGGCCTGCCCTTCCACGCCCCATCCTTCCCCTCTCACTGTGGATGGAGGGTCCTCGTGGCCCCCCCAATTCTGCCTTAGCCCCGGAGGGTGGGTGGGTGGGTCTCAGTTTGTGGCATCGGATGAGCGGGAGGACGTGACAGCAGAGCTGAACTGAGAATTCAGACGGTGCCCAGACATCCTGCCCAGCCAGGGCAGCCTCCATCGAGGGGGTTTGGAGGTGTCGGCTGGGTTTGGCCAAGCCATCTCACGGTCTGGGTGCCGAGGAAGCAAACGTCTGTGTCAGCATTGCTGGGCAGGGGCCTAGCCGGGCAGTTGGGATTCTGGGGGGGCCACGGGTGCGGTATAACCGTGCTTGTGAGGTTGCCAGGGTGGGATGTGTCAGCCCGTGGGAACGGTTGGGTTTTTGCCGGGGAGAAAGAAAAGGGAGAGTGTTTCTGGGCTGGGAAAGATGGCCTCCACGCCGGGGAGAACCCTTGGCATTGGTCCTTGTGAAGTAACCTGCCCCCGGGGGAAACTTTTTCCACCCCCTGGCATCTAGCAGCTTCCTCTTCCGTTTCTGTCCCATCTGGTTGCTCGCGCCCATCTGTTGCATTCATTTCAATGGAACAAATGGGCTGAAGGTATCACCATAGCCCAGTTGCTATCCAGCATAAGAGCAGAGTGGCCAGAGCAATGGTCTGTCTAGCCCAGCATCCTGTCTGCCCACAGCGGCCAGTGCCAGGTGCTTCGGAGGGAAGGAACAGAAGAGGATGGTCATCCAGTGATCCCTTGAGCATTAAGCAAACTCAGGGGTTGGTATCGAGCCTGCTCCCAGCCAGGGCAAACACCTTCAAAATCCCTTAAACCTTGTCTTAGAGAGACAGCAAAGAAGGAAAAAACCAGCAAAGGCATTTGAAATGTCACTTATGAAACCCAGCTTTTCTTGTAACCACGTGCTTGGGTCCCTCTCCCGGCAGCTGGCAGCCTTTTGGAGAGGGAAAAGCCCCTTATGGCCAGTTTCTTTGATGAGTTGAAAGCTGGGAATGCAGGTCCAGTCCGTCCAGCCGGCGTTTGGGGTCAGCTGGTGCCAGAAGTCAGCTGGGTCCTTCTCTCTGCACTGGGCAGGGCACCGCTTGGGAGTGGCCCAACAATGGCCTGGGGTCCCAGGAGACACTGGGGTGGTGCTCGCTCTAGTAGCCTCCATCTGCCCTTCCTGGCTCTTCTTTTTGTCTCTTTCCCCACAAAATCTCTTCCCTTAAGACCCCTCAAAGGGAGCGGTGGGTGGGACAGCCCAGCCCCTCATTCCTTTGTTCACCAATCGGGCCTAATAATGGACATATCAGTGCTGTCACATTCACTTGCAGCTTTTTAACAAACACAATTTCAACAACAGTCCTTGAGCTAGGGTAGCTTGGCCTTTTGGGTTAGACTAATTCATTTTTGGACCCTCCCAAGCGCTGCACTATCCTGTGGCAGGGAGTTCCACAGGTCAATTTTGCATTGCGTAAAAATGGGTTCTCTTAATTTCTTGCCTCCACCTTTCGTTAGGGGTCCTCTGGCTCTAGCGTTCTGGGCAGAGCTGAGCTCCAGCCTGTCTTATCTCCAGGGGCTTCCTCTTTCTCCGGTGCTCTCCAGCACAGCGCGGGGAGTTGGCTCTGGGAGGTGCAATAATGGCGGATCTCTTGTTCTCTCCCCAGCCGGCAGCCGTGTCAGCCAGGAGCTCAGGTACACGAAAGAGAAGCTGGGGGAAGAATCCGTCTACACGTCCCAAATGCTGATCCAGACCCCAAAACGGGAAGGGGAGAACATCCTCACCCAGGAGGCGCTGGAGCTGCACCTTGAGGCAGCCCTGGCTGCCAGCAAGGTGCAAGTCTCGCTGTATGGAAAGTGAGTGTGAGGCAAAAGGGCCATGGGTCATGGGTGTCCAAGGGTCTGGACTTGGCCCCGCCCACCCCCTGATGCTCCGCCCCTCCAACACCCCATCTCTCCTAATACCTCTGAGAGTCCCGCCCCCTGCCCCACTTCACATCCCTGACGCCCCGCCCCCTCCTGATGCCCCGCCCTTCCTAACATCCTGTCCCCTGTGACACCCCTATTACGGCCCTGCCCCTTCATGTGCCTTCTGCCCTTCCTTACCTTTCTCTGCTTGTTTTTCCAGATCCTGGGATTTGAACAAAATCTGCTACAAGTCCGGCGTCCCCATCATTGAGAACGGCATGATTGAGCGGGTGAGGCCCTGGGCCACAGCGGGAATCGCCCCCCAAGTGCCCGGGAGAGCCGTGCCTGGGCTGCTGGCGTCGCCAGCGCGTGTGGCGAGCAGGCAGCACCAAGGACGCTCACCCTCCGGGGCTGGGGGCAAAGGGGAAGAGCCAGGTTGGATCCAGAGCTTGTCTGGACCCGGCACAGAGGGGGCACGGTGGAGACGGTCCCAAGGCAGGGGCAGGGGCATGGGGAGGGCTGTGCTGGTGTCACGGGGGATCTGGCGCATCTGCCGTGGAGCTGATTTCCCCCCTTTGTGTCGCTCCCCACCCCAGATGATCGAGAAGCTTTTCCCCTGCGTGATCCTGACCCCGCTGGACTGCTTCTGGGATGGCGCCAAGCTACAAGGGGGCTCTGCCTACCTTCCGTGAGTGCCTCCCCTCCCGCCCGCTGCTGGGTCCCCCCCCTTTCCTGGTGGGGTCTCCCTGCAGGGGTCTCGGCTGGGCTGGGGGCTTGTCAGGGTGGCCAGGTTGTCCCCGGCATGCACGGATCTTCCCTTCATCCCTTCACAGCTTTCTGCCAGCCCCCGATCATTTTTGTGGCTCTTCTTTGAGTCCCCCACCCTAGCATGGCAGTGTCTTTCTGGGCTCCCCCCTCGGGGACTCCCCAGATCCGCTAGAGAGGTCAATGACAAGGCTGGGTGAGGCCATGGCGATATTCCCTAGGCGGGCAGGCCTGACCCCTCTGGGCAAGGTCGCTGCCCGCCAGGCTGCTGTGGATGGGGAGTGTCCCGTGGCTCATGAGAAGGCAGCAGGGCACAATGAGTCACAGCCCGCACCACCTGTGGGGCCAGAGCTCAGACGTGTGAACTCACCGGCGGGCGTGTCAGGCTGGTGGGCGATGTGGGTTCAAACACTTCCTGCGGGCTGTGGCCCAGGGCCAGGGGGCACTGTGCTGCATAGCGGAGGTGACACTCCTCTGTGGCCAGCTCATGCGCCAGCCCCTCTCCACAGAGGCTGTTGGCTGCCCATGGAGGGCTGGGACGAGGCGAGGCTGTGGCAAGCGTGCTGCGAGAGAGCAGCAGAACGCAGGACACCCAGGTTCCCGGCTCTGCTGCCAGACTCCTGCATGACCCTGGGCAAGTCGCAGTGCCACCCAGTGCCTCAGTTTCCCCACCTGTCCATAGGGACAACGATGCCCACTCCCCTTGAAGAGGGGCAGAGAGTCCGCGTTCTGCGTCGCTGTTGTGCAGACAGGGAAACTGAAGCGGGGCGAGTTGGCCCAGGTGGCCGGGTGTATTGGGCCAGAGCCGGGAGGAGACTGCTGATTTCTCAGTTTCCAGCTGGGCATGCGAGCGCGGAGGGAAATCCCTCCCGTGCCCAGCCGTCCCCTCATGCCCAGCTGGCCATTAGGTGTCTCAGGGCAGAGATCTGGGGGAGGGGGGGCCTGGGCCCACAGCGGGCACAGAGGGGAAGCCCCGGAGAGGAGGGCTGTGGGGAACAATCCTCGGCCTTCTTTCTGTTGACACGGCTGTTTGTCTGCGAGGGGCCCCCCCCCGTCCCCTCGTGCTTTGTCAGCAAACGCCAGCACTGCCCATTCTCATGCTAATGCTGCCCTGAAAGCTGCAAGTTGGCCAACAAATGGAATAGTGGCGTTATTCAGCCGGCCGCCCCGCCGGAGGGAGGGAAGGGGGCCCGGGGGCTTCCAAAACCCAGCAGATAAAAGGAGGAAAACAGACCCCTGTCCTGGGCAACTTCCCTCCCGCTCCCTTGACTTCGGGCTGGGTAGAGAAACGAGGGGGTGCTGGATACAGGGGGAGGGTGGCTGTGAACTGCTCTGCCCCGGGGGTGGCATGGGGCAAAGCCAGAGACTTGCCAGGCCATGCCACCCTGGACTGATTTTTGGCCACAGGGGTGTGTGCTGAGCAGTGATTCCTGCCCACCCCGCACCTCTGGGGTGGGGTCACTCCTCTTCCAGGTCCGAGATTTCCTTTGGCCGACGAAAGAAGGGGGTTTTCCTTCTGCCTCTGTGTCCAGCCCCAGGCCGGAGAGCTGAGGGGCTCCCCGCTCGCTCTCCGGCCTGACGGGAAGCTGCGCCCAGCCCCTCCATTCTGAGCGGCTGAAATTTCAGGGTTTTCCCCCCTGCCCCGGCTTCCGCGTAGCTGCACTGAAGGGGTTCTCTGGGCCCTCCTCTGCCGCAAGGGGAGAACAAAGAGCGGCAATCTCTGGAAAAACAAAAGGAGCTGAGTTGGCCCAGTGAAGCAAGAAAGTGCAGATAAAAGGCGCTCTCTTTGGAGGCGGCGGCAGCGCCATTTGGTATGTGGGAATCTCAAAGCGTTCGCTCTGGTCCACGCCAGCCTTCATGAATTATTGGAGTGAATTTCTGCCCCGTGCCCAGCTCTCCTCCTCCCTGGTCCTCTGTCTCTCTTTGGTCTTTCTCCTCTTGGTCTTTTTTCTTCTTTCATCACTTCTTTATTACAAAGATGGAGAAATCACACAACACGCTGCTGCCCCCGAATGCTGGCAGCCGGGATCTAGCCGGGGTCCTGGGTCTGGTTTAGTGGGCAAGGAGCTGGCGCTGGCAGGGGTGGGGCACTGGGAGCACGTCGCTTTGCAGGCTCAGGGTGGCTGGGGTCGGAGGGGCACCCCGGGGATGGAGTCCATCATCAGGACTGGGTGGCTGCCCACCCCGATGGATGGGAACATTAAGAGGAAATGCCCCCCCGGGTCTCCACACCCAAGCCCCCGGAGATGCAGCGTTGTTCTAGAGTGCTTGCTCGTGTCCCTTGCATGGTTAGTGAAGGGCTGTAAATATTCGGTAGTTAAGGTTTCGTCCCCTTAGGGAGCTCAGCCCAGCAGTGGGGCTTGCCCCGATCTCTGGCATCAAGCCCTGGAAGTCTTGTGGCAAGCCCATCCTGCTTAGTGACCCCCACGACAGTTGCCTGCAGTGCCCCGGGGGAGTCGCACAGGACAGACGAGTGCTGGATCTGCGCCGCCTTCAGGCTGAGGATGCAGAAGGAAGCGGGAAATCCGTCGGAAGGCCTTACTGATGGAGCGGCCCTCGGAGCCATCCCACTCCGTCGGTGCTGAGCAGTGCGTCGGTACAGAGCGCCCCTCCGGCACCGCAACCTCCGCGGCACCGAGCTTCCGCTTCGCCGTCGAAGAAGCAGCAGAAGAAACAGCGCTTGGAGAAAGCCACAGCAGACCAAGGATGCGGGGTCGAGCGCGAGGCCGTCGCGGGTCCAGAGGGCTGGGCAGACTGCAAAAGCGGGGCTAGAGCCCTGAGCCCTCCGAGGGAGCCGACTCCGGGGAGCGGAAGGGGGCCTCCGCAGCTCATGGTGCCATCGATGCTGGAGGCATTTCAAACGGTGAGGAGACCTGGTGGCCCTGCCCTTGCTCCAACACCTGTGCCCCGGATGGAGCAGGTGAAAGGAAAGGCACCAGCGTCAAAGAGGAAGCTGGCCCGCTGAACCGCTCTCCAGAGCCCCGGCCTGCCTCTGCACGAGCCAGGTTGCCACGGAGAAGGGTTCCTTGTGGCCATGGGGCCCTATTCCCTTAGGTCATCAGGAAAACAATCCTCCCCCCCGGCCGAGAGTCACATCTCTGCTTCGGAGGCGGGGTAGGAGCCGCTGGAAGGGACAGCCACAGCTTCTGGGGGAGATGCTCTCGCCTCCTGCGCTGGCTCAGTCGCCGTCCTCCTCCCCAGACGAAGTGATCACGGCGGGGCCATCGACTCCCCTGGACAACTTCCGAGCCCACCACGAGATCCTCAAGAGGGCAGCCTCGAACTTGGGTTAGAAGCGGCGGAGCGCCAGGAAACAACCTCTTCAATGTGCTGGCACCGGGTCGCCCGGCTGGTCCACGGCGCGGTTCTCAAGGCGGTTACGGCCCCATGGCAAACACCACACTGCTAAAAGGGCGGCGAAAAAGTATCGTGTCCCCACAAAGGGGTTCGAACACTTATTCACACGCCCTCCTCCTGGTTCCCTGGTAGTGGCAGCTGCCAAGAGCGGGACAGGCCAGGACAACCCAGCACAGCCCGCCTCTCCTTCCCCCAAAACAAAGAATAAAAAATTGGATTTGTTTGGGAGAAGAACGTATTGTACGGAGAGCCTGTGATTGCGGATCGCTGAGCAGCAGGCGCTGCTATGAAGAGTTAATTATTAGTGCTGGGACTCCCTGAGGCATTTCGGGGAGGCCCTGCCCCGGGAACGGGCACCGGACTTTACCACCATCCTGGAGGAGGGCGAGATGGTGGCTAGGGCTGCCTTGCCGGCGGCGTCGGATGCAGCTGACTCGGACGCTGTCACCAGGCGTCAGTGCTAGTGGTCGCAGTGTCTGCTCGGTCCCAGGAGGTGCGACAGACCATGCAGGACCTGCCGTTGGATGGAAGCGCCCTCTCCTCAAGGCAGGCCAACGCCAAACTCCATGGGCTGAAGGGCCACTTTGCGCTTGTTGGGCCTTTGCACGCCCAGGGCCTCGAGGAGGCTGTTCCACCCGCAGCAGCAGCAGCCCAGGTACCTGGCCCAGCGGTCCGGGACCGACAGAAGGAGGGACAGAGACAGTTTTAAGTGGTGCCGACCAGCCCCATCTTCCTCCTTGGCCAACCACGTGGGCAGCACCCGCCGTTCCAATGAGGCGCCCGAGGACGGCCTTCCAGTCTCACGCCAGGATCCCACTCCTCCCAGATTCTGCAACCGACTTGCCCCCTTCCTCCTGGCCTGGGCCCAGAGAGCTTTGGATCGTTGGGTCCTGGGGACCACTGCAGGTACCCTGCACTGGGAGCCATGGAGGAGGTTCCACCAGACAGGAGAGGAAGAGGTTTCTAGTCCCTCTATTTCCTTGTTCCCAAGGCGAAAGGGGGCCTCAGGCCCATTTTGAACCTGCAAGGACTACACAGATCCATCAGAAAGGTCTCTGTAGCCTCCATCGTCCCCTCCTTGGGTCCAGGAGACCGGCATGCCGCCCTCGACCTCGCAGCCTCGCCCTGGGTTGGTGGTTGGAGCCCCGGTCGGGGATGGAAGGGATGCCCTTTGCAGATGTGGCCCCTCGGTGACTCTGGTATCGGACTGGTTCATGATGCTCCTGGAGCTGCCGCGTTGGCATGACCTGCTTTCCCCAGACCAGGGACGGCCCCTGCACCTGGACCTGCAGCCCCTGCACTCACAGCTTGGTGGCTAAGTGGCTGAGCCTAGAGGAAGGGGTTGCTCATCTCCGGTGCAGACCGCAGTCACGGGCAGCAGGAACCTTCCTCCCGGGCGTCGTATTTAGCCACGTGGGAAAGGCTCACAGGCTGGGTCGCAGCCCAGGCGGTTGCGCCCCAGCAGGCCTCAATCGTGGACCTGCCTGCTGCACCGTAAACGTCAAGGCCTGGCCACAGCCTCGTTGAAGGGACATCTAGCCGCTATTTCAGCCTGCCAGCCACCGGTGCCAGGGAGCCCAGTTTTCTCTCATGCCCTGGTGGCTAGGACCCTGAAGGCTATAGAGAGGCTTTACCCCCAGGTCAGGGACCTGGTACCCCCCCTTGGATCTGAACTGAGCCCTCTCCAGGCTCACAGGGGCACCGCTGGAGCCTTTGGCTACCTGTCCCCTCTTGCGACTCTCCTGGAAGGTGGCTTCCTACTCGCCATCACTGTGGCTGGGGGTATCTGAAATTAGGGCACTTACCTCCGAGCCGCCTGACACAGATTTTTATAAGGACAAGGTCCGGCTTTTCTCCCCAACGCGGCGTCACTGTCCCCTTCCCATCAGGACATTTTCCTGCCGATGTTCTTCATACTCCAGGGGATGAGCGGAGGTGGCACACGCTGGACGTGTGGACCCCGTGGGTCACAGGCTCCATTTGGAGCCCCCGTGCAGCTCTGGGGAAGGCAGCAGGAGGCGTCCGTGCTATTGGGGGTGTTGGGCCAGGCCTCCTCGTACCCACCCTTGGGGAGCAACATTAGAGTCTGGGGTGGCAGCTGCTAGCAGGGGCAAGGCAAAGGGGGCTGTGGGAGGGGCCTTTCCCCGCCCCTATAACGCCCAGCCCTGCCCCCCGCTTTGTGATTTCCCCTGGGATCCCTGGCTGTGCATCCATGTGCCAGGACGCTGCCGGGCTGTGTGGGGCCATGGGGCGGGTGGGGTATGGTCTGGGCCGCCCTCGGCAGGGCGGGGCTGGGGGGAGATCACACACGTGGCAACAAACAGCCCCTGCTGCAAGCAGCTAGCAGAGGCTGGCACATGGCAGGAGGGGAAACTGAGGCACTGGGGAGAGGGACTTACCCAGCAGATCAGCCATCTCCCTTCCCCCGGCTGCCCTTCCCTGGCCAGCTGCTTCCCTCTATCAAGACGTTCGGGCGCGGGCGCTAATTGCCCTGACGGGCGGCACAAAGGAGGGGCCGGGCTGGGAGCCGGCCCTTTGTTCCCGGCCTAACAGGATCAGCCATGCTACTTGACTTGGCACCTGGCGCCGGCTTCGGGGGCAGCTGGCTTGCAGCGGGGGTGGGGGCAGCGGGCCTGGGCCGGGGGGGCAAATGTGAGGCTGATCCCCTGCAGACCCATTGCTGCAGCTCTCGCCCCACACTTCCCCTTGTCCCGTCCCTCAGTGGGGTGCAAGGGGAGCTCTTGGCCTGGCCTGCTGCATGGGGAAATCCTGGGGTGCAGGGAGACGGGCGCGTGCCAGGGACCCGGGGATTTTGGATGCAGCAGGGACGGGAGGGGGCAGCAGGCCCCGCTGTGCCAGCTGGGTGCCACCTTCCTGCGTTGCTAGCCCAGGCATTGCCAGAGGGTGGGTGTCCAGCACAGGGGGCCCCGATCCTGCCAGGCTGTGTCGTGTCCCCCCCCCCCCCCAAAGAGATCAGTTGAGGCGTGGGCCCTGACTCACGGGCCTCGCTGCGATTTCGCAGGGGCCGCTCGGACATCCAGTGGACCAACCTGGACCCGGTGCAGCTGCTGGAGGAGCTGGGCCAGTTCACCTCGCTGGAGGGCTTCCGGGAGCTGCTGGACAAGGCGCAGGTGGGGCAGGCCTATGTGGAGCGGCCCTGCCTTGACCCCCACGAGCCTGAGTGCCCCGCCAGCACCCCCAACAGGCAGAGCCGGCAGGTGGGTGCCGACTGGGGGCTGGGGGGGCTGTCCCTGCCTGTGTGTGTGTGTCTCTGAGCTCAGCTCACAGGGCACTGGGGGTCGGAACCCGCCCGGGATGCTGTCCGGCTAGAAAGGGGGTCCGTCCCGTCGCTGGTGTCCTGGCCTGGAGCCAGGCGGCTGGCTGTGGGCTGGCCCACGTTAGGGGCCCTGCAGGAGCCATGGGGGAGTCTCTCTGCTGCTCCCTGTCTCGGCGCCGTGATCCGTCCCTGGCCCTTTCCAGGGCTGCGTCGCCCCCTTGGCTATGGGCCGGCGACCCCTGAGACTGCCAGGCACCCCGCCCGCCTGCTGCCATGGGATTGGAGGGGGCTGCCCGGGTGGGGCAGCCTGCGGAGGGCAGGCGCCAACCCCACCTCTCGGCGCTGGGGGGCCCTTGGAGTGCGAGAGCCACGCCTGGGAGGGGGGGGCCGAAAGGCCCCCGGCAAGGGATGCGGTTCCAGCTTTACCAGCCGGGATGTTGCCGGGCCGGGCCGGTCCCGCCAAGGTGACTGCCCCGGACTGACACCCGGGCAGCCTTCGCAAGACTTGGGGGGCATTTCCTGGCTTCCCCGGCTCCCGCGCCTGCGCTCACCCCCACACTCTGCTCCCCCCAGCGCCCTGACATCCCTGCCGAGCTGGCCGGCGGCTGCCACGGCTTCTCCAGGAAATTCATGCACTGGCAGGAGGAGCTGATCCTGGGCGGCGCCACGAGGGACGCGCAGGGCAAGCTGCTGAGGTGAGCGTGGGGCCCTGCCAGCAGCTGGGCAGTTCCTGGGGCGGGGGGGCGGTGCTTTCTGACAGACGAGCCCCCTCCCTCTCCCCGGCTGGCATTTGGCTGGGCAGAGGGGGGCTCGGGGAAGGGGCACGGCTGGGATGACACAAGCTCTGAGTTCTCCACTGCCCCGGAGCGTGGTCCTGGCCACCCGTCCTGGGAACCACGAGCCACGTTTGGCCGGCTGGATTCCGCCTAGGCCAGCCCAGGGCTCTGCTGCCTGGAGCTGCCCACCCCCTGCCCTGGACAGCTCCATGCACACCTGTTGGGAGCTGCCCTCGCACCACTGGAGAGCCAAGGGGACGAGAGCCATTGAGTGGGGGCTGGGGGGCGCTGCTGATGCTTGGTGTGAGGCAGCATGGGCCAGCGGTTAGAGCACAGGGACTCCTGGGTTGCCAGCCCTGGAGAGGAAGTGGGATCCAGTGGTTAGAGCAGGAGGCTGTTCATCAGGACACCTGGGTCCGGTGCTGGTTGTGGAGGGGAGCGTGCTCTAAGCCAGGGGCCGCAGGGCAGAGGAGGCTGGGTTTGGCTCTGACGGGGAGTGGGGCTTAGTGGTTAGCGTAGCAGTCTGGCTTGGGAAGGGGAGTGTGATCTCTTGAGTAGCGTGGGGGCCCAGGGGGCAAGGGTCAGGGGCTCCTTTCCCGGTTTTGACTGCGTGATGGGCTCAATCATCCCTCCTGGCCCCCCCGCCCCGGGCTGCGGGGCTGGCGGGCTGCGGCGCACCCCGAGGCGACGGGTTGGCCCTGCAGTGGGGCTGATCGGGGGGTCCTGTCCCGGCAGCGCGGAGGCCCTGCAGAGCATGTTCCTGCTGATGAGCCCCCGGCAGCTCTACGAGCACTTCAAGGACGACTACGAGATCCACGACATCAGCTGGAGCGAGGAGAAGGCAGCGGCAGTGCTGGAGGCCTGGCAGAGGCAGTTCGTGGAGGTAGGAGGGACACGGGGGCGGGGCGCAGGCAGGGATGGCTCAGCAAGCGTGAAGCACGGGGGATTTGCACGTGCACCCCTGTGCACGTGTGGTCCCGGGGACGTGCAAATGAGCGCGTGGGGGGGGTTCCCGTGTGTGTGATCGCGGGGATGTGCGAATGAGCATGTGCAAACCTGGGGGCGCCCCATGTCTGCCCTGGCCCTGGCTATGCCCTGGGGGCTGCCCCAGGCCTCTCCCAGTACACGCTGCCCCGTGCTGTGGGGAACGACTGGCCCCCAACAAGGCCAGCAAGCCCCCCTCTCTCTGGTGAAACGCGGTTTGGAGACAGACCCCCGTGATCTCTCAGCACAGACTGGCTGGCATAGGGGGCTGGCTGGGGCAGTGCCCGGGGCTGGGCGACCCCTCCGGCTGTGGGTGGCTTGGGCTGGGTTCAGGGCACCCTGTTCTCCCAGCAGTCAGTGCCAGGCACCCACCAGGGGCTCAGTGCAGGGCCCCGGAGAGATCACGGGCCTGGCCGTAGGGCGTGTGCCATGATCAGGCAGCGGGCGCGGTGCCCCAGGAGAGGAGGTGCGCTGGGGCTGGCACTGGGCCAGGGCCCCATAGCCAGCAGGACGCCCGTGGCGTGGCGGATCTCCAGTGTGGCAGGTGGGCGGTGGAGAGCAGCAGCGAGAGGGTGGCAGAGCACCCGCCGGTGCCCCTTGCCCACCTCTTTGAGGGCCCCTCTCTCCCCCCAGCTGGCGCAGGAGACCCTCCCGCAGAACAGCTCCCAGCGGATCCACGCCTTCTCCACCACCACGCTCAGCGACATCATGAAATCCTTCTCCGACGTGAGCGTCCTCCGCGTGGCTGGGGGCTACCTCCTGATGGTACGGACCACTCCCCACCCTGCCACCTCCAGCCCCGCCCACTGCTGGCCCCACACACTGCTAACCCCGCCCACCGTGCTCTGCTTCCAGCTGGCGTACGCCTGCGTGACCCTGCTGCGGTGGGACTGCTCCAAATCCCAGGGGGCCGTGGGCCTGGCCGGTGTCCTGTTGGTGGCCCTCTCCGTGGCGTCGGGGCTGGGGCTCTGCTCGCTGCTCGGTATCGCCTTCAATGCAGCCACCACCCAGGTACCGTGGGCCATGGTGGGCTGGGGGCCTACGGGAGGGCCTTCTCTTCCACCCCCCACTCTGTCCTGCCATGCTCACCCTCCTGTAGCGGGGACCTCCAGGGCTGGGATCCCACCCTGGGGGTGGGGGACCTGCAGGGCCATGGCACGGGCCTCTGCCCTCATCGGTGGGGCTGGCCCCAATGCCCCAGCATGGCATAGGAGGTGCTGTGCTAAAGCGAGCAGGGCAGGGGGCTCCCTAGGGGGTGTGTCCCCAGGCTGTGGGGTGTTAGCTGCCCTTGTCGGGAGGCAGACAGCAGAGTTGGCCTGGTTTGTCCGGGTGCAGCTGTGACGGGTGCTGGGCAGTAGCTGCTGTGGCCTCTTCCCACCCCAGAGGTGGGCGCATTTGGGAGCCAGGGGAGAGGCCGCTGCCAGCCAGGGCTGGACCTGGATCCTAAGTGGTGAGGCTGGTTTCTCTCCCTGCAGGTGCTGCCGTTCCTGGCCCTGGGCATAGGGGTGGATGATATGTTCCTCCTGGCTCACGCCTTCAGCGAGACCAGCCAGCATGTCCCCTTCAAGGTGAGACCGCCCCGGCCTGGGGACCTGCCCCGGGGCCGGGCAACCTGCCCCAAGGGCGGGGCTGGGCGTAGGGTGCTGGGGGACCTGCC
>ML675643.1:11421965-11445370 GCA_007922155.1 Mesoclemmys tuberculata
AGGGCAGGGCTGGGCATGGGGGACCTGCTACACAGGCTGGCATGGGCGGAGTGGGGCGGGTGGCACTGGGTGACCCGTCACATCTGTTGCCCCGACAGGAGCGGACGGGTGAGTGCCTGAGGCGCACGGGCACCAGCGTGGCCCTCACCTCCATCAGCAACATGATCGCCTTCTTCATGGCCGCCCTGGTGCCCATCCCCGCTCTGCGTGCCTTCTCCCTGCAGGTACGCCCCCCCCATACCTGTCTCACGCCCCCTCGCCCTGCAGGGGCACCCCCGACTCCCTTGGCCTCCCCTGCCTCCTCCTCTGCCTGCTGCACCCCCAGGGACACAGCCCTCCGCAGCTCTCCCTCAGGGTGAGTCCGTCTGTCTGTCCCAGGCCAACCCGCCAGCGTCCAGTGCCCTTAGAGGGGGTGGGTGAAGAGATGGGGAGACGGCGGCTGGGCCAGCCCCGATCCAGGCCCTTGTCCCCTCCAGGGGGGCCCCGGGCTGAGCTGAGGTCGGACCCAGGGTATCCCAGTGCTCAGGGGAGGCTGCCAGGTCCCGGCACATCCCCTGCAGGTTTCAGCAGCATGTGGCATCAGGGGGTGGGTGGGGAGATTCATCCCCTCCCTGAGGGGGGCACCCTGGCACTGAGCCCTGGGCCCCGTCACTGGCCGAGGTGTGACATGGGCCCACACGCGTGTCAGACACGCGGCCCCGCCTCCCCTGCAGCAGGCGAGTCGGATTTAGCCCCGTGGCCTGAGCTGTGCCCCGTGTCCCGCAGGCCGCCGTGGTGGTGGCCTTTAACTTCGCCATGGTGCTGCTCATCTTCCCGGCCATCCTGAGCCTGGACCTGCACCGGCGCCGGGACAAGCGACTCGACGTCCTCTGCTGCTTCTACAGGTGCCATCTCCTGCTGCCGAGGGGTGGGGGGCGCTGGGGGTGCCCAGGGTGGAGCCTGGCCCCCGCTGTGCTGCAGGAGGGGGCAGGACCAGCTGCAGGGTTGGGCCCGGGGTATCCAGGCAGCCCCAGTGAGGGTTGGACCCCGGGAGGCGGTCGGGGCCCCTGTCGGGCTGGCCTTGGCCCCGGCTTGAGGCCAGCTGGGCGCGTTCACTGTGTCGACCGAGGGGGTTCGGTCCAAGGAGAAATCCGACCGTTCAGGTGCTGTGCAGTGGGCGCATGACGGCGTGTGTGCGGTGCCCCAGGCAGCTGTGCGCAGGCGGGGAAGGAGGTGCAGCACAGCTCCCTGAACGTCCCCTGGCTCGTTCTATCCCCCAGCCCATGCTCCTCCCGCCTCATCCAGACCCAGCCGCAGGAGTTTGCTGACACCAACGACAACCGTGCCACCCACCCCTCGCTCTACGGGCCCCCAGCCGGGGCCCCTGGCACCCAGATCACCACCACAGTGCAAGCCTTCACCCGCTGCGACCCTGCAGGTCGGCACTTTGTCACCGTCCTGCCGCCCGCTGCCCAGGTCTGCACTGCGCCTCCTGGGCCGATGCCCCCCACCGACCCTCTGGGCTCCCAGCTCTTCGTCCCTGCCAGCTCCACCCGCGACCTGCTGGCCCAGCTGGATGGGGCCAAGGGGGGCCAGGAGTGCGTCCTGCTGCCCCTCTGCCGCTGGAATCTGGCCGACTTTGCCAGGGAGAAGTACGCCCCACTCCTGCTGCAAACCCAGACCAAGGTAGGAGGCCGGGCCCACCGCGCCCACGCTGGGCAGAGGCGCTGCAGAGGCCCTATCGGCTCCCTGCCCCCACAGCCCACATTGGACCCTGGCACTGCAGGGGGAGCTGGGAGGTTGAGGGGCTCCCTGGCACGGCAGGGACAACTCCCAAGCAGCGGTGGCACCATGGAGCCCAGGTGGGAGGCCACGGCCCAGTGCCCGCTCACTGGTGGAGGGGGCGTCTCTAGCAGTGGCCACGGCAGCTGTCGTCCCTGCAGTAGGGGAGGAAGGCTGAGGGTCGGGACAGGACGGGACACGGCGGCTCTTCCGGCACAGCCTGATGGGCTCCCCCTCCCCAGGGCATCGTGGTGCTGCTGTTCCTGGCGCTGCTGGGGCTCAGCCTCTACGGCACCACCCTGGTGCACGACGGCCTGTACCTGACGGACATCGTGCCACGGGGCACAAGGGAGCACGCCTTCCTTGCCGCCCGCCTCAAGTACTTCTCCTCCTACCACGTCTTCGTCGCCACCACGGGCGGCTTCCACTACCCCAGCTCGCAGGAGGCGCTCTACGGCCTGCACCAGGCCCTGGGCGCCCTGCCCCATGTGGTGCGCGACCAGCGCCGCCAGCTGCCCCGCATGTGGCTGCACTATTTCCAGGACTGGCTGCAAGGTGAGGGCCCCTGGCTGCCCCCTGGCCCTGCCCCCAGCTCCCCTCCGCGCCCCGCCGGCCTCCATGGGGCCCCGCCTGCTGCCTGTCCCTGGCTGCCCCCCGGCCCTGCCCCCAGCTTCCCTGCCTGCCACCACCAGCCTCCACTGGGCCCTGCCTGCCCCCGTTGCCCCGTCTGCCCTGCCTACAGCTGCGCCAGTCACGGGAAGCGAGGGCAGCATGGGGACGGCCCAGGAGGGGGCACGCAGAGCAGGGCCAGCCCTTGGGCTCGGTGGGGACCTGCTGCAGGCACGGGGGTTTGAGTCCCGGTCCCAGTCCCCCCCCGTGCCCTGGCCTCACTGCAGCTGTGGCTTGGGGCAGGGCTCGCATGGTGCCCAGGAGGTTCCTGAGCAGCAGGGGAAAAGCCCACGAGCCGGCTTTGCCAGGCAGGACAGGCAGCCCCGCCCTCTGCCCCGTCATCCTGTGTGTCGTCTCAAGGCCCCGGGGCGCGTGGCTGGGGAGGGGCTGGGGGGGTGCAGCCTGGCACCCCCTGACTCCTCTGCCCGGTGCTGTGTCCCCAGGCTTGCAGGCCGCCTTCGACCGGGACTGGCAGGCTGGGCGCATCACCCGCGACAGCTACCGCAACGGCTCCGAGGACGGCGCCCTGGCCTACAAACTGCTCCTCCAGACGGGCAAC
Organism: Mesoclemmys tuberculata; assembly: GCA_007922155.1. Taxonomy (NCBI): domain Eukaryota; kingdom Metazoa; phylum Chordata; order Testudines; family Chelidae; genus Mesoclemmys; species Mesoclemmys tuberculata. The sequence continues at coordinate 11,424,955 of ML675643.1, forward strand.
AAGAAGGAGCCGCTTGATTACAGCCAGGTGAGCAGGGCCCGGAGCCGGCCGGCGGGCCAGGGAGCAGCCCCCCCAGAGCTGCCCCCACCCGGGACCCGGCACCGGACGCGACCTCGGAGCTGGCCTGGCCCCACGGCTCCTGCCCGCCCTCACCCCGCCCCATATCTGCTCCCCACAGCTGACCACGCGGCGCCTGGTGGACGAGAACGGCATTATCCACCCCGACACCTTCTACATCTGCCTGACCGTGTGGGTCAGCAGCGACCCCCTGGGCGTCGCCGCCTCCCAGGCCAGCTTCTACCCCCCACCCCCCGAATGGCTGCACGACAAGTACGACGCCACCGGGGAGAACCTGCGAAGTGAGTGCGGCCCCCCCAGCTCTGCCGGCGCCCCTTCCCTGACCCACAGCCCCTGCTAGCCCCACCCCGGGCCTCCCAACAGCTCTGCTGGCACCCCTCACTCCCGACCCCCAGACCCTGCTCGGCCAGCCCAGTGCTCGCCCACCCCCCAGCTCTGCCGGTGTCCCTCCCCGCCAACCCACAGCCCTTGCTAGCCCCACCCTGAGGCCCCAAAGAGCTCTGCCGGTGCCCCTCAGCCCTGACCCACAGCCCCCCCCACCGCTGCTCCAGCCAGGGCCCAGCCAGCAGTGCTGTCCTGTGCCCCCGGGTCTGGATCAGGGACCCCCACCGCCCCATGGGACCTGTGGCCAGGTTTGCCCCTGATCCCCGGGGGGGGTCGGCTGTGCCCACTGGTACCCTGCCTGCCAGCGTCCTCTCCAGCCATCTGGGCTGGCCCAGGTGTGGGAGGGGGCAGCGTTGGGGGCAGGGGCTGTGGAGTCCTCCCCTGACTGCCCCCATCCCTCCCCCCAGTCCCCGCGGCACAGCCCCTGGAGTTCGCCCAGTTCCCCTTCTACCTGAGCGGCCTGCGCCAGACCTCGGACTTCGTGGAGGCCATCGAGAGCGTGCGGGCCGTGTGCGAGGCGGTGGCCCGGGAGCGTGGCGTGGCCAGCTACCCCAGCGGCTACCCCTTCCTCTTCTGGGAGCAGTACCTCGGCCTGCGCCGCTGCATCCTGCTGGCCGTGGGCATCGCGCTGGCTTGCACCTTCCTGGTGTGCGCCGCACTCCTGCTCAGCCCCTGGACCGCCGGCATCATCGTGAGTGCACCAGCGTCGCAGCCCCCTGACCCCGCAGCCCCTGACCCCACAGCCCCTGACCCCACAGCCCCGACCCTGCTGGCCCCCTGACCCTGCAGCCCCCTAACCCCACAGCCCCTGACCCTGCTGGCCTCCCGACCCCGCAGCCCCCGACCCCGCAGCCCCCGACCCCGCAGCCCCCTGACCCCACAGCCCCTGACCCCGCTGGCCCCCTGCCCACGGGGAGATTGGGGGGGTGCCGAGGCCAGGATGGAGAATGGACCTGGGAGCAGGTCCAGGCCTGGCCTGGTGCTGCCCTCCCCCCGGCCCCGGCACTCTCCTGACCAGGGGGTCCCCAGCACTGCAGTGGCTCAGGCATGGCTTCCCCCCTGACCCTGGGGGGCAGGTGCTTGCAGGCCCCGATCCTGCCATTGGCTCTGCTGCCCAGAGCACGTGGCTGCTGGGCATTGCCGAGTCGGGGCTGTGTTCGTTCCAAACAACCGCCCCTTCCCCCATGCCCAGCCTCAGCCCAGCCCCCCATTGGCTGCCAGACGCCCCCCGTGCCCTCTGCAGCTGGGCCAGGATCCGTACGTCGCATGGGTCGCTGCAGTGGGGCACTGACTGCAGGGGCTGGAAATGAAGGGCTGGCAGGAAGGTGCCCATCACCACGGCTGCTGGGCACCGTGGGCGGCGTTGACCAGGCGTGAATGCATTGCCATTTCAAGGCAGCCTTTGGGGGGGCGGGAGGGGTCGCGGCCAGGCAGGGCTCCAGGGGATCGGCCTTCGGGCTGGGGGGGTGCTGGAGCCGGGCCTGTGGCTCTGGGAGGGCGGGCATGCAGGGGAGATGAGCCCTTTATGGGGTGCGTGGCCGCCTGCCTGGCCAGGACGTAGTGCGGGGGAGGGCGCTGTGGGGCAGTTTCCACCCTCCCCCCACTGGCTGACACCCTCCTCCCCCACCCCCCACCCCGCAGGTGGCCGTGCTGGCCATGACGACTGTGGAGCTTTTCGGCATCATGGGGTTGTTGGGCATTGAGCTGAGCGTCATCCCGGCCGTGATCCTCGTCGCCTCGGTGGGCATCGGGGTGGAGTTCACCGTCCACGTGGCCCTGGTGAGTCGGCACCGCCCGCAGCGCAGGGGATGGATCCTGGCCCCCCAGGCACCAGGAGGGGGGCTGTCAGGCCAGACACCCCCCGCAGCTGGCACCCCAGATCAGAGGCCCCCCCAGTGGGGAGTGGAAGCCAGCCTGGGGGCCACCAACCAGCCTAGCTATGCAAGCCCTGGGGTCCCTGTGCCCAGCCGTGGGAAGCCCCTGGGTCCTCCCCCACAGAGCCATATGGGCTGGCCCTGAGCCCTGCCCCTCTTGGCTAGAGCCCTGTGAGCCCTGCCCCTGGGTGGCTCCCCTGCCTGGGAGGGGTGGGGGCGTCTGTCTCTCCATGCTGGCCCAGCACTGAGCGGTGTGTCCTGCCCGCAGGGGTTCCTGACAGCGATGGGCAGCAGGACGCTGCGCTCGGCCCTGGCACTGGAGCACACGTTGGCGCCGGTGCTGGACGGGGCCCTCTCCACGCTGCTGGGTCTGCTCCTGCTGGCCGGCTCCGAGTTTGACTTCATCCTGAGGTACCCGCTCTCAGCCCCTCCCTGCCCCCACGGACGCCTCCTTGGCCGAGCGAGGGGGACGATGACTGCTGGGCGTAACGCGGGGACCCCCGGGGGTGCCCGGGAGGTGAGGGTGTGCCCAAAGCGTGTGTGAACATGCCCACGGCCTGTGCAAGCGTGCCCAGCTGTGGTGTTCAGAGGCCATGTGCCGCGGGTCCCTGGGGTTGTGCAGCCTGTCCCCCGCAGCTATGCCCGGCCCCGCTCCCGCCCTCAATCCCTGGCACAGGCCGGGCCCTATGGCTGGCGGGGGACTGGTGGCTCTGTGCTCTTGGCCCTCCCAGTGCCATGGGTCAGCAGTGCCTGAACCCGAGGGGTCAGGTGCCCTCGGTGCCCAGGCGAGACAGCCGTCTGCAGCCTCTGCCCCGGGCACAGCTCATGGCACGGCCACGGGCGCTCAGCTCTGCCTGGGCCTGGGGGGGAGGCTGGCTCTGATCCCATGGGGGGTGTAACCCGTCCGTGCCCAGGGTAGCCCACTGATAACGCCAGGGTCAGGGCAGGCTGCAAAAGGAGAGCAAATTCTCCCGGCACTGGTGGGTGACACCACAGTCAGACTTCCCAACCAGCCAAAAACAGTGCTTCTGATTCCCCCACACTGGTTATCAAGAAGCCACTGTGCAAATACACACAGCCCCCTTTACTGCATTTCAGTCTCTGGCTCCCAAACTGACACTAGGCCCAGTAAAGAGACCAGTTGCTTTAACTCTGTGCTCTTTACTAAAAGATTCCCTCTGATCCCAAAGGATCAGCCACAGTACCAGTTCACTATAAGTTTGGATCTCACCCAAAATACCACGCTGCCAGCCAATCCTTTAGTAACTAAAACTAAAGGTTTATTACTAGAAGAAAAACAAACAATAAGAGAAGTGTTAAAGGCTTAAAGCAATCAGAGATATACAAATGATTTAAAAGTCCATATACATCAGGTTTCTAGAACAATTGTGGAGTTGCAGGCTTGTATAGTTCCTCTGGTATACATCCAGTACCTGGATGGGTCTAAGTCCTTCAGTTCAGTTGCACAGTGTGTTAATCCAGAGGCGTGTCCGCAGCTGGACAGGAACAAGGACACAAGGCAAAGACGAAGACAAAATGGTTTCTGTGGTTTGATCTTATATACCCTCTGTTACTGGCCATGTGGCTTGTGGAACTTTACTGGAACCAAAATGAAGTCCATAGTCACATGGGCCAATCCTGGTAACTCTTCAGGTATGCCTTTAGTTTCTTCCCGGGCCTCTGGCTTCTGTAAAGGTCTTGATGGGCCATTAAGCGGGCTATTGTCCTGCGGCCTCTCTGTCTGGGGTGTGTCTTCTACAGCACAGTTTGAAATACAGGGATATCAAAGATCTCCATAACTTTCCTTACACATATTACACAGGAACACAAATATTATCATCTTATTCAGCATATCATAACCTTTCTAACAGTATCTGACATGGTATGTCTTACATGAATTATTATGATTTTGACATATTAATGTCAAACAACACAAATGCCCCCCCTCCTAATGCAGCCCGCGTGACAGGGGGGACGCTCCGGAGCTGCACCAGGACCTGGTGATCTGTCGGGAGGGGCACCCTGGCACCCAGGAGAGGAGCTGGGGTGATGGGCCCCCAGGCCAGGGAGCCCAATGGAGCATGGCTGGTTTTTGGCTTCTATGCAGCCTCCCTCCTCTGGGAGAGGAGTGGGATCTAGTGGTTGGAGAGGGGGTGTTTGGGAGCCAGGACACCTGGGTTCTCGTCCCTCCCTACATCTCCGTTCGCCTCTGTGCCACTCCTGCTCCACCGTTGTGGGCCGTGGGTCCTGTTTGCAGTGCACGCTGTGATGCCCCATGGCACGGCCGAGCTCCTCTCACCCCGTCTCCCCCACCAGGTATTTCTTCGCCGTGCTCACCGCTCTGACCATCCTGGGGCTCCTCAATGGCCTCGTGCTGCTGCCTGTCCTACTGTCGGTCATCGGGCCCCCAGCCGAGGTGAGAGCCCCCCTCCACCCCCCCACACACAGTGGGACCTGGTGCTGACGGAAGGGCAGGACTCCTAGGTTCATTGCCCAGTCTGCCTCGCTGAGTGCTAGGGTCAAATGTGGGGGGGACAGGGGTGATGGCCTTACACTGGCTCCGCCCACACCTGAGAGTGCCCCTGGCCTAGTGGCCCGGACCCCCCCGGGCACCCCATTGCCTTCCCATCTCACTCTGCACCTTCCCCCTCTCCAGGTGAGCCCAGCAGACAATGGCAGCCGCCCACCATCGCCAGAGCCCAGGCCCCCGGCGATCAGCCATCACGCCTTCTACGTGCGGCGCCCCCCAGCCTGGCCCGCTGCCTTCACCGACTGCCTGGAGGCGGAGAGCCCCGCCCGGCCCTACGGCCCCAGCGCCTACGTCCTGCCGCCCGCCCCGCCCCGCGTCCTGGTGCAGGCCAGCAAGAACCCTGGCTTCCCCACCATTACGGTGAGCGCGGGTGTCCTTCCCCGGCCCCAGCCGCCCACGGAGCTGTGCCAAGCTGTGTCCCTGCCGGAGTCCTTCTGTGCCCTGCTGGGAGGGAGCATGTGCTAGTGGTTAGAGTGCGGGGGAGAGGGGATGGCACCCGAAGATTGGCTGTAGTTTGGGGGAGGGGGGAAGGAACCATGATCCTCACTGTTAGCAGCCCCCCCACATTTGCTCACTGCACTGACCTGGGTCTCTCTGCCCTGCACAGGTGGTGAAGACCTACCCGGAGAGCCAGGAGCCGCCGAATGACCCCCTTCCTGGCCCCGGAGCCTGCCCAGGTCTCAGGGACATGCCCCCCCCACAGGCCACCCCGACCAGGGTGGCCCTGCCCCCCCAGCGCCCAGCCGGCCCCACACAAAGGCCCCCAGCCCCTGCGGACTGCCCTCCCCACCTACGGCGGCCCCTATGCCACAGTGACGGCCACAGCCTCGGTGACGGTGGCCTTGCACACCCCCTTGCCCGGTTCCTTCCGGGGCTACACGCACGAGGGGTACGAGGGCAGCGAATCGGAGTGCCCGGAGCAGACTGGCCCGCCCGCCTGCAGCTCGGCCATGCCCACGAGCTGTCAGCTCCAGCACCTGGACCGGGCCGAGGCCCCCGCTGCACCCTAGGTGAGCCACAGACACTGAGCTCTGTGCCAGGGGGCTCCTTCGCCGCTGTCTTCCCCTGCCAGTGGTCCCGCGGTGCTGGCCCCCGTGTGACGTCCCAGGGCGGCAGCAGGCCCTAGCACCACGGCCAATGTGATGCCAAGGCAGGGGGCAAGCGTGTGCACAGACACACGGGCAGGACAGACACGGAGACAGGGTGCACGCTTGCACACACCTACCTGCCCATGCTCACGGGCAGTTCACACACAAAGATGGGGTGCACACCCATACACGCGGATGGTGCATGCTTGCACACAGCCCTGCAGTGCGCAAGCGTGCACATGGTCATGGGCAGGACGCACCCAGACGGGACGCACCTTTGTGCACACTGATGGTGCACACTTGCACACCCGTGCAGGAGGCAGGCGGGCACATAGACAGCGAACGTCCGCCCATGCCTGGGGCCTTGCACACTCACACACCACAGATGGGCGTGCATGTGGGCCATGGAGCGGGTCGACTCCCCCGGCGCGGGGGTCCCGTGGGAAGTCCCCATGGATGGATGCAGTGGGGAGGAGCCAGCAGGCATGAGGCGGGAACCTGGCTGACCCGGCTCTCTTGTGTCTCCTGGCAGGTTGCCCCAGGGAGCGCCATGGTTCCTAGTCTGTGCCAGCCACATGGCCGGATCCAGCTTCCGCGCCCTGGCCCCGGGCAGAGCCTGCACCGCAGAGAAGAGACGCCATCAGCGCGGGCCCCCGGCGTGCCCACAAGCTGAAGGCAGAGCTGCCGCGAGCTGTTGGACTGGCGACCCCTGCCAGGCACTGCCCTCATGGGCAGTGCCCCTGGGGAGGGCGGGGGGGCTGCCCCCATCCCTGCATTGTGCTGCTATTTCCCGATGTTAATTATTCTTATTTTATTGTTATTGCTCTGCTCTGGTGACGGTGGCCCCGGCCTCGCCCGCTGCGCCCCACCAGAGGGGCCCTGCCGCAGCAGGCGCCGGGGGGGTACTGGTCCTGTGGGGGATGGGCCTTGGGGAGAATCGCAACGTCCGCGTTTCTGTGCAAGGTGCGTGGGGCCAGGAGCTGCAGCTGAAATCCCCGAGGGACAGGGCTGCCGTGACGCCCCAGCCTGGCCCAGAGGCTCTGCTGTTATTTAACCCCTGCCCCACCTGGTCGGTTCCCCTCCCACCTCCCAGACCAAGGACTGAGGCACTAAACATGCCCCCGTCCCTCTTTCACTGGGGGCCAGCGGCAGTTGGGGGAACAGCCGAGGGAGATTTGTAAAATGAAACCGCAATCCCCCCGTGCCTCCAGCTCCCTGTCCTCTGCTGTGCCCCCTTCCCTCTGCCCCCCACTCTGGCCTGCAGCCTGGGCTGCGGTGGGGGCAGAGGCTGAGTCCATAGCTCCGGCACTGGGTAAATCCTGATTGGGCCCACGGAGGCTCCTTGGACTCACACGAGGGTCCCTGGGGCTTGGGGCGTCTCCTTCCACTCTGGGACCCGGGCGTGGCCAGGATATTATTTCTGGGAAAGGGAATCTTGCTCTCGCCAGAGAGCGATGTTTATTTTCAAAGGAAAATGTATTTCTCTGCCTCGCGTCTGAAGCCTGATCCCAGCAGGTCCCAGATCCCCTGCTGGCCCCAAGCACCCAGGCAGCCCAGCCTAGCGGCTGGAGCACTGCTGCGGGGGTCATCTCACTTGGGTGAAAAGACTGCTGCCCTGCCTCAGTTTCCCCAGGGGGACAATGCCAGCCAGCCTCCGACTGAACTGTGTGGGGGCAGGGTTGCCAGAGGGGAGGGGGACGTGTCCCGGCTGCCGGACGTTGACTGGGTGGGGAGGGGTGTATTCTCTACTCACCCTTGTGCAACTGCACTGTGCCCCCTGACCCTCATGTGAGTGCAGGACAGCCCCCTCCCACAGCTACAGCCAGGTCAGGGAGCCTTTGACCACAGAAATGGGGTTTTCTCCCCATCTGCCAGGCAGGTCTGGGCTGGGCTCCCAGGGATCTGGTGGGGGGCCCTGGTGGATGACACCAGGCGTGCGCCTTTCCTAATCCGGCACTTTAAATGCCCCCTCCCGCCCCAGGGCCCCCTTCCCAGCCCCCCACCCCCCTTGCGGTTTTCCTGTGGGTCCCTGGCCTAGGGCAGCACCACAGGGCTGGGCCGTGCCTGGGCCAGTGAGATGAATCCCCGGTCAGTAACGTGGGGGGGGCTGGTGTGCCAACGGCCTCCCAGCTGCCAAGCGAAGGGAGGCTGGGTGGGTGCATGGGGCCCCCGATCCCAGCTGGGGACAGGCCATATAAGTTATTTATATTAAAAAGAAGAAAGTTTTATTTTTGTAGGATGTACAGCCCCGTAGCCGTGGGACGGAAGTTTTATTTTTAAAGAGTAAAAATCTATATTATATATCACTGGCGCCAAGGCTGGCTTGGCCTGGTTCTTCCCGCTCAGCGGCTGGCTGGGGCGAGGGGTCGTGTGTGTGTGTGTGTGTGTGTGTGTGTGTGTGTGTGTGTGTGTGTGTGTGTGTGTGTGTGTGTGTGTGTGTGTGTGTGTGTGTGTGTGTGTGTGTGTGAGAGAGAGAGAGAGAGCGCCAAAGAGTATGCACGTGGGGGGGGTGCGTGTGTGTGTGAGAGAGAGAGAGAGAGCGCCAAAGAGTATGCATGTGGGGGGGGGGTGTGTGTGGAAGCGAAAGACGTGTGTGGGGGGGGTGCGTGCGTGTGTGTAGCTGAGGGTTGTGGGCAGGGCTGGGGGGCGCGTGTGGGTCTGTGCGTGTACAGAACAGGGCATTGCAGTGTGTGGAGCTGTACGCACAGTGTGTGATGGGGGCAGTGCCCACTGGCGTAAAGCTGGAGGTGGGCATGGCACCCCCAGCTCTGGTCTTGCAGCCTGGCCGCCCTGGCACACTGCCCCCCCCTCCCAGTGCCCCTCACTCCCAACCCACAGCCCCCTGCTAGGCCAGGCCTGGGCTCCCCCTGGCTCTGTCAGTGCCCCCCAAGTAGCTCACACCATGTGCCAGGGAGGAGAACAACCTGGAGGGGCTCGGTGCCTGCCCCGGGGATACCAGGATTGGGGGGGGTCAGACACATGGGGGGCTGGAGCAGCAGGTTGGGGGCACTGGGGCTGTGCAGCTGTGGGTCAGAGCTGTTGGGGGGGCGGGAGACATAGCCAGGGATGGCTACCAGGTGGGGTCTGTGGGGTGCAGATCGAGGTGGGGGGGGCAGAATGGAGGTGGGGGCTGCAGCCTCCCGGCAGCTCCGGTCGAGCCCGGCTTCGCGCTGCAGCCCCGGCCCTGGGCCGCCCGGGGCTCGGCGGGGGGGCTCTGGGGTCCCGGCCGGGGGCGTGTCCCGGCGCTGAGCGCTCCCTGCAGCGCTGCCCCCCGGGTGGATGCCTGGGGGGGGGACTTGGGGGGAGGGCAACGCTGCAGCCCCGGGCCTGGTTCCAAGGGGGCTGGGCAGAGACCCCCCCGCCCCGCCCCACGACGGGCAGGCCACTGGCAAACCCCCCCACCCCAGAGCCACGGGCACGAGGGGTCACTCACGGGGGGGGGGAACTCGGGACCTGCCCCCCCCCGACGGGGTACCTGCACCTTCTCCCTCGTACCACAAGGGGGCAGCAAGTGTCCACAGCAGGGCTTGGCCGGATGGGGGGGGGCTGGGGCACCTGTGGGGGGAGGGCCACCGCCCACATGCCCCAAACAAGGGGTGCCATGGCTGGGTGTTGGGCCCTGCATCTGGGCCCCAGAGAGCCTCCCCCCCTTTGAGCTTTGGCCTGCCGGGCGGCTCCTCCCCCAGCATAACACAGCGAGCTGAGACCAGCACACTCATCACACGTGTGGCACCAGGGCGGCCCGAGACACCACGGGCTGCCGTCCAGACAGGTCGCTTGGCGCCCCCTGGTGGCCTGTGCCCCCAGCCTGTCCTGCTCGTCCCAGAGCGGCTGTCGTGATGCAGCCACCTCTGGGGTGGAGAGAACCAACCGGCTGGTTCCTTACCCGCAGCCTCTGCTCGCCCAGCCCTGGCCTCCCCCACCCCCACTCCCCTCACTCCCAACGTGCAGCCCCTGCTCGCCCAGCTCTGAGGTGTTGCTGCAATCAAGACACTGAGTCAGCCACACGATCCAAGGCCCTTTATTGACCCTGCCCACGCTGCAGGGGTAACCCCAGGTCCTGCGCCCCCTCTCTGAGCCCTGGCCCTGCTTCCACCAGGCTCCTGGGCCCACCAGGGCTGGGGCCCTCCTTTGGTGGCCCCAGCAGGGATCCCACCCGCGCTGGAGCGGTTGGCCCCATGCAGGGCTGTGCCCAGCCACTTCATGCCACCTTTGTGTGCCAAGCTGAGGGCTCCCTCCCTGGGCATCACACGCCCCAGGGGGGAACACGATGGGTTTGTCCCCCAGGCAGTGCCCTTAGGGCCTGTCACAGCCCAGGGATATGTTAGAGCAGCCGCTGGGCTACTCCAGCGGGCACCAAGGGCCCGGCCAGCCCCTGACACTAACCCACCTTGACCCCCTGGCTTGCCACACCCAGGAGTCGGCTGCCTGTGGCTCAGTGCCCCGTGCTGGCCAGGGCAGGCTAATGGCTGCCCCGAGGCTGGCCCAGTGCTGGCTGAGGTGGGACGGGCACGGCCCAGGCTCTGGCATGATGGGAGCCGCGCTGTGCCCCATCACTCGGCCCAGCACCGCCTGCCGTCCGTCACGCAACGGAGCCGTGGTGCTCCCGGGGCTGGGTGCCCCTGCGACGCCGGCACAGCCGGGAGGGCGTCCGGCTCCCCTTCCTCAGTGCATGGCACTTCCAAGCCTCAGCAATGCACTCGACCTGTGGGGGCAATGAGGGGCACGGGGGGAAGGAGGGGGCATATGGGTCAGTGACACAATTGTCCCTGATTCATCCAGGCACCAGCTTCCCAACACCCTGCTCCCTTGGCATCTCTCACCAGCCTCTCCCCCCTCCTGGGGGCCCTGGCCTGACCCCCACCCCAGGGGGTGGCCCAAGGGCCTTGAGCAGGTTCCATGAGGCCCAGATCACCCACTCGGAGGCCTCATGACAACCAGGCCTTCCCAAGGGCCTGCTCTGAGCTGAGGCGACCGGGGCAGGGTGGACAGACAGACACAGACACAGCTGGGGGAACCACATGAGACGATCACAGAACAGCTGGAAGCTTGTGGACGGACAGACACGGTTTGGCACGCCTGGACAGATGGACAGTCCCAGCCGGCCGGTTGCAGCCCCCCTGGCAGCCTCTCACCGGGATGAGCTGGTCTCTCTGGTTGTGGGTCTCCAGGGCCGCCAGCTCGTGGGGCGACAGCAGGGCCAGGCGCAGCTCGTGCACAGGTAACACTGCCAGTTCGGCCACCGGCCGCTCCAGCACGGCCTGAAAGGAGAGGTGGGGGAGGCATGGGTGGTCAGATGCCGGCAGCCAGCAGGACTGGGTCTGGGGTGGGGGAGTCAGCGGGGCTGGGGTGCAATCAGGGCTGGGGTGGGCTGTGACTGGAGCCAGGCACCCCAAGGGGCAGGGCTGGCGAGAGGGGGCTGGCCACTAGGACGCCTGGGTTCTCTCCCGGCTCTGGGAGGGGTTCGCCAGCTCTCACTCGCTGGGTGCCCTTGGTGCCCACATGCCATGGGGGTGGCGCCTGCCAGCCTCCCTGTGGTGGGGGGTGAGTGGCCCAGAGAAAGGCCCCGCTGGCGCAACTCACCGAGCTGACGTGGGCCCATTCCCGCACAGCCTGGACCAGCTCCGGCTCGTCGATGGCCAGCCGGTCGCTGCGCAGCACGGACGCCAGCGCCAGGGCCGACAACTCGAGGAAGCCCCGCGTCCGCACCACCTCCTGCAGGGCCACCAATGGGGCTTGGTCATCCCCTGGCATGGGGGGGCACAGACCCCCTGCCCTACACCTCCCTGGCAGCATCCTGCTCCCCGTCCCACTGCCCCTCTGGGGCACCCACTCCAGGGGAGCAGCGGTTTAGACTCATTGACCTGAAGGCCCAAAGGGGCTCCGGGGGGGGGTCCCATGTGATTGGTGCCCCCCGCGTTACCCCACACCCTCGGGCTGAGCTGAGGAGTGGGCACTCAGTGGGACGGGAGATTCCCCCCCGTTAGTGGGAAGCTGCTGGGACCAGTCACACACGTCCCCCCAGACACGGGCTGGTGCACTGCGTCCCAGCCCCCGCCACCCCCCCAGGCAGACACTTGGTGCCACCACCCCACGCCAGCCCCCCATGCCCCAAACCCTCTTGGCTCCCTGAGGGAACATACCGGCATGTGGTCCTCCACGAAGGCCAGGCAGTGCGCCTGCAGATCCGCCTGCCCGTAGGTCACTGCCGCCTGTGGGGGACGGCACAGACAGCTGCAGGCCGCCGGAGATGGGGGCACGGGACTAGCAGGGACTGCGGGTTGGGAGTGAGGGGCACTGGCAGAGCTGGGGGAGGGGGCAGGCTGGGCTAACCAGGGGAGGACTGGGGGGGGGGGGGGCCGCGCGGCAGCTCCCCCGGGGGGGGGGGGGGCGGGGGGGGAGCTGTGTTGCCAGAGACAGGAGCCCCTGGCACTGGCGTGGGCGTCTCACCAGTCGCCTGCGATGGCAGCAAGCGAGCTGTGAAGCAGAGCCGGCCTCGCCCGGAGGGCTGGCATCTATGGGGCAGGGACCAGGTGCGCAGAGACACAACACACACCGATACAATGCACACCCGCCATGCAGCCTCACACACGGCACGCACACGTTGAGACACAACGCACACAGACACACAACGCACACCCGGCACGCAGCCGCACATAGGGACACGTGCCCCACTGGGCAGGGAGCGCAGCCTGTCCTGTTCGCCGGCCCCAGCAGGGCCGTGGGCCACCAGCTGCGCTGAGGGCCATGTAGGGCTGCAGTGGCAATCGTGCCCACCTGGCACCCGGAGAGGCCAGATCCTTGGGCCTGTTATGCTCGGTGCCAAGGCAGCCACACCAGCGGGTGGGGACCAGCAGGGGGCGCCCCAGAGCTGGAGCCGGGCGTAATGCAGAGCCACCCCTGTGCATGGGGGTCTCCCAGCGCTAAGCCGCTGACGCGCTCAGCTGCGCCGCGGTCCCCCATTGCCTGCCAGGCCGGGGCAAAGCTCAGGGCCAGGCTGGAGATGCCTGTGGAGGGGCTGCTGTGATGAGACAATGGCACGGGGCCCGTCTGGGCCGGCTAGTGGCCAGCATCCCCAACGGGCAGAGCCGGGCGAGGGCTCCGAATCACTGTCGAGACGTCTCTCTCGAGGTGGGGGGGCCGGTGGGGCTCGCCCAGGTGCCAGCTGATCGCCAGGCGCCACATCTGGGGTTGGGAAGGGATTTCCCCCTGGGTCAGATGGGCAGAGACCCTGGCGGAGGGGGAGGGTATTTTCACCTGCAGTGCAGGGCTCGGGTCACTTGCGGGGTTGAACCAGAGCAGCTGGTTGGGGCGGGGGGGGGCATCTCTGGGCCTGGAAGCCTTTAAACCTCACTGTGAGGCCGGTGGAAACTCAGCTGGTGGCTCCGTGCTCGCTGCAGGGGCAGGCGGGTGGGCGAGACTCTGCGCCCCCACCGGGTTCAGAGTAGACGGCACCGGGCCCCCCCCACCCCGGCCCCTGCCCTCTCCCCACAGGACACAGTCACTGCTGCTGGGAGACCAGCCCCGGCTTGGCCCCTCCAACGCCCACATGCCTGCACCCGAGTCTCTCCCCTCGGACGCCAGCTGCAATGCCCACCACACACCGAGCCGCCCCTCCCGGCAGGGAGCCCGTTACCCCGGCCAGCTGCGCCTACAGCAGGGCAGGTAGGGACAGGATGAACATAGCATTGCCCCTCTGCTCCCTGCCCTGTGTCCAAACCAGCCGAGGGCCATGGCCGCCCGGCCTCCACTCGAAAACCTCTGGCTCTCCACCCTCCCGGGGCCTCTGTTCCCTTGTCTTCCACTTCTGCTAGGGAAGACGTTGGTCCTGAGAGTTAATCTGGATCTGCCCTGCTGCAGTGTGAACCCACTGCCTCTTGTCCGGCCCTCCAGGGCAAGAGAACAACTTTTCGCCATCGTTTTGATTGCAGCCTTGCAAGTCGTTGAGGCCCCGCTAGCGTGTCCCCCAATCACCTCTGTTCCAAACCAGACGCCCCATCCCTGCAGGCCCTGCACCTCCGACTGGTGGGCCACCCTCAGCGCCTCTGGAGCTTTCCCGTGTCTCTACCATGGTGACCAAAGCCGGACACAGGTTTCCAGCTGCGGCCTAGCCAGTGCCGAGCAGAGCGGAGCGGAGCCATCGCCACCCGGGCCCTGTGCCACGCCACTGCTAACGCCACCGAAAGTGCAGCTGCTTTGTCTACAAGTGTCGCCGCGCTGACTCCTGGGGCCGTGATTCACCGCGCCACGGGCCGTCAGGGAGCAGCAAACCCCGCTGCGCCCAGCCGCGGGGTCCGTGGAGTGCCCACGTGTGTGACGCCGGGCGCGACTGTGTGTGTATGTGTGTGCCCGACCACATGGGCACGTAGTCTGTGCACCCGATCACATGTGCGTGCGCACACCCACGTGTGTATTTCTGTACGTGACTCTGTGTGCACCTGTGTGTGTCCAACCACTGGGGGTGTACTGTGTGCCCGCCCCTGACGCTGCACGCACCACCACGCCTGTATGTGTCCATGATTTTGTGTGTGCCCAGTCACGGAAGAGTGTGTGTACCTGTGTGTGTGTGTGAGCGAGCACGCGCGCACCAACCACGTATGTAGCTGTGTGTGCACGACTGTGCGCGCACTCACACCAACCACGCACACGTGTGCATGTGACCTCCCTCACGGGGCGTCCGCACCCTGCCCTGGGTTGTGACACACACTGACGCCCCAGTTGTTTTTAGGACAAACATCCCCGCCCCCTTGCCCCCCCTTTTTCCTGTCCCTGCTCTGGGGTGGGTGACCACAGCCCAGGCAAGTGTTTCGGCTTTAACGCCTCCAGGCAACAGCCGCCCGCCACAGGGTAAACAGGAAACGCCTGACTTGCCACGACAGCGCCACGGCGTCAGCACGGCCGCCACAGCCTGGGAGAGCCACGCGCCAGGGGCGGTCGCGGATCCGTGGGTCTGAGCATGCAGGGGTCCCGCAGCCCCCTCCATCCCTGCCGGCTTCCCTGGTGGGGCCGTACAGCTGCTGTCGCCCCCCCAGCCCATGCCACGGAAGGGGGGCAGCTGCCTTAGCACCAAGCCCAGGGCTCTGTGTGCACCGCGCCAGCATTGGTCGCCCCGCAACGTCTGGCTGGGGACGTGGGCACCCAGGGCCGGTCAATGGGGGCGCCGCTGGAAGCTGGGCTGGCCACTCCAAACCCTGCCGGTTGCCCGCGCCTGACCAGGCTCTTGCCCCGATGCCCATCACTGCCGCAGGCGGGTGGGCACAGGCGGCGCCGTAATGGCACCAGGGAATGACACCTGTGCCCACACGGCCCTGGGGATTTGCCCTCGGGGGTTGGGGATGTGCAATCAGGCAGTGGGGGGAGGGACGCCTAGCCCTGCCCCCCATCGATGACAACAGGCCCGGCTCCCCACCCCTCCCAGTGCCCTGATGCAGTGGGACCAGCTCATCCTCTGCTGACTGCACATCTCCCACACCGGTGTCAGGGCCTTGTGTGCCAGGTCTGTGCACACGTCAGCGCCAATCCTGCCCTGAAAGCAGAGCTGGGGGAACCCCCTCCCCCGTCACCCTTTCCCCCACTGTGGGGTGGCGTTTTCGCTAGTCAGATGTCTTGGCCCCAGGGGAAAGGGCTTGTTCCACGCGCCAGGGCCCAGGCGTCGCCCTCGCATGCTGGCACTTTCCAGGGCACCTGACGCCGGTTTCCCCTGCTGCTGCTTTTTCCACCTCGCCGCCCTGGGCCAGGGAAATCCTGCTGACGCTGCCCCAGGCGCATCACAGCAACCACAGAGCTAGACACTGGGGGCCCGCTGCCAGCAGAGCAAAGGCCCATGAGAGGCCTGCTCACAGGGGCTCCCCTGCGGAGCTGACAGCACTGGGACTAATCACCACAATGCACCCAGCTCCACACAGCCCCGCTGAGCAGCAGCAGTTATTCCAGGCCTTGTGGCTTCCCAGCGGTGGAGAAAGCTGTACTGCACATTCGGGGGCCATTTGAAGTGTAATTGGCTTGTTTACCCATCTGCACCCTGCCGGGACCAGAGATGTCCACAAACAGCACCCGGGCAAACCCCAGCTCCCAGACAGCAGCTGCCTCAAGTCTAGATTCTAATCAGAGCCCAAGGCAGAGAGCAAACTTTGCAACTGCTCACACTGCCGCCTCTGCACAGAAGCAAGGCCTCACCCCTCTTGCCTTTCCTCCCAAGACTGAGCACTGGCTCACGCGCTTGGCAGACTGTGTAATGGCGCCCCTTGGTGAGGCCTGCCATCACACTACATGAGCCCATGAGCATCAGCAGCTCCCCTGGCGGGAAGGGGCATTTGGCAGTACAGGGCCTATGACCTCCAGGTTTCCCCCCTCCCCCACAGTCAGAGGCATGGTCCCCAGGGCCACCTCCTCGCTGCCAGCCCTGCTCCGAGCCACTCACGAGATAGAGGAGGAAAATCTCCCTGTACCTCACAACGCCACCAGTTTCCCCTCCCCGGCCCTGCCCTCACCGGGGCCCTGGCGGACTTAATTCCTGCAAAGCCAGGACCTGCCACTGGCCCCCAGTTGAGAGCAGGGCCCCCTGCACCAGGGGCCACACAGACATGGCTCCTGCCCCTCCAAAATCTCCCTGATGAAGGGAGAGGAGGGGAAACTGAGGCATGGGGAGGGGTGTGTGACTTGCCCGAATTCACCCAGCAGGCCAATGGCAGAGCCAGGAATAGGACCCATGTCTCCAGCGGGCCAGCCAGTGCACTAACCACTAGACATTACTGCCTCCCTGCCCTCACCACCCCTCCTCACCCCCCCACCCTCCCAGAGCCAGAAGCAGGCCAGTCTGAGCGGTGCGTCCCCCGGGAAGGGCATCATCAGCCAAACTTGAAGCAGGGCTCCAGAGACCTGCTGCAAGAAGCGTCCTTGTGCCTCAGTTTCCCCACTCTGCAGGCTTGGCTGGTTCCCATGGCCAGACAGAACAGGGCATGCCAGGCTGAAAAGGGCAGGGGACACCCCGCTGCCCCCAGTGGCTTCATTCAGGGCCCAATTCTGCCAGGTCCTGAATGGCCCCCCACCCGAGGGCTGGGGGTTGCAGCCTGCCTGCCCCGCGGTGAAAAGCACAGGGGCTCACACGCCCCAGATCTCACACCTCGGGACCGTTCATGCGCCTGAATCCCTGCACCCGGGATGAAGCTCAGCTTGGCACCCTCCTCTGGGGCCCCGATCCATGCTGGGGCACTCATTCGCTTCCCAGGGCCAGGGCGGGGGAAGCCAAGCGGGGCCCAGCCAGCGTGACGGCTTCTACTGTTCCAGCCCGTCAAGCCGGCCAGGAACAAGTGTCAAGGGACCGTCCCAGCCTCGCCCTTCCCTTGGGGGGGTCTGATGAAACCCAGAAGCTGCCCCCCAAGCGGCATCCAGGGCTGGGTCGCAGGGAAGGGAGGCAGGTTTCGGCTGCCTCTGGGGAGAGACCCTGTCTCCATGCAGCTTCAGCTCGGGGCCCAGCAGGCAGGAGCTAGCGGAGCCCAGAGGCCGAGGCTGACGGGGTGGGGGCCACGTGGCCTGTCAGACAGTCTACGGCTGCCAGGCCAGCACCGTCCCGAAAACACCTCCTGCAGGACAGCACGCGAGCCCCCTGTGCCCGCCATGAAGGGAGGCTGGCAGACAAGCTCCTTCTGGCGGGGCGGGGGGCTGTGCCAGCAAAGACAGGGCCTTACGCTCCGCCAGCGACGGGGAGGAGCTGCCAGCTGCCGCCACCCCCTGGATCCATCTGCTCACCCCGGCTCCCCAGCTTCCCTGTCTGAGGGTGCAGCCGATTCACTGCCAGCCCCTGCCTGACCCAGAGCAGGACAGATGCCCCCAGGGCTGCCCCACCTCATGCCACTTCTTCTATTCCACGTTCCCAGTCCCCTGCTCCGCTCCCGACTCTGCCATGCAAGCCCCTGGGCGGAGAGTGGGGAGGGGGCCCTCTGCCCAGGGGAGCTGTTTGCCCAGAGGGTAACGTGCCCTGGCTGGGGCCGGGGGAGGCGACCGCAGCCTGCGTTAACGCCAGCCTAGGGCAGGAACCCGGAGAGCGTCACCAGCGCGTCAGGCTCAAGGTATAAACTCCCCCAGCAAAGGTGACTGTGCTGCCCCGCGAGTGCTCCCCGCCCCCGCCCCCACCCGCAGACGGGGCTGTTTGCAGCAAAACAGGAAGCCCCGGGGAACAGCACTGAGCTCACAACGCTATTCTTAGCTTCCTGGTGCGCTCAGCGGGGCACAGGCATTGTTTACTCACCGCCTCCCCCACAGGGCCTGGGCTCCAAGACCTGCAGGCAGCCTGGTGTCCCAGGAGGGGTGCTCGTGTGGGGGCGCCCCAATGCCCTGGCGACGGGCACATCAGGCCTGTGGAAGGGGGTTTCCTGCAACGAGGGGGCTAAACTGCACCTCTCCAGCAATCACGGGAGTCCGGGACCTGGGGCTTCCACGGAAACACCCACTCTCCCAAGAGCTGGCACCAGGGGAGCTGGTAAAGCTGGTGAACGCTGGAGCTAACCGGGGAGAGTGCAGGGAGGAAAAAGTGCCTGCCCTTTCCCGCGCTGGGTCTCAGTGGCAAGGGAAATGGGGCGAGTTCGCAGCCACTGGGCCCCGGGAAACAAGCTGGATTCAAGGCAGGGCGTCACCTGCTTCCTCCTGGGGGCTGTCCTCACTTGCTGAGCGGCCTGCCCGGCAGGCTGGACCCACGGCCTCTCCCCTCACAACTACCCCACTGCTACAGGGGTTGGCTGGGACCAGAGAAATCCCGGGACGGACAATCCTGGAACAAACTGGCTCGGGGCAGAGGCAGGGTTTGAATTCTCCGTGGCGCTGTCCCCCAGCAGATCTCAAAGCACTTTGCAAAGGAGGGCCAGCTTGGACAGATGGGGAAACGGGGGGCTGGGTTACAGCAGAGCACCTGCCTAGCGCTGGGTGCTGGACCCCCGCGGCACTGAGCCAGGCCGGGGCCAGGCCAAGCTCCCTTGTGCAGACCGGTAGTCTAGGCTCTCCAGGTCGCTGCCCGGGCAGCATGAGCCCTAGGCATCTGCAATCACCCCCCTGCCCCTGGGCGGGGTGGGGTCTCCGACAGGCTCCGAGAGGGCAGAGCGGGACTGGAGCAGTCTTCCCGGAGCTCCCACGTCAGGGCCGCAGCCATGAAGGCCTGGCGCAAAGTCTGGCTGACTCCCGTTGGCTTCAGGACGCTGGCAGCGGAGCTCTGCGTTCTCCTCCAGTCAGGTTTCAACACGCCACTTGGTGCTGCAGCTTCCAACCGCCCAGGCAGCTGGGATCCTGCCTCGATTTCCCAAGGCCCACAACCTACCCGGAGCACGGGCTCTGGGGGGCCAGCGCCTGGCCACTAACCAGCCTGCAAAACACCTCGCACGCTGGGGGGCTACTCAAGTACTCTCCCCAGGGACAGGGACCCACCCAGCGCACTGGCTTTAGCCCCACAGCACGCCCAGCCCCACGGCCAAAGGAGAGATCAGGACACGGAGACCAGTCAGAGTGAGCCTTTCATCAGACCGGATCAGGGTGCCGGTGGGGGGCAGGAGCTGTCTGCATGGAGACTAAATGTCCCACTCGGGAGCCCAGCTGGCACCCGTGCGCCCCACCAAAACTCCTCCGCTAGGCCCACGATCTGACCACTAGGCCATGCTTCCTCCCTGAGGGGTGGAACGGGAGGGGGCCAGGCTGCCATGGGAACCACCCAGCTGGGTCTTAAAAGCCCTCTGCGGGGAGACAAACGTGGCTGACCCCCTCCGACAAAAGGCTGGCTCGGCAGACAAAGGGCCGGCCGGCTGGCGCAGGGCCGCAGCAGCTGCCGGGCTCAGCTCCTTTGTGCCGGCCTGCGTGACCCCAGCTGGTGGGGCTCAGTTCCCTTCCTTCAGGACAGGAGTCAGGCCACAAAGCCCCCCGGCACAATAGGCCCCCAGCTGCCCTCCAGCCCGGACGGGCCCCTCCACACACCCCCAGCCTTCCCTGCCCCCAGCAGGGTTCATGTGAGGCCCAGCTGGGTCGAGCTGCAAGCCCCCCCCTCCCACAAGGAACTGGGGCTCAGGCTGCCCTGGGGGGGGGGCTCAGGGAATAACCCAGAGCGACCCCCCCCCAGGGGAACCTACGCTGGGCGCGTTCCCTGCTCCCGGACGCTCAGGGGGTGGGGATGAAGAGAGGCATGGCTCTTGTGCCGCTTGGCGACCCTCCAGGGGAGAGGATACCTTGCGACGCAGCGCAAGGCCTGGCTGCGCTTCCTGGTGGGGCAAATAATCCCGGGCCCCATTTGGAGAGGTGTTTGCTGGGCACAGCTGGCAGACGTCCGGGGACAGCCTCCCAGGGCAAGGCCAAGCTCTTTGGGGCTGCACTGCGCACGGGCAAAGAATCGTGCTGCATGTGGCATGTGGGTGGAGACCCACGCTGAACATGGGCAGAGAACCGTGCTTCACGTGGCAAGTGGGGAGAGCCGTGCTGCACGTGGCACG
>ML675643.1:11445380-11504618 GCA_007922155.1 Mesoclemmys tuberculata
GCTGCACGTGGGCAGAGAACCGTGCTTCACGTGGCACACGGGCAGAGAGCCGTGCACGTGTCTGGGGCTGTGCGCATAAGTAACAGAGAAGGAGGAATCACCACCACTCACTCCCCCCATGGGCAGGATCCAGGCCCCAGCTGGCTGCGGGGTGCAGAGTCCAGGCGATGGGGCTGGCGGGAGGGGAGGGGGGACTCACCTGCAAGGCTTCACACACCAGCTCCACGCTCAGTGCACCCTTGATGAACTCGACACACAGCTGAAAGAGACAGGCGGGCAGACACGGCTGTGGGGGCAGAGCAGACACCACCAGAATGTCCCCTCCCACGCCGAGTGCTGCCAGGAGATCCCCACGGCTCCGGCGCACCCGTTTCCCCTCTGACTCAGCACAGGGGAGACGCTGGCAGCAGGGGAGTCCCCAGCTCCTCGCCGGAGTGGGCCCAGGGACAGTAACTGAACACGAGGTGGGGGAACCACCTGTCAAGGGAGATGGGCTCAGAGAGGGGAACAGAGCAGCGGGCCAGCACCCGAACACCTGAGCTTAGGAAGGCAAGTGAACAGGTCAGCGAGGGAAATGCCCACTTGGCTGATCTCGCTAAGATGAGGGGCAGGGACACCCTGGGAGCCATCTCCAAGAGTCAGGGGACAACAGACAAGCTGCGCTGGGAAGTTTGAATCCAGGATGTGCCCGTATCAGCTCAGCCTGGGGCTGAACTGGGACCCCAGGAAGCCAAGCTGGTAAGGGGGCTCGGCGGAAATCCTGACATGCCAGGATTGGGGCCTGCAGTGTGCCAAGCACTGTACAAACACAGGGAAGGCCCAGAGCTTACAGTGCAGCTAGCCTAGGCCAGGCAATTCCCTGCACCTCCGGGGGGACGTGGGTCAGGGAGAGTCAGGCCTGCTCTCTGGGGGCCCCCCCACTGAATTCAAGCCAACCAAAGCACCTCTGGCAACCAGGCCATAAGGGGCTTAACTGAGGTCGCCTAAGGAGTCTGTAGCAGAGAATCCAACCCAACCCGGTGCCAGACCCGCCCGCCAGCCGACTGCAGGCAGCTAAAGCCCAGGTTCCCGCCACCCCACCACACCCCAAGGCCTTGCCAGTGGAACCAGCCTCACCACACCTTCGCTTAGTGATGTGTCTCAGGCTCCGGGTAGGCAGGTGCCACAGGGGTTAAAGACATGGGAGCTCCCGGGGCCCAATCGGCTACGAGATCTGGTTGCAGGGCAGTTAAAGGTATTTTACGCCAATGGGAGTTAGGCACTTGGAAGGTCAGGGCTGTGGCCCTTGGCCCTGGAGGGGGGCAGTTTGCTCCACGGTTAGCCCTGCGGGGGGCTAGCTCCTCTAAGGTGCGTGGCTACTTCCTGCTTCCACGTGAAGCATTCAGTCCCCCCGCCCTGGGCTGGCTGGTTCGCAGTGGGGCAGGCCAGGCTGCACTGGCATGGGTGCACGGTGTGGCTAGGAGACAGGTGAATCGAGGCGGCTTGCATAGCCCCCCCGCCCCAAAATGCATTAAAGGAGGGATGGGGCAGGGGGCTCTCAGTGCGCCTTTCTGTGGGACAGTGTGGGACTTTTCCTGAGCGCTGCCCCTTGCTGGACACTGCGGGGAAGGGGGCTGAAGAGAACAACTCCCGTTCGACGGCCTGGAACATCCTACATTTGTCTGAATTTTGTGCATGCCTCAGTGTGTGCTCCATGGCGGAGTAGGCAGGATGGGGGGTTCTTTGCTTTACAACCAACACAGTGGCCCGGTCATTTGGCCTAGACCCCACGCTGTGTTGAGGGGTCTAGAACCCGCGCTGTGCAGGAGCCTAGAACCCGCGCTGTGCAGGAGCCTAGAACCCGAGCTGTTCAGGGGCCTAGAACCTGCGCCATGTGGAGGGGCCCTGCTGTAACCTAGCGACCAGGGGAGGGAAGCAGCCAGCTCCCAGGGACATTCCAACCAGCTGCCTGCCCTGGCCCCATCATGGCCTGCCCCTCGGCCATGTTCCCCTTGGCCCCACACAGCCAGCCACGCCCGCCCCGCTGCCCGCCCCCTCCCCACGTCTCTGGCTGGGCCCCTCATTCCCCTTTGCCATTCAGGTGGAGCTCCCCCGCCCCCCGTTCTGTTGGCACCAGGTCATCGTCAGCCCCAGATACGGGGCGCCAGGCAGCCCAGGGGAAAGGCCTGAGGCCCATGGGCCTGTGGCCCGTGCAGGGGTCAAGTGTCTCTGTGCAGAGGTGCCCCAGAGCAGAGCCCAGGGCAGGGGCCCTATGCGGCACAGCTGGGGCACGAGGAGGGGCAGGGTGGGGCTGGCTGGAGCCACACTAGGAGCTGCGTGGGAAAAGCCAGCTCAGGCCTGCGGGCTGTTGCATCAGGGGTGGGGCCCCCAGCACCGGGAAGGGAGCCTAAAAAACGCAGCCTCCGCATCCCAGCCAAGCCGGGCCGCCCGGCTGGGGATTTCCCATTGCTTCCTGCTTCCGCCTCTGCCCGCGTCCCAGGGGACAAGCCTCCCACCAGGCTGGCCCAACGCCGCCACACCAAGAGTTGCTCCTGGCTGACGGCCCCCCTACGGGCAACGTGCGAGTCCCCAAAGGCAACTGCCCCCTGCACCCATGGGAGGCCACATGTGGGCAGATTGCCCAGCTGCCGCCTGTCTTGTATCTGCCATGTAGAGGAGCCCTGGGGGTCCAGGCACCGCCAGCTCAGCTGCTGTCACAACCCCCGAGGACGGGTGGCGCCCTGCCCCGCCCTGGCAGCGTTTGGGGAGACACCCGGCTCCTGTGCGTGGGCCTGGGAACTGGCAGGCTGCTGGCCGTGCCAGAGCACCGGTGAGAGCTGGGCTGATGCCACACCCTCAGGGGTTGTCGACATGGCCAGGCTGTGGGAAGTGAAAGCGGGACAGCCACCCGGGGAGCAGCACCGCCGCAGAGCCTCTGCTGCAAGGCCGCTTTTGCTGTTGCAGCAATGCCAGGGCCCCCCACAGAGTCCTGGCTCTCGTGCGGCTACACATCGCACGTGACCATGGCTCAGAGCCAGCTCCCAACGCAGCCCCCCTGCCTCTGGAGTGAAGGGAGACTCCCCACTAGAGGCGAGCAGTGTAGGGCCTGTGACACAGAGTGGAGCCAGTCTGATTCCCGCCTGCAGGGGGCGGTGGTGCACCAACAGTTCTTTCCAGTGCTGGCAAACCTCCTCCCTCCTGCCGCCCTCCCTCCCCCCGGCAGCCATGCACCCCAGGCATGCCGACTGCTGGCAGCTACTCTTGTGTTGGCCACAGGATAAAGCCCACTGGCGAGGTGAGGAAAGCAGGCCCAGCCTCTCCTAGCCACAGGCCCGCTGAGGCAGAGCCAGGCTTTGTGCCTGGTGGGTGGCAGAGGGGCCGGAGGTAGAAGCAGCGCCAGGCAGGCCCGGCCGCATTCAAACCAGTGCCAGCCCCTCTGGGAAGGAAGCCCCACAGCAAAGAGCCAGGTGCCAGGGACAGCGAGAACTAAACACGGCCCTGCTGCAGAGAAGATCCTGCCTGCCCCGGCACGCTGCCAGGGGCCTGCGTGGCATGGCCTGGCTGCAGTTAGCAGAGCCCATGCCCAGCCGCAGGCAACACCCCCGGCCTGCTGCACCATGCCAGCTGGCATCTGAGCGACAGAGCAGGCAAGTGCAGCCAGGACACGGCTCTGCCGGTGCCCGGTGCCCGTCATTCCTGATCTGCCCCCCCGCTAGTCCAGCCACGGCCACCTAGCCACGGCCTCACGTGCAAATAAACGGCCCTAACGTACAGCAGGATCCACCCTGGGAACACACAAAGTACAGCAATAAGAGCAGAGTCAGGCTTGCAAACAGCTGGTGATTAACAGCCACGCTGAGCTACAGGCAGCAGGACACAGCCAGGCCCGGAGACTTACAGGAGGGCCGGCAAGTGTCAAAGATGGGTAAAAACACGGAAACGTTGGGGCTCGTTCTGCAATTGGCAGCAGGAGCATCGGCTTCGCGACCGGCAGAGGCCCGGCTCCCCCCTTGAGTCCAGCCTAGTTGGCTGGCGCGAGCACCGCGTAAAAGGCCGGGTCATTACAGCACAGCAGCTGGCAGCACTCCCTGGGTATGAGTGTGTGCGCGTGCACGTGACGGCTTTCTGATATTCTTACACTTACAATACATGCGGCAAGTTGCCTTGTCCCCCCTCCAGAATAAGATCCTGTTTGTCTTTTCTTTTACAAGTATAACACGACCCCAGCCCTGGGCTCCCCCAGAAAGCTCTGCTGGTGCCCCTCAATCATGATCTGCCCCCCATGATACCCCAGCCCTGCTGGCGCCCCTCACTCCTCACCCACAGCCCCCTGCTAGCCTTGCCTTGCCCAGCCCAGGGCTCCCGTGCACAGCTCCGCCGAGGCCCCTCAACCCCACACACTCTTCTCCCCGTGACTCCAGTCCTGGTCCTCTTCTGTGCAGGGGCCGCCTGCCACGACAAACGGCGCCATTGCAGTGGCTGAATCAAGCCGCACCCGCCCTGGGAGGCCGCCTGGCGCTCACTGGCTCTGCCCTTGCCAATCAGCTGGAGAGGGGGGCCAGCTTCGCCGAGCCGCAGAGGCACCATCTAGCTTGCAGCCAAGCAAGGGGGCACACGAAAATTATTCAGGAAGGAGGCAGAGGGTGATTTGAAAATGCCTCATTCTCTGCACACCCGGGGCCCAATTCGCTTCTCGTTTACACCTGCTTTACACCGGCTCCTGTAGAGTTACACCTGATTTACACCGGGAATTGGGCCCAGGGCGTGCGGTGCTTTGCAGGCTCCCCGCAGCTCTTGTGACGCTGTGCCAGGCTCTGACGCTCCAGCCAGGGGCAGCCTGTGGCCCTGGGGTGCTGATCTCCAGCAAGCAGCTGCCAGATGCCTGGGGAGCGAGGCCTTCGGCTGGGAAGCTCCCAGGCACACAGCACTGTCACCACCACAGCAGGCAACCACAGTGCTGTCCCCAACAGCCCCCGCTTTTTGTTTGACCTTCCTGGGAACGCTACAATTAAATCACCAGCCCCCTGGCCCCTGCTCTGCAAGACGGGCAGCAGGATTTGAACCGACAGCAGGTCCAAGTGGAGGCTGGCTCTGTATTCCATGGGCCAGGCTTTTTGCTGCCCCCCCTCAAGGGCCCCCAAACTCACCCTGTGGGCAGGCAGGAGGGAGAGGGAAGGATGGGCATGAGGAAGAGCCAAGGGGCTAGGGGTAAGATGCCCGGAATTCTGTTCTCAGCCCAGGCAGGTTTCGGCCAGGCCCCTTCCCCTCTCCCTGCCTCAGTTTCTCCAACCTGGCAAACTGGGACAACAGCCTTACCAGGGCGGCCGGCAAGAAGGGGGAGAGCTTCTAGCTCACACATGCGGCTACAGAGATGTGGGGACAAGGTGCTTTGCAGCCACGCCGATTCTTTGGCTTTGCCAAACTGGAACGAGATCCGCCAGCCTGAGCTTTCCCATCGGTCCACCCATGTCTGTGCTGCGGGGCTCTGCACCATGAATCGGGCCGCTTGAGTTAAAGCACAAGGGGGGGCAGGCAAGGGATGATGGCTGCCAGTGAAGTCCCTGGAGATTAAGGGACGGGAGGGCCTAGAAAAGGGCAAGGCGAGGTGTAGTCGGGGGGGTGCAGGCTGGACAGACGACATAGCACCCTGTAGACATGTCAGCGGGTGGCCAGGAATGCCAGGGGCTGGGGACAGCCCTGGGGCATCCCCCAGCCACGTGTCACAAGGGTGGCAGGTAATTGAGGCTCCGGGCCCAATTCCTCACGGGAGGAAAAGGAAACTTTGTGTGGAGCAACTCCCCCACCCCACTGAGCTGGCAGCGATGGGCACTCGCCCCCGAGCTGCTCCGAGCCGGTGCACAGAGCGTTCTCTGTGGGAACGCCAGGAACCTCACGAAGGCCTGGGCAGCCGTGGGAGGCAGAGATTCCTTTCCGCTTGGTCTGCAGGGGGAGAGACATGCACCGAGGTGCATGCAGGTGGCATGTTCTCCCCACAGCCTCTCCCCCACACCGCTAGGGCCCGCGGCTGGGTGTGCCCAAACCTGCTCTCTGTCCCTTGCCAGGCGGGCTGCTTGGCTCTGAGGAGGGGAGGGCAGCGGGGAGGAACCAGAGCTGCCAGGCTGTAAAACGCTTTACCAGGCCCCAGAGGGTGAGAGAGGGACTGGGCTACCCGGTGAGCACATGGGGCAGCTGCTGGCTGTGTCCTTCAGCCCCCGATCCAAAACATCTCAGAGCCACTCCACCCCCCCACCCCAGGAGGGGCGTATCGGGGTCCCCGTTTGGCACAGACAGTGAAATGACTTGCCTAAAACCACAGCAAGTCTGGCCAGAGCCCAACAAAACCAGAACCCAGGAGTCCTGGCTCCCAGGCCTCTGCTCTAGACCCAACTCCCCACCCAGGGCTGGGAAAGAAACCCAGGCATCCTGCTTTCCAGCCTGCCCCTTGACCCACTTTGGGGCCCAGCGCTGTGTGATTACAGGGCCTCCACTCACAGCTCATGTGCATGGAGAGCCGTGTCTGTCTGTCTGTCAGGGATCCTCTCAGCCTGCATTCCTAGGGCTGGGAGCATGGCCCTGTATGGACAGATCAGACAGGCGTTGGACCCGACAGCCAGGGAGAGACGCCGGGCGAGCAGAAGGGGCGAGGGTAGATACATGCGAGCCTGTGGGCTGCAGCCCTCGGGCAAGCAGGGGACGGACACTGGACAGGGAGCTCACCCCACAGCCCAGGAGACAGGGAGTTGCTTGCCCCAGCTGGTGGGGGGCTGTTACCCAAGCCGGGCAAAGACAGGAATCTAGGGGGGTGTTGAGGGGGTGTTACCCCAGCCGGAGGAGGGGGGAGCAATGCTCCCCCTAACTCAAGGCCCCCCGGATGCCCCTCGCTGAGTGTGTGCCTGCCCGCTGGAGGCAGCCAGCAACGGGCAGAGCCGGCGTCAGCTATGGCACTGGGCGAGCCGCCCCATCTCCTCCGCCGGGGTCCCCCGGGCTGGAACCTGCCCTGGGCGGGCCGGACAGGGAGCAGCTGGACAGCCCGGCCCAGCACAGGAGTAGCAAGGCCTTTCTTTGGCTTTGCCCAGGGCGGCTCCTAACGAATTCTTGGAACCCCCCCCCCACTCCACGTCCACTCCCCCACTTCTCCCCCCTCTCCGCCCCAGCCTGAGCTCCTTTGTCTGCAGGACGGCAGCTGTGCAAAGCTGGCCAGGGCCCAGAGCTGTGGTCATTTCCTGCCCCCCACCTGCCTTGCTTTCATTAGCACAGCCCCAGCCCAGGGGGACGGGAACAGGGGAGGCACCCAGGGCTGCTGGTGGGAGCAGGGCCATGTTCCCAGGCACAGCTGGCCGAGGAACCAGGCAACACCACAATCCAGAGAGGCACGTTTCCTGGCCTGAGTCTGCCAGCCCCACAGCTCCCCCCTGCCACCTCTGTGCCCCCTGCTCCAGCCCCTGCCCCCCAACTGGCTGCAGTTTAACCCTGGGGCACTGCTGCTCTGCTCCCAGCCAGCTGCCTGCTTCCTCGCCACCCGCTGGGTCTGCCGTGGGGCAGACGACAGGTCCCAGCCCCCTGTGACTCCTCCGAGAGGGCAGCCGGAGAGCTCGCTGTCGCCAGCCCGGGGGCCATGTCGGGTCAGCTAGGCCCACCCCAAGGGAGGGCTCAGTGAAGGAGGTCTGAGCTCTCCTGGCTGCAGGGTGCTGGCCCAGCCCCCCCACGTGCCCCGAGCTGGGGGGAGATTCCCACGCACTGGCTGGGCCTTCGCCGGGGCCCCATCTAGGACGTGCTCGTCCGGGATTTAGCACAGGCCAGACCCTTCCCTCACCCACGTTCTTCACACTTGGCCCAGAGGAAGCCTGGGTGCCCTGGCTGTGGGTCCCCCCTGCCCCACACGGCCGGCTCCTCCTTGTCACGCAGGATGGGACTGGGGCAACAAGGATTCCACCGCGGCTTAGGAACGGGCTCCAGCCTCCCTGTCCAGCCAGCTCCCTCCCGACCCGGCTCTCCCTGGGGCAGGGCGCTGCGCTCCCGCTCCTTACAGAGCAAGCCCCGTGTCAGTGGACGTAGGGGGAGAAAACTAGCCTTCGAAGCCCCTTCCTGCAGCTGTCTGGGCTGGGGAAGGCCTGGCAGATGAGGCCTGCCCAGGGTCATGGGGTTGTTTCCTCACTTTTGGGGCTGGGCTGGTTTTTAGCTCCCAGACGCAGGCCTCGCAGCTCAGCAGCTTCCCCTCCGCCCTTCCGCCCACACTGGCTTGGCTGTGGCTTCCTGCCTCTTGGGCCATCGCAGCCACACCCCCTCCTTCCTTGGGGCCCCCACCGCCCCTTTGCAATCCTGGGCTATGGCCAGTCAGCCTCCATGCTGCACCACCAGGAGGGTTGGCTTCTGCGGACCATGGAGGCCGGGGATCAGACACAATGGCTGAACTGGGCCTTCCCCATCCGCTCCACCACAGACAGCGAATTGGGCCCCTCGTGCGTGCCGGCTCCACCGTGCGAGGTTCAAAAGCCCAAAAGAAAACATCGCCCCCGCCCTCGGGCCCGTCGCACCTCCCCCAGCCTCAGGGGCGCGGGAGCAGGCGAGTGTGTTTTGGGTGGAGGTTTCCTCCGTGCTGTGCAGAACCAGAGGTGTCCTTTTCCACCCTGGCTGCGCTCTGGAAACCCGCAGGACCTGGCTCATGCAGGGCGGGACGCAGGGGGATCTCAGGATTCTCCCGAGGCCGGTGCAGCAGCTTTGGCCCAGCACAGCTCCCGTAACACACCCTGCGGCTTCGATCCTGTCAGGCCGTGATCCAACGTACCTGTGTGGCACAAGGCGGAGCGGCGCAGGCCGCGAACTAGCATCTCCGCTGATCACCCAAGCAGCCCTATTTCTGTGCCCGTTCCATGCAGCCAGCCCGGCTTCGGCTGATGCTGCAGAAGCTACTTTGATGGACTCTGTCTCAAGCCCAGGCTGTAAGAGACGCAGCCACGGGGCAGAGGGCAGAAGGGCAGCAACTGCAGGTTACTTTGAAATGGCAGCTGCTAAAGATCAGTGAGAAGCAACAACCCCGGGCGAGTTCCTTCTGTGACACAGCAAAGGCGAGCCGAGCGAGCTCCACGAAAGGAGAGGCACTAGTCCAGGAGCAGCTGCCGGGAAGAGGAAGCGACACGTGGGAAGAAGGCTAGCCACACGTGTGCCTGGGGCACGTTACGGGAAAGGAATGCAGGTGTGATCCGGGCTCTGTGGGAAGGGAAGGCTCATTCCCCATTGCTGACACTGCCTAGCCCAGGGGAGGATTCCTGATCAACTGAGAGCGACTAGCGATCTGTGTGGCATGCAGGTGGGGAAAGAGCCAGGAGCAGACAGCCAGAGGCCCCTGGCTTCGTCCCAGCACCTCTCTGAACCACACGGTGCAGAAATGGGGAAGACACATGACATCATTGAGTCCAGGGCCCGGCTGCCACGTGCAGGACAGTCCTCCACACCGCGGCCCTAGCACTGTGTCCGGGGCACCAGTCTGCGTCACACCAGCAGCGGGGCTCACGGGGCTCACGCCGCCAGGAAGTTTATCCTGACAATCGGCCCACATTTTCCCCTTTCAAAATCTCTTCCTACTGCTCCTAATTATTCCTCAAAGCACGTCTCTAAATAATTCCTCTCCAGCATCGGCACTGAGTCGTTCCTATTGATGCAGGGTTACTGGGGCTCCCCTTCCACCCCCTGGGTCTTGTCTACACTACGGAAGTTTACCAGGCTGAGGTATGTTTGCACATCTTAGTTTGCTTGTAACACCCCTGTGCCCACGCATGCAGCGTCTAGCCCATTCACAAATGTGCTAAAGAGACAGTGAGTTTTCAGGCTAGATATAGGATGCAGACCCTCTAGTCCTCCCACTGCTATCCCACAGAGCACCACTGACCTTGGGACGTTTCCCAGAATGCACTGTTTCTAGAAGCTTAGCAAGGAACTGGGGGATAAGTACCCAGAAGGCATTGCAACTGACATGGCTTAGGAAAATACCCATAGCATGAGTAATGTGGATGCACAGAACCAACAGCGTTTAAACCAGTTCAATACTGATGTCTCCATTCTGTGGCAGAGCCAAGGACTTCAGCTTCGTTTAACCAAACAAATGAGGTTAGCTCTTTAAAGCATTCCTCACAAACCACTCCCAGCCCTTGATTTTTTGCACAGCTCTTCTCTGAACTCCCTGCAGTTTGTCACCATCGTCCTGGTAATAAGATAACTGAGAACCAGACACATCACAGAGGAGATTGCAGAATCAGACAGGGCCTTCCCTCCCTGCTCTGACGTGCCGAGTCTGTTACGCCACCCACAACGGTACTGGCTTGTCTTTGATGCAATACAACACTGCAAATTCACGTCCAACTTTCTGCCCATTTTCAGGCCTGGGTCTCTTCCAGACATTGTGCCTTCCCTTGCCTTCTCATTGGATCGACATTATTTTCTCACTGGATAGCTGATCTGAATTATTTTTCCATAGATTTACTAGCTGGATTGTTTCTCTCAGGTTTCTAGCCTCTTTAGATCCTAAACGAGCCTCACAATCCCTCAGTTTAGGACCTGTGTTTTTCTGCACTGTTTTTCCCTCTTGCAGATCATTAATTAAGATCTTGAATAGCAAAGCTCGGACAACAGACCGTGTCACTCTTGGACATTTCCTTCCTGATCAAATGCCTTGCAGTTAATCATTAGCCCTGGCTTACATTCCAGTTTTCAGCCCATGTAACAATGCATATCAAAGCTCGTTGGCATTAATTTCATGCGAGATTTCAAACACTTTGCTAAAATCCAGGCACACCCTTCACAGCCAGCGTTCCCTTCATCCACTGTATGTCGCTCTAGCCAAGCAAGGAATCAAACTCTGTCTGACGAGGGTTGATCCATGGAGGCGCATGCTGCTTGTAGCACTCGGTTCTGTTAGGTAGGAGATGGTCATCTGCCTCCCGCTAAGGATCTGTTCTATTATTTTATTGAGGGACTGAATTCCATCACCCAAAGGGTAACTGCCTGGGTGACCTTCTTGCTCCATTTGGAGGGTTGGTATCATGTGTGTTAGTTTACAATTTTCTAGTGCCTCCCTTATTCTCCCTGACGTCGCTCTCTGCCTCAGTTTCCCCAGCTGGGGCAATGATACCAATGTCCTCCATAAAGTGCGTTGAGATCTACAGAGGAAAAGCGCTGCACAAAACTTGGCTGGGTGTTGTCATTTCAGGGATAATTATCAGCCATTCCATGTGTTTGGAAACTAACTCCCGTCACACCCTAGGGTGCCTGTCACCTGGGCCCGCTAAGACATAAAACCCCTTTCCCTGCTTTTCATTAATAGCTAGTTTCTCCTAACCCCTTTGGCTGTCATGCACTTAGTCTGCACCCCCCCGCATCCTCCACTATAACTGTCCAGTCTGATTTGCTTCCTTCTCTTTCACCCATATTTTAAACCTCAGGGTTTCGAGCGGTCAGCCTCCCGGGATCCCTGTATCAGCCGTATCTCCTCTTTCCCAGTCTGTTAGGTCTGAACCCTTGGAATTCCCCACTAGTTGGAGTTAACGTTTCTTCCTGTGTCCCCTTGCTCACTAGATACTTGAATTCTCCCTGAGATCTCTTGCTTCATTCACCCTGAATTCAAGCAGCTCCCGGGTACTTTCACACCCCCCGCTAGCCCCCTCCTTTGGAGAGAAGTACAAAGCGAGGGGAAATCCTGGTGTGAGTCTCCTGATCATATGGCAAGTCTGCTGTAATTTAGGAATCTCTTTGATTATGCATATTTGGCTGTATGTGTAACCCAGCAGAAGAAATACCAGTGGTTAAAAGCCCCGTGACTGCTGTGTCCCATGCTCTCAAGTCCCTTGTCAGCTGGCCCAGGAAATTTTCACTCCCCCACAGTCCTGGGAGTGGGCAGGAACTGCAGCCTGTCACTTCCCCTTAATTTTTCCATTCCTTACCCCCGCTTCCTAACCTAAAGGATTTTCACTAGTTCCCTCAGACAAGCACAGCCTTGGTTTCCCTGCTTTTGCGCACCCCCACTCTCCCCCGTCAGTATTAGGAGCTTTCACTTCTCTCCGGGCTCTGGGAGAGATGAGGCAGCCTGGGAGAGACGGATCAGGGGGTTTCAGATCATCTCCCGCTGCCTCATTCACAGCTGCTCAGGGGAATTCTCTTGCTTAGTTCAGGATCAGCCATTTGGCTCTAAAAATAAGAATCTGGAGTCACTCCAGAGTTAGGCCAGTGTGAGTGAAAGACTGGAGCAGCACATGACTCTCCTGCCTAGGAGGGGGCAGGGAAACTAGCCATGGCAGCAAAATGACAGGGTGGCGGCAGCTCCCGTGCTGAGAGCACCTGGCCAGTCATCCTGGGTATCTGATTAGCCCGCCTGGAATGACCGTGACACTTCCCCCGGAGGGGTCTGAGTCACCAACTGTTTCAGGATTTATTTAGAAAGCAAGGAACTGGCCAAAGTTCAAGGACAGCTGGCGTGGGTTGGGTCTGACCTCATGGGGTTTTCCCGCCTCTCACCTCGCTGGGCCCCTAACCAGGGCCAGGGAAAGCAGGGCCCCATCCCCCCTCTGGGATGGACTTTCATCCCCTGCCCTGCCGAGCTGGGCTCCCTCCAGGGGGACTTTTCTCAGGTGGCCAGACCGAGAGCCATGGCGTTTTGGGCAGGTTTTCCCAGAAACGAGTAGCCCGCAGTTTACTCACGCAGCCCGTGACTCCCTCCCTGCATCGCGCCTGGGTGGCCAGCTCCTGACCCGCCAGGCACACCCGCCTCTGAAGCGATTGCAGACAGTCTCCGGCAGGGCAGATGCTGCTGGCAAGCAAACAGGCCTGCTTTGCTGTCCCCAGACGTTACCTCCCTGCAGCCCAGGGACTCCCGCCCCCCGACAGCACCGTCTCCTCTGGGCACTCCTGCTGGGGTGGGATGAGCCCACTGCTGGGCTCAGGGGAGCGCAGACTCCCCCCCCCCCGGTGTTAGAAGACCTATATTGAGCCAGAGAAATGCCCCCTCCCGCTCCCTTCCTGCCCCCCGGGGCAGAGAGGGCGAAAGGTGCAGCCCACAGTCCCTGGCCAAAGCAGATGGTCGCCACACCTGATGCCCCCCCACAGCACCCAAGGACTTAACAAGCATCAGCCCAGGCCCCCAGCGAGGGTCCTACCTTCCTCAGCTCATCCAGCCCGTACTCCACCGCTGAGGTCAGCACCTCCAGGGCCTGCCGAGCAAAGAAACACACCCGTGACCCAGAGAACGGATGGGGGCTGGAGCCCTGGGGCCTTTCTCTGCCTCCGCCCTCGCTCCGCATCTGCTCTTCTCTGTCCTCCAAGCCAACATAGCTGGCGGGGCTCACGCCGACCTGGGCCAACGCGCCCTGGCGCCCTGCTCCTCTGGCCAGCGAAAGTTTGGGTTTGCCAGACTGATGGGGACTCTCTCCAGCTGCTCTCAGCGGGACGCATTGGGGCTAGTCCACAGCATCCCGAGTGACACGCATGGGAAAGGGGTGGGCTACGGGGCGTAGCAGGGTCTAGGGGCAGGCACCTGCTAGAAAACAGCCTGGCCTGTGCATGGGATCTGAGGCATTGGCGAGCGCCAGGAGACACACACATGCATGTGTCCATCCCCCCTCACACCCTCCCCTCCAAGTAGGCTGACAGAGCACCCGTACATCCCACCCGTACATCCCACCATGGATTTCAGCAGCCAGCGCCCAGGGTGACCCTTCGGCATTTGGCTTGTCAATAAACAGACCCAGGGAGTGTGCAAGCCCGCTGTGGGCCTGGATGCAGCTCAGGACATGGGGCCGGCTAACAGCAGGTGGAACTGTTGCCGAGCACCTGCTGACACAGATCTGCCTCTCAGGCTCTCCCGCATGGGCCTGGAGCAGGGATTCCTCTGGTCCTGTTCCCTCCCGCAGCGCCCCACCCTTGGACCCGAGCTGTGAGCTGGAGGGACCCCCCCTCATCGAAGGGAGGGGCGTTCGGTCTTCACAGTGCCACGCAGCATCTGCTGGGGATTTCACACGGGGCAGGGCTGGGCCAGCCCATCCTCCCTGCATCCCTCAGCGTTGCTAGCCGGACATGCCCTAGCCCGGAGCGAGCAGAGCCTTAAAAGGCATGCGGAGCTGTGTGGGAAGGAGGCAGGAGCCACGCAGGAGTCAGAGGTGCTCCGAGGAGACACCTCCGCAGGGAAAGCTGCCGCAGCGCCGCAGCCAGGATGCCAGGAAAACCGGAAGAGCCTGATTATTGACTTCCCAGCATCTCCCTCTCCCAGAACAGCGGGGCCCAGCGGGTCACCCGGGGAGCCTGGCTTCCTGGCATAACGTGCACAACACAGGTCACCCCAGGCCCAAACTGACTGCCTGCTTACTTGTGGGGAACTCTGCCCGCAGGGTGGGGTGCGGCGGCAGCGTTGTGGATGCTGGGTCCCCATATCAGGATGCAACTGCTTGGGGAGCAGCAGCGTGGACGGGACAAGGCACCAAGCAGGCCACTGAAGGAACTGGACTCGCTGGTAGAGGCTAGATCTAACCGTCTCTAATTCCCAGGCGTCTCCGAAAGTCACTGCATGTTGAGCAGTTTGCTTTTGCTCCTTGCAATACCCTTGCATGTGGGTAGGGGGTCCCAAGAGTTGCAGGGACAGACAGACAGACGGACGGTGCAGGGATCATTTACTCTCTTGGCAGGAGGTCCCCAGGTTAGACAGATCACGCTGCATAATGCCAGGGTTCTCAGAACAAACACCACCGCGTCCAAGGAGAAGCAGCCAGGGCTTTCGTGGAGAAAGGGCAATGCGCCAGTTCCCGTTAATTGCAAATGCACGTCCCACCAGCTCCGTCAAACACAGTGGCACTTGCCATTAATTTTACTCTTACACTTTTCCTCGCTGATCAGTTAAATAGGAGCAGGGGCTCTTGAACTCGTACGTGAACCAAACCGTACTGAGAGCTTGTCCTGCAGGCGCCTCCCCTCCCCGTCACAGGAGCAGGTGTCTGCAGACCACAGGCTGGGAACCACCGCGTCTCCCTGCTGAAACGATCCAGCCAGGATCATTGAAGGACAAGATGAGCCCAGCAAGGGCTGCTCTGGTACCCGAAGGCCACAGGCTCTGGGAGTAGGCAGCGGGGTCTGCTGGGTAGAAATGGGGATGCAAATCGGGACTCTTCAGTGCTATTCCCGGCTTAACCCTCTCTGTGCCTCAGTTTCCCCATTGGCTCACAGGCGTGCTGAGTGGCTATGGAAGCGTGAAATACTGTGCTCATTAGAAAGGCAGCTGGGATCTACCGAACGGCAGCACAGCTCGCCCCGCAGCCACCCCACGGCCGTGCTGTCCGTCCCTTTCGAGACGCTGCGGCCTCCCCCACTCAGCATAGCCCCTGGGGGATGAGCATTTCCCATGTCCCTTGTGCTGTATCCCCATTCGCTGGCCACAGAGGCTGCGGAGTCAGAGCACAGCCAGGTGACGGCCCTAGAGGCCATGCTGGGCCGCTGGGCTCTGACCCGCATGGAGTCTGGGCCACATGTGAATCTCAGGAGCTGAATTCCCCTGGCTGCTCAGCACTGAGCAGTCCCTCTGCTGCCACCCGGCCACCTCCTCTTACACAGGAACAGTCACGCCAGGGGGACATAACCTGAGCCCTGGGGGTGGGTGCTCCTTCCCATCAAGGGTCGTCTCCCAGGAAGGAAACCACCCCCACCCTGAATGAGAGACACGCCCCGCCCCAGAGGGGTCTTCCCGGTCTGAACAGGTAAGAGAGCTGGACCGCACTTTTGCCCAGGCAGGCCATGGATGCTGGCCACACAGGGGGAGTTTCCGTCCCCTGCCAGCCTGTGTGGCAGGGCTCTCCGTCTATGTGTGCTATGATGCATGGGCCTCCAAGGGGTGAGAGCCCAGAGCTGGGCCAGCAGCCGCTCAGCACAATTGGCTCACTGCAGTGAGGGCTGTCAAGAGGCCGCCATGGAAAGCAATTCTTGTGCCCGTTCGCCGGGGGAGAAGGAACACAGTACGTGCCCCTTGTGACTGTCTGGACCCCTGTCGTCAGCCCTTGTACGAAGGAGAATGCGGGAGGCAGCATTGCAAAAACTCCTGATTTGCTGGCCGTTGTCCTGGTAAGATACGCATGGCCACCTTCAAGTGATCAGCTTCCACTGTCTGGAGTCATTCACACACGTTCCAAGTCTGGGGAGCGGCCAAATCAGTTCCTCAGCGACAATGGGCCTGCCAGGGCCTCGGCCAGATGTGACCACAGTCACACGGGCCATCGCCTGCTCCACGACCACTCAGCGGCCGGAAAAAGGACATGGGCAAAAATCTCCATCGCAGCGAAAACCAGCCTGTGGTCCCAGTCTGCCTGTCGCCGTGGTCCCAGCTGGAGCTGCTTCTCAAAGCAGGGGGAGGCTATAAAAAGGGGGCAGACACCCCACAGGCCCTCTCCCGTTCTCTCGGCCTCCGGCATCCCCAGCACCTGAAGGATAAAAGCAGAGCTGGACTGGGGCGGGACCCTCCGGAGTTACTTCAGCCAGGAAAGCTGCTGAAACATGCAGGGGAAGTTGGCTGCGAATTTACCCTGGTTTGGTGAGTTAGGCAGTCATTGCATTTTCTTTGATTTCTCTGGCAGCTTTGCCTTTTATGCCTCCTGACGAGTGTTGGCTGAAAATCTCTCACTAGTTAATAAACGAGTTTTATCTAATCCAGCGTGTTTGAACGGTCGGGTTTGGGAAACTCCAGGTGAGGTAAAGTCAGTGCAAACCATCTCCCCAATGAAATCATTGCCCTTTGTGAACTGGTCTTGGCTGCGGGGGGCCGGCCAGTACAAGACGTGTGTGTCGGGGGGGATCTGGGACTGGGGGCGTGTTGGTGTCCCAGCTGCAGTTCACACACCCACGTAGCTGGGGACAACGTGGCCACTGGAGGTGGTTTGTGGACAGGCTAGGACTGGAGGCGGCCGCGGCCCAGCAGTGTAAAGGGCACTCCCGGGGGACACAGCTACTCATTAGTCACCCCTCTGGGCTGCAACGGCCTCCAGTCCATGCGTCGCCACCTCCGCCCCTGCAGCTACCAGGGGACTCTCCCAAAGTCGCCGCAGCTGAATCGGCCAGAGAGGGCGCTTCTGAGCTAACAGTGACTCGACTCCCCATCTCGGCACCCCTGGTCTTTCACCAGGGCAGAGTTAGGGCTCGCGCGGGGCCGCACACAAAGCCCTGGAGCCAGCCTTGGTTGGGCTTATATCAGCCCAGGCCAGGGCTGGCTCTGGGCTCTTGTGCTCTTAGATTTGGCACCAGGCAGCTAGTGCCAGGCCTCGGAGAGCCTCTCCCCTGGGCAGCAGGAGCCGAGGGGCCAAGCGCCTCCTGGGAAGCCTCACGCAGCAGCTTTTCAACACCCCACTGGAGAACTGGGCTCTCCCCAGCTCCACCAGTCGCCGCGCTGGTCTCCTGTCCGTGGCCGGACCTCCCCAAGGCTCACCTCCACAACCGGAGCCGGATCCTGCCGCTTGCTCAGCACCCGGCATGCATCTGACGCCCTGAGCAGGCGGGGGAGCCTGGCCTGCAGAAAGAGCCAACACAGAGCCCAAGCGCGGCTGGATTTTCCACTCAAGCTCTGCTGGGACTGTCAGCAGGAGGACAAGCGGGCTGCGATATACACCCCCAGTGCTGGGCTGAGGCCCACCAAACTCATTGCACGTCAGCCCGTTTGGTCAACGTCAGCCTGGGCTAGACGGGAACCCAAGCCCTGGAGAGGAGAGGGGCCATAGCCCCATGCCCGCCCTTGGCCATCCTGGTTCCAGGGGTTGAGGGAGAGGAGCACTAAGCATGGGTGGTGGTAACGCTGCATCCCCTCCTCCCCACCATCCCTCCTGATTGCTGGGGCCTTTGCTCTGCACAGCACAGGGGCGCTGGCGGGGAGGTTAAAATCCGTCTCCTGGAGCCACAGACTGGTCCTGAGCCTCTCCACGGCTGCCCCTGGGGGGCTGGAATGCCGCGGCCATGGCTCGGCAGGTCTGTGAGCGGAGGGGGTGGCCCGAGCAAGGTGAAGGCGCGTGGTGCTGAGCGCATAGGGCTGCAGGCCCCAGCTGGCTCCGTGCAGGGGCCAGGAGATGCCCAGGATGGCCCCAGGTTGCAGGGTTTCCCTGGTGGGGTTTCCTGTCTCCTTGTGCACAGTTTATCTTGGTTCGCTAATGCAGGTCATTCACCCCCTGGCTGTTCTGGTTCTGCACGGGGGGGCCAGCAGCAAGCAGCCCCCCTCCACACACACACTGAACCCCGTGGCGGGCACACCACACACACACCCCCACCGGCCTCTTCCTGCAATCCTCAGGCACCCAGGGACCCCTCCCACCCCCCTCAGCTAGGTTAAGGCTTGAAGGAGAGCCAGGCCTGGGGGACCAGAGCAAAGTGCACACCAGGGGCGTTGCAGGAGACTGCAGGAGCTGAGCTGGGCAACCGCAGCTTCCCCTGCAAGGGCTGGCCTCGAACCTGGGCCTTGTAGCACTGCCACACAACTCTCGACCTCTTGAGCTGAAGGAACAGCTCCCTGAGGGGGCAGCAGCAGTAGTAGTAGGCTGTAATCCTCGCTGCGGCTAGTGTGGGATATGACATGAGCCATCTCCACGTCTTATCCTGTCATGCCCTTCCCACAGCCCGGTTTGGGGTGCCCTGAATCTGTTGTGTCTGACCCCCCATCCCGCCCCCACCCCACAGTACCCACCCCACACCCCGGCGCCCACCCTGCTTCGCGGGGCACTCACAATGAGGCTGTTGAGGGTCACGCTGTTGGTGTACAGGAACTCGAGGACGGCCAGGAAGACCTCGGGCTGCACGTGGCCGAGGATGAAGGGGGCCTGGGGCGGCCATAGCTCCTGGGCATCCGGCTGGGCAGGGCTGAGCAGCCCCAGGAAAGCCTGGCAGCGGCAGGTGAGGATGCAGCGATGGGCGAACACCTCCTGCCTCTCCCTGCCCACCACGAACCGCACATCGCTGTGGGGACCAGAGACAGGCCGTTGGGGATGGAGGGGGACCACAATGGGGTGACCACTGCCCCAGTGTCCCCGTGCAGTGCCCCCTTCCCCACTCCCTCTCCAGAGTGCCCTTCCCTCCCCCCCCCGAGTGCCCCATCCCTCACCCCCTACCCAGAGTGCCCCCGCCCCCACACAGAGTGCGCCCAACCCCGATACCCCACGCAGAGCCTAATGGGAGCCCAAGAGTCTGGCATCTCCCCACCCCCAGCCTTCCTCCCGCTTCCTCCCCCCATGGACTGGGCTCAGCTGTCTGTGGACCAGGCCATGCAGCCTTCACCCCGCTCCCAAATCCCGATCATCACGGGCAGTGGGGTTATGCCTCACTGGGGGCGTACGTCCATGCACAGCCCCACCCCGCTGCCTGCTACCAGCTGGCCTCAATTGCCCAACCAAGTGTCATGGGCCCTGTATTGTTCACGGGTATTCCCCCTTGTGTATCCCCAGGGCTTGCAGTGGTGCTTCGGGACCGTGGGGAAGGGGCTGCGGCCAGGCGGGTGTTCTCATTGTTTGCTCAGCTGCTATTGTTTGCTCGGCTGGTTGGTTCAAAACGCCCTGTAGGGCAGGTGAACCACTTCCTCTGGAAGATTCACAAAACTACAGGCCGCACAAGAGTGCAGAGTCAGAACTGAAAAGGAAAGTGCCGTGGGCACCAGCGCCTGCACCCAGGGATTTTCACCCTTTCTGCCTCAGGGAATGGAAAGTCCGGCTGCTGAGCATCAGCGATCTGCCTTCCAGCGCCTTTGACTCACGACCCTCGCGGCTGGCAGCTGGGCTGTACCCAGAAATGCTGGTGAAGAATGGCATTGACGGCAAACGCCGCCAACATCCTTGCCCTCTACAGATGCCAATGTCTGGCTGCAGCGCCAACTCCCGCCCAGGTGGCACAGGAGCGACTGTGGCTGTTCCCAGAGCACAAGAGGAGTCAATTCTCCCGCCCTGGGGTCTCCTGTGCCCCCCACCCCATGGCATCTGAGCCTTACACACCCAGCCAACGGGTCGATCTGCCCAGCGGCTCTGTGAGACGGCAGGGCTCATCTCAGCCCCATTCTGTAGCTGAGGGGCAGCTCCTCAAAGATACCAAGGATTTAGGTGGGAGTTTGGGGCCTAAAATACCTTTAAGGACCCGGGCATAACTGACACGTCCAAGCCTGTGGCAGAGCCAAGCCCAGAATCCAAATCTCCCGCATGCCAGTCTGACCCAGCACAAGTGTGTTGGGCGCCAGGGCATGGCACAAGGCTGCTGGCACGCAGCCTGTTCTGTAGTCAGTGAGTTTTGCATGTACAGGTCTGAGGCAACCCTCTCTAAGCATCATTGCTGGGGCCATCCCTCTGCCAGGGTATCACAAGCACACCTGACTTTCCCAGAGCCCTTCCCATCCCACAGCACTTTACCGGAGCTAGACCCACTGAAATGCAGCCACCTCTGGTGTGGAAGACATCAACCACCCAGCACACATCACACTGCAGCAGCAGCAGAGCAGGAATTGTGGCCAAAAGCAGCAAGGACAAGCTACCCTCTTATGAAATACTGGCTCTTTAACACCCACAGAGAGCAGACAGGACCCTGGCTTCACGGCCTTCCCCAAAAGGCCACAGGGTGTGAGCAGCAAGGGTACTCGAGGTGTCCAGGCTGAATTGATAGGGATCCGGGAATGCGGAGATGATGCTCAGATCAGTAAGCCACTCCGTTAGCACAAAGGGTCAGCAGGTTGTGTGTACCTGGACGGAGAGCCTGGGATATTCTCCCTTGCATCACCCAGTCCAGGCCTAGAGGACCCCTGGAATGGAGTTTGGCCACTGGAGACAGCCCAGCTCACCAAACCAGGTCTCAACACTCAGGGAACGCCCGACAACGCCCGCCCAAGTGGCCAGGGCTCTCCAAGCAAAGGCCACTGTGGCCTGGGCCCCCTCTCCCTCTGCAGCCTGCACTTCCTGGACTTGTGTCAGCCTGTTTGCTGGCTATGGAAGGCGGGCGGTGGGAGCCAGAGACCCAAGCAGCTGGGAAAAGCCGCCTGACTCATTGAAACGGGTCCCCTTGGGGTCTGGTGTTAAGGAAGTTGGAATCCCTTCCTTTCAGGAGCTTTGCCAGCATGAGACAAGCCAGGGGTCACTCCGTCTGGGGTCCTTATCTGACCCCCAGCACATCTGAGCCCCTCACTTGCTTCAGCATATCCGCATCATCCAGCTGGCGAACTCAGCCACAGAGGGACGAAGGGACTGTCCCAAGGCCACACAGGGAGTCTGTGGCAGAGTGGGGAATCAAGCCCTGCCCTCTCAGCCCGAGTCAAGGGGCCATCTTTCCTCTCAGCCCCCCGGGGGTGCCCTGCTCTGTACTAGGTGCATTTCAGCCATGGAAAGGAACATGGGCTGGTAGCAGCTGGCTGGACCCCGGGTGTATATTTCGTGAGCCTGCCCCAGGAAGGAAGGCGCAGAAATCAACAGGCGTTAGTTGCCTAAATAGCCCTGAGGATCTAGGGCGAAAGTTTAAATACGCCCGTAACCCAGTATAACCCCGGAGCAAGGGGAGAGCTGCGTCATGAGGACGTGCAGGCAGAGCTGTTGGGTAACGAGGGGGTACGAATGAGTGACTGACATGAGCCACGCTCTGTATCCCAGCCCCGGAGCCGGCCCATTCACCAGAGGCTCTTGGATTGTTGCGTCAAACTGGCCCTCAAGGACAGTGAACCCGTAGGACTGAAAAGCTTTCGTAGTCCCTAAGGCTGCAGCATCTCCTGGCCCCCACTCAGTGAAGAGCCTCAGATGGCAGGGCCAAAGGCAGAGGAAGCAATCCCTGCCTGTTACATGTCATCCCAAGCGGCTTCCCAACCCATACTTCTTCAGCCTTACTTCACAGCTCCAAAACTGCAGCCACCTCTGGGGTGAAATGCTGCAGCTGTTTCACAGCACACAGCAACACAGCACAACAGTTGAGGCCAGGAAGTGGAGAACATGGGGCCCCCCAGAAAATCCAGGCTGAATTTGTAATTCCTGGGGTTCAGCCTCAGAAAGTCACACATCTTCTGCCAGTCCCTAGCTACTGCATGGCCGGCGGCTGCTCTGGGGACGTGCCACTGGTATGCAGGCCTCAGCTTCCCGGTCCGAAAGGGAACAAGAGCCGGGGGAAGCGAGCGCTCAGGCCTGGGCGTTTAGAAACCTGCCCCTTGGCCACAGATGAAAGTGCTGATGAGGTGCTAGAAAATCTGTTAACCACATTTTTCCACCAACTCGGCAGGTTTGCCTTTGTGTTGTCAGCAGCCGCACTCATGGTGCTGCCGGAAAGGAAACCTGGCTTTTGCTTGTGCCACACGGCCTCCACCTGCTGCGGTGCTGGGAGCCGGAGGCAGAGCCCCGGAGCCAGCTG
The DNA here is from genome assembly GCA_007922155.1 of Mesoclemmys tuberculata. Classification (NCBI taxonomy): domain Eukaryota; kingdom Metazoa; phylum Chordata; order Testudines; family Chelidae; genus Mesoclemmys; species Mesoclemmys tuberculata. Next base: position 11,467,713 of record ML675643.1, read on the forward strand.
GCCGGGCCTAGCGTGTTGCTTTTTCCCTGCGCGCCAGGCTGATCCCTCCCACCCAAGCGTCTCCTCCTTTCTGTGGCTCCAGCTTCCTTCTCCACCTCAGGACCCAGAGACGTCTCGAAGCCAGAGACTTTTCCACCCCTAGAACAGGTCCAGCCCAGGCCAATGGCCACGAGACAGCCCAGGGCTACCTGCCCGGGCACCGATTGCTCAGTTCCAGGGCTTCTCTGCTGAAGCATCACCCAGGGACACACCGTGGCCAATTGCACCAGTGGGTGGTGGGAGGCGGGCACCAGGCTCCGCCCCACCCATCTCCTGGCTCTTGGCACAGCCTGGCCTGGCCCCTCACCGTGCCAGACTCTGCAGGCAGGACTACAGGAAAGGGGCAACTTGGCACGCACCTCCTGGCGGGCCTGAGCCGAAGGCAACGGAAAGGCATGTGAGCCATGGCATGTGAGCACCAAGCTGTGCAGATGCCCCGGGGATGGGGGGGGGGCCCACTGGAGTTTTTATAGTGCCACATCACTGCCCCCACTGGCAAAACCCACCAGCAGGAGCAAACGCCGCTGCTGCGATTGCCACAGGTCTGTTCTGTCTGGGGAGGAGCAGCTCCACGTGCGGGACGCTGTGTACATTGCTTCTGCCCCCGTTCCCGCTCTGGCCTCACGCCAGGGCACGGCTGCCACCCCGGCACGGCTGCGCGCCACACAGGCCCTTCCCCGTCCGCCTCCAGAGCATGAAGAACCTGCCCCGGTTATGATTTGCCCATCACTGGGACAGTCCATTCACCTCCATCACTGGATCATCCTTCAAGTCCCCCAGGAGCCGCTAGACGTCTCACAAATCGGTTGCCCGGCTGCCAGCTCTGGTGTGCCACTGTTCCCAGTCCCAGCGAGCACAGAAGGAAGGGCAGAGGCAGGGGCTGGGTGTCCAGAGCCATGCCCCTAGCGTCCTCAGCCCTTTGCAGATGAACAGAGACTAGGCTGGGGGCCAGGACAAAGCAGAGGGGACGCGTGAGCGGTGCAACGGTGAGTGGGCACACGGGCTCCTAGACCAGGGCTACTTACATGATGGGCAGGACTGGAGCAGGGAAAGCAACTAAGAAAAGGGTGAGAAAGGTAAACTACAGCAGCCCCCCCCCCCCGCGCTCCCCCATCATGCCCATGTCCCTGTGCCCATCACCTCCGACCCCAGACCCTGGGTTCCTACAGACACGTCACACCTGGGGTGTCATGGGCCTGGCTCTGCTCCATGCCGCTTGGGTCTAGGACACACACGGAGGCCCAGCCTCCACCCCCTGGCAGGGGAGAGGGGCCAGGGACCCAAGGCAGGGCAGTGACCCCGGCACGGGGCTGGCCAGGCCTGCCACCGAGGGTGTTGGTGGCTGGATTCCAGGCAGCCGGGTTAGTCCACGCAGCGTCACCAAGGAGCGCGAGCCAGGCTGCCCATCTGCAGGGGGGGGCTGTTGGCGGGGGTTAAGCGGGAAGAGCTGCTCAAGGACGAGCTGATCCCATCAGCGCTCCGATGGGCCCAGCAAGCTGCCTCCCGAAGAAAGACCTGTCAGCGGCTGAGCTGACAGACAAACCGGCCCCACGGCCCCAGCCCCTCCCCCTAGACTGGATTTCAGTGGGCGACTGGTTTGCACCGGGGCGCAGCATTGGCCCTTACGTGGGCGAAGTCAGCCCCCAGGTGCCAGCCGGTTCCACAACGGGCTTATCAAGTGCTCAGGGAAGGCACAAGTTGGAATCAGAAAAAAATGCACAATGCGTCTAGTGCGGAGGCGGGTTTAACGAAAGCCACCCTACCCCCAGCTTGCTGGCGGCAGCTGAGTGTGGGAAACGCTTGATCTCGGCAGCCACCTGACGGGCCTCAGCAACCAACATCTTGTCCTTCTCAACATCTGCGCGGTAACCAACATCTGCCCCGGGACATTCACAGAGCACCAGGCCTTCCGACAGAGCCCTGCAAGCTTTGCAAACGTACACTGACAGAGACGCTGTGCCTGAGATTTTCAAAGCAGTCTCGGGGACTTAGACACATTTAGATATGTGTGTCTGAACCAACTGGGCTGCTCTGAAATTTTCAACTCACGTACAGAGTGCTTTGTGCACCACGGGAATGCAGCCATCTCTGGGGTGGAACACGGCAACTGCTTAACAGCACACAGCAACGCTGCACGAAGGTTTCGAACGGGAAGGGGGTAGCCCATTCAGGCCCTCAGGAGTGGGGCAGGACAGAGGGCTGTGCCCAGACAATTTCCATAGCACGTGACCTCACCCAGCCTGTGGAGTTCAGTGAAGGCTAAGGCCATGCCCTCAGTGCCCACCCCCGCTGGCACCTCCGCTTGGTTTCTGGCCCCACCAATGCCCCAGATCCCCCAGCCAGCTCCCCCAGCATGTCTCACCTGAACTGCGGGTTGTTGATGAGGCTCCTGACGGCAGCAGTGAAGGCAGCTGGGTCCCCCTCCAGGATGGTCGAGCTGGCGTAGGCCATGGCCTGGAGTGGCCAGGGGAGCGCGTCAGAGGCAGGCGGGAGGGAGCTGGGCTGCGTGTGTCGCAGACAGGGCCAGGCGAGGTCAGCAGCTGGGCCAGGCCCCCCCCGGCTTGCGGGTCACGATCTTGCTCTGTGCTCACGACCACGGTGCTGCGGAGCAGGAGCGGCTGCAGACAGCCACCGGGCAGGGAAGCACAGGAGCAGGACCAGAGATGGGGAGGCAGGCTTAGGCCCAGGGGAGGAGGCCCCGGCTGCAAGCCACAGAGCTCAATTGCTACGGAAACCGGCGGCTGTCCAGCTCCAGAGATCCATCGGCTGCCAAGCAGGCGTGCGGGAAACCCGGTCGCCTGAAACGGGAGGCCTCGGGAGCAGAGTCTAGAGCGAGGCAGGCAGCTGGCGCGGGGGCCAGGCCGAGGAAACGCAGCGAACTGTGCGGGGCCGGAGTTATGCCGGGGCCGAGAATCGCGGCAGGGGCCACCTGGAGGGCGAGAGGAAAGCAGCTGGAAAATAAACGTCTCCCTTACAGGAGCAAACCCGAGCCAGCTCAGCTCTGTCCACATGGTCTCTGGGCTGGGCCAAGGAAGGCTCCAGCTTGGAACGGAAGGGCTGCTCCATGGCCAGCGGCTGGGGTGAAACTATTGAGGTGAGATCAGTCCCTGAAAGAAAGAAAGAAAGAAAGAAAGAAAGAAAGAAAGAAAGAAAGAAAGAGAAAAATCCCAGCGGCTGAGTGATCTTTCTGGCTCCCTTCCCCCCCCCAAGCCCCACACGTTGTTCGGGGGGGCTGAATAGCTGTTCCCATGCCAGGGGGGCTCGCCAGCTCTCTCTGATCTCTCAAACACACGGCAAAGTTGCAGCCGTGGGGGTGCAGAGGACCTGTGCTGCTGCGCTGTCGGGGGCCAGGCCTCCAGGGGAAATCCTGGCGCTTGCGGGAAGCAGTAGGGTTGTTTTTTCCTGGGGGGTGTCTCTGAAAGCCCAAAGGAAGTCTGCACACACCTCCCCTGTGGATTGGAGCCGTGCCCCTCTTGGCTAGTGATAGCCGCCCGAGGTAACCCGGGCCTGCAGCAGCTGGGCCAGCGCTTGACGCTCAAGATCTGTCTCCAGCCTCTCCTGCCTGGGCGGTGACACACTCATCCCCTTGCAGCCAGGCTCGGAGCCAGCTGCCGGGATGGAGGGTCTCTCTGTGCCGTCTCATGGAGGAGCTGGAAGGAACCGGGGCCCGTGCGCTGCAGTGCCTAGCCTGCCTCCTCGCATGCCCTCAGGCACCCACCATGGCACCCACGTGCTGCGGCTCCGGCATGTTGGCAGGGAGTCCTGGCAGCGGCTGGGGCGGCGCTAACTTAGCCACATGCCTTCCGCTGGTCCTCGCGCCCCTTCCCAGGCGGCATCCCGCCATGATCACACCCATCCCCCCAGCCCGGTCAGCAAATGCCATGCCCCCTGGCAGAGGCCCTGGGCCCGCAACCACTAGCCCGCCAGTGCGCACTCCTTTGCCGGGCATGCAACCAAGCCAGATGGCGCAGTCTCTGTAAGACAGCGGCGCCAGGATGGACGAGAGCCAGCCCTCGGCTCTGGGAAGGCAGGAGCCATGCTGATGGGACGCGCTGGGGGCAGCTAGCTAAAGCCACCCGTGCTCCCCCATGACCCAAACACCATGATCTCTGCACTTGTCACCCCCCAGGCTGGGCGACTGTCACTCCCCTCCCCAGCCTGGCACTCAATGGCATGCTCCAGCAGGCAGGGCTCGTGGTAGCCTGTTGTCTGAGCAGGGCTCGCTGCCCCACGCACACCCCATCTGTGCTCTGCACACTCCGCGGGGCCCAGCGGGGCCCCCGGGATCTGTGAACCTGCCCGTCCCTCACCACCTGCCCTCAGACCTGGGCCACAGGAGACAAGGAACAGATCGGTGCCTGGGGAGGGACCCGCAGGGGCAGGGGGCTGGCCCGGGGAACATCTGGAGGGAAGAAAGCAGACGAGTCCTGGTGCAAAACTCTCCTGTTCACAGAAGTCTGTCCACAAAAACAGACCCCAAAGCAGGGCTGGAGGAGGACAAAGGCTCACGCCAACTCCCGGAGCGTGAATCCAGCTCAGAATCTCAGCATTGAGCAGGGAAAAAAAGGCTCCTGGCCCTCATGGTCGCAAAGAAACGCTTGACAACGTGATCTGACTGTAACTGACAGTCTGCAGACAGCTTGAAACAATCACTCCAAGAGATGTGAACTGACCCTGGTAACTTGCTGCCACCCTAGCGAGAGACAAGGGCATGATTATGGGGGGTGCCCCCTTTGGGGTGTCCATAGATACCCAGATTGCCTTAAAACTTGGATTTTGTTCCTTTTCCCTTTGGTTCAGGGCTGAATTAAGTGACCCTTGGCTGGTGAGAGCAGAGTCCACTTCGACCCTTCTGTCAGCTCCCATGAGTGGATCCCTGTAAATGTGTGTGATGAGAGAGAGACCCACAAGGCCATTCCCTCCTCTCTGTTGTTTAGTGCTCTAAACAAAGCGGTCACCACCAATGCAAGCCAACGCACGGAGCCGCACTGGCTAGGACAGATGCATGAGGGCGATCAATCTTCATGCTGCAGGGCAGAAAATAATTGCCAGAAGGGGACAGGAGGGAACCGTGCCGCAAGATGAATCATGGCATGCAAGGCGGCCGCATCGTCCTTCAAACCCTCCAGCTCCGCCCAGCGTCGGTGGCAGGACAGCGGTCTGGACGGAGCATCCATCCGTTCTGCCGCTGCAGGAAGCAGAACGTGAAAGCGAGTGAACTGTGTCAGGGCAGGAGCTCCTGTGGCACTGTCCTCGATTTGCCGTCAGGTATGTGCTGACAGCACGTTGGCCCCGTGGCAAAGCATAAGATGCTCTGACCAAGGCTGTACCAGCGCAAGATGAACCACTTGTGTTCTGTGTTAGTGTGAACGTGATGCTGGACTAAACATCCACTACCCATCTCAGGCTGTTGCCATGCTGGACAGCAGTGCCTCAGAGTTCACTTGTACACCCCCACCAGTCCGTCTCCACCTGCTCTCGCTTGGCTTAGACTTAGATTGGAAGCTCCCTGGGGCAGGAACCATCTCTTTGCACTGTGTTTATACAGCACCTAGTGCAGTAGGATCCTGGTCTCTGATGAGGGCTCCTAGGTGCTATGGGAATACAAACGACAAAAAATAATTAAAGGGACACACGCTGCTTGAAAACACATCTTGTTAACACATTTCCTTCCCTGGGGCACAAATAACACCTTAGATTATCCGAGAGGAAAGAATGCTAAAAATGCACTGAGCTTTTCCACGGGTTCGGCTGTTTGTTCGCTCTGCGGCTCGCTTTTCCACCCAATAAAAGGGAACGAAAGCCCTGCCCCTCATCTGTGGTAAGCGTCGCCCTTGAGACTCTGATGGGATGCCGGTTGGTTTGCAGACTCCTCAGGAAGCGGTTATACATTTAAAACCCCTGCTTCGGCTGGACCTTTTTTTTTTTTTTTTAATGATGGAGACATTTCAACAGGTGTTTAGGTTTTGTAAAAGGTTTGTTTTTACACAGGCTAAGTTGGAGGGCAAAGCTGAGCTCCGCGTGTCCCTTTTGAAGCCTGGTCGGGATCCAGATAGCTAGCTACAGGCCAAAAACAATCCTCCGCGGTAGGAGTTGCTTCTTAGTTTACACGCACTCACCCCCTGTATTGAGAGCATGATTATTTCAGGGCAGTTTGTTCACACACTCAGAAACTACGGGGAGGGAGGACAGCTAAGAAGCTAGATTAGGTGGACAGACAGACACAGATTTTGGGTTGGGGTGTGTCACGTCCTTAAATAAATCCCCAACGAGAGAACACGGGGGTTCGGCAGGATGCAGAAGAGATCTCCCGGCACCAGGCAGTGAAGAGTTAAAGCTATTCTGCATGAGGGCCAGAGGATTTCAGTGTCACATAGCAACACATAATGTTTCACTACAAAATAAACACAATGCCTTCTGTTATTAGGCAGCGTCCTTACGACACAATGTCTCGGCCCCTCCTGGAAAGTCACACAGGAGCCGAGGAGCAAAGGTAGGTCTGGAGATGAAGAAATCAGAGGAGCGGCCATGGCTCCTGCTCAGTGTGTCCCAGGCTAGAAGAGTCGGGGTGGGAAGAGAGGAGGGAGCAGATGCAGGGCTGAGTGAGAGGGAACAGTGGCATGGATGTGATCAGGAAGGAGGGCGGATGTGACCGGGCAGGCTGGAGGAGGTGAGAGACATGGAGAGCTGGAGAGGAAAGTGGTGAGGGAGAGCAGAGGGGCAGGACAAAGCCACGGGGAAACAGGCGCAGCATGACCCAGCAGGGCAGATGGGCGGGGTGAGGGCCGAGAGGATGCCCGGCGCTGGTCCCGGGAAGCTCTGCACAGTGGGACAGCAGCTCTGGATTGGATTGTGATGGAGGCCAGGGCGATAGGGCCCAGGTCCTCAGAGACCAGTGAGGCCGTGGCATTGGAAGTGCAGGGTGGAGAAAAAGGAGCCCATGAAAGGAGCTGGCATAGCTGGGGGAGGAAGCGATTAAGAGAGGATTTCATTAGAGGGTCCGGGCAAGGCTCCGTTCCCACGAGGGGAGGGGGACGGGGGACTAAGACCAGGGACAAGATCGAGAAGTGACCAATGATTTTGGGTGCCTGGCTTGAGACACCTTAAAGCCACATTTCCAGAAGGTGCTGAGCAGTGGCGCTCTGGAAACGGAGTCCTTTGTGCACACTTGCCACTTCTGACGCTACTGGCCAAAGCCAAAAAGGGAGGAAAAAGGCGCCTGGCGTCATGTGGGACTCCCAAGGTTCTGGCCTGCCTTAGGGCTGGGCTAAGGGACAGGCCGGCACTCTTGGAAATCTCTGTCTGGAGAGAAGTGAGGGACTATCTTGATGGGGCAGGGAGGGGTCAGAAGCAAGTGGTGAGCGAGGAGGGGGCCTGTAACACCCCCAGTGTGCTGGGAAGAGATGGTGGAACTTCATTGGCTGCCAGTCCGTCACGTGACATGGTCGGGGTAGAAGAAGATGGTACCCATGGGCCCATGGCGAGGGTCGGTCTCAGCTCCCTTCGGAGGCTGCTGTCCCTTGGAAAAGAAAAAATTGCAAATAAACCATAATCCCACCCCCCCCAACAAAAAAAGCAGCAGCTGCAAAGGCCCCGATCCCATCATTGGCTCTACACTGGTCAGGCCTAGTCACGTGGGCGCAGGGGTTTGCCTGCCAGGATCCGATCCCAGGATCAGGGCCATGGAGACAGGGCAGGTGACCTGCTGGCCCCTGCCAGAGGAGGAGATGGTGGCAGCCTGGGCTAGCCCTCTTGCATGCGAACCCTGCTACCCCAAACACCGAGGAGGAGAAGAAGAAGAAGAAAAAAAGCCCAGGGCCTCCCACCAGCACTGCAAGCGACTGGGCTGTGGAGCTCGGCTGGCAGCCTGCCCTGGCCCTTTTGAAGGCTCTTGCATTGAACTGTCACATCAAACGGCCACTGATTTACTGCAGCAGGGGAATTATTAAGCCAGAGGAGGCAGGGGCAGGGCAGCTCACAGCGAGCCTGTGCAGGCGGGCTGGCGAGGTAACGGCTATTAAAGCTGTGCCCTGGGATATCTCCGCTCCCAGGTGCGGCAGACGGCGACCCTTCCAGCAAGCGCACAGCCGCAGAGCGCGTGGCACTGCCAGGTGAGATCGCCTCACAGGCGTTCCTGCTTCCTTTACCCTGCAAACGCCTTTCGCCCCGGCCCCGGCCTAGTGCATTGGGGCTGTTTCCAAGAGAGGGATCAATTATGAATTGCAGGCTCTTTTATGTCCCAGTCGTTGCAAAGAAAAAAGCAAAATGCCCTGGCTTCCACTGTAACCCCCCTGCCTGCCTCTATCTGTTTTGGCTTTATGCGAAAATCCCCCTGGGGCAGCTGGGCTGGGCTGAGCCTTTGGGACCATGAGCCCCCATCCACCCCCGATCCACAAAGGTCATGAGCCGGCACCCACTGAAGTGGATGGGAAAACTTCCACTGAATTCCCGGACAGAGGATGGGGCCCTGGGAGATGAGGTGCTGGGTCACAGCCCCAGCTCCAAGGGTAGATGCAGCCACGGTGTGCTGCGCTCCCCTTCTCAGGCTCACCGAGAACCTGAGACATACTGGGCTCTCCTCTCTGCCTTTATACCCTGACCCAAAGAACCGGGAGACTCCTGCCTCTTGGAAAGATGAGGCAGGAGCTCTTTAGCGGCTGCAAATGCCCTTGATGGCGCCCCCCAGAAACGAGGAGGCTCTGTGCATGGGCCAGGTCAAACCTCCGCTGGACAAAGTGCCAGGGAACAAGCATGCCCTGACCCCAGAGAAACATTTCGGGGGGTCGGGTCCATCCTAGCTCCTGTACTTCTCTGACTGGAATTTGTTTCCTATTAGTCCATTTAACAGTGGGCGGGGGAAACGAGCGTGCACATCTTTGATGGACAATCCACGTCAGTAACGGTGAAAGGCGCTGAAAACTGGGAGACCTGTGTTAACGTGAATCCCACACTCGTACGGGGACGATGGGTGAATTATAGTGAAGTTCCTGGTTTGGGTCTGCCAAGCCCCGAGAGGATCCGATCCACAGTCCGACGCTCTGCAGAGCTGGCCGGAACTCTCCTGAGACCCCGGGGCAGGGGTGAGAGACATCCTGTATCCAGCGAGGCCAGAAACAGCACAGAAAGTCAGCCTCCCTCCTTGGCACTTCTGCTTCATGATCTCTGGGCAGAAAGCCAAGGGCCAAGGCAGCCAGACGCCTTCATACTCCAGGATAAGGGGGGATCAGGCTTTGTTCCATCCAAGCCAGTTTTCAGGCTACCCTTTCCTAGGTTCTCAGCCCCACAGGCACCAGATACCATGGTGATGGGGCCCACAGAGACTAGGACAGGAAATCCCTTGCAGAAGCCAAGGGAGCTGGAGAGCTGTTTAAAATGCCCTTGTCACGTGCAATGGGACTGTCCTCCAGGCCTTAGTGTGAATGAACGCCCTTGGCTGAGCAATCATCCTTTCCTGGAGGCCCTTGTCTTTGCTCTGCTCCCCATGCTGGCCTCCCCACGTTGGCACAGCTGCTCCGTCCGCGTCTCCTAGAGCAAACAGGGAACGTCCCACAGAGCAGCCTGTCACACCCCCAGCACTCAGACTGGTTCCGCTTCTCCAGGTCCCTTGGGAGACTCCGCATCGCCTGGGAATGCAGGGACTTTTGCACAGAGCAAATATTAGCAACCCAGAAAGGAAACAGCCTTGAGATAAGCAGCCTGGAGCGTGTACGCTAACGACTGATGCTGGGGCATTCACAGCGTGGCTAGAGTTTGATGTGGCCCATGGTTAGATGCAAAAGGGGCCCCGGGGAACAAGCAGCAGGCGGGGAGTTAATTGAATTAACTTAGACCTTCCTGGCTTTTGTGGGCGTCACCCCCAGAACACCACCTTAGCATGACAGGAAAGTGAGTCCCGCAGCACTTTGCAGAAGGCAGACACAGCACCGGGGTTCCTGCCTTGGGGAGGTGGAAGCAGGAGCTGATGATCCCAGATGCTTTGCTAAGAGTATCCAGAGTTATGTAATGTGCCGGATCACAGAGGTGCCTCGTGGTCCCGCTGCACAGGGAGATGGGCCATTGGTGCCAGGGGTCGTGGTCCCTTCCTCACTTGGGGCTGACCTGGTTGCCATATCCCTGACCAGGCTGAGCCCAGGGGATGCGGCTGCCATCTCCCCTGACAGCCACGCACTGGGTGGGTGGGGGAAGTAACTTGCCAGCCCAGCTCTTCTCTTTGCCCAAACCCAGGTGGCTCACACGTGTGCATGGCAAGCGAGCCGCTAGCACTGGCCCAGGAGGCTGTGGCCCGGCTCAACCAGGCAGCAGTGGCAGAGAGCACCGAGGCCGCGCGCCTGAGAGCAGGATCGCTGTCCACCCAGCGCAGCTCTCACTCAGTGGAAAACCTGCCCCGGCCCCTGATGCGGCTGAAGAGCTTAGAGGGGGGAAAGCCGCCCTCCCGGAGGAGCTCCATCATGAGCACCGCCAACGCGCCCTTCGCCAGCCGAAGAAACTCTGTCTCCATGGCAATGGGAGGGAAGCGCCTCTCCATCGGCCCGTGGATGCACAGCGGGCGGGTGAGCTTCTCGGGGCTCCCCCTCTTCCAGCCCATCCGGGAGACGCGGTACGAGAATACCTACAAGACCCGGCCAGACGAAGGCTGCAAGTTCAACGCCGGCTGGGCCCAGCGGGTTCTGGAGTCCACCCTCGCCAGCTGCCTGGGGGACGCCAGGTACAACCCAGTGACAAGCGGGCAGCTGGCCCAGAGCCTCTCCGAGCTCATCCGCAGCCGACTGAAGGACCTCGCCCCGCCCCGCTACAAACTGGTCTGCAATGTCTTCTTGGGCCAGCGGGGCCAGCAGAGCCTGCAGGTGGCCAGCCGCTCCCTCTGGGACCCAGAGAATGACAGCATGGCCTCCGCCACCTTCCTCAACACCTCCCTCTTCGCCGTGGCCACGGTGCATGGGCTGTACTTCGAGTAGTGCCCTGGCCGGCGCCTGCCAGGAGAGGAGCAGCTAGAAATAAAAGATGCTCGTCCCCCATCTCTGGGGCTTGTGTTAACACCTGGTTTCCTTACCCGGATGCGGGACTGGCCGGCAGCACAAGGAAGGCTGTTGTCCGCTGGGTGCTTGCTTCACGTCTGCTGTGGGGCAGGGGGCCGTAGCACAAGGGCATGGGCTGCTCCCCAGGTAGCAAGCATGGACTCCCCCGCTGGGGGACGGGAACCTGGGCACGGCTGCCCGGGTTACACTCACTGCCAGGCCAGATAAAGGCCCCTGCCAAGTGCAGAGCCCCACGGTGCCGGGGGCTGTATCTCAGCCTAAGGGACTTGCCTGCCAGCCCGACCGACACAGCACACGTGGCCAGGGACCTTCCTCTCCGCAGTCACGTGCCCCCCTGGGCTCTAGCCACCAACTCGTCTGTGCCCCCAGGGGCCCAGAAAGAGCGAGTTACTGTATCACTCCCAGCTGCCAGAAGGGCTCCTTTGTCTGCTGACAAGGCCAGGCCAGTCCTTGGCGGCCGGCACCGCAGGGAGGAGGCAGGTGCTGCCCAGCCCCGGCAGCGCTGGTGGGGTCTGCAGGACCCAGCTCTGGCAAGGGAGGCGCAGGGGACAACGGGAGCAGGGCAAGGGCTGGCTAAGAACAGGAGCAGCCTGTGGGCGCAGACACGCTACGGAAGATGCAAACGGAAAGGCAGAGCCCGGCTTGGACGGATGGCCCTGTCTGCAGGGAGTGGGGCTGGGAGGGCTGGATTCGGTGCCTAGCTCGGCCCCAGCCAGCACTGCCACCTCTCAGCTTCTCAGGTGTGCAGGAAGCTCCAGCTGCTGGAGGCCCGGCGTTAGGGGGAGTCCAGAGCAAAGCCCAGAACCATGAGGCAAGGGGGAGCCCAAGGCCCAGCCAGAAGGCACGGGGCATCAGTGGCTGAAATCTAGGGACGTTTAAGCCAAGCTCACAGGTTGTGGAAGCCTGTGGATGGCCTCCCACGCTCAGCCCGTAGCCCCCAGCTCTCTCTTCGGCCAATAGGGCTTGTCCTTCCCTGCCTCCGGGGTCGGTGCAGCCATTAATGATGGGCTAGTGCCGAGGACACCACGCTACCCGGCTGTAGACTGCCCCTGCCGAAAGGTCATGGCCTCCTGAGGGCCAGGCCAAGGAAACTGCAGCTGGGAGGGGAATGGGGGCAGAGCAACTAGCTCTGATTGGCAGCCGAGGGAGGAAGCCGGGCCATGGAGTGATTTAATGCAAAGCCAGATTTCACGGACAGCGAATTGTAGCCCTAGGGGAGGGACAGAAATGCACGGAACCTGTTCACACCAATTGCCTGGCCAGCCCAGGATTAAAGGCCTGCACGTTCTTGGCTCCTCTCCTCTCCCAAAGGGCAAGCCTGGCCCAAGGGCCCTGTTATGTGCTACCAGCCCCACAGAAGAGCCAGAGGAGGGCTGGCTGGACCAACTTCTCCCCAGCACTGCAGAAACTAGCCAGTTGATCGCCATCAGCAGTGCCTAGCCCCTCCATTAAGGCAGACAGGCACCCACTGCCCTTCCAAACTAGCAAGCCCTCCTTTGGCTCACACAGTGTCACCCTCCCCCAGCTCCTGCCAGCCCCTGGGGTCACACAGAGCTACCTGCAAACCTTGCTGCCCTCGCGCCATTGCAAGGCAGCTTATTGCAGCAGCGAGCTAGGGCCACTGCTCACACCACCCTCTGTCCACCCCACACACTTCTCCCCCTCCCAGCAAACCCCATTCAAGACCATCTTCCAGAGCCTGGGGGTGCAGAGCACATTTAACACAGTGCCATGGCAGGTGCTGAGAAGCCGTGGCTGAGAAAACTCCCGCCCAAGTGACCCCCCCCAACTCCCTGGCATTACCTGGGTACATGTTTACAGTGGGGGGGGGGGAGGAGGGCACTAGTGCAGTGAAGGTCACACCGCACCGCCATGGGGAGGAGAGGTCTGCCACCGTGCGAGCTGGGGCTGGGGTAAGATTTGCCATAGGCTGGTGCACACCTTCCTTTTGCTACAGCAATGCTGGAGAACATAACCGGAGTTTTCCTTTTAAGGTTGAGGCGAGGGGGACATTTTCATTTGTGTGACCCTCCCTGCAGCCCCTTTTGACAGTAGCAAGGAGGAGGGAGGGCCCTGATTTTAGGGTGCTCTTTGGGTCCCTCCCTCCTTACTCACACCACCCCAACCTGGGAGAACTGGGCCTAGCCCCGTTTGCCAGGATATACAGCAGCTGAGTGGAGCCGAATGCAGATTAGCAACTGATCTGTACCTGGCTCCTCCAGCTGCAGAGGATCCCATCCCGCTATTACACACCCCTGCATGCCTGCTAGGCTCCCCCTCTGTGCAGCAGGCAGGAAGGGCTGTTTCCCAGGCAGCCAAGGGGCTGAGGGAAAGAAGCAATAGATCTGGGAACTGGAGGATACATGTGGTTTTCTCTTAGGGAAAGTTACGTCCTCAGCGCCCGCGAGGATGCCCGTGCAGGTGGGTAGCTGGCTGCCCATCAGGGGTGGCCTGGAGAACTCAGGTTACAGCCCAGCATAGCACGCAGCGCAGATGGAAACAGCCCTTGGGCAGCCTGAGCTGAGCGCTCAGAGACGGCGCAGAGAAGGGGGGCTGTAGGCCCTTCCATTTTATAAAATGAACATTTATTATTGGACGAGTCACTGAGCAACCACGGAGCTGCCCCAGGGGAGGGCGGCCCAGGAAGGTGCAAAATAAATAATTCCATATAAATAAAAATACATAAATAATTTCATCAGGGCAAAAGAAAACTCTGCTGGAGGCGAAATAAACCCTGTTTAGGGCCCACGGGTCCCTTTTTAAAGCATTTCAAGTGTGTACCATGGCCACTCACAATCCCAGGGGCAGCTGTAAGACATGACAAGCAAGGGACAACCAGGGACTCGCCTGCACCAAGCCCCCGCATGAGAGGGAATCTAGCCCCGCTCCTTAGTGTAACAAGCCTGCAGTGCTCCTGCCTGCCCCACCTCTCTCTGGAGCACAAGCTGAGCCTTGGTTTTCACACAGGCTGACAGGGAGTGCGTGGGGCACATTCAGCCACACCCCGCCTTAGCATCCTTTGCCCCTGCACTGTAGTGACCGGCCTGCTGCCGCCCCTGGAGCATCAAGCTCAGAGGCATTTTCAGGTTCAAGGAAGTGTTTCCTGCTCTGTCCGTGCCCGGGCTGGTCTGGCCCACAGTACAGCAGGCTCCAGGAGGGCCCCGGCCCACAGTCAGTTCTCAGGGCACTGGGGAAGACACTTGCTTAGCTAATGAGGGACCAGAGCCCACAGCCTGTCTCCCTAAGGGCCAGAAAGTACCGAGGACAGGCTCCGGGAGCAGCAACTCAGCATGGAGCAAGCAGAGGGGCTAGGGGACCCACAGCTTCCTGCGGGCAAGGAGCTTTTCCTACCCCCACCCTGCTCCCACTGCGCTGGGCCTTTGAGCCCAGAGCCCCACGGGAGCACAGGGCCCAGCTCCCCGCATGCCCAGCGCACAGGCCAGGATGCTAAGCAGGATGGGCCTTCGGCTCTTCGATGTGGGCATTTACACCCTGGACAAAGACCCAGGAGCCATCTTTTTTCCCCCCATTAAAAAAAAAAATGTGGTTTGTCCTTTCCCACCCCCGCTCGCTCTGCATGGGAGCAGAGAGGAGTAGCTGTTCCCAGGAGACTCCTGCACCCAATCACGTGCACAGCTTAAGCTGTGTAAAGATTACACAGGAGTAAACGTGAAGTGTCACCTCACACACACACACCCCCACACACACCCCTCCTCCTCTTCCCCACAACTTTGGAGCAGCTGGCTGACAAACGCCTGTGCACCACTGCAGTGGAGGCCGGCTGGAGGCAGCAGCAGATAAGTGACATGAGGGCCGGCTGCTGCCGGAGGCACCCAGAGGTTTTGGATGCTCTAATTCCATCTGGCCAACCATATTTAGCCGGAGGGGAGGAGGCGGGCATGGTGGGGGGACACGCAGAGCTGTCCCTCATCCCATTGATATGGCAACTCATGGACAGGCCAGGAGGGCTTGGGAGCCCACGGAGGCTGCTCCCAAGGCAGCGGAGCTAGGCAGCAGCCCGCTCCTGGAGGAGCTTGAGGACGTACTTGAGCCGGCACTGCAGCTCCGGCGAGCAGCCTCGCTCCATGATGCTGCTCAGCTTGTACATGTAGGAGTCACGCTCCTTGTTGATGTAGGTGAGCAGGCAGGCGGGGCCGGGCTGGCTGAGGATAACCTTGGTGTGATCGTTGTAGAAGTTCACCTAGGAGAGCCCCAGTGCAGAGATTAGTGATGTGTCTCCTGCCTCGGGCCGGGTGGCCCCATCAAGCCTCAGCTGCTGTCTAGCAGGTCCCAGCCAGCCCCTTCCTTGACCCAGGGCGGACCTCTGGCTGCTCCGCACCCTGTCCCACCATCAAGGGGGCAGCCCAACTGCCATGGCTGGTTAGAGGAGGGCCCCCAGGCAAATGAGCTGGGAGGGAGGCAGGGGACTACGGGTCCCACGCTGGGAAGCCAGGGGCAGCTACTCAGCCACGGAGCCCCTTTCCCTGTATGAAGGTTTCCAAGTGAGAGATTAGCTGAACTTTTAGCAGAGCAAGCTGCTGCTGCTCTGCATCTGCCCTCTACGAGAGGAAGGGCCCGTCTCAGCCTAGGCGCCCTGTGGGAAGACAGAGACCCTGTCACTAGGACTGGTTTCCAAGCCCTGGCATGAAAACTCCAGCCCTAAAACCAGAGATTCTCTCGGGTCAATGGAGACGCACTGGAAGTGGCTTTCCTCAGCTGCTATTAGCAGGGGACTTAGCTCTGTAGAACCAGCCTAAGGAGACAGACCCAGAGACGCCATCTTCCCTCATCTGTAGGGCACCCCCTGACCCCGCACACAGATCCCCCCTACCTGGATTGTTCCGTTGCTGAATAGCATCAGCAAGGCCTGGTCCGTTTTCACCCACTGTAGGAGCAGCAGCGCAGGATATTCCATCTCGTCTATGCTGGGCAGGTCTCCCCCCTTGGCAGAGGAAGAAAAGTCAGCATCAGCCACCGATTCCTGCCCTCCCAGCGAGCTGGCCGACGGAGCAGCCCACGGCTGGTTCCCAGGCTTCTACTGCTGAAAGGTTTCCCCCAGCACCCGGGCCAGGCACCCGCCAATCTCCCCAGGGAGGACCCCCACATTGCATGCCCGGCTGTTTCCCCAGGTGTTTATACAGGGCAGCCAGCTGAGCCAGAAGCGCCCGTTTCAAGGCGCGAGGTAGCTGTGCCAGGAGCTGGCCCAGCAGGACCGGTGGCCAGACAACCAGGCGACCGCTCACCTTCATGAGATGCTGTTCCATGTAGGAGGCGAAGTAGCGCAGGACGCTCGTCTGGCCCCGCAGCTGCTCCGGGACAGCAGACATGGGAAAGGCGAAGTGTTTGCTGTTGGTCAGGTTGTAATGCACCATCCTAGGACGGGGGAAGGAGACACGGTGAGCACCTAGCTCTGGCTGCGCGGGCTGTCACCCAAGAGCCTCTGCCCAGCCGCTGCAGGGGCCAGTGCACTGCACGGGATCCCACCATCCGCTCAACGGGGGAGCCCACGTCACCCTCAGCTGGCCAGGGGGATCCAGTGGCAGAAACTGCTCACGGACGGCAACTGTCCCAGGCTTTACCCTACAGCAGGGCCCACGCCAGCATGACGGCTAGGGCCAGGCCTTCTGTCGCCTCTCCCGGGGAGACGGCTCCACAGACAGCAGTCTCCAGCAAGGACTCATGGGCCAGAACACTCTCCTGGGCGTTTACACCCTTCAGTGCACACAGTCCCCAACCCAGTCCTCGTTTGTCCCAACCTTGCCAGGACGCCCTCCCTTCCTCCACCCCCCAGCTTGGAGTGCCAAGCGCCCTGCCATTGCCCAGCAGCCAATGCGGGAAGAAAGCCGCGAGACCCCGCTCCCGCCCCCAGAGGGAGCCACTTACTTCTGGCTGGCCGAGAGCGCCATATGTGTGCCATCATTGAAGAGGACACCGATGCGGTGGTTGGACAGCTGGTAGCCAAAGCCGTATTTGTTGGAGTAGTCCACCCACTTGCTCACCCAGATGAAAGGCTCGTGACAAGCCAGCGAGGCCGGGTTCCACTCAGCTGGCGGGGGCAGCGAGAGGAGATTGTGAGCAGGGCAACCACCAGGACGCGGCACGCAGCGGATGATGCCAGCAAGCACCAGGTGGCCTGAACCGCCATTCACACCAGCAGGCAGACCTGGAGCCCCGCCATGTCAGAGACCCAGCCCTCTGCTCCAGCCATGTTACCCGCCGCAGTCAGCTTCCGCCCCAGGTCTAGTGGAACAGCCACCAGGCCCAGGCTGGAAAGCGCCATCTGACATCACCTGGTCCCTACAAGAGGCTCCAGCCTCTGTCCCAGACACTGGTGTCCCAGATCA
The DNA here is from genome assembly GCA_007922155.1 of Mesoclemmys tuberculata. Classification (NCBI taxonomy): domain Eukaryota; kingdom Metazoa; phylum Chordata; order Testudines; family Chelidae; genus Mesoclemmys; species Mesoclemmys tuberculata. Next base: position 11,485,132 of record ML675643.1, read on the forward strand.
TGCCAGAGTGGCCATGGGAACACCCCCCCCTCCACTTCCCCCCACATTAGGTCAGCACTGTAAAATTCACACCCCAGGAAGCCTTTTCTGCCCAAGACTCTAGATTGGAATAAACTACGGCCTGGCCTCCCAGGGTCGTCGGCCTCCCGTATCACGTGAGGGCATGTTCCAGAATTGGCAAATGCCTGAGAACCCAAGTCACCTGGTGGCATTAAGGAGACACAGCTCTTCAGGAGCCCAATGGCTGATTCGATGACCACTGAGGCCGTGACGCACTCTTCAAATGCTGCAGAGGAAGACAGAGGGATCAGTCGGTCACACCTGCCAAGAAGCTGCACAAGCGAGGCGCCAGCTGCATTTGAAATCAAAGGAGATCCCAAGACCCAACAAGCTGTCACCCCTCCGCGCCCCCCGCCCCCAGGCCAGGGCTGGAATTTTTAAGGGGCTTCCCTGAAGAGCGACTGCTCAGTGCAAATTCATAGCTCTGAGCCGCATGGGGAAGAGGGGCCCAGTGTAGACCCCTCCGCCGCACGCTATAGGAAGCTGCATCAGCCAGAACCAGAGATTTAGAAGCATTGAAGGAAGCCATCTTGCGTCTACAGTAAACCACCACTCATCAACACTTCCCCACCCCGCGTTCAGCTGCACAGTCAAGCAAGTGCTGTCTCTAGACGTTGCTCTTCCCAGACAGGACCACAGCAGCACCAGGCCCCCGTGGGGCAGGTGGGGAACTCACAGGGGTCCCAGAGCCCTCGTCAGCCCAGAGCAAGACAGCCTTCCCCAGCGCAACGCTTCTGCAGCAGCTCCTTGGCCTCCCCGCCTCTCCCACCCACCAGGAGCATCTGAGCTACAAGGCGCCCCAGACCCTGGAAGCAGGACAGCTCAACACACAGGTGCTGCTTGAAGGAGGCCTCCACAGTGCTCACCTTCGCAGCTGCTGGCCATTGTGCCCCGAAGGGACCTGGAGATGGACTTGCACGACCTCTCTTCCGCCAGCGTCTCCACGGGGCTGCCACTGGCGCTCAGACACGTCAAGGGCACCACCTGGAGAGAGGTGGTGTATTAATGAAACTGCCCCGGGGGCTGCCCCCCTCTGGGAACAACCCCGCCTCCTCCCACTCGGAGACCCCACCTCCTTCCTGCCCTCCCCTCCTCCCCACACCAAGCCACTGATACTGAAGAGCAGCCTCATTCAAGCAGCCAGCGAGGCTCCCAAAGAGCTAGATTCCCCCCCTTCCACAGCCTCACCCCCTCTGTTCCAGTCTCACCTCATTCCCTTCCACAGTTTTGTAGCTCATCTGCCTGCAGATAGAGGTCTTCATGAGGCCAGTGACCAGCTTGGAGAGGTCATCTCTCTCTTCAGAGGTGCCCTTAACTAGAAGGAAGAAGGAAACGCTCAGTGAGCAGACCCACCCGGCAGATCAGGGAGGCCAGAATTGCTAGCAGATCAGCAGCCAGAGGTTTAGAGTCTTTCCCTGTGCCACTGGCCCTGCCCGAGAGCAGCCACCCTCTGAGATCTTGTTCACACTCGCCAACTCCCCGTTTCTCTCCCAGTTCTGCACTCCTCTCTGCTCAGCCAGTGTAACCAGGCTGGGCGGTTTCAGTCAGTTTCATTTCCTGGTTCTCATGCACCAGTGACCTCGCCAGGCTGGCGAAAGAACATTTCCACCCCAGGGGAGATGGAATGAAATCTCAGCTCAGAGCACGTGCTGCAGTAGCCATGCAACAGGGCCTCGTTTACTCAGAGCAGGGCCAGAATAAAACTGTCAAGCCAAGACCAGACCGCCCCTGATTTCCGTAAAGTAGCAGCGCTCTAGGCAGCTCGATATCAGGCAAGCTATTCTCTCCCACGTAAGAGGCTGGCCAGCACCAGAGCAAGACAAGCAAGAGGGAGACAACTTACTTTTGGGTTTCTTTTTCCCAAACAGCGTCTTGGTGACTTTTACAAAGAGACTCATCGCTGGGTTGGGGGGATTTAGTTCTGGCACCATGAGGCAGCTGCTGGGGGGGAGGTGATCTGGGGTGTAGCCCTGCAGAGAGAGCACAAGTCAGGGCCCGCTTCACCTGCCGCAACGGAGCCCGCGTTACCCAGCGAGACAACAGCTGCCCTCGGTTTGCTGCCCGGGGCCACTTTCACTCCTTTGACAGCCGCTGGCAGCTTGCATTTCCGTGGAGCTGCAGCCCAAAGGGCGACAGCGATGAACCATCCACATCAAGACGGGTTCCGCTAGTGCAGAACAGCAACGGCACCCAAGGGTGCAGAGCAGCAAGGCATGGCGCAGCTCAAACAGGTACCAGGGTCTTTAGGAGGCAAAGTGCCAGAAGGGGAATTTGGGCAGCGTGCTGCGGCTAACGATGCAGTGATGTCAAAGGCCAATGGACCAGGCCCTGGGGGAGCTGTCCCCTGCTGGGTGGCACCCTTTGCAGCCTGCTGGGCACTGGGCCGGTGGGATGATGGACATACTCGGCCCAGAAGGTCTCCCACCCATGCAGGAGCAGGGAGGGCACATTAGCAGGGAAATTAAGGCAGCTAACAGCAGGAAACCACTCACTTTGGTGAAGAACTCATGGTCCAGGATCTCCTCCAGCGTGAGGCGGTCTGGCGGGCTGCGTTTCAAGATGCCCGCGATCAGCTGCTTCGCTGGCACAGAGAGGAAAGCTGGGAGGGTGTATTCCACCTGCTTGATGCACCTGTACGTCTCCTTGAGGTCCGAGGTCTCGAAGGGAGGGTTCCCACACAGCAAGGTATACCTGGAAAGAGACAGGGCGGAGGTGAGGGCCGGGCACATGTCCCCCGTCCTGATCCTGCCTATCCTGACTCATACCAGGCAGTGACCAGGCCCGGAAGTTATTCATGCGCTGACGAGAGGCCGCACCTGGCTCTAAGTGGTGCCTGTAACAAGCCTCTGAGGAAACGCCGTCACTCTGGGCCACATGTGGCTGCAGTCATATCTGGAAGGCACCTCCCTGCAATCATCCACAGCTCCTGAGATAAGGAGTCCTTGGAAACCAGGCATGTTGGTTGAGCCCTGTCTCTAATTCCACCCTCCTGCAGCACGTAAACTCTGCCCCAGTTACGCCCCCTGCGGCCACGCTCGCCCCCGTGTGAGCCCACCTTTCCCCTTCATCTGGCCCAGCCGGCTCTCAGCAGGCCGAGCTGTGAATGGAAAGTTCAACAGGAAGCCTGTGGCTTACCAGAATAAACAGCCACCCGAGAAATGTTTACGATTCGCCCCGCGGGGAGCCCCTATAAATAGAACAGTGATCGCGGCCAGCGGCCAACATTTTCCATTGTTTTGAAAGCACGCCAAAGAGCTGCCTGGCTGCAGCGAAAAGGGACTCCCTAGCACCCACGGGCGCTGTGTTAATGGGCTCATGGAACGACACACCAAGAGCCAGCCAGTCCCCCCCTTAACTGCCAGCCCCATACACTCCCCATGATCAGTACAGCTGGGCTTTCGTGCCAATCCACGAGCAGTAACAAAACCCTGGCAAAGTGAACTCAGCCCTCGGCAGCAGTGAGGCAGGTCCCATTGTTTTCAATGGCACGCGACCAGTACTCATCCAAACCCCTCCGCCGCTGAGCCAGAGCAGAAAGCAGCTCGCCCAGCCGCCACGGGGAGCGGACCTGGCTGATGACGCAGGGAGCTGCCAAGGAAGGCGTCATTCCTCCAGCCCTTCCTCCCTGCCCTGCGTGGTGCCCAGAGTGGCGCACTTACACAACACAGCCCAGCGACCACACGTCCGACTCTGGCCCGTGGCCCTGCCGGTGCAGCACTTCAGGGGCGAGGTAGTTGGGGGTGCCGCAGATCGTCCTGGGGGGGCAGAGGGCAGAGCACGGTCAGTGGCACAGTAACAAACCAAAGCATGTGTCAGCTCCATCTCGGCTGGAATCCTCCACACCGTGGGGCTTGGTGCTTTCACTGAGGCGGGCTCCATCCCCCCTTCTCAAGGGAATGGACTAAGCACCCATCCATCCCTTCAGGGTCCAATTTAACACACTTCCTGGTTTAGATCCATCCCCACAATCCCTCCCACTCCCCGCTCTACCCATCCAGCACCAAGATCCCTTGGCCCAGCCCCAGCGTTGGCAGCTATGGGCCTGCAAGAGCCTTTTCCTTGGCAGTATCTCTCCCCGGAGACCCCCCCCTCCACCGCATCTTGGGGGTTCTCATTCCTCCCTGTGCTAGCCACTGCAGCAGACAGAAGTTCATTGCAACCCCCTCTGCACTTTGTGCCAGGGGAAGAGACGTTAGCCTCAGCCACCAGAGCAGCAGCTGGCCCATCTGGACCATCCGCGACTCCAGAAGCATTAACCACAAATCTGATTGCCCTGCCTCCTCTCCCTCTGGCCCTTCTGGGGTGCTGTGTCACCACCTGGGAGCGGGGACGGCACTAGGCAGCACAATCTCTGCCTTCCCCTTCTCCCCCATGAAAGGAGGCTTCATGCAATCCCTTCCCTCTGGCCCGGCTGCAGGGCCAGCAGTTTATTACAATGAGGTAACAGACGGGGAGATGGAGGATTTCCCAGGCTGGGTGCAGCGCTGAGTGAGAGAGAATGTGAATTATTAACCCTTGGGGTTGAAGCGTGCAGGAAAACCAGACAAAAAGGCTCTTACTTTTTCTTGTGGTCCCTTGGTTCATGCCGGGCAGCAAGGCCAAAGTCTCCAACTTTCAGCTCCATGTTGTCATTGATAAAAAAGTTGCCTAAAATGGAAGCGAGCTGTCAGGACGCCAGGCATTATACAGGGCTCTCCTCCCCACCCCGCCCCCAGAACAAGAGCCCCAACAAGGCCAGGGGTGGGATCATGGCACACACCCAGTTTGAGGTCCCGGTGGAGGATGCCCTTGAGATGCAGGTACTTCAAGGCAGATATGATCTGTTTGAGGTAATACCGCACTTCCGGCTCCAGCAGCGTGTGCCGGGCTTTCCAGATGTGAGCCAACGACTGGAAGAGGAAAAGCAAAGCCGTTAGCTTAGCCACACTGGGCCAGAAAGGTACGTCAGTTACACAGGAGCTTATAAAAAGGAGGAGAGACTCACTCACACAGTGCCTCAACCTCCCCAGACTACCGTACCCCTTGCAGGAGCCAGATTTGTCTTGTGAACCCCCAAGTTTCACCTCACTTAAAAACGACTTGCTTACAAAAAATCAGACAAATAGCAGGATCACCACACAGTAGTACTGCCGAAGCGCGGACTCTCGTTCTCACCGCAGAGTTATGAGATAAATCAGAGTAGAAATATGTATTCCAGTTAGAGGGTACAGAGCCGTATAAACAAGCCATTGGGCCATATGGATTTTTAGTTGTACTGACTTTGCTAGTGCTTTTTAACATGCCTGTCTAGTTTTACGCCAGGCAATCTAGATGATTTGATGGACGCAGAGATCTTCCAGGGGGTGCCCCCAGGGGTACACGTACCCCTGGTAGAGAACCCCTGGACTAGCTCACCACAGCGATCCCTTCCAGCCTTCCTCTCTCTGACTAACCAACAGGAGCTTCCTGCTCCAGGATAACAGTCCTCCGTCAGACCGGAGGAGGGCAAGTTCCGTCTCTGCGACACTGCTGTGATCCACTCGTTGTACACAGGGGCTATTCTGAGAAGCTGCTGATGTAACTGGCCAGCAAAAGCCTGATTTGGCCCAGGGAGATGCCACCTCAGCAGCTTTGGGACACTGAAGGATTATGGGGTTTTATATCGGAATTTACAAGAGCCCATTAAGAGAGTGAACTGGTAGCAAGAGAACAAGCACCTAGAACAGTCCGAGCAACATACAGGATGTAAGGAGTGAAAACGCAGCCAGGGCCTTGTCTACACGAGACAAACCTGGTCCATCTGCTGCATGCCCCCCCCCGCACAACTGACACCTCACACCCCTGCTCGAGTGTGCCCAGCGGCACCAGGCCAGCCGTGACGCCACATGGCAACCCAACCACTTACCTTCCTGCTGCAGTGCTCCAGGAAGATGTAGATGTTCCCCGAATCTTCGAAGTGGTGCGAAAACTTGACAATGTGCTTGTGATGGAGATGTTTGTGTAGCAGGATCTCATTCATAATCTGAAAAGGAGGACGCGGCCCATCAGCAAGGGGCCCCATTGCTCTGCAAAAACAAGCTTGAAACCCCTGCCCGCCCGAGCCGAGGACGGCACAGTTCCTCCATGCATACCTTCTCCCTTTGGTGCGGCTTAGCCACTCTGCTGTGAGGGATAACTTTCACCGCATAGGTCTTCTTGCTGGAGAGGTCTGTCATTTCATAGCACCTGGCAAATCCGCCCTGCAAAGGCAGATGCAGTCATTAGACAGGGGTCACCCCTTCTGAAATCCTCATTTCCGCTCGCTCCAGCACTAAACTGAAGTCACCCGAGTCTGGTGACTCACTCACTCAAAGTGCCAATCTGTCAGGACAGAACAATTTCCATTTGGCTTCCGGGAGATTTCCCTGGAACACATGGCATTGAGGAAAGCCAAAATCTCTGGTTTCATTTCACACTACAGGCCCATTATTAAAAACTAGAGTATGAGAGCCCCGCATCGGGACAGTTTCCAAATCCAGTTCCTGTAAAGTCTGTCTTGCACCTCTCCCTCCCACCACCCCATAAACGCTGTGCGTCTTCTCTGCTTTGAAGAGATCAACTGGAAAGTCCTGCACATGGGAGGGAAGTGAGAACAGGAGATTTCAGAGCACGAGGAGAGAGAGGACTGCACAGGCAGGTTTTTCTGCAGTGATGCAAGGGGACAAAGCCAGTGGCTTAGCGGGAAGGTCTCCCACCTACACAAACCTCTGAAGGGGAAGGTGAGGGCTGCTCGTTCGCAGAACCACCTCAGCGCTCTCGTGAGAGGGGCCGCTGGGCCGGGAGAGGCACGAAGGGCTCCCCCTGCACAGGTTAGGAACTTCCCCCGCCTTCTGGCTACGAAACCCCTGACTGCTCCGAACGCGACGGCTCGACGGCCCCGGGGCGCCTTTCACACGCAGCGGGGGCGGCTTCCCCGGGGAGCGGCCGCTTCGGAGGCGCTTTACAAAGAGGCGTTTCGCGACTGCCCGCGGGAGGGAGGCTGCCGGGCCAGGAGCCCCCGGACCGACGGGAACCGAGCGGGGCGGGTCTCGGCCCGAACACCTGCGGCAGCCCCTGGCCCAGGGGCTCGCGGGGAGAAGGGGGGCTGCGCGATTCGCCGGCTCACGCCCCCCCGCACCACACGCGGGGCGCCCGGGGCCGTCGGAAGAGACAAGCGGCCGGCCCGGGCTCCAGCGGCCCAGGACGGAGCCGGGCGGCCCACGGGCGGCCCGCGATCGTGCGGGGGACCCGGGGCGCCCCCCGCCCGGCCCGTACCTTGCCCAGCAGGCGCCCCCGGCAGTAGAGCCGGCCCGTGAGCGGGTCGCTGACGACGCAGGTGGGCTCGGGCCCCGCGGCGGGCCGGGCGGGCGGCGGGCGCTGGGCGGGCTCCATCGGGCGCTGGCCGGCCCCGCACACGTGGCGCGCGCCGGAACTTTCCCAGCCGGGCTGTAGCTGGGCGGGCGGGGATCCCGGGCCTTTTATCAACGCAGCCGCCTGACGTCACCCCGGGCGCCCCGCCCCCGGGTTGGGGCGGGGCCAGCTCTTAAAGGGGCCGCGGCGGGAAACGCACAGCCGCGGCCCGAGTCTCCGCCGCGCCCGGTTTCTTCCCCACGTTCGACCCCGTTTCCACTGAAATCGGAGCGGCCGGCTTCGCTTGTCTGTGCTCAGGCCAGGGCTCGTGCGCTCCCGGGGCGAGCCATGCAGTGGTGGGGTCCCAGCGCAGCGGGGCGGGGCGTTTCCCCTGGCGGGGCAGAGCACCGCCCGGCCAAAGCGTGACACCGAATCACCCGAATCCGGGTTAGATCTGACCCGGCACCGCCCCGCCACACGACGGAGGAAAAGTCATTGCGCAAGGGCGGGCCTGGAAAGTGCTGAGAAATCAAGAAACTTCCAAGAGGCCCGACGCAAAAGAGCTGCACATTAATTCCCTGGGTTTTCTTTTTCGTTGCGTTTGGTTGCTTTGGTCCTTTCTCCGGCTGCCATGTCTTTGTTTCCCCGGCCTCACCCCAGGGCTGCCACAGCTGGTTGGCAGAGGAACGGGCAGGGCCAGAGGAATCTAGCATTTTAGCTCCCAGCCCCTCAGGGCCCTGCTTGTACCCAGCCCCTTTCTCAGATGACCAAGAAATTGAGGGGTCTTTCCAAAATTACTGTATATCCAACTTGCTCCAGCACCCTGCGCCAATGGCCCCAAATACCGCGGCAGCATTACCGCAATCTGGCCTGGCCCAGTTTCTCAGAGGTGTACAGGCACCTCGCTCCCACTGAAATCAGTGAGAGTCAGACACCTAACTCCTGATGGCTTTTATGAATCCAGACTAGGAAAGCGCTTTAATCAAAGGGGAGGACGATCAGGCACTTTTCTCTCCTCATTCATTTTTGTAGGAGGGGCAGGACAGGCTCTAGGAAAGGGTGGCTGGGTACCACCATGATGGGCTCTGAGGGCCACCGTCTGCCTGATTCATATACTCCACTTCCCATTGCACCATCTTGCCCTGCTCAGAGCTGAGCTGACAGAGCTGCGAACCTGGCAGGCCTGGGCCTTTGGTGGGCTGTGCCTCCGTGCGCCGGCGCCAGGATCAGTGAGAAGGACACAAGCCTGTGACAGCTGGAGTCTTCCGAGTGTGAAGAGATGCAAAGGCAGGGCGTGGGGCAAGTCTCGGCTGCTAGGATGGACAGAGAGGCAGAGGAGGACAAGCCTCGGTCAGACGCTACCTGAGAATCACAGTCAGAAATGGAAAACAAAATAAACCCTAAAATGTCAGTGAGTCTCACGCTCCTGCCATGGCAGGATATGACACCCTCCCACCTCCCACCCAGCAAGCATGTGACAGATATCAATCTGAGCTGAGCTGAAAGGTTAGCACGGCATTTAGGGTGAGTGGATGAAGCCAGGCAGGAGGCTTGCATTATGCACAGGAGTCCGGCAAGGGAGTCTGGTGTGGAGTCTGAAGCCAGCCCCCGGGGGTTTGTTATGAGCCAGGCACCCCGTAGGGATGATCTCATCAGACTGAACCTCTCTGGCTTTTTTGCTGGCAAAGGGCTGCTTCGCGGCTGGACTGCAAGACCTCTCCCTAAGCATTAAGGTGCCTCAGGAGGGCTTATCCCACACCCAAAACATGCTGAGTGGGTGTCTCAAAGACTGATCTAATGTTTGTGTGGTAGCAGTCACTTACCTAGTGCATGACACACTTGGACAAGCTCCACCCCTGCCAGGATGAGTTCCCACGCTTCATCTGACTGGAGGTTGGCGTGACACAGGGGCAGCCAGACATGGGGGCATGAAGCTGTTCAAGGAACATGTACATGAAAGACAACAGAGTGCTAATGAGATCATGGCCAATCCTTGTCTTGATTCCTTGTCTTGATTCCCAACCTCCATTTCTTAAGCATCTTGGAAGGCTCCTGACCAGCCCCCCAGCCCCTCTCTAGATCACATCAGCCAGCAGCCCTCGTTCGGGGGAAATGCCAGACAGCATCCTGGGGACGTGAGGCAAATATGTAGGGACAGGGAGAAACCTGGGCATTTGACAGTGAAGCCCTGGGGACTGAAGGAGCTGGGCTAAGCAGGCCTGCCTCTCTCCCTGTGCCGAAGGCTGGGGAAGAGAATGACACGTTTCTGGGTGGCGTGGGTGCCCTGCTGGGGGAGGATTCCTCTCCTCCGCCTCGGGTTAGGGAGTTGCTTCCAAAGCACAAGATCTCCAGCTGGGGTCTTACTCTGCTGGCCCCTGCTTGGATTTTGTCACAAGCAAAGGGAGAGCCCCAAGCAGCAGTTCTTCCAGTGCACTGGGCCCATGGCACGCAGATGGTGCCCTCCACTGGCAAATCTGGGTATTGCCCTCCCTGGCATCAGGGCGGCAGGTGACCCTTTCCCAGGCCGGCTGGTTACCCAATACTGCTGTGGCAGGCTGCACCCAGGCAGGACTTGTAATGGCTACAGCTGGCTTTGAGATCAGTTGAATGAATTAGAGCCTCAGATGTAGAGGAGACAAAGGGAGTGTGTCAACATGAGAAGCCGGCTGATGGGATCCCAGAAGTCTCTCTTCTAGGGTTCAAAAGAAACAAGACTTCTCAAGGGCGTGTCGCTTACTTCATCCCCATCTCCCTGCCCCCTGTCCCCTGCACCTTCCTGGACTGCTCCAAGTCCCCACACAAGGATCCCCTCCGAAGGGAAATGGGCCCAGTGTTGCAGCATCCATAGCTCACCGGGCATCCGAGAACGCGTCGACAGCCTGTAATGCAAGTGGCCACTGAGGCGATTCCTTTGTCTTTCCCAGGCTCTGCCCCCGACTTGCTGTATGACTCTGGGCAAGTCTCTTCTCTGCTCTGTGCCTCAGTTTCACTGTCTATGCACTAAGGGACATTTTGTCCACCCACCTCCCAAAGGGGAGGGGAAAACTTCATTAACTTAAGTTCAGGATGCTTTTTGAGGATGCAGAGCATGAGCCTCTGCCCATCTCTAGCACCCAAGGGGGTCTCGAACACATTTAGCACTCACAACCTGCTCTGGGAGGCCGGGAGAAATCATCCCCATTTGAGAGGGGGGAACTGAGGCACTGAGCATGAGCAATGATTCCGTCTCTCCCTTCTCTCAGTTTCTCTCGCATGTTTCCAGCTGTCACACAGGAAACAAACATACCAAGCCGCCACCACAACAAATACCATCCAGGGAGCTCCACCCTCTGTGAGAACATATGCAGAAGCCTTCACCACTTCACAGGAACAAACCCTCTCTCACCCAGCCACTGTTTCCAGGCTTGGGAGGGGGCCAGGAGGCGTCACGGGACAGCCCAGTGCTTTCCAATGGAAGCCCCGGCTCCACCGAACCTTCCCCACAAGCAGCTGACTAGACAAAACAACAGGGCCTCAGTGCCGGAGGAGCCCCGGTGGAGCTTGACTGGCAGTGAGGGCGTGGGAGCCTTTCACCCTTATGTTCAGGTTGGGCCTATAGCCGTGGCCACTCAGCAGCCTGTGTGGGATGGGAGTCGGGGAGGGGGGGAAGAAGGGAGGTCACAGGCCAGAGCCTAGGCTGAGCAGGGAGGGTGGTCCAGCATTTAGGGCCCTAAACGAGGAGCTGGAAGACCTGAGCTGAAATCCCTGCTCCACTGCAGCCTCCCTGCGTGACCTCGGCCAAGTCACTTAGGCCCAGATCCTCCAAAGAAATTAGGTGCCCACCTGCCACTGGGCTTGATCTTCTCCGTGCTTCGGTTCCCATCTGTCCCATGGCTGTGATAGCACGGCCCTGCCTCCTGGGGTCGGGGGAGGGGTGAGAATTAATGGCTGTCAGGTGCTCAGATACTACAGTAATGAGGGGTACATGGAGGCTTGATCCCCAACATCCGCCAAGGACCGAATGGGCCATGGAGACTGGGCCCCCCTCGCCTTTTAGTGGGTGCAGCTCAGCAGGGCACAGGAACTGCCCCCTTCCCCCCAACAGGCCTATCAGCCAGGTGCCTGCAGCCCCCAACGCCCCCATCTGCTCATCAGTCAGCCACTTGGCAGGAGGGGGTGACCCTGAGACCATCCCCCCTGCTCTTTATTTTCTGGCCATGGAACAGCCCGACTGGGTTTGGAGTCATAGGCCTGGGGTGCCCTCTCCTGGCTGCTCAGAGCCCTGCAGCCATGCTTTGGGTCTGCCTCCCCACCTCCTAGTCACCGGCTGCTTGTAGAGGCCACCTGAGGGTTCAGGCCTCGTCCCTCCTGGGTGCGCGGACCCCAGAAACATGCCACTCTGCTCTTCAACCCCTCCCCGCCTGCGCAGCTTCTGGCAGTGGCTGGATGGGAGGCAGCGCTGATCCTGGCTGACGCAACCCTGATGGTCCTCTTCTTCTCCCGGCAGCGGCTGCGGAAGCAGTTTCTTATCTAAGGGGACAGCAGAATTTCATACGCCCCCTGCCACCCTGCAAACCAGGCGCTTTGGCCAGAGGTGGGTGTCTGAACCCTTGATGTCAATGGCCGCGGGATCGGGCCCCCAGAGTTGCATCTGCGACCGCCCGGGCCAGTAATGCAGGCTGGACTCCACCTTTTGGCTTTGGCTCCGGACTTCTGCCCTTGGGGGTTTAAAGCTGGACTCCCCTGTGAACAGAAGGACAGGGCCAGGGCAGGAGAGAAGGTCTGGGGCCACCCCACTGGGCTAAGAAGTTCCAGGCCCTCCCCCTCCTCCCCCCCAGAATGCGGCTTCCCCAGTTGAAAGATGCCAGCTGGGCCCAGAGGCTGGATCTAGGTTCAGTTAGGGTGGGTCGGTTCCCACTTGCATGGTCCACCTAACTCTTCCATGATTGCAGAGGGCAGACCAGGCCTTAGGTGGACTGACACTTAGGTGGACTGACATCATGCAGCACAAGATGGACAGTGCCCAGCAACCTCAGGAAAGAACCCCTCTCTCATTTGCTTCTCCTGGGTCCCATCTCTTCTTCCTCCTCCCCCCCCCCCCAAGTCATTAGCCAACGGACCTTGGGAACCTGGTCGAATTACAAGGGCTGAGGATTCACCATCAGAGAGAAGGAGGCCCAAGCTCTGCTGGGAGGCGGGAAGCCCTCGGCAAAGGGGCGCATCTCTGCACTGATCCCTGCCAGGATCTGCCCAGGAGATAGGCAAGAAAGCAGCCTAGGGATCCCACAGAACCCTCCCTGGCCAGTGGTGCCTTTAAACATTTGGCCTCTTGTTGATTCAGCAGGGGTTTTCCACTTCTAAGAGCCATTTTTCATTCACTGCGTCCTCCTCTTCTATTGATCCAACCCATTCCCAGTCCCCCAAGTTAGGGTTGTTAAGGGGCGTGTCACAGCTTGCAGGGCCCATGGCAGGGCTTGTGTGTCAGCCACGTCACATGCCACAGACGGCAGCATTTCATTCCAGATGTGGGGTTCCTGGGCCTTATGTTACTCACACCGAGTCCACATGTTTTCCCCTCATTGGTGACAGGCCAGCAGACATTAAGGCTGTGAGAAAGGATGGCCCAGTGGTTGGAGTCATCATGTAGGGCTATGGAGAGCTGGGTTCAAGTGCTTGCTGAACCATGCCTTCCCTGAGTCACCTTGGCCATGTCTCCTCTCTGTGCAATGGGGCTAACAGCCCTGCCCTCCCTCCATGGGCGGTGTGAGGATAAATACAGGAGAAATTATTAAGTGCTTGGACACTCTGGGATGGGAGAGAATTCATTCAATGCCCACTGACTGGATCCCACCTCCTCAAAGGGATCCAAGCCGATGAAAATGAAGGCTGGAATTTGTATTATTACTGATGCTAATTACCCAGTTCCTGAGGCTTTGAGCAAACCAGATGGAGGCTCAGCTAAACCAATGGCTGCATTCAGTTCTGCCCCACAACCCATGGTTAACACAGAAAGCGTCATGGAGTCCTGCGCCAACCACAGAGAGGGCTCCATGAACTCCGTGTACAGCACGGGACTAGCACTGGCAAAGCACTTCCCACCTTCCCCGCACTGAACAAGTGTGACTTCAATAGACCTCTCCAAGGGAAGTACCATTTAACAGATGGAGAAACTGACGTGTGCCTAGATGAAGCCCAAAGACCAAGCAGGAGCCAGCACCCTGCCTGGGCTTCTGCCGGTCTAGTGGTCAGGATTTGGCACTTTCACCACCACGGCCTGGGTTCGATTCATGGTCAGGGAAGCTTTCTACACTTCCCAGTCCCCGTCCCAGCACGAGCACACACCTCCCCATACAGCTCAAGAGCAGAAGGTGCAAAGATCTGATGGTTTTAAGCGAGCCTGGACTATAGAACCAGGAGGTGGCATCCCAGTGTTGGAAGGGTGGGTCGCTGAGGTCAGAGGCCGTGCTGTGCGTCTGGAGGCAAGGTCTTGGTTTTGGCTCTGGATTTGGGCTCACACCAGCCGCCTTCTTGCGTATGTTTCCATTTGTGTGTACTTCTGCCCTCTGCTGGAGGCACGTAGATCTGACCATGGACAGGCGTGCGCTTCGCTTTGCACGCTTCACTAGTGTGTGTGTGTCTGCGTGTGCATGAGTGTGTACACGCCGCTACCTGCACCAGATGGAGTCTGACCTGCCAGGGCATATGGCCGTTTGCTGGAGCCGTTTTGGTTCCAGGAGACGAGAGAAACATGGTGGGTGTATGAGGCCATCTCTGTTCTGGGCCCAGCTGCTGGTGGGTCGAGCTGCCCAGCACTGATCGAGGGGGAGGACTCCCCTCCTGAGGCAACCCCCCTCACATCACATGCAGGCAGTGAGGTCTGGATCGATTCAGAGGGGAGAGTCCCTCCTATTACATCACCCACCCCCTTCTCTGCAGCTCCCTGGATAGTCTCCTGGAGCTCTCCCATCCAAGGCCTGTCCATGGCCAAGCCTGCTGAGTTTGCAAGAGTGGATGAGACCCCTCCCCACCCCCCAGCATGAAGATGTGGAGCAGCAGAACACAGGAGCAGGCCATGGGGAGTCAGAGGTAGGAAGAACCAGCTGGACGGTCGCCCTGGGGGGGCGTTTGCAGAGCCGTATGCCAGACTTGGACTCTGCCCTGGTTGGAGCGGACCCTGTTTCATCACCCGCCTATGTTCTTGCTTCACCCGTTTGTTTCCACACATCAGTGCATCGGCCCCCGTGTCAGTGGCCATTACTCCCACTGCTGGGCACGGGCCAGCCCAACCCCCACACAAGCCACACAGTGCCCTTTTGCTGCAGTGGGGGCTGGGGCAGCACGGTGGTAAAGCCCACAATCTGTTTGTGGTCAGGGAGCTGGGACAAAACACACGAGGGGGGGGCCTAGACTGAGCCCCATGCCATCACTAGGCCTTTGGATGGAGTGGGGCAAAGCAAGAGATAGAGAAAACAAGGGCCAGGGAGAAAGGAGGAGGAAGAGGGAGGGAGTAGCCATGGGCCACCCTGTCAGCTTCTAGCAGGGCCCACACAGGGACAGTTAAATGTCCCAGGGCACAGTGTGTGAAAGGAGGCAGGGACCAGCTCTTGTTTTAGAGCAAGGGGAGACCCACAAAATAAGACAGGTAAAGTATCCATGAAAGCAAGGCTGTACATAAGGCATGCATCTCCTCGGGGACATGCGGCGTGTCTGGGACCACACCTGCAGCTGCATGGAGCACTAGGGCTCCCACACATGGTGCAGATGTCCAGCGTGGCCATCAGGGGCCAGGGAGACAGGCTCTGTGCCATGAAACCCCAGGAGAGACGTGCAGAGGGATTGCTGGCCATCCAAAGACACAGCTCCGTCCACGTGAGTGTTTTCAGCCACTCTGGGACCCCACTTCCAGGCACTCAATTTCCATGAGGAAGACATGGAGCGACATTGCCCGGGCTAGAAACATACCAGGATTGAGCCTGAGGTTTTCAGGAGGGAGTCAAGAGCCCTGTCCGAGTGCCCCGCTCTCAGGGACAGAAGAGACCAGGGACCCCTCTTGGTGGGAAGGCAGACTATAGAATGAGGGTAGAACTCTGACTCACATAGCGCTTCTCACCCATGGAGCTCCCCCTCCCTCGCAATGCTGGACCAGGGTCACTACGCCCATTTTACAGATGGAGGTGATTTCTCCTGGGTCCCACAGAGGCAGAGCTGGGAATGGAAGATTGAGTAGAGTAGGGAGGCGGGCATGACCTCCTTATGCAGCATTAACAAGACCATGACTGGATGCTGTGTCCCGTCCTGCTGGCTGCACTTCAGAAAGGATGGCAAAAAATTGGAAGGGTTCAGGGAAGAGCTCCAGGAATGATCTGAGGTCAGGAAAACCTGCCTTCCAGCAAGGGTTGCAAGAAGCTCAATCTATTTAGTTTATCCAAGAAAAAGCTAAGAGGGGCCTGATCATCGTCTACAAGCACCTACAAGGGGAGGAGATTTCTGAGACAGCAAAGAGCTCGTCAATTGAGCGGGAAAAGGCAGGAAGAGATCCAGTGGCTGGAGGCTGAAGCTAGCCAAATTCGGACTAGAAATTAGGCCAGATTTTAAACAGGGAGGGTAACGAACCGTTGGAACAACTGATCTAGGGATGGGTTGGAATCACTGCCATTTGAATTCTTCAAATCACGCCCATATATCTTTCTAAAAGATCGGCCGTAGCTCAACCCAAAGCTATGCTTGCACTCCACACAGGAATCCCGGGTGAGATTCTAATCTCTGTGTTGGGCAGGAGGTCAGACTGGGTGAGCATAATGGTCCTTTCTGGCCTTAAAATCTAGAAATACCCATGCTCCTGCGTCCCAGCCATGCTCTAACCATCAGACCACATTTGCAGAGCTGTGAGGAAGGCCTCTCTGACAGCTGGGGCAGCTGCTTCCACCACTGAGTATTGCATCGCAAAAGCCAGCCATCTGCAGTCCTTATCTGGCCCCCATCACCACAGCATCTGAGCACCTCCCAACCTAATGTTCTTCCTCTCAGAACACCCTTGGGAGGGAGAACAGGACTATTACCCCATTGTACAGATGGGAAACTAAGGCCCAGACACTAAGGGACATGCCCAGGGTCACACAGGAGACAATAACAGATCAGGGATTTGAAACCAGGTTTCCCTCACCACCACCCCACCCTTCCTCTCCACACCCTCTTTCTGTAACCTTCAAACACTCGTTTCCTGCATCACACCCAATAAGAAAAAGCCCCAGTGCATCTGTGTTTCTCTTTCACCTGCTCTGCTTCTTGTCTGACTCCCTAGCCAGGAGAACACTTGGCCTTTTGTTGCTATGGAGCTGTTTTGTTTGCTGCATGCTGCAGAAGGAACACGGCCCGTGGCTCATCTGCTACCACCAGCTCTCGCTACTGAGGTGACAGGCCCGGGTGTGTAGGGTACAGTGACAGGGTCATCCAGGCAAGGGGAAGAGAAGTAGCACTGGAAAGGTGGGCGTGAGCTAATGGACTCCTTAGAGTAACACCGTCAATTTGAAATCTAGTCTGTTTTCCAGAAACAAGTTAAAAGCAGTTTCAAGACCTGAGGCTGCCCCGGGGTCTCCAATTGCTGCCACTTGACAGCCACGTTTTGCTGTTTTTAAGAAGCATTTTCCTCTCCCTTGCTGCCCTGTGAACAAACCACACTGACAAGATGGGAAACTGACAAACCGCAGGCCTAGGCAAAGGAAACCGTGAAACTGACTAGACCCAACATGTGGCCAAGGCAGGAAGCCAGCACACTGGAAACTGTGAGAAATTCCTTCATCCCCCTCTAACCTCTTTCAGTTACCGTGATCTTAGGTGTTGGCTGTAACAGCAGTTGGGGGAAGTCATGGATCAAGGCCCTATTGCACTAGGCACTGCACACACACAACAAAATGTCAGGTCATGCCCAGTTTTTAAGTTGGTAGCATTCCTTTCAACAGTGTCAACACTAAATCCTATTAAAACTTACAGGGGTGCCTCATATATGCCAGGTGAGAAAAGCAAGTAAATAAACACTTTGAAATAATGGCCCCTGACATTGTCTTGTCTTAAATGATAAGCCATGACAGCCTGTTGCTGCACTTTATTTTAGGCATGTACCGTAATCTCTGGAATGCTTCACAGGTACTCAGGAGTCGGAGTGGTTGGAGAAAAGGCTGGGTACATTTAGTATTAGCCATAGGAGCAGTCCTGTCAGATGAGCCTCCTCAGGCGTCTGGAAACATCTAGTTCGCACGGAGTATGCTCAGACCGATCTCATGCTAGGCCTAGGTCTACACTGAAAAGCTTTGCCAGCACAGCAGTGTTGTTTTTATGATGTAGCTGGACTGGAAAAAGCACTACTGCAGACGCAATTATACTGGCAAAAACATGCTTTTGCCTCATTTCAAACTGGTGTCAGCTGTGCCCAGAAAAGATCCCCGTTGCTGGTGCCACTGTGTCCATGCTAGCAGGATTTTGAAGGTACAGCAGCAGTGTTTTTAAGTTCAGAGAAGGCCTGAGTACAGGCAGACCCACACCTGCATGATGTGGTCACGGTCGCACACTCTCTCCCCTGCTAGTCAGGCAAGCTCTGATTCTCCCCGGTCTCACGCAGTCACGTACACGTGTGGTACACAAGTGGGTGTAAAACACTACTAATTTGATGCACCCGCTTTGCACTGATTTAAAGGATGGTTTAAATGTTCCGGGTGCTGGGACATCCTGCCCTGCGCCTCAGTTTACCCAGCTGTACTGTAATTTTTATCTGCCTCCCAGAGTCATGGTGGGAACCAACATTTTATCACTTCCCAACCCACAGACCAGAGTGAGGATTTATTTGAGCTTGCCAGGTGTTTCAGAGACGTTAGCCGCCAAGACTTAGTGTTAGGAATTAATCGTTTTCCTTATGGTTTTCCTTTGTTTCCTCTGCCTGGGGCTCTCTCACGTCTCCAGTTCCGAGGGCCCCTGGGCTTTTGCTTGGATTGGGAAAAAGAAAATTCACAATAGATACAGCGGGAGGGGAGAAGCTTTGATCGGTTTGGCCCTGATCCTGCAAGCGGTCACTTACACATTTAACTTTACCCGCAGGAGTTAGGCCCAGACCCTCAGAAGTATTTAACTCCCTTCATTCAGCACCTAAATACCACAGAGGCCTTAGTCCCAGTGAACTCAGCAGAAATACAACCCCCCCAAAAGTAAGTGTGTTCCTCTGCTCACCTGCATCCCATCTCTGGTTCCAGCCCTTCGCATGGTGTCAGGCAGGAACATCAGGGCCCACGGAGACACCAGTGGGGCCCATAGGACTAACTGGCTGCCCGGGGGAGATTGACATGCAGGCTCTCCAGCCATGGGGGGGTTTGTGCCTGGCCTGGGCTGGCGTCTCCAGGTTCCGGGTGGGTTTCCACTGAAGGTGAAATAGACCCATGCACACACAGTTGCTTTGCACATCCCGTGGGGGGCAGCTTCAGCCAGGTGCCCAGCAAGGGAGCGGGGTCTGGAGGGAGAGAAGCTAGAGAGTTTGCGGGGCTGGAGGCAGAGGCTGAAGTTGAGAAATTCCTGTGGCTGGAGGTGGGGGGGGCGTGCTGGAGATTGGAGGCTGGAAGAGGGGAATGCTGAGGGTGGGGAAGAAGGAAGGGGGCAAGATATTGGGGGCTGGAAAGGGAGGGGGATGGGAAGAAAAGGGGGCACTGGGGAACCAGAGAAAGACTGCATCCTGGTCTGCTGAAAGAGGGGGTGATGGGGCATGAGAGGGACTGGATATGGGGGGGGGGAGACTGGGGAGAAGGAGGTGGCTATGGGGCACTGGCCATTGGGGGGCTGGGGAGGAGAAGGGGTGGCTATGGGGCACTGGCCATAGGCGGGCTGGGGAGGAGAAGGGCTAGCTGTGGGGCACTGGCTATGGGGGTAGGGAGGAGAAGGGGTGGCTGTGGGGCACTGGCTATGGGGCTGGGGAGGAGAAGGGGTGGCTGTGGGGCGCTGGGGAGAAGGGCTGGCTGTGGGGGGCTGGCTATGGGGCTTGGGAGAAGGGCTGGCTGTGAGGCGCTGGCTGTGGGGCTGGGGAGAAGGGCTGGCTGTGGGGCGCTGGCTGTGGGGCTGGGGAG
>ML675643.1:11504718-11545204 GCA_007922155.1 Mesoclemmys tuberculata
CCGAGCCGAGCCGAGGCGGAGCCCGCCGCTGCCGGGCCCCGCCCGGAGGCCGGCCGAGAGCGCAGCGCGCAGCCCGGACACCTGAGAGCGGCCCCCGCTCGGCTCCCGGAGCGGCCGGGGAGGATGGGACGCGCCGCGGGAGGTGAGTGAGGACCGCTCCCCGCCGGGGCTGGGGGCAGCTTCCAGCGGCAGGGCCCCTCCAGCCGCGCCCCCCGCGAGGGGTCGGGCACCCCCGGGCGCCCCTCGGCGTGCCTGGCTCCCGGGCGCGGGGTCGGGCGTGGCTGGGAGCCGCCCCAGGCGCGGGGCTCTCGCTCGCTCTCTGTCCCGCCGCCCGGCTTCCCAGGTCCCCTCCCTCCCGCGATCTCCCGCGGACGGAGCCCGTCTCCTCCGGGCAGGGGGCTGGTCCGCTCCCGACGCAGAGCCCGCCCGGTGTGTCCAGCGCACGGCTTTGAAAGTTTCCTGCCTGGAAGTGTTGGGCCCTGCTGACTCAACAGGGGAGCGCCCCGACCCCCTCAGCGTAGCGAGGAGGAGGGCTTTGCTGCCAGGGAGGACATGGACAAATTAGTTCCTGCTCATCTGTGACATTAAAGGTCTCCTGGCCCCTCTTGTGAGAGTGGGGGTGTTCACCCCATGTCCTGATCCATTTCTAACTCTGCCGGTGCTCCTTAGCTCCCACCCCAGTTTCAACTGGATGCCGGAGTCTTCACTTCCCTCCATCCTAAATCGCACTGTGTTGGTATATGCTCTCAAACAGCTGCCACGTCCCACCCCAGAGGTGGCTGCATTTCAGTGATCGGTGAAGTAGGGCTCTAGTAAGGGAAGATACGACCAATTAAAAAATGACATTTCCATGCCTGCTGCAGGTTGAGACCCAGACAGAACTTCCTACAAAAGGATTCTCCAGCACTTGTGTCACGGGGCTTTAGTTAAAGAAGAGGGAAGATTGTCTAGCCCAGTGGTTCTCAACCTAGTTCCCCAGGCTGGGGCACACACGCAGCTTGCTGTGTTATACGGGCTGCATCCACCCCAGATATATACTAGCTGTATGGCCCTGTGAGTGTCCCATGGGCCACAGCTCTGTGTTGAGATTGAGATCCACTGGTCTAGCAGGACACTGGCAATTTGGGTTCCCTGACTCCATTCCCACGTCTGCCGCTGACTCAGTTAGTAACTTGGGGCGTGTCTCTTCCTCTCTGCAGCATGGGAACGCTGTTCATTTCCTGGGCCACAGGCGGGTGCCTGGAGGCCCTTGGGTGGAAGCTGCTGCTGGAGCTGTGCGAAGGGTATTGTTGCTGAAAAGTGATGTCAGTCTTTTGGGCCTCGGGAATGTAGCTGTTGGGGGGCCAGGATTTTCCAAAGTGATTGTGATTTCGGGGACTAATGATTTGGGGGCGCGGCCTGAACCCCCTCAGCGAGGCCCGTTTCTCAGAAAGTGCTGAGCACCCTCCTCAGAAAAACTGGCCCCTCAAAAAGACATTTCAAGTCAGGCTCCCAAAATCACTAGACCAGCAGTTCCTGAAGTGTGCAGTGATCCCTAGCATGCGTTGGGAGGACGCCATTTCGCACGCACCATACATATGAGAACACAACGAGGCAGCGAGGACACTGTTTCACTCTGCAAAATATTGCCCTCCGTGCCGTCTGGGGTCTTGGGAGGAGAAAATGAATTAAAATGGGGTCATGCTGGCAAAATGTCTGGGAACCCCTGCAGGGCTGGCCTTATGGGTGGGCGACATGGGTGACTGCCCAGGGTGCCGTGGTCAGAGGCAAGAAGTGGGGTGGGCCTGGGTTGCAAGGCCGCAGAAGGGAGCTTGGGGCAATGGGTGGGGGGAGGCAGTGGAGCCCAGGGGCTATGGGGAGTCCACGGAGGCAGCAGGGACTGGGGGTGATGGAGGGGACCCCTGTGGGGCCAAAGCCAAGGGGGGGGGAACAGGGGCACCGAAGAATTTTCATGTACACCCATGGACGACAGGAGAGGGGATAGCAGTTCCAGGCTTCTAATGGGCCATGCTCCGCGAGGAACCAGAGCAAGGTGCGGGGGGCTCGGGGAAAGCTGCCAGGCAGGCTGAGCTGCGTCTGTCACAGACGATCTGGGTGAGGGCTGCCCAGAGGGTCTCACTGGACGCTCACTAACAAGCACCTTTCTTCCACCCACTTCCCTGCGTTACCCGGGCCGTTCTAAACCCTTCTTCCTGGAGGTCTGCTTTAGTATCACCAGCAGAACGAGTGTGGAGGCCTCAGATGAGAGATTCACAGGAGGGGGGAATATCCAGGAGTCAAGAGCTGAAGTTCGTTGGCTTGGAAAGTCTCACTCCAGCCTCTGTCATTGCTGAGTCCCAGCTGCACAGAGCTTGTGTTTGGGACGGCCGCAGAAAACAGGTGTGTCCAGGTGGGGCTGGCTGCAGCTGGCATCCCGGCCGCAGATCGGCCTGCTGAGCTGTGCCGTCAAGGCTGTGGGCTTCAGTCGGGGCTGGCAGGGCTTTCGCTCCACACTGGAAGCCATGGCAGTGACCATGACCAGTCTGCAGCTGGCAGAGCGCCCCACTCGGGATCAAGCTGAGTGCATGGCCCTTGGATGTTTCCACAAGGGACCACATAGTCACCGGGGCAATCAGCAGACAGGAAGCTGGTGCAATGAAAGGGACGTTGCTAGGGCTTCCCACGCTGCTGTTGGCTCTCCCCTCCTCTCCCTGGAACGCTGCTAGAAGGCTGCCCGGGGGGGCCAGATTTGACAGATTTGTAGGGCATCCTGCTAGATACAGACCAGAGAGGAAGGGAGCAGCACCAGGCAACGATGGCTCTCTTAGGGGTCAGGACACACCAGGAGGGCAGCTCGGGGTCCCACACACAACGGCTTTCGGTGTGAATTTCCAGCCGGTGAAAGGTGCTCAGCTGGCAGTCCGCGGATCTCGATGGATCCATGGCCTGGTATCGCCCGGGCATCGGTAAAGCGGGGGCTCCCTCCAGCCATGATGGTGTTGGCCAGTTTCCTTGGCCTTTTGCTGGGCTACCATTGGCCTGTGCTGGATCGAAACAATCCCCTCATGTTCCCCAACCTCGGATGGGCTGGAGTTGAAGGTCTCTGCATCCCATCCCATCGCCCTCCTCTCACAGGCGTCCTTCCCTCACGCTGCTGGGAGCTGGGACCTGAGCCCCGTTTTCCCACAAACAACCGAGCACCTGCCTCCGCACCAAGACCCTGGCTCCCAGGACAGGCCGCCTCAGGGTTTCAGCCATAAAGGGGTCGGTTGGAAACCATGACTGGGCCTTTAAGGCGAGCTGGGCAGGGAGGAAAAGCTGACGTCAGGGGCTGTGGCCAGGAAGGGCCCAGGGAGTGTCCGGCTGATAAGCAGAGATTGTGAATTGTTCCACTGCTGTAACCGGAACACGGGCCGATGTGCAGCAGCTTCCTGTCCAGTACAATGGCCGGGAAGGGAACACGGGACCTGTAATGTCTCCAGCTGGCCGTATTATTCCTAGTTATGTTAGCATAGTGCCCAGGAGCCCTAGGCATGGACCAGGAGGTTCAGACACAGAGCAAAGGGACGGCCCCTGCCCCAGAGAGCTTACAATGTACATATTAGACAAGAGACATCAGCTGGGTGCAGGCAAAGGAAGGGGTACAAGGAAAAATAGCTGGTGTGACAGGCCGCTGCGCTCCCTGCGCACCCGGGGTTTTCCATAGGCATCTGGCAAAAGAGAGCCAGATGGGATCTCAGGGAGAGTAATGAGTTCATCTGAAGGTGTTTCCAGGGTGCGCGTCCCGAGCGCGAGGGGCAGCGTGGGGGAAATCGCAGAGCTCTTGTTTGAATGCTGGTGGGTACAGGCAGCACCTCTGCCGAGGGTAGGGAGACAGACAGGCTGGTGTCTGAAACGGAGATGTGCCATCAGGACTCCTTCAGCCTACGTGCCGGGGAGCTGCAGCACCCGGGCAGGGTGGTGTCGCACATAGGCCTCGGAGCCTTGCAATAACGAGGCCTCACAGCGGCGAGAGCAAAGGGGAAGCGCTGGGAGCGGAAGGAGGGACGGAAAGGGCAGGTGGGAATGACTTGCAGCGTGTGAACCAGGACCACCTGACAGAATCGCCTTTCCACCAGCCTGGTGATTTGGGCTCTCTGCGTCAGAGCCATCCCAGTGCAGCCTGGCAGAGAGAGAGCCAGGAGGGAGGAGCTGGGGGCTCGCGTGACCCACAGCCATGGCCGGCCTTTGCCTCCGGTGTTCGGCTGCATCTCTGCACTGGCCCCCCCAGCCCCTGCTGTGCTGCTCGTAACCCGCAGTGGAGTCAGACAGGCCCAGGAGCAGGTGCACCCCGGCTCTCCCTCCTCGCCCTGCGGCCGCCCGGCGCTTGGGCCTTCCCAGCATCTCACATGGTGAAGCCCTCGCCTGCGTCCCTCAACACATGTTCCCGACAGTGAAGGGAACAGAAGGCCCTGCTTCTCCCCAGAACGTGGCCAGCACCAGGACAAGCGTCCCCCAAGAGCCCTCTGCCAGCCAACCTCGTCCCTGACCCAAGGGAGGAGTTCGGCTTCCGGGAGCTGGACAGACGCCCACCAATCCATTTTGCCCTGGCTGCTGACCAGCCGCCAGGAGGTAATGATGTCCAGGGACTGGCATCTGGGCAGGATTGGAGCTGGGACCCCTGAGTCCACCCGGACCCCCTGAATACAGCCTCAGGAAACATCTGCCCCTTAAATGGGGAAACAAGCCAGGGCTCCGGCCTCCCTAGCCCTCCAGCTGGCGCGATTCCCCAGAGGACGGAGAGGTGTCACCGATTACGCCAGAGCAGGGAGCCACGTGCAGCCTCTTGGGTGGACTGAGCCCACGCTCCAGCAGAGACCCAAGGGGGAGCTGGCTTCCTTACCCGCGGCAACACTGGCATGGCTCGTCACGCCCAGCACAGCTTCACTGAACCGAGTGGTTCTGCATGAAGACTGGGCGCTCGATCTCCACACGCCCCCCTTCCCCAGCTGTGCCACTGTGGCCCGTCAGCACCAAGTGACACCCCCGGAGCTGGCCGTTTGTCTGTAGCAGAGCTGTTGCTGTCGTTTCCAGGATATTCGAGAGACAAGGGGTGGGAGGCAAAATCTTTCATTGGACCAGCTGCTGTCAGTGAGAGAGACCAGCCTTGACATGCACACAGAACTCTCCTCCAGGTCACCAGGGTCTCACCTGCCAGGCTGTAGCCCTGGGTGGTCTTTTGTTATATGGGCTTTGTTAATTTCTCCGGTTCTGTGGTTGCACGGAGGGCCTGATCTCTGCCAAACATCCACCTCCGGAGGAAAGCTCACCTGTTCTAGTCGCTGCCCATAGGCCCTCGCACTGGGTGCTGGAGCCCCAGTCCGTGACACTCTTGAGACACAGGCCCCTCTATTCAGTTCCCATAGCCTGCCATGAGCACTGATTCCACTGTCTGTGGCCCTCTCCACCAGAGGAAGAGGAGCAGGCTTTGCCCCCTTCTAGGCCTCCTGGGGAAGCCTTGGCTGGCTGTCCTCCAAAGAAGTGGCTGCGCTGTATGGAAATATCCTAGAGATGGCTCCAAGCACAGGTGTGAACAGCAGGTGCAGCTGAAAGAATTACCATGGCCATGGGAAGGAGTTTGTGTGGCCGTTGCAAGAGGAACTGGCAGAGGGTGGGAGCTCTGGACCTGCTGGAGGGGGAGGCTGAGGGCATCTGCTTTGAAATCGCTAGACTCCTCGGAACCGAAGGGCTGACTCCCAGCAGGATCTAACTGAGCCTGGCCTCTGCCTGCTATTTCCTGTGTGCGGCCATGCCCTTCGAGTCCATGGTCCTGTCGATGCAGCGTAGCCCCTGACGATCCCAGAGCATCAGTCCTAGATGTCTGCATTGCTCATTGGCCAAGTATGGCAGGGTCATGGAGATCTCATCAATCTCTGTGCCCAAGGGAGGGCGATTCCCACCCATCGCCCTTGTGGTTTGAGCAGCACACCGCTCCCCAGTAGGAGAGCTCCTGGCTGCTCAGCTCTCCAGAGCTGGTGTAATCAGGGTGTGCCCTAGGGCTGCGTCGCTAATGGAGAACTTTCCCAGTAGCTCTCCTAGTGCAGGTAACTTTGCAAAGGTCAGAGACAGGGCTCTCTCTGCTCCTTGTTTGCTTGCACCATGGCGGAGAAACTGTATCAGGAGCTTGATGTCAGCCCAGGTCTCATGCTAAGTCAGAGGGGAGTCCTAAATAGACACTGTGTGCTGTAGAGCGGGGAGGCGTGTGACAGACGACAGAGGGGGAGGCGGTAAAGTGGGGGGGTGAATTGAGTGGCTCAGAAAGGAAAGCCCCTCCCAATCAGCCATTCCGCCCCCCTTCCCCCCTTCATGCCAGATGCAACCAGGAGATGCTGGTGGCGCACAGATATTTAGGACTCAAAAGGGGGGGGTCACCCCAGCCCCTTGCTGTCTCCTGCTGCAGGATGTTTTAATGTGAGATGCTAAAGGCGGCACAAGTTGGGAGATGTGACCAAACCCCTTGAATGTGAGCAATATCCCTTAAATGAACCTGTAAATAGCAATTGTGGCTAACCACGTGTTGCCAACAGGGCCGATGGGGATCCCAGCCCTCCGCTGAGACGTGAAACGAAGGCTCTGACTGTTCATGGTTGTTGAAGATCCCATGGTGCGTTTCATAAGAGCAGTTGGGTCAGCCCTTGCAAAATTGTCCCTTTGGTACCTGCGCACCGTTTCCCTGATTTCCCACTGTGTGTTCAGTGAGGGTCATGTTTGTCACGCGGGCTGCATTAGGAGGGGGGGGCATTTGTGTTATTTGACCTTAATATGTCAAAATCATAATGATTCAGGTAAGACATACCATGTCAGGTACTGTTAGAAAGGTTATAATATGCTGAATAAGATGATAATATTTGTGTTCCTGTGTAATATGTGTAAGGAAAGTTATGGAGATCTTTGATATCCCTGTATTTCAAACTGTGCTGTAGAAGACACACCCCAGACAGAGAGGCCGCAGGACAATAGCCCGCTTAATGGCCCATCAAGACCTTTACAGAAGCCAGAGGCCCGGGAAGAAACTAAAGGCATACCTGAAGAGTTACCAGGATTGGCCCATGTGACTATGGACTTCATTTTGGTTCCAGTAAAGTTCCACAAGCCACATGGCCAGTAACAGAGGGTATATAAGATCAAACCACAGAAACCATTTTGTCTTCGTCTTGGTCTTTGCCTTGTGTCCTTGTTCCTATCCAGCTGCGGACACACCTCTGGATTAACACACTTTGCAACTGAACTAAAGGACTTAGACCCATCCAGGTACTGGATGTACACCAGAGGAACTATACAAGCCTGCAACTCCACAATTGTTCTAGAAACCTGATGTATATGGACTTTTAAATCATCTGTATGTATCTGATTGCTTTAAGCCTTTAACACTTCTCTTATTGTTTGTTTTTCTTTTACTAATAAACCTTTAGTTTTAGTTACTAAAGGATTGGCTGGCAGCGTGGTATTTTGGGTAAGATCCAAACTTATAGTGAACTGGTACTGTGGCTGGTCCTTTGGGATCAGAGGGAATCTTTTAGTAAAGAGCATAGAGTTAAAGCAACTGATCTCTTTACTGGACCTAGTGTCAGTTTGGGAGCCAGAGACTGAAATGCAGTAAAGGGGGCTGTGTGTATTTGCACAGTGGCTTCTTGATAACCAGAGTGGGGGAATCAGAAGCACTGTTTGTGGCTGGTTGGGAAGTCTGACTGAGGTGTCACCCACCAGTGCTGGGAGAATTTGCTCTCCTTTTGCAGCCTGCCCTGACCCTGGCATTATCAGTGGGCTACCCTGGGCACGGACGGGTTACAATGTTCATTTCTCACTTCCTAGTACAAATTGATTTGCAGAGTTACCGTTATGCTGCTGGGCTCCACCCCAGAGATTGCTGCATTTCAGATGTACAGATAAAATTTGGAAAGCTTTTGAAGAGAGAAACTCTTCTCCAGTAGTTCAACTGATCCATTAAACGGCTCGAACAACCGGCTTATTCAGTGGTTGGCGGTTGCTGTCCGAGGAAGGTTGGGAATTAGTTACAAACTTCTTTTTGCTGATGAGAAATCACTAATAGATTTTCCTCTCCTCTTCGCTTTAGGTCACGAGCTGTGGACATTGCTACTCTGGGGTGAGCTCCTGCTAGCAGCGCGACTCACTCTGGGAGAAGCCTGTGTCTGTAGTACAGCTGAGGCCTTCTCTGATTTCCAGGCGGCGCCAGCCCTCGAGACATGCTGTTTGAATTTCACAGAGACTGCCATTGACTCTCTGGATTGGAGCCTCTTTGGTGGGGTAACAGGACTGAGAGAGATATACCTCTCGCGCTGTGGCATCGTGGATATTGTCAACGCGACCGGTGCTCCCGTCACACTGGAGATCTTGCACTTGGATCACAATCGGCTGGAAAAGCTTCCGGCCAGTTTCCTAGAAGATGCCCCCAGATTGAGGGTCCTTCGCTTGGACAGCAACAAGCTTCGCGAGCTGCCCAGCTCCTTCCTAAGTGCTTCTGCCCAAATCCAAGAGATTAACCTCGCCTTCAACGACTTGGCCTCCCTTCCTGCCAGCATCTTTAAGCCGTCTCTCCGCAAACTCGGCCTCTCCAACAATAGCTGGGATTGCACCTGCTCCTTGTTCAATGCCCTGGAGAAGTATCCCCGTGAGCCCCCCAGCGGGGACGTGCCAAGCGCTGGTGTGGTGTGCAGCACCCCGGAGCATTACCATGGGCTGGACATCCGAGACGTCCGCAAGCAGGGGCTCTGCCGGGCTCACAGCCTGACCGCCCTCTTCATCTGCCTGCCCCTGGTGGCCATTTCCGCCCTGGTCACCTGGTGCTTCTGCAGACAGAAGAGGAAGATGGGCTACAGCCCGAGCCACAGGCCAGAGTGCCACCTGGCCACGGTGGAGAGGAACGGCGCCAAGGAGCTGCCCCCTGCCATCGTGCCCACTGAGAGCGAGAAGAACATCCTGCTGAAGCCCTCCACTGCCCTGCTGGGGAGCAGCCGGGACCTCTACGAGGAGGTGGAGATCCAGCTGGAGGCCTCTGATGACTCCTTGGTGCTGGTCAACGAAGGGCGACTGAGCCAGGAGCCGGGCGCCCCGGGGACACCGCCAGCGGGGGAGCTGGCGGGCAGGGCACTGGAAGCAGAGACGGTGAGTGTGACCCAAGTGCTGAAGGACTCGGTGGACCGAGAGAAGCTGTACCTGAGCCAGGCGGTGGATTATTACAACCTGGTGCCGGCCATTGAGCTGGAGGACTCAGACCACCAGGAGTACGAGAATGTCGACCTCAGGGCATCAAGGCTGGGCCAGCCAGGGGAAGCATGGGAAAGAGGGGCCGTATCCCACCCTTGCTGACGCCGGGGGGTGGGAG
Source organism: Mesoclemmys tuberculata (assembly GCA_007922155.1). NCBI lineage: Eukaryota > Metazoa > Chordata > Testudines > Chelidae > Mesoclemmys > Mesoclemmys tuberculata. The sequence goes on from ML675643.1 coordinate 11,514,080, forward strand.
CAGGTGGAAGTTAATATGGGACGGGGCAGCGAGTGGGGATCTTGTCACTGAATAGCCCAGGGGCGTGTCGATGCGTTGCAGGAGGTATAAATGTGTGGAAACGGCCTGGGCCGGCTCTTTGCAAAGCTGGACGTGTGCTGTCTTCTGAATTCCCACCCTGCTGCTGCTCTAAATCCCTTGGTCTGCCATGGTCAGTTTTCCTGCACACTTCACCAAGCAGGAGCCAGGGGGTGTTGGGTACTTGATGGTTAATTCTCCAGCATGAGGCTGGCCGTGTGCACCCCTTGATCCTGGCGGTCGGAGGGAGGCAACTTCTTTTAGTTCTGTGTAGCTGATTGCTTTGGGGGATTGTCCACCCCAAATATGGAGCCTGATTTTCTCACACTCCCCCCAGTCATCAGTTCCTATGGCCCCCCACACCTGGCCATCAGGGGCCAGCTGTCCCTGGCGGCCCATCAAAGCCACTGGGGTGAGAGGGGTGCAAAAGTGGCCTGAGGGGGCGAATCCGGCCCCAGAAATCCACAGCTGGGGACAGGGCAGGGTCATTGTGGGCAGAGGAGGGACCGACCTGGGCGGAGTCGGTCACAGCCCTTGTTGGCCAGAGACAGACGTTTCCTCAGTGTGTGAGGTGCTGGGACCCCTGCCTGGGAGGCGGGGGTTGGAACAGATCGTGTGACTCAGCCAGCAAACCGGCTCCCAGGGGGGCAGGTCCTGCTGCCAGCTCCCCCTATAGAGGTGATGCAGGGCAGAGAGTGGCCTGGCCCCAGCCTCCCCATGGCATTAACGGAGGAGGGGGCTCTGGGAGCCCCCCAGCATCATTAATATCAGGGCAGCAAGTTGTTTATTGCCACGGGGACACAGCGCAGAACAAGCCAGCTCCTCTGCGCCCACTGTGTGTTGTTTGGGGCAGCCACCGCTCAGGCTACACCATGAGCAGCTGCCCTGCTGCCGGGAGAGTTGTGAACTGTGGGCTCCAGGGCCCCCTCGGCCTGAGTGCGCTGGGGGGTGGACTAATGGCCGAGGCACAGGAGTGGGAGCCAGGAATGCTGCTGTCTCATTTATCTTCTGCTGCACCTTCCCTGGCCGGCTCTACGTATGCCTCTTCTCCTCTGTGCCCCCAGCCGGCCTGGCCCCTGCTGGGGGACAGAGAGGGGTATTTTATCCTTGATGGAGTGATGAGGATCTCCTGGTTTTCCTCTTCTGAACCCCAGCCTCGTAGCCAACCCGCCCCCTCCACGCTGCCACTTCCTTCCCACCAGCTGCAGGCGGAGAGGTGGGAAATCCCGTGGAGCCACTCCCTGCAGCCCTGGAATGCAGCGCTTCCCACCCCAGGCGCTGGGCATGGGCTGCACACCTCACCCTCTGGGACTGCAGGACAGCCTGGACCCATTCTGCCTGCTGGAGACAGGGCAAGCCAGCAATGAGAGCGGCCCCAAGGGCACAGCCACGGAGGATGAAGGATGGTTTCTTGAGCAGCCATAGCAGCAAGCCCAAGGCTGACTTTTCCTGGTGCACGCCTCCCCAGCTCACCTTGACAAGCCCGTGAAGCCATAACAGCTGCAGCACCTGCGGTGGCGGGGCTAGGATCTCGCCTCCTTTCCCAGGGGAGAGACCCCCTCTCCGCTCTGCCCAGCCCAGCCAGCTGGCACCCATCACTCTGTGCAGGGCAGCACCTCAAGCCAGGCCAACACTGTCACAGGGGTTCAGCCTGGTGTGGGACAGTGTGGACGTCATGCATGTATCCTGCCCCGTGCAGACCCCCCCTTGCACTGGGTGATTTACACCCTCTGCAGAGGGAAGCTCTCATCTGAGCAGTGCCGCTATAGATAGGGGCTGTTTATCAGTCTCCTCTGAGCTGTGCTCCAGTGGGACAGATAAGGGAGCAGAGGGGCCATAAATCAGCCTGTAGCCGTGCAGGGACAAGGTAGAGTTCAAGGGATACATCCACTGACCCCTGCAAGCAAAGGAAGGCATGAGAACAGGCTGTCTGGGTGCTGCCACCCCTACCCGCCCATGGAGTTCCTGCCTAGCTCGCCCTAGCTGCAAGGAAAGGATGTCCCCTCTGCAGCCCACCCATGGCCTACAAGCTGTGTCGGGGTCCTCCCTGAACCTAGAGTCCTTCCCTTCACCTGCAACGGCTCCTTTGTGGAAGAGTTGCTGCAGCTAGTGCAAAGATTCAAGGCACTCGAGGGCTGAAGGAGACAGGACAAAATGAGGCAGAGGAGGGAGTGGGGAAGGCAACAGTGGGGCGGCTGGGAATTAATTTCTTCCTTTCTCTGAGGGCCCCAGGCTGTGGGAACTGAGAGGTCTGGCCTCTGCTTCCAGGGTGGAGCAGTCTAGGCTGGTGTTAACCCTGTGGAGAGATGTCCCAGCCCCAAGAAGGAAGAGGGAACATTTTATTAACATACACGCAACCTCAGCACCTCAAGCACAAGCAGGTTTGCTGGACACTCCGAACCTGCAGTCATCTCCTGGGAGCCAATTAGCTCCCACACTGACCTGCTCCAGCTTGGCCATCTCCCCTAAACCTCAGCCTGGTTTCTCCCCGTGCTACCACAGCTTCAGCAGGTGCAAAGATCTGACATACCAACACTAGACAGCTGTGGTGCACAGGCGGAGCTGGGGGATGAGAGAAACCTGAGGAAAGAGGCAGAACATTTTCACATCTCCAGTAGGGAGAAACAGCATTTCCTGCAAAAGGCAAGATGACGCCAAAATCTCTGCTTTGGCCAGGAGCCCCACCCCCATCTGTTGTTGCTTAGGATAAAAATAAACACTCAAATTAAAAACTACCAACGTGTTCTTCCAGGCCTTTACTTCAGGCTAAGTCCAAAACACACAGTAGCATACTGGTTACTCATAAACAAATCGTGATCAATAACCAACCGGGGAAGGGGTGGGCAATTGGCACAGCTGAGAGGGGCAGGCAATCCATGATTGAGGGTTAGAGGAAAGGAAGAGTCTTTTGAACAATGAGCACATTCGTTGCTCAGCTTCTTCCACTTGGGTGGAAACAAAAAATGGTTAAAAATATTATGCATTTAGTTTTATCAATGCCCATTGCATATATAAGGCCCAGAGAGGCTGCAAAAAATATGCGCTTAGTCTGCCTCTGTAAATTGAACAAATTGTATATCAGGATTTAAAGGTATCTAACACGTTTCCAAATCCCTGCATTAGTCTGTACTGAATCGCTGGTCAGCACCCCATGGGCTTTACAGGGTTCCAGCAGGACATGCAGCTTGAGGACACATCGCAGAGGAAGAGGAGTGCATTACAGGGACATGCAAAGCCCACAAAGCATGGAACATTTACCCTCTTGGGGGTCAATCCTCCCCCCCAACAAAGCATTTTCGCCATTTGGCAGTGTTGTATACTCACCCAAGGGGAACGTAAAATAGTTTCAATTGCAGCTTTCCTTTTAAGCGCAAGGGGAGCGCCTTCAAATCCACCACCCTCGGAGACAGCCACTCCTTTCTAGCACTGAACAGTCACCGGTCCCTGCCTGGCACTCAACTCAGCAACTAGCCAAACACCAATGAAGACACACTGGTGGGCTGCCAAACTGGTCAGTCTCCCAGCTGGAATGGGAGCACATGAACAGAGTGGCTGCCTCTCGAGCACACCCCCATGGGCAGAGGTCACACAGCAGGCCCCCTGCCTCAGTTTCCCCACTGTCACTCTCTGAAGCAACCAAACATCCTTCCCCTCCCAGGCTAGATTTACTAAAATAAAAAAAAAACCACCTTTCCCAAAACAAAGCTTCTGAAAATCCCCCTCAAGTCCATGCGCCCCATCTGTCCCAGGAGAAGGGGGACTCATCCTGGCCTCTAGCCTTTCTCAGACAACACTGGGTTCCTCATGGAAGCTGCTCTCTGGACACCCCTTTCTCTGCTCTTCCCTCTTGCTCTTTATAGGGGAACCAGCCCCTACTACTGATTAACCCTCCCATCCCACCCCAGGTGGGGCAGGCAGGGCTAATTGGATGTGTCCATCAGGCCTGGGCCAGCGCTTAAAGGGGCAGGCGACCTCGATATATTGGGGAAGAATTCAATTTTTGCAGGGTTCCCACATCTGCCGTCATGGTGCAGAGAACGTGAGAGGCTGGCTGGAGTTTCACTCATGAGCAGTGGTGTACCGAGGCAGGGGGCAGGCCCCCAGGCGCCGGCCTGCGGTGGGGGACACCGGCCTGGCCCTTCACGATGCACAAGAGATGGAAGGGGGGGGCGCCAGACCTTCCAGCTCCCCATGGCCCCTGTGCACCCAACACACCCGCCCCAGACAGCTCCAGTCCCCGCTCCAGCCGCACTCTGCTTCAGTGCAGCTCGGCTCAGCTCTCTGGGCTGACCCTCGGGCCCCTCTGGTTCTGCTGCTGTGGGTCGGCCTGGCTCTCTGAGCTTCTGCTTTAGCCTCCACACCCAGCCCCACTCTGCTCTGCTCAGCTCCCGGGCCTGAGCTGCTCTCATCTCCCAGCCGCGGGCTGCTCTGTTCTTAGCTCGGCCCAGGCAGGCAGCTGCAGCTCACACGGAGGATGGGAACCCCCTTATTGCCCTTATTTCGCTTTCACTTATTCCTGTTCCCACTTGAATTAAACTAATACAAAAAACAGCGGCAACAGCCACAAAACTCAATCTGCAATAAGAGGTTTGCACTTGTTTAACTAAATCAATTGAAATGTTCAATTTCAGGAGCAATTTTAAACCATAGCTTAAAACCAGGGCTCAGACATGGGGAGAAATTGGGATGGCACCGACTCCCGCTCTGCTCCCAACCCCAAAATCCACCACAGCCCCAGAGGAGCTGGAGGCTGCTGCTAAAAGAGTCAGCAACGACCGAGTTCATGTTCAAATGTCCGCTGTTGTCATTAGGCTCCAGAATAAACCCCCATTCGGTCCCTGACTTCCTTAGAACCAGCATCTGTGTCTCCCTGCAGACGGGCTTGGGGGAGCACCTGTGTCAAGTCACCGTCACAGGCTTCTTTGCAGCAAGAAAGGCTAGAAACCTGAATTTAAAAATAAAAATCTGAAATTCAGCTGTATCTTATGGGAGCAAATCGATGCCCTGGCATGGAGCAGCGGCCTGGCCTAGTGCCACACGGCCCCACTAGAACGCTTTGAGCCTGCACCCACACTGCCACGCGCAACCAAAACCAGACGTTCCCCAGGCGTGCATTCCCGACAACCAGCGCCATCTGCAGCAAGGGGTCTCCAGCGTGGACAGCCGCGGCCAGCGTTGCAGCCACACAAGGGTCCGCTGGTCCTCCCAACGCCATCCCAAAATGCAGTGTTACATGTCTGGAAACGACCCATTTCCCCTGCTCTGGCAGCGGTGGAGTGGCACCCCGAGGTTGCACCTGTGCATGGATCTGTCCTGAATCTCTGCTACCCTGGGAGTTTGCATGCAAGCCCCAGTGGATGTATGTGGGGCTGTGTATGGGACATGGTAGCACGAGGGACCAGGGAGGCCTGCGTGAGACCAGCAGGCTGATCTGAGAGCGCTGTGGGGCAGAACGCTGGATATAGCTCGCCGAAGGGGCTCAATTGAATTCTGGGCACAGCTCTACAGCCGGAAGAGATTGCTGCAGAAAGCACGGCTGGTGTAACCCTGCCTGTCAGTTCCCTGTTCGGTCGATAACGCCCAATCCATCACCCTGAGAGATGTGGTTTATGAGTCCAGAGGCAGGTATTTAAAGGGAGAAGTAAAGGCTCCGTCTCTGCCTGGATGCTGGTGGGACAAAAAGGGACAGGCCAGACTCTTGGTGCAGGTAGGAGATTTCCCCCCCTCCAGGGGAACAGCAGCTGGTCTGGGTAGGAGTGGGGGGTCTGAGGGCTGTTCCTTTATAGCTTGTCAGCCCTGAAGTGTTTCTGGGCGAGCAGTGCCCTGTATGGATCAGCTGGTATCCCGAACCGGCTCTTTGAACAGAAACAAATGGTGTGTATGCTACACACTAGTGCACAGGCTGAAGTGGCACTGTTTGCCTTAAATCCTTTTCAAGGGGGACTCAGGGAAGCAAGGTGGGGGGAGTTGGAGGGGTCCCCACCTTGGGCGGGCTGCTTCCCTTTCACTGGATACTGCTAAACCAGCCAGCTGGGGGCTGACCTTTACCCTGCCTGAAGAGCAGGATTTTCATTTGGCTGTACCATGCAGCATGAGCGTTCCCCAGAGCAGAGACCCCCAAAGCAAAGGTGTCTGGTCCCACCAGCCTCTCTACAAACCATTCAGTTCACACCGTGTTGTGCACGAGCAGCGGGAAAGCAGGGAGAGGGTCATTTCCATCACAGGCCATGCCTGGAGCAGCATGGAGTGATCGTGTTAGCTAGGACAGTGCAAATTCAGAGCTGGTGTGAGTGGCTGCAACTCGGCGGAGCGCCGTCAGGCTGCATCTGATGACACCCGGGCTGAACTGCAGTCATCGTGTAGTCCTAAAAGCGGCATCATGGAGGGAAGCATCTGCTCAGCTGGTGCCGTTAACAACAGTGACTGCTGTGCGTGTGTAAGCACTTGCCTGTGTGTCGATCAGCTGGTGCCATCCCGGAACGGCTGCTGCTCTGTGTGTGTGCTGGAATGTGTATTGTTTCCACACCGACACCACTGTGGGTCATCCCCAGGGATGGAACACAAGACCCCCAGTATCAGCCTCTACCCCCTCAGCTAAAAGAATCTCTCTCGTGCGGTAGATGTAGTAGACTATTATCCGCTTGTGTGGGGCAGCCACTAGAGGGAGACAAAGACATGCATGCCGCGTGTGAGTTACACATGTGTCATCTACTGTTTGGGATATGTCAGGTGGTGTGCATCGAGGGGCACAGCTGCCCTTTGGGGGCTCAGACCGAGTGTCTGTGAGTCCAGCCATGGCACTTGAGCCACAAAACAGCAGAGCTTCCTCAGCCTCACCAACAGAGCTGTGGGGAGGCAGAGGGGGAAATCTCACTCGAGCACCTTCTCTCTGCTGCAGCCCAGAAGGGGCAAAGGTGGGGCAGCCATGACAGTCTCCTACACGCTGAAGGTGGCCAACGCCCAGTTCGGGGGTTTCTCCAAGCTGCTCTTCAGGTGGAAGGGAAGCATCTACAAACTGCTTTACAAAGAGTTCCTCGTCTTTGCCATGCTGTACGCCACACTGAGCATCACTTACCGGTGAGTTTGTTCCCCGCGTGGGCTGGCCCTGGGGACTGAACCCAGCCCTCTGCCACTGGGGATAAAGGACTGATTTCCTGAGCTGGCAACGGTAGTAGGCTGTTCCCTTCTCGTGCAGCAGCCCGTCGGTTTCACTCGTGCAGCGACTTGCTGAAAATATCCATGTCCTTTAACCACTTGCTGTTGCTGCCTTTCTTTTATTAACCCCCTTTCTCCTGACGGACGGTGCCACTGTTAGAGCATCCATCCATTGGACTAGAAAACATCTGGAGATGCTTGTCTCAGGGAAAATGTGCCCGTGACGAGATCCCCCAAGCCCCTGTCAGTGAAAGATCTATTCTGCCTGGGATATGACAGCTAGAGTGGAAAATCTTACCAAATATACTGCAGAGAGCCATCCTTCTCAGGCTGGTGAGGTGGGGGGTCTCTAGGGGTGGGAAAGAGCAAGGAGGAGTTGGCACGCCTGTGAAGGGGCACCGAGAGGAAGGGGAATCTCCAGAGGAGCACAGGGGGTTGGAGATTCCCTCTCCCAAGGCGATTGCCTGATCCCTGCTATTTGTGTCCCTGCAGGCGGCTGCTGACCGAAGAGCAGAAGCGTGTCTATGTGAAAGTGGCTCAGTACTGCAACCGCTCCACGGACCTCATCCCCATGTCATTTGTCCTGGGTAAAGCGCCCCCCCTTCGGGGTCCTCTTGTCCCTTGTTTGCCCTCCTCCGCAGCCAGTGTAGGCTGGAGCGGATGGATCAGATGGGTGAGGGTCTGAGTCTCCAAAGGGCCACCCTTAATTCTTTGGCCACATTCCCCAGAAACACGCAAGGGGTTAGCCCTGTTCTAATTGCAGGGACAACCATAATTTGTGCCTTTCACCACCGGATCTCAAAGCCCCTGCCAAAGGAAGGCCAACGCCATCATCCCCATTTTATTACAGATGGGGAAACCACACCCCTGGCAGGTGAAAGGGACTTGCCCAAAGTCACACAGCGAATCAGAGGCAGACCCAGAAATAGAACCCAGGAGTCCTGCCTCCTAGCTCCAGCCACTCAGTCACACTTTCTCCCATTATAGTCCATCCAGCCTCTCTAATCCCCCTGCAGCATTCTCCTTCCCTAAGCTGTCACGTGGCACTGCTGTTCTGCCCCAGAGGTGGCTGCATTTCAGCCAGCGAGGCAGCAACCCCTGTATGTAAGTGCAGGACATTCAAAATCCTCTGGGGAAGAGAAGTCCTGCAAAAGTGTAAGAGACTGTTGTAGGTGTGAGCAGAGGGCACGCTTAGAAGGGAGGGGTGGGAGATGGCACCTAGCGGGAGGGGGGAGATGCAGAGAACAGGACGAGGGGTTAATGATTAGACACATACCAGCTAAAACAAACCTTCACCCAGCCCAAGCTTCCCATGCGCTGAGAGGTTTGTGGGAAGCAGTGTCACCCCTGCCGCTCCCCACCCCGCTGGGGCTTGGGAACGGGGTTATCTCTGACAGATGACTCCGGTGCATTATTTAGTGGCACCCGGCCCCTCCCCTGTGCGGGAGAAATGAGGAACCTCTTTGCTCCTTTCTCAGAGGCAATTCCTGCAGCAGCCAACCTGATGAGCTCAGGTACCCAGGCCTGATATTCACAATAGCTATTGAAACACTGACGAGCCACCATCGGGGGAGAAGGGGAATTCACCCCTGTGCAGAGAGCTGGCAGAAGGTGTGTGCGCCACACAGCAGGGTGAATTTCACCCTGTCTGAGCATCCCCGAAAGGGCTCAGCTGATGGATCTACCAGCTGTTCCCTCCAGTTTCCGGTCTTTACACTGCTCCTTACAAAATCTCCTCTAATGAAATTCAGCCCAGGCTAGCTAAATGCTTGAGCCGTTCATTCAAGCCCAGCTGTAGGTTATTGGGTGTCAGTCCTGATCCTTCCACTATTGCTAGCGGAAATGAGTCAAAGGAAGGCACAGTGTCCCTCAAACAGTTCAGCTACTCTTTACCTCTCGTGCCACAGAGAAATCCGTCTCCCACAGATACCAGAGAAATGGGGGAGGGCGGTGTGACAGGGCCTCGTCCTGTTCCTAACTCTTTTCTAGCCACAAACCACTCAGAGACCATCTTCCAGTCAAACCCCCTGTGCAATTTATTTACCGTGTTCTCCCCAGCAACCTTACCAATCTGTGCAGCTCAGTACTTACAATTACAATTGAGTCTTAGTGCACCCAGCTAAGAAGGGGGAGACAGGTCGGCTGTATCGTGTTGCTTCTCTCTGATCTCCTCTACCCCCAGCACTTCCTTCCTGTCCCTTTTCTGCTTTCTGGGCTCCGGGGTTAATTAGCCTTGTGCTTTTCTGCCCATTCCCAATCTACCAAGTAGGCCCAGTTTTGCCACTCAGGTTTACTCCAGGGCGATTTAATCGGTGAGCGAGAGCTGGTACGGATGTCACAGGTGGAAATTGGCAGGTATCCTACAGGTAACCTGCCGACAGCAAAAGCGGTCTCTTCGTTATGGTGTGTAAAAAGACTGGAAAGGGTTCATTGCCCTGCCCCCAAAACAACGGCTTTTGTTTCTGCTGGTTTTTTAATGGTGGGGACACGAGGAAGGTGAGATCTGCTTTTCCCTGGCATGGGACTTTTGGTTCGTACGTGCCGGTTGGGCGAGGGATTGATTAACAATGAGAGCTGTCGCCCAGGTGTTTCTCAGGCTTGGTTCAGACGTGGCTGCAAAGGGCGGATGTTGATGTGTGTGTTAACACCTTCCCACTAATGCGTTTGAGAAGCCTGCCAGTGTCAAGGTCTATGCAGGCTGAACTGGCCACATTATTAAAGCCAGTGGAGGCTAGGTTTTACCACCACCACTTTAGCAGATGTTGCAGGCAATGGGCCAGACTGTCAAAGGGATCTCGGCACCTACAGCCAGAGGGACCTTGTGGAATTTGCAGAAGCACTTCTCAGTCTCTCTAGGCACCCAGAAGCCTCTGGAAATCGGGCCCCATGAGTCGCGTCTGCCCATGTCTTTTAAAACATGTCCCTTAGCCCGTGTGAGCTCCCACAGGCTAACGTCACACCTTCATCCCAGGCTAGACAAAGCACCCAGCAGCAGCCCCACGCTGCAGCTCTGCCAGCCCCTCCAGGTCTGCACGGCCCACAAGTCACCAGGTGCCACGAACCCATGCACTCCTGCCTCTCTAACTGCAGGGCCGGCAAGGCTCAGCTGCGGCCGCTGACAGCAGCTCCTGGCTAGTAACAGTGCCCCCGCGGGCTCTCCTTGGGCAGGTTTTTATGTCACACTGATCGTGAACCGGTGGTGGGCCCAGTACACGAGCATCCCGCTGCCTGACCAGCTGATGTGCGTCATCTCCAGCTCCGTCCACGGGAAGGACGACAAAGGCCGGATCCTGCGGCGCTCGCTCATCCGTTACGCCAACTTGTCCTCCGTGCTGATCCTGCGCTCCGTCAGCACCAGGGTGCTCAAGAGATTTCCCACCATGGACCATTTGGTAGAAGCAGGTGAGCTTGGCTCAGGGTCAGGGCAGGGCACTGATGCATTGGTTAACTTCAAGGCCAAGGCTGGCAGTTATCTGCCTTGGGAGCCACAAAGGCTGGAGTTAAGGTCGGGGTCTAGGAAAATCCTAGCTTGGGAGGGTGTCTTTTCTTGCACGGCTGATTTCCTGCCCTCCTCCTGTCCCGAGATCCACTTCTCCCTCTGCTTTGTATCCTCCGGATGCCTGAGTTTACTCCTGCCTGCAGCCACCGGGCTGGCCACGGAGCAATGCAAGGCAGTCTCTGTCCGCTGCTGACTCACGGAGCAAGCAAGGAGCGGGAGCTGAACCGAGGGCACCCACGTGGCTGTGCCGGATACTAGTCACAGGGGCACCCAGCCCTTTGCTAGCCAAGGGAGCAGGGAGTGGGGAGGGGTGCGTGAAAGCCTGGCCTGGTGGAAATTAATGGCAAAACTCCCCTGGACTTCCATGGGGCCCGGATTCCAGTCCGGGATTGGGAATGTCAAGGCTCCTGCTGGGAATAGGCCACCCCCAGCTACAATCCCAGCTAGGGCCAATTTTCCAGCTCACGGTGCCTGTCCCACCACTGGGCAAAAGGGCACAGTCACTTCTGAGCCTGTCCCAGCAGCTCCATGGTGGCCCTGGAGACTCCAACTCCCTCCACCGAATGGAGAAGCTAGGGGCCGAGATGCCATTTCTCCAGGGCTGGGAGCCTTCCCCTGGAATCTGTGAACCTGGAGTGACTCCCTCCTGGGGAACAAGGCAGCCAGCTCAGATCCAGCCCACATCAGCAGAAAGTGGGAGTTGCTGTCAGCCGATGGCAGCCTGGTGGCCTGTGTGAAACGAGCTTTGGTCTCAAGCCAGTTGCTGATCAGACACAAAATCAACCCCCCAAAAGCAGCTGATACGCTGGCAGGGTCAGCAGAGAGATCAAGGACTGAGTGGGTCATGCCCTCCGTGCCTGGCCCCCTGCAGATGGTCCCCATCTCAGGATAGCAACACACTGACAGGGCAGTGTGTGGGGAGCTGGCCCAGCGGCTGGCCAGACCGTATCTGTTCTGAGGAGCGAGGGCGTCTGCAGCCAGGCCAGGCAGTCTGGTACCTTTCACCGGTGCCGGATTCATGGGAAGCAAACCCAGGAAACCCACAGAGCCAGGGCCAGGCAAGGGGGTGAAGAAGGGATCCTGGATCGCTACCCTTCCCGGCTGTCTCCCGGCTGCAGGCTTCATGACGCAGGAGGAGCGCAAGAAGTTTGAGAGCCTCCACTCGGACTTTAACAAGTATTGGATCCCCTGCGTCTGGTTCACCAACCTGGCCGCCCAGGCGCGGCGGGACGGGCGGGTCAGGGACGACGTGGCCCTCCGCTTACTTATAGATGTAAGTTTGGGGGCAGAGGCGGGGCAGGAAGGTTAAGGGATGGGAGGGGATATGGATCGCGGGGGGGTGTTGTTGGGATCTGGGGAGGGCAGGCATTACTGGCTGGTGCGGGGAGCCTGTCCCATGCCACTATCGCCTTGGTGATGACCCCCCGCTTCCTCCTTCCTGCATAGGAGCTGAATCTGTACCGGGCCAAATGCAGCATGCTGTTCCATTATGACTGGATCAGCATCCCACTGGTGTACACACAGGTCAGTGAGTGCCCTGCCTTCGGCTCACCCTCCATGCCTGCCTCCTCCATATGGGGATCATGCGGGGCAGCCCCACAGCCCACAGAAACTAACCCCTCCATCCCCACTGCAGCACCCAGGGCTCAGCTCCTTTCCCTGCCCATCGAGCGCCTGTTAAGCTATCTCGGCAGGGTAGAGATTACCTTCTACGCCTAGCATGTTCAGGGCATGTATGGGGCGCTGGGGACTGACCCACGGTGAGGTAGATCCATGTCTCCCTCGATACGGCGTGAATGTCTCTGTCGTTTTTCAGCCCGGAGCCTTGGTGGTTCACCCATCACTACGCTGCCTCCAGGCGTGGGGTGAGGTGTGTCGGCTGTTTAACAGCGCACAGCAACACTGGACCAGGGCAGGGGCTCACACAGGGAGGGAAGAAGGACCTGTTTCCCAAGGAACCTGTTGGAAGAGTGTAGGGTGGCAGAATGGAATTGCCCCAAGTTGGAATGGGGCCGGGATACCAGCTTAACCGCGCGGCTTCTCTGACAATCCGTGCTACAGGGTCTTTAACGCTCACCGGCGGTAGATCTCAGAGCTGCTCTAAACCACCTCTGCCTGCCTGCCCGGATCTAGTCTCCTTTTCCAAAGCGGTAGCTCCCCCTTTGGGATTTCCCGTTTGTACTGAGACTAGCCAGCAGCTCCTCCGTATTCCTTCTTCCCGCCCCGGCTAACCGCGTACCTCGACTGCAGGTGGTCACCATCGCCGTCTATTCCTTCTTTGCCTTCTGTGTGATCGGCCGGCAGTTTCTGGAGCCTCTGGACCCAGACCAGAATCAGGATCGTGATTTGGATCTGTACGTCCCTCTGACCACCCTCCTGCAGTTCTTCTTCTATGCCGGCTGGCTGAAGGTGAGCACGTCCCCGGCGAGGACCCTGCCGGGCCCAGCTTGGTGGGAGATCTGCTCTTCCCTGTGTTGTCAGGCTCCTCTGCAGCCCATCTCCTCCATGAACATGACGCAGGGCACCAGGGATCTTAGGAATCAATCAGGAGCCTTTCGCCCCAGGTCAATGAACTCCCCAGTTTGTTCGTTCGTTTTCTTTCTTTCGCCCCTGGGTCAATGACACTCCCCATTCTGAGGCACCCTGCCCTAGGCCTGCACGTAGCATGAATCAGCTTTCTCCGTCCCTGAAACCAACAGCCTCTCGCCCCCAAGCACCTGCCTCCAATCTCTGCAGGCTAGTGCTAGGGACACAGCGACCCCCAAGTCCTCATGGCACGCCCTGCAGCATGCAGCACCTGCCCCAGATGCTCACAGGAACCAGCTTCCCTCGCCCCCAAAGAGACCAACGCACACGTCACCTTGGTTCACCCAATGGAGGAGCCCTGCTTCCCTTGGCACCACAGCGCTGAGGGGTGCTTCTAATAACAGATACATTTATCAGCAAAGGACAGAGGGCCGGAGATCCAAATGAGCTAGGAGCAAGAATATTAGCAGCCAATGGCTGCACATAAAACAACAGTATAACACAGTGGGTAGAGTCTAAACGTAACTTTAACGGCGCAGATCCTTGTCTAAAGTAGTTTCTCACCTACCACGATATGTCCCGGCATACCGAGGCTGAATCCACTGTTCCTGCGTGCAAAAAGCTCCCTCAGTACCAAAGTGGCTTTTTTGGGTCTCCTTATTTCTCAACGTTCACTGGCGTTGCACATGGCCAGCCAAGCCTCCTGGCTTGGTTTTTTTCCAATGTGCTGCTCTCCTGTTGATTCCGTATGTAAATGGGGCTTTTGTTGATTTGGCTTGGTTGCAATGCTTAAATCTACATCCAAAGCTAGGCAGACATGTGGAGATACATCCCTTTGTCTGGCAAAACCAGTTTCTCACCTCTGCTGGGGGGAGATACAAACAAGGAGGTCATGTTTTCAGTACATAGGCATCACTTTTTTAAAAAGCATCAGTATATGCATTTCACAAGGCTATTGGTGCCCAGGGTGGATCCTGGCTTTCATTTCATTTCATTTTCACCTGGCTTACAAGGCCCTAGTTAGGGATAAAAACAATGAAAGTAATCTGTTAGGTGTAATGAGTGTGTCAGGCCTCTTAGGAGTGGCTGACAGAGTTGTGACCCCTCTGCCAGCTGGCACCAATGAGTTTGTCTCTCACAGTCACTGGTTTGGCTGTAACCAGGTTGGTGAGACTTTCTTATCCGATGGACACTCAGGGACAGATGAGTTGCAGTTTTGGTCCAATTCCTAGTGGGACAAATGTTCCCCTTGAAAAAAGTCATTCTGTCCGAGTAGTCTCTTAGTAATAACAAAATGAGTCACTGGGGCTGACCTCCCTCCTTTGCCCTAGAAGGGACCTGTCCAGCTTGGCATCCACTCCTCTTCTGTGGGCAAACAGAGCACTCTAGCCTCCAGGGCTGCAAATCCCTGCTTAAGAGACACGTTTTCTGTAACGCCTCTAAGTGAAAATCCACCACCGAGATGAAAGGAGAGAGAGGAAAGGTTAGAAACCAAGGGCACATGGCAAGAAGACCGGACCTTCATTTGGTTTTGCACCGTGTGCTCACGTGCATTGCCCACATCATTTGCATTGTGAGCTCCGTGGGGAAAGGCTGGATAGCAACACCTAATGCGCCACTGGTACTCAGCTAAGAAGTGGTCACTAGTAACAGCTGTTGGCACGTGTTACACGAGCCTCAAAGTAATCCTTAGCCCCGTGCTTGCGGGCACGTGTCTCATGGGCTCTTCTGCCTTCATTCTCCAGGTCGCTGAGCAAATCATCAACCCGTTTGGAGAGGACGATGATGACTTTGAAACAAACAAGCTGATCGACCGGAACCTGCAGGTGTGTTCCGCCCCGCCCTGGCGCGCATGGTGCAGGGACAGGCATGGCGGGGGCACCTCTGAACCCCCCGGGGGCTGTTTCATCAAATTGGAACCATCAGGGCAATAGGGGAGAAGGGGAAGGACAAGGGGCCTTTTGCCTCAGAGTCACCAATCCAAATCCAGCCATTGCGTAGGCGTCCCTAAGTGAGGGCCCTTTGGTGGCCTGTATCCAGTGCAGGTGTTCCCGTTACAAAGTTGATGGTCCCCAGAGATCCTCACAGGCATTTCCGGGGGGAAGCCACAGAATAAAGGGGCTGTATCTGACCTCCAGCTTCACCGCAGGGTTCTCTTCAGAAGAGGGTGAGGCCCATCCCAGGGGACATTGCCCGTCTGATGGGGAGAAGCGAGTGCGGCTAATGGCCACCCGCCCGGTGTGTAGTGGACCTCAGCCGCTGGGATTTAATCAGGCTGGCTCCGTTCGCCAGACGTACAAAATCCACAGGAGAAATGGAAACAAACAGAGCAAACCTAGGAACGAGTGGCACCAGAGGCCTGTTCCATCACACGGGCTTCTCACCTGCACCCACTGCATTTGGCTGGAGTGGGCACCGGGTGGGACCCGGTACGAATGCAACCGCTGGGTCTGAATCTACAGTCAGGCAGCATCCTTGCTGCAGTGAGTGGGCGTTTTGCCTGGATGCAGGAAACGTGTGTCAGAGCCAGCCTCTTTCGCAGCCCCTTGAGGCCTGGCGTCCCTTGCAGCACCCCTCACCCTGCCTGAGCTGCTACTCCTCAGGGCTCCCTCCCTGGAGTCTTTCCCCCTTTCTAGATCCTTATCCCCCATCTGTCTCCAGGCCACCTGCCTGGAGTTTGGCCCACTCCCAGGCCTTTTCTCTCCTGCTACCCTCAGGGCCAGTCCCAGAGGACAATCCCCCTCCCAGAGCTCATCTCCCCAGCTGAGCTCGCCCAGCCCTTTATGGAGTCTTCCACAGCTGGGCCTGATGATCCCGGAGCATCCCATCAGCTGCAGGAGTCATAGCCTGAGCCCGACCCCCCTTAAAGAACCAGCCTGCCTGGGGGATGCCCTTTCCCTCTCCTCGAAGCTGAGCTGCCCTTTGCTACCCTTAGGTGTCTCTCCTCTCCGTGGATGACATGTACCAGAACCTGCCTCCCACAGGGAAGGACAAATACTGGAATGAATCCACAGCTCAGCCGCCCTACACCATTGCCACGGCTGCGGAGACCTTGAAACCCTCCTTCCTAGGCTCCACCTTCGATATGCGGTAAGGGCAGCAGGGCCAGTTCAAATGAAAATGGCCCGGCTGCTTCCAGCATCCATCCTGAAGTAGCAGCTACAGCCATGGCCCCTGTGAAGATCGGGGACTGCTCTAAAGGGTGGTTTGGATCTGAAAAGTCACTCTAAAAAAGGGCCCCAGAGGGCTCCCTTCCTTGCCTCTCAGTAACATCGGATCAGATGTACTCAGTTTATAGGAGGAAAGCGAATTTGCCGGTGTCAAATTCTGCCCTCAGTTACACCTAAGCAAACCCGGTTGTCTTGGGGGGAAGGATGGGGGGTGTCGAGGGCAGACCAGGAAGACAATTGGGTGCATTATGGCAAGTGAAGGAAGAATCTGGATTACTTACTCAGATGCAGGAGCTGGGACGAACCCAGCAGTCAGGGAAAAGCGTCTCACATCACCCAGCCGATTGGGCACAGAATCTGTTGCGCTGCACTCGCCGTGTGCCCCACTCCTCTTGGCAGGGGTTCACAAGCCAGAATAGCCGCCAGCTCCTTCGGCCCGCGCTGCGTTGTGCTAACAGGAGCGAAAACCCTCTCCTGGCCCGCAGCTCTGGCCGCAGGCTGCACAGGAGCAGGTCCGGGAGGGAGAAGAGGTCCTTTTGCAGAGCCACTTCTCTTACGCGGGCCCTGTTAAATCACCATATCGGGGGCAGTTGGTGCATCAGGCCGCCAAGCCCATGCGCCGATATTAAAGCAGGCAAGGCTGACAGAAGGGCCATGTTTCAGTCAGGGACGCTTCCTTTCAGCCTCCTGGCTGAGGCAAAGCCCCCGTGGCATCCACGGCAGCTTGGCTGAATAGGGCTTTCTGGTTGCAGGAGCTTGTCTCATGGCTGGGCTGGCAGCTTGTTCCCAGCTTGTTCGCCACCCCCCAGCCCTTTCCCCTGCTCCCCCCTCCACCCCCCCAAGACTCCAGCTCCAGCCCTGTGACCTAATCCCATGCTCCCTCCCCAGCATGAGCGAGGACCCGGAGCAGAGCCAGCAGGTAGAGGCCTCGCCCGCCTTGCCCCGCATGCACACGCCTTTGCTCAGCCGCTTCCTGACCGCAGCCGCCTCCCCCGCCGTCAGCCTGAAGAATTTCGGGAAGGGCGGCCGGGCCCACCCCCACCTGCTGCGCCTGCGAGGCGAGGGTGGCTTCCCCTCCCCCAACCCCCGCCGTGGCGAGGACCCCGAATCGGTGGGCCGCATCGAGGAGGAGGAGACAGAAGAAGAGGCCAGCGAACCCCCCACGCCCGGCCCCCTCCTCAAGGTCCCCAGCCGGCTGGCGGCTGGGCCGGGGCCTCGGCAGAATCCCCACATCCGAGTGAGGCAGCCCTCCAATGAGAGCATCGACATCGAGCAGTCGGCTGCCTAGAGGCTGCACCCTGGAGCAGAAGGCAGGCTTGGGCCCACGGCGTCTGTCCTCCCTCGAGGCCTTGCTGCTCTGGTGGTAGTGCCACGGGCCTGCTCCAAAACCCATCGACATCCAGGGAACGACTCCCGCTGGCTCAGTGGGCTTCGGAGCTGGCCCACAGGGCCAGAAGGCAGCCTGCAGCGCTCAGATCAAATGCGGCAGAGGGCTTAATAAAGATGGGGCTGTACAGAAATTCCTGTTGCCCTTTCCCTGTCACACCCCTCCAGCTGCCAGGGCCCACTGGAGACAGTGGATGACAAAGAACCAACCTGAGGGACACAGGAGACATATTCATACTGGAAACGTCCAATGCTGCGAGACGCCTCCCATTAGTGTAAATAAAGCTGCAGCGTTGTGCTTCCTTATTGCTGAGTGAATAATTTGCAGAAATAAAAATGCAGGGACGTCAAACTTGTGTGCAACACAGGGAGTGGAGGGGGGCTAAAACAGGATCTGAGGGGGATTCTCGTTTGAATTATTCAGTCTTTCCGTTGCAGCTGCCGTTTTACTCAGAGTGCCCCAACTCGTACTGCACTTCTCACAACTGCTGAAGCCGTTGTTAAGTTAAAGAGGTGAAGGGCAGAAGAGACAACTAGATCCTCTAGCATGAGCATCTGAATAGCCCTTGGCTCCAGCACCCACATGCTAACCCAGCCACCAAAACAAGACCGAAGTATTGCAGCCCACAGGCCTTTTACACTGTATTTTTTAGAAACTTTTTTAAATGGTTTATGCGACAGGGTGTTTTTGTCAGGGAACGCAGCAATCAAGTTCCATGGAAATACCTAGTGTTAAACACGGTGATCAAGGATGAGAAATCAAGCCCTGAAAGCCAGGAAATGTGACGTTCAGAATGAAAACTCAGCCCCATCAACTTAAAAGATGAGCTATTTTTATAGCATCACAATTAATACAGTACGGAATACCCACCCCTGAACCATGTATTACTACCCATGTGAGATGGCAGAGACTTCAAACTGGGCTCTGTAAAGTCTCCATGAAATCTACATAAACAAGCCAAGATTGAAGAAGCCTGGTTCATTCGTGTAAAGGTTATGAACATTTAAAGGTAACAAGGTCAAATATTTCCATTTGGCTCATAGTAGTTTAGAGCATTTCAGGACAGCTGTGTCTGTCCCTGGGTTTGGGAAGCTTTGTGTAACCGTACAGGGCTAGATCAAGACTCCATTATTAATAAACTAGCATCTCCTACCGTCTGCAACAGGTTACACAAATTGTGACTTTTGGGAACTGCTTGGGCAGCGTGTCCTCTACAGGCTGCTGCTGCAATAGCAACACCCCATCCCAGTCCAAATTTCCACGCCCAGCCACTTGGGGCACTTGCACTGCACAAGAAGCAGCTCACAGGTTGGGTCTGAGATGGCCCGTCTCTCATACATGCCCTCCCAACTCACTAAACAAAGAGACTAGTACATCGAGTGCCAGCTTCGCATTAATTTACAGATTCAAAAGCCAGAAAGGACCAGACTAGACCATCTAGCCTGACCTGTATAACACAGGCCAGAGAACTGCCCCAAAATAATCCCTATAGCAGATCTGGCAGGGCGTCTGCCCACACTAAAAATGCTACAGCGGCACGGCTACACCTGGGGAAGACACTCTATGCAGACGGGAGAGCTCTCAACCCTTGACTACACAGCCCTTTGGTAAATTGTTCCTATGGTTAATTACTTTCCCCCTCAAATAGGTACACCATTTTCCAGTCTGAATTTGTCTAGCTTCAACTTCCCGCCACTAGATTGTGAGATCTTTCTCTGCTAGATTGAAGAGCCCATTATTAAATATTCCTCATGTCAGTGTTTCTCAACCTTTTATGTAGCAAGTACCCTCTACCTTCTGAAAATTGTAGTAAGTACCCCAACGCTCAATTTTCCACAGGAGTTTATGTTTACAGACGAATGTGAGCCATGTGTTGGAAGGACTAAGTATATAAGGCCCTGATATGAGAGATGTCAGATCTAGTGTGGGTAGGGTTACCACCTTTACACCAGGGGTGCACAACTCAAATATGTACCTGGGCTAGAGGTGATGTTGGCCAAAGCCAGGAGGCTTTGGAGTGGCATGGCAATGCTGGGGAATATAAAGCACCATGCCAAATTTTTTACCATACCTTTGAGGAGGAAGGGGTGAGAGACAGGGAAGGAGGATGAGAGAGAGGGAGTCGGGAAAAGAGAGTAAGTGGTGAAATCTGGGGCTGTCATAGTTTCCAATTACACTGCTCAGCTAGAGCCACCTGGGCAAGGTGCAGGCGGCTGCTTCCTGGCTGCCAGCCCAGGAGTTGGGCGAATGCCACCCAATCCAAGCTGGGGCAGAGGCGGCTTCCACGCCAGCTGGGACCAAGGAATTGGGCAGGTGGCTGCTACCCGTCTTCAGGCCGGGGCGCTGGAGGCTGTCCCTCGGCTCAGGGCCAGGGCACAGGTGGCTGCCACCCAGCTGCAAGCCCAGCTCACAAGACACAGAAGGCTGCCCCCAAGCTCCCACCCGGGAGCTGGGACCCAGCGGGAAGCAGGGGGCCACTGCCCACCTCCCCTAAAAGCCGGCGGCTGCCATCTGCCTCCCAGCTGGGACCAGGCAGAAAGCGGGTGGCTGCATCCTGGCTTCCCAAGACTGCAGTGACTGCTGCCCACCTCCCAGCTGGGAGCTGCCACCTGCCTTCCCCAGAAGCTGGGGGCTGCCCACACGTCTCCCACATGGGTGCTGGGACCAGGTGGGAAGTGAGCTGCTGCCTGGCTTCTCCAGAAATCAGCAGCTTCAGCCCACCTCCCCTGCACTGTACTTTTCCCGGGGTGCACCCCGCCTGCGTTTTACATACCCCCATGGAAACTGCAGCCCATGTAGATACCGGAGTATCTGGAATTAGGGAATCCCTGGGTACCCCCCACCTGCATCTTGTGTACCCCCAGGGAAACTGCACCCCATGTAGATACCTGGGTATCTGGAATTAGGGAATCCCTGGGTACCCCCTGCCTGCATCTCTCATAGCCCCAGGGAAACTACGACCCATGTAGCTACGTAGACTGTAATCAAGTCACTCTTTAAGCGTCTGTTAGATTCAGAGCTGTCTATTCAGCCTCTCATGATAAGACAGATTTTCTAACCCCTCAACGCTCGTCTCGGAACCCTCTGCAATTTATCAACATCCTTCTTGAACCATGGGCACCAGAACTGAACCCAGGACCAGTCACCCCAGTGCCAAATGAAGAGATAACATAGGACAGAGCTCAGTATAACCCATCAGCAGGGGACCTGGATTCTATTTCCTACTTTGTCACTGAATTGCTGTGTGATCTTCAACTAGCCCCTGCCTGTTTCCCCCTCTGTGCAACAAAGAACACGCTCTGGCCCCTTTGTGCTTGTATAGGAGATTGGGTAATGGGAATGACGTTTTTCCAGGATGCTCTTTATTATCTCAAGCCCATCTATCTGGCATTTCTTTGGTAGTGGAGGCAGCACCCCCACACGGGGGGGTACACTTTACCAGGGCCTGGAGGCCCAGCCCAGGCTGCAACCCCCATTACCATGAGGAAAAAAATGCTCATGGCTCATGAGATTGTATGTGTGGGATGAGGGAGTTTGGGCCCAGGGTGGTGGGGAGGGAGGGGGGAAGTGATTCATGCAATATAGTGAAGAGTGCTTGTGTAAACTGTACGGCAAACCTCTGAGTCAATTTCAGGTCTCCTGTAGCAGACACGACTCCCACTAACTTCACTGGACAGGCAGCCAGTTACCTCAAGGGTAAATTTGATCCTCCGTCACCTCCCAAGTCACAGACAGCTGCAATGAAGGGAAAGAGGGCAGGACATGGCATAGTAACTAGAGCGCAGCCGCACCAAAACCATTCATCCATCTGCAGCTCTCAGTCTCACACAGCAGCCCACGGTGGGCTAAGCACTGACACCAACTGAGAGTTGTGTGAGGCCTAGTCACTTCTTTTATGCATGCTCTACAACCCCAAGCCTTGTCCTGGCACCTGTGACAGTATCTGGTTCTTGTGCACTTCGAAGGATTCTAGAGCAGTAAGTTGTATCACACCCATTTTGTACTGTGTTATAAAGTAATCCCTTAAGCCCATACACAAATCTTATTGGTTTCAAAACATAGGTGGTTAAGCCCCACGTGCACATTTGCACCTATTCCCAAGAAAACTCGGCATAAAAGGAACCACTTGAACAGTTCTCTGCTTTTGAAACCATTAAACATTGAAAAGGGAAAATGTAACCAAAGGCTTGTCGATCCCAGGAAGCTACTGAGAAAAACAACTGGGATGTGAATTCAAAGGGCAATAGCTATTCTAGGCCATTTCCCCATGCAGACAAGCTTTAACTCCTTGAGTGGTCGCTCGACTCTTCTCTGCCACTGTTCTTTCGGACTGGATTTGAGAACACTCTTCGCTGCTGGTCGTTCCCTCCACAGGGTATATGTGCATCCACTGGTACAACAGCTCAGCCATGGTTGTGCCCGCCTGCTCCCTCTTGAGTAATATCTCATTTTATGAAAGGCCAACCTACATTTTTAATCATGACCTGCAAGGTTTAAGAAACGGTGAGGACATAAGTAACCGATGCTCTGGGACGCTCCCACTGCTAACAATCAGAGGTTTGGACCAAGACCCAGAACATTGTTATAGGTTTTAGATTAAGAATAAGCAAATGCCACCAGGCACTGTTTATACAGCCGTTGTCATATGCAGTTGCTCCATTTGTGTACATACATTGCTGTGGTGACTCGCTGTATAATTAACACAGGGAAGTGATCTGAAGAGCCCCTGTGCTTACTAATACACTTCGGAATAAAGATATTTTACCTTTGAGAGGAATAAAGTCAGAGCACATTTTAGAGCTACTTCGGGTCGGCTGCAAGCAGGGAGAATACAAGCAAGGTTACTCTGATTTAGTAGATTCTCTTTTAGTCACAGGAGCACCACAGTTTTGCACTTTCCCCACTGCTCCCTGGTGGATAGAATAGCTGGTGATGTTGACATTGCTAGGAAACAAGACGCAAGAAATACAGAGAACGGAACAGACTTGCCTGGCACAAAACCCAATTTTACAAGGATTAGGCCACTGGTTAAAAACCAAGATGAATTCTAGATATGGGCCAAAAAAGGCCACACCTTTCTTACATTCAAAAGTGAGCTGCATTTCCAGCCCCCTAACCTACAGGAGACTCAAGACGAGCACGCCAAAGCAAACTTCAGTTTGACGCAGATGAGAGTCTCGAGTTTCACCTTAGGATTTTTTCTTCACTCAAAATGACCCTGCTAGGGAATGATAATCAATGGGCAGGGATGCATCTTTTCACAATGGAAAGGTGACGGCAGGGTCCTCTGAGGATCTGTACTGGGACCAGCACTGTTCAACATACTCATAAGTGACCTGCAAAATGAGGTGAACACGGAAATGGCCAAATTTGCAGGCGATACAAAATTACTCATCTAAAGCTACAGCAAATAGATACAAGGGGATCTCACTAAACGGGGAGACTTGGGTAACAATATGGCAGATGAAATTCAGTAATGCACATTGGAAAGTGTAATCCCAACTACACATACAAAATGACGAGGTCTAAATTAGCTGTTAGCACTCAAGAAAAAGATCATGGGTCAATATTCACAAGCCATGGTGGATATTTCCTCTGAAAACATCCACTCAAGTGTGCAGTGGCAATTGAAAAAGCTAACAATGTTGGGAACAACTAGGAAAGGGATAGATAAAACAGAAAATATCTTAATGCAGTTATATAAATCCATGGTACACCCATGCCTTGAATACTCTGTGAAGTTCTGGTCATATTAGAATTGGAACAGGTGAAAGGGCAACAAAGGTGATTGGGGTAAGAGCAGCTTTCATATGAGAGATTAAAGACAGGATTGTTCAGATTAGGAAAGAGACAGTTTAAGGTCTATAAAATCATAACTGGTGTGGAGAAAGCAAATAGGGGAGTGTTGTTTACCTCTTCACGTAACACAAGAATGAGGGGTCATCCGACAAAACGACTAGGCCGAGGTTTAAACACAGTTAAGCTTGTGGAACTTGTGTCCAGGGGATGCTGTGGAGGCCTGAATATAACCGGATTTTAAAAAGAATTAGATACATTCATGGAGGTAAGGTCCCTCGATGGCTGCTGGCCAAGGGGTCAGGACACAATCGAGCGTCTCGAAGCCTCAAACTGCCAGAAGCAGGACCAGACGACAGGGGATGGGTCACTCAAAATTGCCCTCCTCTGTTCATTCCCTCTGTCAGAAGACAGGAGACGAGGCTAGATGGACCATCTGTATGTTGGAAAGCAATTTTTTTCACACATGCTCCAGATCTGGCTTGTCAGCTGTGCAAGAGGCAACTTCCTCTCCACCAGATGGTAGGTGAAAAGAAAGGGAAGACTGTACCCAACCATCGAAAGGGACAGACCACTGAAATAGCCTGGCCCTTCTGCTAGAAGGGAGATCATCTTGCACTGCAATGAGACTCAGGAGGTCAAGGAGAAGACCAACCAGCCACTCAGCAGTGCAGCCCCAGTTCTAAGCAATGGCGAACTTGAAACAGAAATAACTGAAATTGTGAATAACTTGTCAAGCAAGCAGGACACCCTACGTTCAGTTCAATGTCCAACTGGTTCAAAATGAGCACAGGATGCGTGGCATTTGGAGGAGCAATATAGAACACTCATGGCTGCACACTCTTGACTGAAATAGCACAGTAGGGCTCAGAAAGTTACATTTGTGCATTGATCGCACCCTGTATCTGCTATAATAAAAGTTAGTGCCCACGTAATACAATGATGGGGGCTAGAGAAAAAAGACAGCAAGGCCACCAATTCTCCGGTTTCAGCACCTAAACTGTTAACAATGTAATCTGGAAGAAAAACAAGCCAGCAGCTCTTCCTTAAGTATATCTATCAGCCAAAACTCTCTGTACAAAATGTCAATCACTGTACAGACAGGAACCAGTGTCCCTCCACAATAGGAAATGTTTCCAAATAGAGATTTTCCTACCACATGGCAGGAGCCCACTGGTGGAATCTGGGTTAACAGCGACACGTTATTAACTCTTCCGATAACGAATCCATACTGGTCACAACAGGAGACAGAACAGACGAGACACCCTGGGTCTGTTCCAATCTAGTGATCCCAATTACAACCAACATACTGGTGTACCAGAAACGCCCCTTTCCACCAGCAACTGAAGTTAACAGATCTAGGCAGCCAGAATTACACCAATGGCACCTGTCAATGGTGTAGGCTGGGAGCTGCTGCACAAACTAAGTCACTAACAACTCCCCTTCTCCACACTTGGGCATGGCCCATTAAATCACTCCTATACGTTTCCTGCTGGGCCCCCTCTCAGCACCGCAGGGCCTGCAGGTCCAGCACTTGCCTAGGGCTGAAAGCATGGGGAGATCAGAAATGCCTGATTCCATCCCCTTCGCTTTCAAGGAGACTCAGGAGAAAGGAGCTGCACAAGGCCCGCCTCACCCCACACCCCAATAATCACACTACTCTTTAGAACAAACCCCTGGGATTTTTTTATTCAGTCTTTTAGTTGCGTATTGTACATTTATTTGCCTTTCCTGGCCTTGATCTTCCTCAGGTAGAATTCTAGTTCCTTGCCTTCCAGAATATAGCCGTCTGCTCGGCCACACTGGCCAGGTCTGGAGGCGATGCAAGCTGCAATGAGAAGTCAGTCGTTAGACTGGGAAAAATTAAAGCTACATTGCCACAGACCCTCAAATCGCAGTGTCCATCCAAACAAGGGGGACTTTTTCTTGCCCTCTGCTGCCAACCTTTCTTGCATGGGTCTCATCAAGCAAAGGCCAGTAATGTACCTTCAAACAAATGCGTGTTTGTGAGCATCTCCCTAAAAGGATCTTGCTCAGGCACAGCTGTGGGTGCAGGCACGAGCAAAGGGAAAGGCTTGCACTGCACTAGTGAAGTCCTCTTCAGATTTCCAATTGTCATCACTCAAATTCAGTAGCAGAACTGGACAATGTTCTCCTCACCAGAAGACTTCAGAAGACCCAGCCCCCCATGCAGGATGGCAGACAGGTGAAAGCTATTCCATGTTACCCCCAAGAAAGCCTCTCACTGCAGAGAGGACACACAAGCAGCCTTGGTGTTTGTCTTCAGTGAAGCGCTACATCGGCACGCTTTAGCAAAGATGCTACCATACTGACAGGAGAGCTTCTCCCATCAATTTAGCACTGCCTGTTAGGTCTGTATAACTACATCGCTCAAGGGGTGGATTTTTCACATTCCTAAGTGATATAGTTATACTGACATGACTGTAGTGTAGGCCTGGCTGTAGCAATTCCAGAAGCGGAACAAACGTGCCAGCTGAGATGTGGGAAATTTTTCGCTTTCCATCAGAGCCAAAAGACAGCTTGCTTCACTAAAACTGCAGGATCCACCAGAATCCAGATACATGAAAGGAAAGCTGTGGCTAATATCTAGTAAAAACATTTTACAACTAGGCTTAGAAGGATTAGACTTTTTTTAACTGTTAAATGTTGGTATAGGTCCATTTCACCATACATGCACAGCGTGAAAACAATAGTTAGCAACATTTACAGCTAGGCAAAGTAAGAAAAGTGCTACCTGAGAACTTAATCGAGTTTGATTTAAAAGATATTTACTTGTAGTATTTTGACATGCAACATTCACAATTTGTGTTTTAACAGCTGTAAAGCTAACTTTTTTTAATCTTGACACCTACTGTCATGAAATAATTACTGGCTAATACCCCCATAATTTCCTGCAACTAAAAATTTAAAATCAATAAAAATAAATGCTTAAAAATAAACATTGATATTACCTGTTGAAATTTTGCCATGCCATGAGCTCCCCCATGACTTTCATTCTGCATCTTTTCATGACTTTATCAGGCTGGCTAATCCGGACAAGAATTTAGAACACTAGCAAGACTAACTTCTGCTCTGGTCCCTTTTCTTTGTGCCTATGTATTCCACCGAGCTCTCCCTCCCCAGGACTCACCAAGCAATTTTCCCTGCTGGAACTGCTCCTCCAGGATGCTGCTAATCTTGGCATTCTTCTTCCGCTCATCATATTTCTTCTGGATCTTCTTTGAACGCTTCTTGTTTAAGATTTCCTCCTCTTCAGGAGTCTGAAAGGAGGCCAGAAAAAGGATTGAGAACAGGCAGCCTTTAACAGTATGGCTGTCCACCTCCTTGCTGGAAACCTCCCACTCCAGTCCCTTTTTCTGCTCAGTGGCAAAATCTCTATACTCCTTCCACATCTGGAAAGGAGCAGAAATAGTTTACATGGGAAAAGGGACAATTTTAAAGCGTCGTACTCAATTGTCACGTCAAGATATGAACGCTTTGTATTTCCAGTATCACTTTGGTAAATGCTACGGTGCAGTAACCCTGGTTAGTGTCCTCTCCCAAGCACGTCTGGTCATGTACGGAGAACAGAGCAGGAGCAGTGGCTATTGACAGTGAATGAATGTTCTGGAAAAGCAACGGTCCCCCACCTCCCACCAATGGCTGCTGTGAATCATTTTCCATGCACAAAAACAGGCAATCCCTGTTAGCCAAAATCATTAGATCAGATGCATGAATGCGGCTGCAAACCCAACCAGCCTTTCCGGTTAGTTTGCAAGGTCAGCTCCTGAAGGGATATGCACCCCACAGGCAAACCGTAGGGAGTCTAAATTACCCTCGTCCCCAAAATCAGCTGAGTCTCACTTCCTCCAACCACAGACACAGAGTGGAGTAATGCTCTATTTGTCTGCAAACAATCAGACAATATTAACAGGCCAAACGCCACCTACCATCCCATGATCAAGTGTGCAGGTCACCTCCTCTCTCTGCCCACAAACACTGCACACAGGACCCAAATTCCTACATCACCGACTGGCATACAGGAATCTGCTCTAGAAGCAGAAGCTTGCCCTGCAGTGAGGACCTGGCTCACTCGCTGCAAAGTCTTCTTCAGTGTCACAAATTGTCATCGCTCTCCCTTCAGCAGCAGAACTGGACAAAGGTATCATCATCAGAAGACCAGGAAGCTCTAAGGGGCAGATCCTGCGCTAATCTCCCAATGCCAGGTGCAAATGCCATGGGGGATGGCTCTGGGGAGCACAATGGTCTCCAGGAACCAGCCTGTGACTCCAAATGGGAGCACCACAAAAGGCTACAGTTGGTAGCCAATGCAATTCTCAGGCACTTGGTTTAAAATTGCTAAGATACAGAACAAAGAGTAGTTAATGGTATTAAACAAGGCAGGAACCCAGCGCTGACTCTGCAATCCCTCCTCAGCAGTCCAACTGCCTTGATTCACACAGCATCAAGAACAGATTTCTCAGCCCAGCACATACCAGTTTAGCACCCTTCTTGCGTCCGAGGGGCAAGGCATAGTGGGCTTCATACCACTGTCGGTATGGGGTGCTGTCAACCAGAACGATGCAGTTCTTCACCAGGGTCTTTGTCCGCACCAGCTCGTTGTTGGAAGCGTTGTAGACCACGTCAATGATTCTGGTCTTGCGAGTGCAGCCTTTGAAAACAAGGGAATTCATTAAACCCCTCACAAGCCACGCACGTAAGAAAAATCACCCAAGCAGTGCTTCGATGATGGCTACATCTTAAACACACAAAGCAGACAGCACATCACCCTCAGCGCTCAACCCCCACTGGAAGCCACACCTCCTTGGAAGTTTATCCTCCAACTCCTTGGTGGGTCCCTTCAGTATGTCCTTTCCGCTCCCAGTGCAGCCCATGTGGGCTCAGGAAAGAGACCTGTGCAAGGCAGGCTACACGCGCTCTTAAATAAGGCACTGGATACCTCCAGCAAGGTCCCGTGCATCAGACCCCAGTCTCGTGCGGAAATCAAACGTCTCATCTCAAGGTTATCACACGAACTGCAGAAGAGGCAAGTGCGGGGTAGGCAGTCACGGCCCAATCCTGCCACCTCTTCCTACCATGGGTTACCAACCCCACAGAAGTGAAAGAGCTGCAGGCACTACAGTGTTTGCAAGACCCAGATTTTTATTTGTAATCCAAGCAGCAGGGTTGTGTCTCCCACCCTCCACAAGCTTCTAGAGCAGATCCCCTAACTGTAGGGCACAGAGAAATGTGGGGGAGGAGCTTGTTGGGGCCAGACTCATGGCGGGCAGGTAGAGTGCGCCACCCAGCCCCGCTCTGCTCTAATTCTGTACCCCACCACTGCAAGGCCTCAGCCCCTAGCGCCTGCACACAGCTCTGCTCTCACCCCCAGCTGCAGTTCCATTTCTGGCTGTGCTCTGGGCCCCGTCCTGGGCCTCTGGCTCCCAGTCCAAAGCCTGACCATGGTTCCAATCCTGGCCCCAGCGGTGCGTGTGCGTGTGTGTGTGGTGGTGGTGTGGAGGAGGCGGCAATAAAAAGTTTGGGGACCACTGCTCTAGAGAGCACAGGTCAGCGGTTCCCAGAGGTATGCGTACCCCTGGCAGTACGCAGAAGTCTTCCAGGGGTACATCAATTCCTCTAGATATTTGCCTAGTTTTACAAGAAGCCACATAACAAGCACTAGCAAAGTGAGCACAAACTAAAATTTCATACAATGACTTGTTTATACAGCTCTCTACACCACTCCCCAGTGCTGCTGTACACCTGTTCCTTAGGGGCTCTCTCTCCATGGCCAAGTCAATTTTTGGCCTCCTTTTTTGCCAACAAGGAATGGTGATTTTCACAGTCAGGCTACTTCTCCGCTAGTAACCGGAAAAGGACCATTTCCCCTCCACCCCATGTCAGACAGGCCACCTTTCTATCACCACTAATTTGCAACCTATTTACTATTTGTATTACAGCAGTGTTCAAAAGGACACCCCGGACTGGAGTCCCACCGGTCTTATTGCCAAGCACCATGACAGAAGGGTTACCTAACCACATTCTCTCACCTGAATGCCGGACTCCTTTGCAAAACCTCTTCCCCACCCTTCACCCCCATTGCTGGGCACATTCTCCTTCAAACCCACCTGCTCTAGCAAACCATTCCTGTCAAGGACCCTCATGCTCTCCCTTCTCCTGGACAGCTCTGCATTGCTTTACTTAGATTACAAACACTTTGGGCCAGGGATCACATTTGTAGCAACTTCTCTTGGGAACTGAACGCAAGAACGCCATGACAGCTGCCTGCCTGCCTCCCTCCCGAGCCAAGAGCTTCTGTAGCAGTGCACTCAGTGTAACTATGACATTTCCTATCACTGTGAGCTTAACAGAGGCCTCCGAGACCGCTAATAAGCCCACCTAAGGTCAAAGCTATCATCATCATTCACACTGCTCCAGAACCACACGCTGTACCAATAACCATACTGCTGAACATCAGCATCAAAGCGGCCGGCTTTTATCATTCCCTCTGTCCAGTCGTAGCACCGATGGCTGACACAGCAAAAGAAAGACCAGGCTGCTTTCTAAATGCAGGACACCTGCATTCTCATCTTCCTACTTACATTCAGAGCCCCAAGAGAAGTTGCCAACGTCCAACCGCAGAGCACGATATTTCTTGTTACCCCCACGAACCCTCACTGTGTGAATGCGGCGCGGGCCGATCTGTAAGGACAGAAACAACATAGCTGGGTCAAACGTCTTAGAGCGCAACAGCATCCTGAGGGGAGAGCAGACCGTGGGTTTCGGGTCAGAAGGCAATATGGTCAGTGTAACTATGACACATCCTAGCATTGGCAGGTGCGGTAATTGCGACCAAAACGGTCTATGGCACCCACCTAAGGGAAGGCTCTCATCACTCCAATTGCCTCCTAAGCCAGCAACGCTCTGTGGGAATGCAATGCCCGAGGCTCGGAGGAGCACAGGCAGAAAGTGAAGTCCCGATCAAGCAGGGCATTTCCCCAACCCCTTATGGCTGCAGGACAAAGCCAGGCATGAACTAAGCCGGCCTGGGGCAGCAACACCCATTGTGCCCGCGTCCACACCCCACCTTGGTGTTGGCGGGCGGTCGCCCCAACTCATACTTCCTCTTCTTGTGGTAGGGCTTCCTCTTGCCCCCCGTCTTGCGACGCTTGTGCCAGTTGTCCCGAGAGATCCCTGGGGACGAAGAGCAGGCTCAGAGGGGAAGCCCAGCGCGGCCCGCCGGCGGGCAGCAGGCGCGGAGCGCTCAGCTCTCCAAGGCTGGTTTCCACACGGCGCTTCGGCACAACGCAGCAATGAGACGCTTCATCACGGACGCTCCGAGCCCCGCGTTCCGCACGCGCCGGCACCGCGGGAGCGGCCCGCGCAGCCTGGGCAGGGGGCTCCGGCCCCCAGCCTGTGCCAACCCCGCACCGCCCGCGCGGGCCCGGCCCGCGGCTGCCCCCCCGGCGCGGGGGGAGGGGGAGGGGACGGAGGCAGCGGGCCCGGCCCGGCCCAACCCCCGCCGGCCCACCTCG
>ML675643.1:11545604-11576729 GCA_007922155.1 Mesoclemmys tuberculata
GCGCCCGCCGCGCCCCCCCGGCCCGCTGCCGCCCCCCCGGCCCGGCCCCGCGGCGGATGGCGGCGGATGGCGGCGGGCCCGGGCCTAGGCCCGGCCACTCACCCATCCCGTCCGAGCGGCGCCGGCAGCAAAGAGGGGCCGC
The DNA here is from genome assembly GCA_007922155.1 of Mesoclemmys tuberculata. Classification (NCBI taxonomy): domain Eukaryota; kingdom Metazoa; phylum Chordata; order Testudines; family Chelidae; genus Mesoclemmys; species Mesoclemmys tuberculata. Next base: position 11,545,747 of record ML675643.1, read on the forward strand.
GGAGGCTCACGGGGCGGTTTGTGGGGCCGGAGATCTCGCGAGGCGCTGACGTCGCAGCGCCGAGCCGCTGACGACACGCCGCGCGCCGGCGACTCAGAGTCAAGCACGTGACTGAGAGAGGCGGGGCGGAGCTGCCCGCTCCCGCCCCACGTGGGTCCCCCCCCCCCGGGGCCGCGTACGGGTGTCTCGGGCCTGCTGCGCCCTGCCTCGGGAGCGGGCGCGCCCTGGGCTCGTGCACGCGCGGCCCCGCCCGGCCCCCCCCCGCCCTGGCAGCCCGGGCACGACTCATCCCCGCAGCCGGGGCTGTCGCCCCCGGGGGGCTTCCCAGGGCTGCGGACCCCCGTTCCCGGCCTCGCCAGAGCCGCTTCCGCGGGAGGGGTGCGGGGACGGGCCTGGCGCAGCCCCCGGGCAGGGACCGGTCCCGCCCCCAGGCACACTCCGCCCGCGGGCCTCGGCCGCTAGCAGCGCGCTGAGCTGCCCGGCCGGAGCCCGTTTGCACACCGCAGGGGCACTGCTGCCAACGGCCCCCGGGCGGCGGCCCAGGGGCTGATGCGTCGTCGGGTCTCTGGCCTCCGGCGCTTTAAACAACCCCCAGGTGAAGGAGTCGTTCCAAGCCCCGCTGCTGGCGTCGCCTTTTGTCTCCCTGGGGCTGGGATGTGGCCGGGCGCGGGGCTAACGGGAAGTGCTGCTGAGCCGGGGCCATGTAATGACAGGGACAACAAACGGAAACCAGGACTCGACGGGAGGGACCCCGACCAGGACACTGAGCAGGGAACCCTAGACAGTGGCCTCTGCCCCGCCATGTGTTTAAGGAGCCCGCAGACGCGGCCCAGAGGAACTCCGTCCAGATGAATGACCAAGTCGCAGAGCCCCTCTTTGGCCAACATCCTTTCCCTGGTTTTATAGATGGCCATTTTGGCCAGCACCAGAAAGAGGTTGACTAGGAGGTCTTGCAACTTCATGGGGCCGCAGACAGGGTGTGCATAAATGAGCAGGTTTGGGGAAAGTGCAGCCAGACCCTAGAGGAAGGCAAGAAAATGGAGGGTACAGAGCACAAGTGTGTACAGAAGGTCCCTTGGCGCAGTTCGGAAACAAACCAGCTGCAAGTCTTGCAGCCAGCTCAGTACACGCGAAGGGGGCGGCCAGGAGGGCTTGCGGGGCCAGGGCCCAATGAAAAGATCCCAAGGGCTAGGAGTGAGGGGGTGGGGAGGTATACCCTCCCTCATGACCCACTCAAGACAAACCTGAGCAGCAAGTAGCAAGGCTGCCCTCACCTCCTCCAGTACGCGCAAGGGGGTTCGAAGAGTGGAGAGCCCCATGCACCAACCCAGCACCTGGGGATCCACCCAGTCATCATAAGACTCATAGAATATGAGAGTTGGAAGGAACCTCAGGAGGTGTCTAGTCCCACCCCCTGCTCAAAGCAGGACTATCCTCAGTTAAATCATCCCAGCCAGGGCTTTGCCAAGCTGCAACTTAAAATCCTCTAAAGATGGAGATACCACCACCTCCCTAGGTAACCCATTCCAGTGCTTCACCACACTCCTAGTGAAAAATTTTTTCCTAATGTCCAACCTAGACCTCCCCCACTGCAACTTGAGACCATTGCTCCTTGCTCTGTCATCTGCCACCACTGCAAACAGCCTATCTCCATCGTCCCTGAAACCCCCTTCGCCCTCTTCAGGTAGTTAAAGGCTGCTATCAAATCCCCCCTCATTCTTCTCTTCTGCAGACTAAACAGGCCTAGTTCTTTTAGCCTCTCCTCATAAGTCTTGTGCTCCAGCCCCCAAATCATGATTGTTGGCTTCTGCTGGACTCCAGCTTGGCCACATCCTTTTTGTAGTGGGGGTCCCAAAACTGGACACAATACTCCAAATGTTGCTTCACCAATGCCGAATAGAGGGGAATAATCACTTCCCGCGATCCGTGCAGCCCAATATGCCACTAGACTTCTTGGCAACCAGGGCACACTGCTGACTCATATCCCACTTCTTATCCACTGTAACCCCCAGGTCCTTTTCTGCAGAGCTGCTGCCTAGCTCATCAGTCCCCATCCTGTAGCTGTGCATGGGATTCTTCTGTCGTTAGGTGGAGGACTCTGCACTTGTCCTTGTTGAACAACATCAGATTTCTTTTGGCCCAATCCTCCAATTTATCTAGGTCACTTTGTAACCCATCCCTGCCCTTCAGGGTATCTACCACCCTCCCCAGTTTAAGGTCATCTGCAAACTTGTTGAGGGTACAATCCACCCCATCTTCCAGATCATTAATGAAGATGTTGAACAAAACAGGCCCCAAGATCAACCATTGGGGCATGCCACTTGTGACTGACTGCCAGCTAGACATGGAGCCATTGATCACAACTAGTTTAGCCCAATGATCTAGCCAGTTCTCTATCCATTTTATAGTCCATTCGTCCAACCCATACTTCTGTAACTTGCTGATAAGAATACTGTGGGAGACTATATCAAAAGCTTTGCTAAAATCAAGATATATCATGTCCACTGCTTTCCCCACATCCAGAGCCAGTCACCTCTTCATAGAAAGCAATCAGGTTGGTCAGGCATGACTTGCCCTTGGCCATAGTCCAGTCCCCCTGGTCATAGTCCAGGAGGTCTCCAAGCCTGGTGACTCCTGCCAGGACCTCTGTTGCACTGAAGGGGGGTCTCTGCCACCTGCACACAAAGTTGGGAGTTGTGTAGCAAGGGCTCCAAGACGAGATCCTCCCCCTCAGTGGCTGCCACGAACCTGGGGCTGAGACCAGCCTCCTGGTCCGGAGGAATTCCTAGTAGAAGACTGGCAGCTCAGAGAAATCTTGCAGAAGACCTCTCAGATGGAGATAAAAGAGCTGCCAAGTGTTTCAGAGCCCTCGAAAGCAGTGGAGGAAGGCGTGCACCAACTTGCTTCATACTGGACTACCTGCACTTTAAAGGAGTCTCTGCAGGGCCTGGAGATGGAAGGTATGGACCTGGCTGTGGAGGCAGCACAGGTGCTGCCCCCTTTCCTCCAGGGGGAAACTCAGGACCCCAGCAGAGACCCAGTGCAGTCCTGGCCAAAAGAACTCCAGAACTGACTTCTTGAGTCAGGCCAGGATACCAGGGGCGGGGCTCAGGGTGTTGAGCTGCTGCCACAGTATGGCCAGGACAAGCTAATTAAGCATCAGCACCCTTCCTGGCAGGGAAAGGCACCAGAGCCATCCTCTCCACCTCTGCAGCCGCTCAGCCACCCTGTCCTCCAAACCCTGCCATTTCTCCAGCAGGGTGGGAGGGATGGCAAAAAGGTAAATGCCCACATAGAGCAGTGGACCTGTGCTGAAGTGTGGGTGGAAGGGAGCTTTCCTAACACCTGTCCCTGACCATAAAGCCAAAGTTCTTCACCCAGTCGACCCAGTCAGAAGAGGTCACCAAGTAGACGGCCTGGCAGGACTCCTGCACAAGGTTGCCCAGGTTTGGGACCAGAACGAGCACGTCATCAGCGTATGCTGACAGAAGCACCCGCAACTCTGGCTCACGGAGCACCAACCCAGTCAACATCCTACACAGGAGCCAGAAGAAGGACTCGCTGGCCAAAGCATACTGCTGGCCTGACAGCCGACAGCCTTGATGCGCCCCTTGCCCGAAGCTGACCGGTTTGGTCAGGGTCCCGTTGATCTTGACCAAACACTCTATGGAGGCTTACAGCACCTGGAGAAAGCCCACAAAGTGGGGCCCAAAGCTGAATGCCCACAGAGTCCTCAGGAGATACCGATGGACCACCCTAGTAAGTGCCTTCTCCTAGTCAAGGGATAGGAGAACAAATGAGAGACCATGTCTACACTACACTCAAGTTCAAGGGGAGGTCCCAGACCAAGTGAAGATGATCAAAGATGGTGCGGCCCGGGCTGGTGTAGGGTAGGGTCAGGGTGGAGCACATCCACCAGCACGTTTTTTTTGGGGGGAGGGGGGCGAGAGGGTTGCAGGGGCTAGCACTAGGATGAGACAGCCCAGGGGCCTCTCTGAGTGTACAATTCCCCTGAAACTGCTATGGTGGGGCCACTGGGGTGCTGCAGTCTGGACATGAACATGGACATTCTGCCATCTGCATAGGCGAGCCATCTCCCTGAAAGAGAGGAGCTGGGTCTAGGAAAGAATTCTTATTTCCACACCCCTGACCGATGGAGCTGTATCAAAATAAGTTCCCTGTGTAGACCACCCCGAGACTTAGTGCGAGCTGTACAGTTAAGTTGACATAACTCTGTCTGTCAAGACTGTGTAAAAGAGGAACCCATTCCTAAGCAACACAGCTATGTCCACCTAATCTCCTGTCTGGCTACAGCAACAGAAAGAGCTCCTCTGCCACAGGGTTGTACCAGTATAGTCTCCGAAGCACAGACAGACCCTGAGAGACAGAACGGACATCAAAAGCTAATCATTCCAGTGTAGGGACTGGGTGAAACTGCAGAGGGGAGACGTGTTTCCCATCCCAGATGAGACAGCCGTAGAGCAAACTGTTCTCTCAGTAGACCGACAGAAACCATAAAAAAGAGAGAAAAAAAAGTTAAAAAAAAAAAAAAAAGAAAATCACAGAGCATCCAAAGCACACACTGCGTAACGACTTGCCGCAAAACCTAAATTTGAAAGCCGTGCAGTCCCCAAGCTATAACAAATACTTCGAGAACATTTAGTTAAATCTATTTTTAGATCACAGAATAATCAGGGGAGAGCGCGAACGCAGTCCCCCACTACCACAAATTATGCAGTCGAGTTTCCCGCATTTGGGGAAATCGCAGGGGTCAGCACACCCGCAGTGCAATGGATGAGCCTCGCCCTGGGAAAACCACCTTCGTGATCATGGTGTCTCCCCTGCCAGGTAAGTATGAAATTCAAAGTCCCCGCCGCCGCCCGCCCTCGCCCGTCACTAACTCTCAAAACACGGTGCCTCCCGGACCGCTCACTCCGCTAGCCCCGCCCGCGCCTTCCCCGCCTGCCGCACGCCGTCCGGACTCGCTTCTGCCCGGGATCTTCTCGCCACCGAGCCCCGCACGGCAAATCCGGGCCCCGCTCGCAGGCTGTTCCCGCTCCCACAAGCCTCTGCTCGCGCGCAGATCTGCATACGTGCTCCCGCGGCTCCGCCCCTCTGTCTGGGTTTCTTTGCAGCCGGGCCCCCCCCCCTGCCCTCCCCGTGCCAGCCCCGCCTCTTCAGGGCGACAGCTCTGCAGCCGGCCTGTATGAGTGAGCGCAGTCCTTGTTCATCCGTTTCGAACCTATTCCGCTTTCCCAGCCGCTGTGCTTTACAAGAGTGTAGTAACGTCTCCAATTCAACTCCAGTCTCCAGCGAACAGCCAAATGCAATTGTTTTCCACAGTTTTTTTTTTAAACCCAACTAGATCTGGCCGGAAAATGACTACATTGGCAACAAAACCCGTGTCCAAATCCTCAGATACATCACTCCTACTTGGGGCAAGCTGCAGAGAATGAATACAGCAAGGGGTTTGCATTGTCCCGCAGTACTTGGGGGTTTTAAGTAGGTTGTCCCTGGGTAAATACAACCCACCAGAGAAGAATTTCAGCTACTTTCCCATCTTCACTTCTCGCTGGCACTGTAGGTCATTTCTCCTGGTATTTCCCCAGGGGTCATGTGTCATTTACTGAGCAGCTATCCCTGGATATCAGCAATACCAGGATGATCCTGGGAGCGACTGGGGTCTCCTGCTCTCTGCCCACACCAGGTGCCCAGGGCTCTGGCTGTATTAGAAAGGTCAGTTTGTAGGGAAGAGCATCCTCTCAGACAGGCTGGCTAACCTAGTGAGGACGGCTTTAAACGAGTTTGGCCGGGCGTGGGGACCTAAGCCCAGAGGTAAGTAAGGAAGCGGGGTACCAGAAGGAAGCACAAGGAGGAGGATGCAACAGGGCAGGCCTCCTGATTCAGACTGAGAAAGTAAGGCAATCTCTTAGGTGACTATACGTGAATGCAAGAAGCCTGGGAAACAAGCAGGAGGAACAGGAAGTCCTGGAAGAATCAAGAAACTTTCCCGGACGAGCTTTCTGTGGAACAGCGGGCGCAGCAGCTGTCCGAGCACCAGATACGTGTCCTGTGCAATCGGCAATCATCTTCTCAGTCTGTACTGCAGTCTCCCAAGCTGAAGAAAGAACTTCTTTTGATGCAGCAGTAATAGAATTCACCTCCAGAGCAGTAGTCTTCTTCGGGATAGCAAGATAAGTCTTCCAGTAGATGCAGGCAGTGGAGTACCAAGGAGACGCCATGCCCCCGGGCATTGGCTGGGGGCGATGCCAGCCACACCCTCCTCAGAGGAGCCACCCCTGCTGTAGCAGGCAGTCAAGGGCTGCTGGACTTTGACAGCCCTGGCAGCTGCAACAAGACCAGCTCAGGCCAGCTGGCAGCTGAGGGCTCCTGGAGAAGCAAACGTCCTCCAGGCCCCTCCACCCCTGCGCTGGGCACAAGGGAACCGCAGAAACCGGAGCCCGTCACATCCTTCCCCCCTCCCCGGCAGGTGGCCCAGGCACATCTGCCCCTGTCACTCCCACTCCCAGCTCCACTCGCTGCCCTCCCAGCGGGCGCGGGGGAGAGTGGGGGAGAGCAGGAAACGGGCCCACAGACCCCCCTGCAGGGTGCTGCTGCTGCCACTGATGGGAGGGGCCGTAAAAGAAAGGATTGGACCCTGAGCACTGGAGACCCATGGCACGCCACTGGGTGCAAGTTCTACCTCAGTAATTAAACTGATAATTTTCAGATGTTTGGGCTGGTGTGTCTTGCTCACATGCTCAGGGTCAAACTGATCTCCATTCTGGGGGTCAGGAAGGAATTTTACTCTAGAGACCTTGTTTTCTCCCCCACCCATCTCTGCAATATGGGTGTAGGTCACTTGCTGGAATCAATTCCCTGCCATTGTAGGGACCTCGGCATTGGTGAACCTCAGTCCCTCCGATTCTCTGCCTGTGGCAGATGATAGTTTAGTCTCCAGATGGTTGTAATCCTTCAGTCTAATCCAGGTTATTGGGCTCTTTACAGGGATAACTGGGTGGGGTGTAGAGCCCTAGGACCTGCAGGATGTCAGATTAGATGATGTACTCATTCCTTCTGCCCTTAAACTCTACAAATCTGACTCAAAGGGCCACAGCCTTCCTACTTTTCTGTTCCTGTGAACTATCTCTAGGCTGGGCAAAACATTTACAGAGACCCTTTCCTAAATTAAAACAGTGATGTTTTCCCAAGGGGGAAGGGATGGAAAAATTATCTCCTGTGCAAAGACAGGGGAGGGAAAGAAAGATCCAAATCACGCAATCCATTCTGACAGGTATACTAAAGAGAGCAGTTTAAGAACCTACACAGAATAGAATGAGAAATCAGCTGCTTAACTGATTTATGAACAACAAAAAAGTAAAATCTGCCAGAGCAGCCTTTCAACTCAGAAGCCTAAGAAGAAGAAGCCACAATAGCTAACCACAGAGTTACAAATGAATCAGAACCAGTCTACAAACAAAACATTAACACAGACAACACCTGCTGTTTTTCAGCTATGATATTTTCCCCAAGGTAGGGGAACTGTTTCTGGAGGGACTGCAATACCAGATCGATGTGTGGACGAGCGGTTGGAGCAAGCTCCTATTCCATCTCCTTATTCCAAATATCTATTTAATATATAGTCCTCAAATAGAGACCGTGTCAGATATTACATTGATAAAATAGACTAAAAATTTCATTCAATTAATGTTATCACTTGCTAAAATGTAGGTTAATAAGAAAGGTTTCTAATCATCTGGGTATAATGCTCACATTATCCAAAAATAGCAAGTTTGGTTTAAAAAGTCACAAAATGCAGATAATTCATAATCTCATACTTGGTTGGTGAAATCTAAGCGTAGAACATACAACCAATTTGGGGCTGGTGCCCTGCCATATCAGTCTGCCCTGACGTTGGCACTCATAGTCCTGAGATAGTTCAGACTGTTTGAGACCTGTCTTGGATCAGTAAGTGGCTGGAGGATAGGAAACAAAGAGTAGGAATAAGTGGTCAGTTTTTACAGTGGAAAGTACTAAATAGCAGGCATCTGAGATGAGACTAAAAACATTTGGGCTGTTCAGTTTAGACACAACTCGAATGAGGGGGGATATAAGAGAGCATTAATTCTCAACCAGGGGTCTGCAAACGGGTTTCAGGGGATCCACCAAAATAAACCTGGACTTGAGTCCCGGCAGTGGGGCTAAGGAAGGGAGCACACTGTAATCTCTGACTCAACTCAGTAGGCCACCTAGCCTGTCTGGGTTGAGGAGAGGCACACCCAAAACTGCAGCCTCACTGCAGAAAAGAGATCTCCCCTTGCCATCAGAAAGGGTTGCCTCAAGCAGTCAGCAGCTAGCCAAAGAGAGACCAGGGAGAGGAGGTTGGCAGGGGGGGCTCCCTGCGACTGTGGGGCCTATTTCCGTTCCCTGGTCAACTCACGTCTCCGGGCAGAGTTCCTCTGGGCTGCGTCCGCTGGCTCCCTGGACACCTTCGGGGAGCAGTGGGCGCTGTTCGGGGTTCTCTGCTCGGTGTCCCCTTCTGGCTCTCTCCTTTTAAACCTGTAACCCTCACACCCCTTCCTTGTTTTCTCATTTGTTGTCCCACGTAATTAGTTGGACCCGGGTCCAGTGGCTCCGCCCCTAGGCTGGGGGGGGAGCCTTCAGCAGTGGGTGGGCTTGCGCCCACCCACCTACCCCCGGATTCCAAATAGAGCTGCTACAGCAGCACTTCCTGGAGCAGGGCCAAATAGAAGGCAGAAATCCCATGTGACCCCATGTGCCCTCCTGAGTCACCTCAGTTAGGGGTCCACAAGTTTGTCTGTTTAAAGGGACCCTATGTACAGAAAGATTGAGAATCACTGTATTAAAAGTCTGTAAAATCAAGAGTTATTAGAAAAGTTGGTCAGTGATGCAGTCCCATGCTTGAGGCAACCCCTAACTCCATGAGTACAAAGAATTGAAGATGGGGTGGATCACTCCAAATTGTCCTGTTCTGTACCTGCACCTGAAGCTTGGATACCGGCCATTGTCAGAGATAAAATGCTGGACTAGATGGATCCCGTACAGCCGCCCTTACAAGAAATCATACCAGTGCCAAAAAAGCGAGGATTATTTATTCTAATTTCTTCATTTCCATATAAAAAACAATACAGAAAAATGCACTTGGAAACCACTTTCTATACTATACCAGCCTTGCAATTTAAAATTTTTATTAGCGTTAATGTTTCAAAAGTGAGCAGGTACAGAGTTTAAATAAAAGAGCATTAAACATCCAGGAGAGAGTACAGGTTATTAGTGGATACAGAGTTTGAAAAGGAGTCGGGGAGCGTGACAGAAGCATAAGCCGTGGTGTCCTGGATAGGGTGTAATAGAAGGTTTTACAGTAAACAGAGCATAACAGTATAGTGGGAACATCACATTACAACGGTTACATAGTGCGCACATAAATAGAAAAATCCCTAATAGTGAAATACCCCTCACCGAGTCCGCGGATTGGAGTAAAGAACCACCCAGCAAATTTCCACAATAACCCAACCGATACGTACAAAAATCGCTTAAGCAAAAACCGAACACCCCGAAGAGTTTTTCTATTTTTAACACAAAGAAGATAGCTCCACCGAAGCAGAGCCTCAAAAAATTGAGTACAAACTCGTAACTGTTCCTCCCCACGGAAATCTTTAGTAAAAGGCAAAAGATTTGTACGATTTGAAGAGAAACCAGAGCATAAACCGCTACCCGCGGACGCCCTCCCCGCCCAGGAGCATCCGCTCGTCAGCGCACGGTGACCCGCCTGCGGGTGGCCGCCGAACCCCCGCTCCCACCGCCAGCGGCACGGCCCGAGAGACCCGCGATTCCGAGCGGCGGGACCCGGGACCCGGAGCAAACCCAGCCCAGGGGTGTCTCCGCGCGTCCCTGTGCGCAGTGCATCCTGGGTATGCAAATGAGCCACCTCGGCCGGCCGGCCCCGAGCCAGGGAGGCCCCGCCTCCGAGCTGCGGCGGCGGCCCCTGAGACGCGGCTCCGGCCCCGCCTCCCGCCCGGCTCCGGCCCCTCCCTCCCCCCTTGGCGCGGAGCCTGCCGGGATCCCGCCCCGCCCCCTGCGGCACGCTGGGCCCAGCCGTCCCGGGTAGCCGAGAGCGCGCGCCTCGTCCGCAGGCCCCGCCCCTTGCCGGGCTGCCCCGCCGGCAGCCCCCGCGCGGCTCGGCCCCGCCCCGCCCCGCTCCGGCAACCCCGCCCGGGACATCGGCCCTCGCTGCGGAGGCGGGTGCGGTGCCGGGCGGATCCGGTACCGCACCCGGCTGCCTGGTCTGTGTAAACGCCGCATCCTCGCTCCCTTGGGGCTTTGCCTTCCCAGACGCCGGCGGTGCCCACGGACGCGACAGACACATTGTGTCAAGGCCCCGGGACTGGCGATGCAAAGACAGATGTGGGGCGGGCGACAAAAGCTCTGCTGGGGGCAGGCGCTATGACCCACCTGATTCTCTTCCCTTCTGGCAGAGGGGTTTTGCCCACGAAGGCTTTGGCCCCAGTAAGTTTGTTAGTCCTCAAGGAGCCGCAGAGCTCGCGTTTTGCTGAAGTCAGACTCACAGCAACCCCTCCGGATCGTTTCTTCCTTTCGCACGGCCGGGGCAGCTTCACCAAACTGAAACCTCAGGAATTGGGATTTCAACTGAAAACTGCGCCTGGCCACGGAAATCCTCCGCAAAAGACGAGAAACGTTTAGTTTTAGGAGCTGGGGAAAATGCGGAGCATGAAGAAGACCAGAAAAGCTGCAGCACTAAAGCACCAGGCTCTGGGACCAGGATGGCCCGACGTGGTGCTGGGCGAATCAGGGGTCTGGAGATACACGTTTATTGGCCCATTAAAACCTGAGTTACATCATCGGAACCAGCAACTTGAACAGGGACCCCGGCCCGCTGAGCAGGGACTCGCTTCACGGTGCACGACAGACATCGTGGATGGGTTCGCAACTGGCCTCTCCCTTCCCGTCTAACACAAAGGAGCCTCTCCTCGGTTCCCGGCTCTGCCAAAGCCAGCTCCAGCCCCCCGTGTATTGCCTGGGGAACGGCGGATACAGCTCTCCAGACGCAGGGGCTGCACATCTCCAAATATTCCCAAAGATACCGAAAAGAAATACATTTGAGAGACTTAAGCACCAAGTGTCTGTAACACTTACTGTGCCCTGGCATGTTAATATTTCTGAAAAAAATAGTGAGCCCATCGAGTTCGGCTTCAAGCACAAAAAGCTGCTGGGAAATAATTAAAAGGAAACTAAATTAGAACATAATAAGGAGAGCAGGTTATTTTAACAGGGCCGCATCCATTTGATGTCTTCTCAGATACAAATCAAGTTAAAGACCTACACATGATTAATCAATTATCAAAATACGGTGGGAAATTAAAATAATTGCAAGTGAAGTCTAAGGCTAACATCATTTACAACAGCCGTACAGGCTAGTATGAGTGCTCTCTTTTGCATCATGAAAATATTAATAAAGAAAACCTGCAGACTGAGCTAGAGTGTATGCATAAAATAATCTCATTTGAGGATCAGCTAATATCCCAAATCCTTAATTTGAAAATGAAACAATGCAGGAAAGAAGAGAGACTATGTGGAGAACTATCAGAAAATGTTTTGTAAAAAGCACATTACAGAAGCATTGTCTGGGCAAACAACTAAGGTTAAAATATCTGCTGCATCTGGGGCAGGATTAACATTGGATACAAAAAACACCTAGTTTTACAAAAACCCTTCATTATTTCTGTAAGTACACTCACAAAACTACTGTTAGAAAACAAATGAATTTTCATATGAACGAATCAACGGGCACATATCTCATTCAAGAATATGATTACCTTCATTTTCCACAACACTGTGTAATCTCACTGAAAAGCGACCTCAAAACATTGGGTACAAACTCATAAATGTCCCTGTCCATAGAACTCTAATAAAAAACAAAAGATTTACAGGTGCTGCTGCTAAGGAGAAACCAGAGTACAGCGCACATCCTGCAGAGGCTCTGCCAGGGCAAGAGCATGACTGTGCCCTCTGCAAATCCAGGTGACTAAACTGACAGCCTGCTAAACCTCTCCCTTTTAGAGCACATGTCACTGGATTGATTTCAATCCCGAGTTTTATCACTGGAACCAGAGACACTGGGAGGTAATATCTTGTATTGGACCAACTTGTCTCTCCGCAGTAGAAGTTGGTGCAACACAAGATTGTGTCCGATATCCCAGGAGACACCCAACCCAGCTCCAACTATTCTTCAGGCAAGAAAATTCAGGGTTATTTAAATCAGGTTATAAAGTGCCAGTGCCTTCGCCTGGCCCAAAGGGAGCAGCTTGGCTTGTTTGTCTCCTTCCTGCCTGCAGCCCTGTGCACATCTATCCCCCTTCTGTTCTCACCACCCCAGGTGTCCAAAAACTCCCTCTCATCTGGCACCTGGGAGATGCTTCTCCAGGATGAAGGCTCGCCATCTGCACCAAGGCACCTTTGGCTTTTGCTGTCCATTCTCTCTCTCAAGTGCTGAGAGCCACTGAACTGACTGTAAACCATGTATATGATAGAGATGACTTCAAGCCAGGAGGTGCAGCAGCACCCCAGTTCCAGCACCTATGCTGCTTCTAGGCCCGCCGACAGCAATTCCAGGCCCCAGGGCAGAACCGACAATGGCCCCCGCCCCCCTAGAAAGGGATGGCTGAGGTTTACAACCATGGGTGGCAGAGATACGCCTCTTCACCCACAGCCAGGCCCACACTCCACCCCTGCTCTGCCTCAGGCCTCGCCCCCTCCTGGCTCAGCCCCTCCCCAACATGTCCCTCCCCACCCTTTGGCCCTGCTTCTTCCTGGGCTGCATCCCTCCTTTCCCCAGGCAGGATGGGGAGCTCACCTCCCTGAGGGGCAGTTTCACCCACTGCCCATGAATCTATCTAGTCCATCCACCAGGGCCTTTTAAATCACCAGTCCCTGGGACTCTTGACCTCTTTGGTGGGCCTTGCCACCTCCCAAGGGCTGTTAGACAGGCTGGGGGCTAGGCTGGCGTAGCTGTGTCATGCAGGGGCATGTTTTGTCTTTTTCACACCCCTGACTGACAGAGCTATGTCAGCCTAACTGTTCAGCATGCACCAAGTCTCAGGGCTGGTCTACACTGGGGACTTACGTTGGTGCAGCTCCCTCCGTTAGGGGTGTGGATAGAAAAATTCTTCTGGCCACCTAGCTCCTGCCTTTCAGGGAGCTGGATCGTCTACATCGACGGGAGAAACCCATCTCTAGCACGTCTATACTGGAGTGCCACAGCGGCCCAATCATAGCGGTTGAAGGGGGGCAGTACCCTCAGAGCGGCCCTTGGGCTGTCTCAACCTATTGTTGGCTGCCACTACAAGGTGGCACTGTTGCATCTACAAAACAGATTCAGTTAATAAACAATGGACATGTGTTGTTTTTGTCATCCGTTACCAGAATTATTAATTTGGCTTACGGCTTTGTATTTTGCTTGTTCCTGTGGTTTTGAACGTGTTTTCTTTTCTAAAGAAACCCAGTTTTGGGAGGCGCACAATTGCTTTTTTCCTTGTAGAACTGCCCAGTGGAAACAGACACTGGCTAACCATCCATCCGCAAATATATTTTCTTCAAAGAACATGAGTCTATAGAGGTGGTCTTTACAATACACAGTGGCACCGCTCATCTGGACTCTTGTCTCCCCACTGCTTGCCAAGCTGCAGCTGTCTCTGAAGAACACATTTCTGGATGGATGTTTTATGTAGGGCCTGTCTCTGCTCTCCTCTGCGAGGTCCCTGGTCATGTCATGTCTTTAGTATGTGCAAACATTCAGGAATTCCCTATGGAAAATATTAAAGTCTCCTGGGGAGGGAGAGACGAACAGATCCCAATGAGGCAAGAACGAGTAAAAGGAATCTGCTAGCATGTGGGTGAAAAAGATACCCCTGGATGGATCTAACGCAATCTCACCCAACCCTTCCTATAGGAGTCACTCAGCTGAAATGCCTTGCTCCCAAATCTCTCTAGCTTCCTGTTTCTTCTCATTAAACCTTAATGCTCCCTCATCTTGCTCCACTGTCCTTTTCCATCTGTTTCTCAAGAGCCTTTCAGGGTCTTCTATTGACTTTGATTGCCAGTGATTTTTCAGGGTTTATGGTCTCATCCATTATCCATGATCCTATATATCAGACCAAAGATCCATTTCCCAAAACATCTAATAAACAGAAATAAAGTTGAAATACCTGAACACCAAGAATCTGTCTATGCCCCAGTAAAGTCAATGCATCTGAAACAAATCAGAAACTAAGGAGCCTATAAGATCCCCTCGCCTGCACATAGATCTGTTTCCTATGCAGTCTGCTGGGAAACAAGTTTGGGTCCAATTTACAATTTTCTCTACTACCAATCAAAGTTAATGACCTGAAATCAATCAATACAAGTAGAGCTTGTTAGATGGAAATTAATTGGCACTGTCACAAGAGTTAAATGCCTGCAGGTGGCATGCAGACTATTTAAAAACAGAATTAGAGGCCCAGATGAAATGTAGACACTAAAATCAGAAAAGAGGTGCAAAAGGATGCCATTATGGGCAAACAGCAGAGTAACAGAGGCCATTAAAGGCAAACAAAATCAATCATCTATTCAGCTTTGATACTCAAAGCCTAGTGAGGATAATTGGAAAGTGCCCACCTCTGGCCAGTTTAGTGTAAAAGTATAATCAGGCTGAGCAAGAAAGAATTGGTAACTTGCTAAAGACACAAACAGATTAAAGGTTTTATTAGAAGCTAATGTTCAGTACAGGGTTTACAATATAAGGACAAGAGGCATCCGGGCGGGGGTACGGGCTATCAGTGGGTATAGAGTCATTGCGGGTCGGAGAGCAGAGGGAGATCATAGCCCGAGGAGTCCCGGATGGGGTGGGGAGCGGGGGTTAGGGTGCAGGAGACAACACGGTGATGGGGGAAAGGTTGCATGTCACAAAGATCACAGGGGGTGCGGGAGGGGGTGAGTATATAAGTTTGTGACAAGGTGGCATCCTCCATGGGGTCCGTGGGGCATTGGGGGTGTGTTTAGGAGTTCAGAGAGTTCTGTGTTGCAGTGCTCACTCCTCGTGGTACTGCCTGTGGCCGGTGATGTGTTCCACTTAATTGAGCTACACCAGAAGCAGGCAGCCTGCTAAAGAGGTGGGGCGATCACTAGCTGACAAAGGAGCATATCTGCCTCCAGCAGCAAGAATTTCAGGCACAGTTCTTTGTCTGCGTTTGCTATACGCTATAAACTGAAAAATGACTCCATTATACTGTTGCATTTTGTAAACCAGTCCTAAATTTTATCAACACCTGAAGTTTTATGCCAAGCTTCTTTAAGAGGCTCATGACTTCTTCCACATCTTTCCTCCCATGCTTTACCAGCTGGGTGACACCAGTTTTTTGTTTTATCACTGTGTTTATCAATGGGGTTAAATCATGCAACTCTCCCTTCTGCTCAATAAATCTGTACAGTTGACAAAGACTGTTAGATGATGCTAGCAAGACAAGGCCATTGCAGAGACACTAAATTAATTCTTTGCATCACTCTTCACTGCAGAGGAAGTCCAAAGCTGACTACTAAAGTGTTACAGGAGATATCACAAAAACAGGGTAACTGGGCAAAAAACTGGCAGATGAAATTCAGTGTTGATAAGTGCAAAGTAATGAATCTGGGACAAAATCACAACTACACATCTAAAATAATGGATTCACTATGACTAGATCTCTGAACACTTCAGCTCAATGCAGAGCAGCAAAGAGGCTACCAGAATGTTAGTAACTATAAGGAAAGGGATAGGAAAATAAGAGAAAATATAATGCTACTATATAAATCCATGGAGCACCCACACCTTGAATAGTGTCCAGTTCTGGTCATCCCATGCAAAAAAAGATACAGTAGAAATGGAAAAGGTTTGAAGCGGAACAAATAGGATTAAGGGTATGGAGTGGCTTCCCTGTGAGGTGAGAATAATAATAATATTAAGGCTGTTCAGTTTGGAGAAAAGATGACTAAGAGGGAATATGAGAGAAGTGTGTAAAATGATGGCGTAGAAAAAGGGATAGTGTTATTTATCCTTTTCTACACTACACAAAAATAGTTGGAAGGGAATCACCGAATGAAATTAAACTCCAGAACACATTACCACATGTTCTGATGGCCAAAAGCATAGAAGAAATAAAAAAGAGCTAGTTAAACTAACGGATAATAGGACGTATCAAGACGGGCTAGTTTTTATATCTAACACCCGCACACCTAAAAAAACAAACAACTACTCTACATGAAAAACTAGCACTCGCTCCTTCTATCGCGCAGCAAACACATAGCGCTTCATAGAACTATAAACAAACACAAATTCTTCATCTGTTGTTTAACTTAAAAAGGGAGCTTCACAAAAGTGAAGCCTCAAAAAATTGAGTACAAACTCGTAAATGTTCCTCTCCACGGAAATCTTTAGTAAAAGGCGAAAGATTTATACGATCTGAAGAGAAACCAGAGTATAAATAATAACGGCGGAGGCTCTTCCAGGTCAGGATCAACTTCTCGTCACCGCACGGTGACCTCCCCGGCGGGTGGCCGCCGAACCCCCCGCTCCCGCCGCCCGTGGCACTGCCCCGAGAGACCCGCGATTCCGAGCGGCAGAACCCGGGACCCGGAGCAAACCAAGCCCAGGAGGAGGGTCCGCGCGTCCCTGTGCGCAGTGCATCCTGGGTATGCAAATGAATCTCTCCAGCTGGCCGGCTCAGCGCTAGGGAGGCCCCGCCTCCGAGCTGCGGCTGCAGCCCCTGGGAGGCGGCTCTGGCTCCGCCTCCCTCCCTCCCGGCTGCGGGCTGGGGAGGGGGAGGGGGAGGGGGAGGGGCGGTGTTGCCAGCCCCAGACTAACAAACATCATGGCTCAGGTCCCCGGGATGATGAGATCGGCCAAAGATAACTCAAAGCGTTGGGGTCATTCTGGGCGAGCGTGCAGGGCGTGCTGCGCTGCTAGGTCAACGTAGCTGGGTGGGCCAGGCAGGGCCCCCATGTGGGGGCGGAGGGAAGGGTCACAATTTACCAGGGGCAGAGTGGCAAGGGTTGGGGGGAAGCATTAACCATGCTGGGGACACCCCCTTGCGCTTGGTCTCTGGAGGCGCCACCAGCTGATCTCTCCGGTGGCCTGGGACCAAGGGAGAATACAGGCTGGTAGAAGACGGCTCTCGAGGAAACCCCCTCACATGGGGGAGATAAAAGAGCTGCCGGTGGTACAGGAGCCCCAGAGGCGGTGGATCAAGGTGTGTGCCAGTGTGCTCCATGCTAGGCACATGACCATAGAGAAGTCTCTGCGGGGCCTGGAGGTGGAAGACACGGACCTGGCCACAGAGGTAGAGCAGGCCTTGTCCTCCCTTTTCCGGGGAAAGACTCCAAACTCCCGCAGAGACCCAGTGCAGGCCTGGCCAAAAGAATTCCAGAGCTAAGCTCTGAAGGCAGGCCAGGGCCAAGCTCAGGGTGTCATGCCACTGCTAGTGCATGGATAGGACCAGCTGGCTAAGCACCAACATGCTCCCTGGCAGGGAAAGGCACTGGAGCCGTCCTATCCATCTCCACAGCCGCTCAGACACCCTGACCTCCGAACCCTGCCGGTTCTCTGGTAGGGGGAGGGGTGGCGGAAAGGTAAATGCCCGGATAAAGCTGCAACCCTTGCGCTTCACCAGATGGCCTGGAGCATGGGTGGGGGGGAGCTTGCCTGCAACCTGTCTCCGGCCATCGGGCCAAAGCTCTTGACCAAGGTGACCCAGTCAGAGGAGGCTGATGAGTAGGTGGCCTGGCTGGCCTCCACTCGCACCAGGTCACCCAGGGTTTGGGACCATGAGGCTATGCAACTCTGGCTCACGGAGCACCAACTCAGTCAGCCTCCTATGGAGAAGAAGGAGGAAGGGCTCAATGGCTGCAGCGTACAGCTGGCCTGTCTGCGGACAGCCTTGATGCATGGTCTCCTGAAAATGATAGGTTTGTTCAGGGTCCAACTGAGCTTCATCAAACACCCCACGGAGGCATACAGTACCTGGAGAAAGCCCACAAACTGTGGCCCGAAGCCAAATGCCCAGGAAATACCTGTGGTCCACCTTCTGGCCCAGGCACAGGAAGGCAAATGACAGACCTTCCCTACACCCAAGTTCCAGGTGGTCCTGGACCAATCAAAGGTTATCAGATTGTGTGGCCCAGGATGGTATAGGTAAGGTCGGAGTGGACCAGTAAGGTTTTTTTTTGCCACCTTGTTGGGACATGGAGACTAGCACTAGGAAGAGAAAGCCTGAGGGCCTCTCTAAGTGTACCACTCCCCTTAAACTGCTATGTTGGCACCACCTCGCCACATCAGTCTAGATGTACGCCAGGCTTCTTCCATCTGTGTAGACCTCCCTGGAAGGTAGGAGCTAGGTCTATGGAAGAATTCTTCTTTCCACACCCTGGACCAATGATGCTGTGATGAAATAAATTCCCCATGTAGACCAGCCCTGAGTCTTGGTGTGTGCTGAACAGTTAAGTTGACATAGCTCTATGTGTCAGGGTGTGTAAAAGACAAACCCATTTCTTGGTGACACAACTACACGCGCCTAACTCCCAGCCAGCTAATGCCGTTCAGGAGACAGTGCACTGAAAGCAACAGAAAGACCTCCTCTGTCTCGTGGTTGTACCAGCCTAGTCTCCATAATGCAGACATGCCCAAGAGAGAGAACGGACAGCAAAAGCCATTCTGATGCAGGGACAGGGGATCAGCCTGCATCTTGCAGATGTGAGTCCCATGCCCCATGTGAGACAGATTTTGGGCAGACATTGCCAGAGAAATGAGAACCAAACAGAGAAGAACAGACAAAAGAAGTGCCAGCAGGAAAGTCAGAGGTGTTCTTCAAAGAAGCAAAAGCACCGCCTAATGCAGGATGGTTGCAAAACACCTGCAATAACAATAAATACACAAACCTATAACTAGCCCTCCCAATAAGAACACAAGTAAATGAAAAACAAAAGAGCACAGCTGATACCTTTATCTGTCTTTGCTTGACTGAGTGCCAGGGGAGAGCGCGAACGCAGTCCCCCACTGTCACAAATTATGCAGTCGAGTTTCCCGCATTTGGGGAAATCGCAGGGGTCAGCACACCCGCAGTGCAATGGGTGAGCCTCGCCCTGGGAAAACCACCTTCGTGATCATGGTGTCTCCCCTGCCAGGTAAGTATGAAATGCAACTCTCCAATCACCCTGCCCCCTCGCTCACCACCATCTCCCAGCAAACGGTGCAGGCCGACTCCGACCTCCCACCATCTACACCCACACCGGCCCCGCCTACCACACGCTGCCCTGCCACAGCCCAGCCTGGGACCTTTCTCTGGCCCTTCTTCCTCCCTCCCACAATCAGCCTGTCCCCTGCCACTCCCCCAAGAACAGAAACATAGAGAAAGGCTCTGTTCCAGGGACAAGGCAATCCAGGGTGCCATCCTCTTCCTCACTGACAGACTTGGAGGCTTTGGTGCATCCCCAGCAACTGCTTGGTGACACACCTACTGCCCCACGCACCTGACGAGCCAGCAGGGTTTTCAATGTCCCATCCTAATTCATGGACCTCGGAGCCACAGGCTGGGAGGCAGCTCTGGGAGGTGTTGAGGCAGGCTACTTTCTGAGGCAGACTACATATATTTTTCCTTAGCTTCACTTGGTCAGTTATAAATCTTACATGCTGTATTGTAGATAAAATGCACCTGGCTAATTATCTAACTGTGCTCATGATTCTGTAGAGTAATGAGAAATATAGTTATTAGTCTGTATCCTTCTATGTCTGTAATCTTAAGTAAAAGGTTAGCTTTATTTTAGTGTCAGGATAAGTCCAGATAGGCCCAAATTTTAAACAAAGAAAACTCTACTGCGCACACTCTCACGCATTCCTAAACTGTAAGCTAACGGTCTAAGAATCTCAGACAAAGAAAATCACACTGCGCATCCTCACCTACCTTATCAGAAATAAGAGGTAATAAAGAGCCAATCACACTATGTAAAATGTAGTGATGTTATGTATAAATATTCATGTAATCTTAAAATGTATATAAGGTGACGCCCCAGTATAATCGGGGCTCAGCCTTTGGAAACGATTCCTCTGAGTCTGTTGTCGACAATAATAAACTGCTGTTTTCCTCACGTCGGCGTCCATCTCATTATGTGTGCTATAAATCTTGCTACAGTGTGGCAAAGCAAAGAGTGGTGGCCCCTTTTGTAAGTGGGGCACCAATCCCAGAAATGCACCCGCCACCCTCTGCATCCTCCCATACATTTTCAAAGGCAGTTGGGGACCTCCGCGTCTGCCACTCTTCAATGGAAGCAGCGCATGCCTGTGGGGGGCAGACAGCTGGGGAGCCTGGCACGGAGTGGCATCTCTGAGTGCCTGCCCTGGCTCTGTTTCAGCTCTCTGGCTCCTCTGTCTTTGCCCAGTGGCTTTTTTTTTTGGCTGCAACTGTGGGAACCAGCACTAGGCCGAGACAGACCAAGAGCCTCTCTGAGCGTACAGCTCCCCTTAAACTGCTATGGCTGGGCCGCTATGGCACTTTAGTATAGATGCTAGCTGGGCTTCTCTCTTTGGCATAGGTGATCCAACTCCCTGAAGGGCATGAGCTAGTTCCATAGGCGAATTCTCCGGCCAACACCCCTAACCAATGGACATAAGGTCCCATGTAGCCCAGACCTGATGCAGTTGCGCCCCGTGGTGCTTCTGCTGAAGGTGCCAATGACGACAGAAGAACGCTCTCCCGTCCTAATTACTCCACCTCCACGAGAGCGCCTCTCCCACTGTCATAGCACCAGTTTGGACAGCACTTAGGTTGCTTTAAGTTGCATTAAACTGCTCAGGGCAGTGTCTTTTTCACACCTGAGTGATGTAAGTTAGGTTGACTAAAATGTAGTGTAGCCTTACCCTCAGTGGTGTGAAAAGGACACCCTGCTGAGTGACACAGCTGTGCCGATCTAACCTGCAGCCTCGCTAACGGCATTCGGGGGAGCTGGAGCTACGGGGCCCAGGGGAGACTCAGTACACGAGAGTCCTGTCTGGCTTCACCCCGAGTGGCTGCATAGCACTGTACCTGTGGGACTCTGTCACAGGCAGTGGGCCAACGACTTCTCCACCACAGGGCTGACACAGCCTCATTTCCATAGCACAGATGTGCTCTGCGAGAGGAAATGCTGAGGTGCTCTGGTGCTGGCAGCAAGCCTGCATCCTAGAGACGCGCTCTCCAGGCACCAGATGGGCCATTGGTTCTCAAACCAGGGGCTGCAAGCCCCCACCCTGGCCAGGTGCAGTATTGTGAGCCTCCCTGTTTCCTCATGGCAAAGGAGCATGGGGGCAGAGACGAGCGGTGACACACAGACACTGTTTGCCCACAAACTTTCCTTAGCACCCCCCCAGGAGGTCAAGGGTGAGCAAACGAGAGGCAAAGCCAGGGCATCCAGGTCACTTTCCCCACCTGGGCTGTGCTCCTATTTCAAACCGGGAGAAGGTGGGTGGGCACAAGCCCACCCACCACTAAAGCCCTCCCCCCAGCCTAGGGGAGGAGCCACTGGACCCGGGTTCAACTAATTACGGGGGACAACAAATGAAAAAAACAGGAGGGGACATGAGGGTCACAGGGTCAAATGCAGAAAACCGGAAGGGGACACCAAGCAGAGAACCCCGGACAGCGCCCACTGCTCCTCGAAGGTGTCCAGGGAGCCAGCGGACGCCACCCAGAGGAACTCTGCCCAGAGACATGAATTGACGAGGGAACAGAAATAGGCCCCACAGTTGCAGAGAGCGTCCCCCTCCTTCCCCGCCCCTGCCAACCTCCTCTCCCAGGTATTGTAGATGGCTAGTTTGGCCAGGGCTAAGAGGAGGCTGACAAGGAGGTCCCGCAACTTCGTGGGTCCACGGAAGGGGCGTGAATAGATGAACAAGTGAGGGGAAAAGTGCAGCCAGAACCTCAGCAAGAGGTTCTGGAGGAGCCGGAAGAGGGGCTGCAGCCTGGCACACTCCAGATATACGTGCGCCAGGGTCTCCCTCATGCCGCAGAAGGGGCAGGTGTCGGTGTGGGAGGTGAACCGCGCCAGGTACGTGCCCGTACTCACGGCTCCGTGAAGGAGCCACCAACTGATGTCCCCGGCGGGCCGTGGGGTCAAGGTGGAATACAGGCTGGCCCACCGGGGGTCCTCACCCTCCAAGGGTGGTAGTAGGTCCCGCCACTTGGTGTCCAGGCGGGACACAAGGGCGAGGAAATGAAGAGAGTGGAGCACGAGCATGTACAGATGGTCCCTCGGCACAATCTAGAAGAGGACCAGCTCCAGATGAAGCAGCCGGCTTGGGGCATGAGGATGTGGGGGGGGCCTCCGAGGAGGTTCTGCTGCTGCTCTCTGTGCTTCCCTTACTTACACAGCCCACGTGGGGAAAGTGACCTAGGCGCAGGGAGCCCTGACATTGTTTCTTGCTCCCCCCACAGCCACCCAGGAGTGCATGGAGAAGCAGCTTTCACGGTGGAAGCGAGCAGCAATTGGCATGCATGTCCCGTCTGTTTCCCCAGATAGGCACAGAACCAGGGGCTACGGGCAAAGCAGGAGGGGGGATTTCACAGGAGGCAGGAGCAGGTGAGGAGAGTCACACTGAAAGGCGGGCTGCACGGAATGGATCACTAATACACAAAGTCTGAGAACTCCTCACATAAACACATCCCCTTGCAAGCTAAGAGAAAACAAAACACAGATAGAGTAAGGAAAAAAGAATCCCAGACAAACAAAGGAACAACTGAACAGGGAAAACACCCCAAAGCGGTGAAGCGAACAAGCACGAAACTAAACCACTAAAATCCCGTAACTGAACTCACACGCAAAACACAACAAACAAAGACAACATCCTCACTTATCTTTCCTTTAACTCAATATCAGGGGAGAGCGCGAACGCAGTCCCCCACTACCACAAATTATGCAGTCGAGTTTCCCGCATTTGGGGAAATCGCAGGGGTCAGCACACCCGCAGTGCAATGGATGAGCCTCGCCCTGGGAAAACCACCTTCGTGATCATGGTGTCTCCCCTGCCAGGTAAGTATGAAATTCACAGCCCCCGCCGCCGCCCGCCCTCGCCCGTCACTAACTCTCAAAACACGGTGCCGACCGGATCGCTCACTTCGCTAGCCCCGCCCGCGCCTGCCCCGCCTGCCGCACGCCGTCCAGACTCGCTCCGGCCCGGGACCTTCTCGCCACCGAGCCCCGCACGGCAAATCCGGGCCCAGCTCGCAGGCTGTTCCCGCTCCCACAAGCCTCCGCTCGCGCGCAGATCTGCATACGTGCTCCCGCGGCTCCGCCCCTCCGGCCGGCCCCTGTCCGCCGCCGGCCTGCCCCGCCCCCTGCCCTCCCTTGCCAGCTCCGCCCCCTCGGCGGCGCGAGCCCGGCAGCCCCGCGAGCCGCGCCCGAAGCGCCGCTCGGCCCGGGGGGCGGGAACCGTGTGGCCATGGCCGGTGCGGAAACGCTCGTGGAGCGAGACTGGGGCGCGCTGCAGCGCAGAAATGCCCCGCGGCGCGGGGTCCCGCAGTCCCCGGGCTGCCCGGGGCTGGGTCACGCGATGCGCTGGGGACGGCGCCCGGCTTCGCCTCTGCCCGGCGCTGCCGCCGATCCCTGCTGTCCCCTCGCTGCTCCTGCGGCGTTCACAGCCCGCCACTGGGCGCGCCCGGGCGGCGCTGGGACCCGGGGGCGGCTGCGCCCCCCCCCCACTGCTGCCAGCCGGGCCGGGGCGGGGTGAGGGGGCGGGGCCGCGAGCTCCCCGCCCGCGCTCTGGGCACGGGGCTCCTGCGCCTGGAAACGTGGCCTGAGTGAGGCAAGCGCCCCAGAGCCCCGACTCTTATAAAATCACTTATGAATAACTTTGTGCTTTTAATTGCTTATGCCAAGTGTGTGGTCAGGCAGGCCCCGTGATTAGAGCCGCCAGGCCCCGCATTTGTTTTTGGCTTAACGTTCCAACTTCAAAAGGCTGCTAAAACTCCTTAACTTCCTAGACTAACACCTGTCCGGTGATTTCCCAATTGCCCCTCGTTAACACTACCTCAGCACTTTCACAACTCCCCATCTTGGCCCGAGGTCAGTATCTTCTCGGAAAGCCCCTTATTAACCTCCCCATATTAATCTCAAAATCAGTATATTTGTTCAGCGTGCCAATAACTAATTAAAACCAAGTTAAGGCCCCCTCCCATAGGGAGGTGCGAATGTTGTTAAGTCATAACGAGCCAATCATGCTATGTATAATGTAATGTTATGTATGAATATTCATGTAATCAATAAGGGTATATAAGGCAGCGCCCCAGTATAATCGGGGCTCAGCCTTTGGAAAGGATTCCGCTGGGCCGGTTGGCGCCAATCAATAAACTGCTGTTTCCTCACTTCGGTGTCCGTCTCGTAGCGTGTTCCTGAGATCTTGCTACATGAGGGCACCTCCGCGGCGCCGAAGCCGGCGGGAGGCAGAGCCCACGGTCCGTGGGGTGCTTCGGGGCTGTGCAGGCACGTCCACGGTGCATGGAGATTTGCTGACGCGTGGTTCTCTGCTGGCGGTGACGTCACAGCGGGTCTGAGACAGGGCCAGGAGTGCGTGAGGGTGCGCACCCGCCTGGTGCCTCGCTGGATTTCGCCACTCGGGCAGATGGCGAGGCACGACTTCCGTTCAGACAGGCGCATCGATTTCTTCCCCAACAAACCAAGGGAATCTCAGCCTCTAGACTAGGCGCGAAAAGACCGAGCAACTTCACAAATGGCACGGCCCAACTCTGACCTTCTGAGACATATTATAGGAAAAGACAGTGGTAGTGAGGGTCATTCCTCATAAGCAGACTAGGGCTTTGATACGCAAACGTATTGTTGGTAGTGATTTGCTGTTGTTTACATGTATCTTGTTAGAGGTTAGCAATGCAGATAAACTGCTTTCCTGTCTCTTACTGCTGTGCTATTTGACTCAGAGGTCAAAGCGAATTAAAGGTTTTATTGGAAGCTAATTATCACCATTTAGATGGACATTGATGTAACAACATCATTTGCCTGTATTACTCTTTGAGTTTTATGTAAACTGTCTGTTAACGGTGTTGGTGGTCCTGGAGGACCCCGAGTGAGGCCCCAACAGATTGGGTTCGAGCCCGGTGCGCAATCAGCCCAATCAGACACCAAGACGGAGAAATCCTTGCAAAAGCTGTTTATTTCAGGATCCGAAATGGCGCAGGGAGACTGTCTCAAATCCTGCACACCAAGCAGTAAACATCAACTTTATTTATACCTTACTTAATTTCAACAGGGGGCTCGTCCCCCCTCCCTTTCCTTCCTTCAAGCAGCTACAACCATTACATGCTTCTGACGCCTTGCAACCAGCCCCGTGATTGGCTAGCAGGGGTAGGGGTAGCCAATGGATACTTTGATCATGCGGCAAGCACACACTAGAGCTGCAAACATCATATAGCACCTGCACTGTATCTTCTACTGATAAGCAAACCCAAATAATTCCCGTACAAGCCAATTTAATTTAATTTACGGTTGCGAAACGGTGTCAGCATGACCCAGAGGATGAGAGAAGAGGATGGGGGGGGGAAGACGAAGGCTAGGGCCTAGCACAGGAAAACTTCATTGGCACTTGTGGCCTTCCATTAACCTGATTTTACCTAGTGCAGTGCCCCAACCCCCCCAACAACGGTGCTAATGCAGCTAATTACCAGTGTGCCTAGGAGGTGAAGGATTTACTTCAAAGGAGAATATATATGATTATTGTCCACTCAAGAAAGTGTCTGTCTTGATAGCTTAAATGGCTATTGCTGTCCGTATTGTCGAAGGAAGAACCCACTGAGTAAAGATCAAACTTCTCTTTCTTCAAAGTGTAGCATTAGATTTATGGCACACATAATGAGATGGACACCGACGTGAGGAAAACAGCAGTTTATTATTGTCGACAACATACTCAGCGGAATCGTTTCCAAAGGCTGAGCCCTGATTATTCTGGGGCGTTGCCTTATATACATTTTAAGATTACATGAATATTCATACATAACATCACTACATTTTACATAGCTAAGCTGAGTGAGAATGCGCAGTGTGTTTTTCTTTGTCTAAATTTTTGTGGGAGAGTATGCGCAGTTTGGTTTTCTTTGTCTGAGATTTAGGGCCTGGTTATCGCTTTAGGCATGTGTGAGAATGTACGCGGTATACAAGTTCTTATCTAAACTCCAGGCCTTTCTGGACTCCTCCTAACACTGACAGACAACTAGCCCTTTGTTAGAGACTACATACAAACTAGTGATTATATTTCTCATTACTCTACAGAGTTATGTGCACAGTTAGATAGTTAGCCAGGTGCATTTTATCTACAATACAACATGAGTTATGATTTATGACCGGCCAAATGAAGCTAGGGAAAAATGTATGTAGTCTGCCTCAGAAAGTAGCCTGCCTCAAAAGCCCATATGAGGGAGCTACCTGCAACTTTGAACCGCTTTGGTTCAACTATAAAGGAAGCTTCAGGCCTGATCCTTTTTATCTCAACTCTGTCCATGCTCTAAAGAGAAAGTTTGGATCCGAGACGGAGATCCCAACACCAGCCTGGAATCAGCCTGCTAATTCTCATGGGAGAGTTTGAACAAACTCTGTACGTGGATTATTTAGTGTTAATTTCTCTGGCCTGGATTACTAACAAAGAAGCCCTAAACAAGGACTGATGACCTCCAAGCTGTTTGGGTAATTTCAGAGCCTCTGCAATTTAAGAATCATCCCCCCTTTGAAATTGACCTAAGAGCTTTATTTTTATCTGTGTGTGTGTACTCACCTTTTAACCATTGCTCGCTTTGCTTTCTTTTCAGGACTGTCAGTGAGTCAATAAGCACTGCCTGTGAGTGTGTTTGGGTAAGATCTGAGCTAGTCACTGACCTGTCTGGGATGTGTCCGAGCCTTTGGGATTGGTAGAACGTTTTCACGTAGGATGGATGAGGATTTTCAGCAATCCCCAGCGTATCGGACTTGGCTGCCTGGGGCTGGCCAAAGGGCTGGATAGTTTTAAGGGAACTGTGTTTTGTCTACCGAATGACCAGTGAGGTCATCAGACCCTGTTTG
Organism: Mesoclemmys tuberculata; assembly: GCA_007922155.1. NCBI lineage: Eukaryota > Metazoa > Chordata > Testudines > Chelidae > Mesoclemmys > Mesoclemmys tuberculata. The sequence continues at coordinate 11,572,879 of ML675643.1, forward strand.
CTGTTGGCTTGGTCTATTTTATGGAAGAAAAACCACCAGTATTTAGAGCTTTGCCTGCCCCGTTCTTTGCAGTTTGCCCAGTGTGAGGCATCTCAGCATGGCTCCCTGGAGGCCAACGTCACAGGATCACATTAGCTACCCCCCAGTCATCTGGTACAGAAGCTGATTTAAGTGATAGGTTACATAGCACTATTCGTCGAGCACACCGCCGGGCACAGACAGTACCGGGAGGAGTAAGCCGGAGCGCCCCCACGATGAACTTATCGATTAAAGGACTGTCTGCACCACTCCACTGGCCCAATGAGGGACATACCACTATTATGGACATACCTATTCCCCATTAACCGCAACCCCCTGTAACCCTTGCAATAAGTGATGTTCCCGAATTACTGACCTGTTCTGTTAACCGTCACACCCGTTAGACCCCATCCAGGATACCACAGGTTATGCTTTTGCTGCACTCCCTGACTCCCAGCCGAGCTCTGTATCCGCTAATAATCTGTACCTGATGCCTGGTTGGTCAGTGTGCTTCCCTTTAAACTCTGTACCTGATCATTTTTAAAACATTCTCTTTAATAAAATCTTTAATTCTGCAATCTCATATTTGAATTCCTTCAGAACTCTTGGGTGGATACCATCCGTTCCTGCTGACTTATTACTGTTTAATATATCTATTTGTTCCAAAAGCTCTTCAGTGACACCTCAATCTGGGACAGTTCCTCAGATCCATCACCTAAAAAGAACGGCTCAGGTGTGGAAATCTCCCTCACATCCTCAGCCATGGAGACTGATGCAAAGAACAGCAGGAGCACCACCAACATCTCAATCCTGGACAGTGGAAGAGGGGGAAGAAGCTGTCCCTGTAACATCCTTCTGCTGAGAATGTTTGTCTTGGCCACGATGTTCCGGAGAGCCGCCTGCAAAATGCAAGATCTCCCTGTAACAGCATCTCGAGGGGTTTTCTTCCAGGAGGTGCTGCTTTTCTCTTCAACGCTGGCCTTCTGAGACATCCTAGAAGTCCTAGACATGCCGAGGGTCTTCTTAAAAGGCATTTCCCGAGGAGCTGTCCATGGAACAGCAGAAGCAGCAGCTGTCCAAGCGCCGGTTGAAGGTTTTTGTGGAATTGGCAATGCAGCGATCATCTTCTCAGGCTGTGCTGAAATCTCCAAAGCAGAAGCAAGAACTTCCTTTGAAAGAGCAGTAACAGAATCCATCTCCAAAGCCACAGTCTTCTTCAGGGCAGGAAGCTGAGTCGTCCAGTGGGTGCGGTTTCTGCCTCAGTAATTAAACTGCGAATTCTCAGATGTTTGGCTGTTGTGTCTTGCTCACATGCTCAGGGTCAAACTGAGTTTTTTCCACCTATCTCTGCAATGTGGGGTGTGGGTCACTTGCTAGAATCAGAATCAGACCATCAAAGAAGATGAGGGTTGGAAGGGACCTCAGGAGGTTGTCTAGTCCAATCCTCTGCTCAAAGCAGGACCCACCCCAATTAAATCATCCCAGCCAGGGCCTTGTCAAGCTGGCCCGTAAAACCTCTAAGAATGGAGAAGCCACCACCTCCCTGGGTAACCCGTTCCAGTGCTTCACCACAATCCTAGTGAAAATGTTTTTCCTAATGTCCAACCTAGGTGTATGTCACCAAATCAATTCCCTGCCATTGCAGGGGCCTCAGGCATTGGTCCTCCAATTCCCTGCAGTGGACAATACTTCAGTCGCCAGATGGTTGTAGTACTTTAATCCAGGTCACTGGGCTCTTTGCAGGGATAATTGGGTGGGGTGTAGTGGCCTGGGACCTGCAGGAGGTCAGAGTAGATGATTACATGAACTGCTCTTTCCTTCTGGCCTTTGAACTCTGTGAATCTGACTCAAAGGGCCACCACCTTTTTCCTTTTCTGCTCCTATGAACTATCCCCAGTCTTGGCAAAATATTTACAGAGACCGCGTCATGGTCTGCACCCCGTGTTCACTCTTACAGTTAATGGCGTGTCGCATAACGCAAAGTATGTCATGTAAGGTGTGTTTGGAACGCTCGTGATGTGCTTAGCCTTAGTGTGACAGTGGGACGGTTGTTGCAATGTCGTGTATAGTTACGAGGCTTCACTATGTCATGTTCCCAGAGATGTGTCCATTTCAACATATGACGAAGTGGGTTGCATCTGACGAAGTGAGTTGCAGCCCAGGAAAGCGTATGCCCACAGGAATTCGTTAGTCTTTAAGGTGCTACAGGACTCTCGTTGTTCTTGCTGCATACAGACTAACACGGCTACCCCTCTGGAAAATATCCAGGCAAAATGCTCTCGGAGCAGAGAGGCAGTTCACATCTTATCAAGGCTTGTATAGGACAAATCCAGCTCAGCTTTCCAGGAACAAAGGACTGGAACATCAACAAAGAATCAATTGTGCTTAGAATGCATTTTGCTGCTTTTTTTTTTGGACCAGATCTGACTTGCTTTCCTTTGACTTATAATCACTTGAAACCTTTCGGTACTTAATACCTTTGTTTGTTTGTTTTAGTTAAAGCAGTGCATATAGTTTGAAGTGTGTTGGAAACTTCACTGGGAATAAGGCTGGTGCATATCAGTTTATTTGTTCATCAATTCCATCTCCCTATTCCAAAAATCCATTTGATATATAGTCCTCAGATAGAGGATGTGTCAGATATTAAACTGATCAGAACAGATTAAAACATTTTACTCAATTAATGTTAAAACGATCTAAAACGCAGACTAGTAAAACGGTGGCAGGGCTACAGGAGGGAATGCTACTCCACCTCTGATGCATCTTAGTGGGTCACCCAGCTTGTCTGGGCTGTGGGGGCACAATCAAAAATTGCAGCATCACTGCAAAAGAGAGAGCTTCTCCTGCCACCAGAAAGGGTTACCTCACAGCTATTGACTCCTCGAGGAGACTTTGAGAAGGGCCAAATGGAAGGGCAGAAATCCGGGGAGGTGCGTGGGCCTCCAAGTGGCCCCTTGCGTCACCTAGGTTGGGGATCTGCAGGCTTGTCTCTTTAAGTTTAGGGGTCCCTGAGTAAAAAAAGGTTGAGGCCTATTGTGATGGAGGTCTATAAAATCATGACTGATGGAGGAAAAATGAATAGCACGAGTATTATTTACCCTTTTCCAGGATACAAAGAAGATTAGGCAATCCGTGTGATGAAATTAACCGGTAGAACTCCTTGCCATGCTGTGCTGTCATGGCAAAAAGTATAACTGGCTTCCAAAGAGAATGAGATAAATCAGTGGCAGTTGGTCGATGATGCAATCTCATGCTTGAGGCAACCCCTAAATATATGACTACAGAAAGCAGGTGTGGAAGATGGGGTGGAAATTGTCCTGTACAGTACACTCTACCTGAAGCTCAGGTACTGGTCAATATCAGAGACAGGAGACTGGGCTAGATGGACCATTGTTCTGACCCAATGTGGTCCTTCTTACAGGAGATCTGCATAAGGTCACCTAGAACAGCCAGACAGGCCATGATGAGTGCTTCTCTTTTTTACCATTGAATAGTAGCACAGAAAACATTCAGATCAAGCTTAATTCTGTGCCCATAGCATGGAGTTTAGTAATTCTAAGTCCTTGATTTGAAAATAATGCAGGAAAAAAGGGGGGGAAAAAAGATGTATCTAAAAGTTATTTTCTATATTATGCAAGCATTAGCTCCAAAAAAAATCAAAACAAGCAAGTTTAATACACAATCTGAAACTACACCCAAATTAAAATAAAATCTTAAAATACGGAACTCTAAAACATCATTCAGATTAAGATTTAATTTCCTCCCCAAACACTGGCTATATTAATCTCATAAACAAAAGAACAACCCACATTCTGAAGAGCAAAGGTATCGGT
>ML675643.1:11588241-11657134 GCA_007922155.1 Mesoclemmys tuberculata
TTCTTCTTGGTGGGCTTAATTATACCCATAGCGCTCCCCTGGTACCATCCCTTCCAATGTACGCTCGTATTGTAGCAAGATTTATAGCACACATAATGAGATGGACACCGATCTAAGGAAAACAGCAGTTTATTATTGTCGACAACAGACTCAGCGGAATCGTTTCCAAAGGCTGAGCCCCGATTATACTGGGGCGTCGCCTTATATACATTTTAAGATTACATGAATATTCATACATAACATCACTACATTTTACATAGCGTGATTGGCTCTTTATTACCTCTTATTTCTGATAAGGTAGCTGAGGATGCGCATTGTGATTTTCTTTGGCTGAGATTCTTAGACCGTTAGCTTACAGTTTAGGAATGCGTGAGAGTGTGCGCAGTAGAGTTTTCTTTGTTTAAAATTTGGGCCTATCTGGACTTATCCTGACACTAAAATAAAGCTAACCTTTTACTTAAGATTACAGACATAGAAGGATACAGACCATTACTCTACAGAATCATGAGCACAGTTAGATAATTAGCCAGGTGCATTTTATCTACAATACAGCATGTAAGATTTATAACCAACCAAGTGAAGCTAAGGAAAAATGTATGTAGTCTGCCTCAGAAAGTAGCCTGCCTCAGTATTCCATTTTGGAGGGTCTTGAGTCCGGGGGTTTTGGCCACCTCTTTTATAGCCCACAGGAGGGGCGCGGAGCGAGCTGATATCCGTTTCTTTCTCACACCTCCCTTTACCTCCCTTGCTCCGCCCAACAGCGGCTTCACCTCGCTATGGCATCTGTCTTGAAGAGGAGTCAGAGCTATCCATTGACAGCTGTGAGACCACTAGCTCCGGAGCCCTCAGAAGCTGACAGCTTCTGCCAGCCCTCACCGAAGTGCCACTGGGTCCCGGGTTCCTGTTGAGCCACTCTCCCCGAGCTGGGCCCGCGGGGCTGCCTTTGTCACCTGGTGGAGGCAGGGCCCACAGGTCGGGATGCACCAGGTGGTTTCAAACCTCTGAGAGCCCACAGATCGGCTGGCCCTGTGAAGGGTTTGGAAGAGCGCTTCCATGCTCACCACGGGGTGTCCTGCGCTGGGCGGTTTCCTGCACGGGGCCCTGGCCCTGCATTTGGAGCTACGCCCCCATATGTCGCTGTGGCTGTAACCAATGTGGTTCTCGCTGCACCTTTATCAGTGAGACTGGGTGTTCTCGACAGGACGCTCTGCGTGTTCAGGCCCTGCATGCTCCGCCTTCTGCAATATGTGCTGTGAACAAATCCCCCTGTTTAATGTTGAAAAATATACCTTGACTGGGTTAAAAAAAAAAAAAGCACAGAGGAACAATGGGAAAAGCAAGAGGTGATGCAATGCAAACTGTTCGATGTAACTGAAGTGTGGGAAGATAGTCTGTGGTGCCTATGCCTACATCAGCTCTTGCAGCTCAGTGCATGTGAAGCTGTGGTTTTCCTTGCTGGTCCCTGGCGTGGCGTGCCAGGGTAATGATGTGGCCCATGGTGCCCCATGGCATGCTGGGTGGTGCAGGGAAATGTTATCATGGAGCTCTCCAAGGATTGCAAAAGGTGGGGAGCCTGGGATTTTTGGACCTGTAGGTCAACCAAGGTCTGCAGCATTTGGGTTTGCTGCCTCAGAAGACTCATTATCTCTCTCCTTTTCCTGCATAGACTCCTGGGCCTTTATCCTTTCTGCTGTCTCCTCCTCCAGCCTGCTCCAGTTCAGCGTAGACCTGGCTTGCAGGATCTCACTGAACATGTCCTCCCTAGTCCTCTTCTTTCTCCTCCTCAGGGTCAGGTGTTCTGTGGTGGTGGAGGGGGCATCTCTCAAGGCCACAACAGCAGTAGCAGTGGATAATGAAAACAGACAGCTGTATCACTGGATTTGCAGTCACAGTGGAAAGGAAAAGATATATTTCAAAACTCCCTTCCCTTATTTCCATAGAAACTTTAAATTAGACATGCTGATTGTCCCTTTAGTTTTGGAGTGCCTCTGCATAGCCCCAGCCATGGGGAGCGTGGGGTAAATGGGGGGAGAGAATTTTGGTTCCATACGCAATAAAATGTTGGTCCCTATTCCATGGTCTGGGTGGAGGGCAATGGCAGTTTGGCACAATTTCCCACAGGCGGTGGTGGTTTTAGCTGACACCTCACTCTTCGGTACCAAAGGCACAGAGAACACAGCTGTTACTGGTCTCCTGAAGCTGCCGGGGCCCCTATGCTGCTAGCGAGTTTACTGCAGTGGTGCCCTCTGAACTCATAGCTTAGTGGCATGGGAAAATGCCCTGCCGCAGAAAAAAGAAGTGAGGCAGCCATCCCTAGAAACCTTCATGAGATGATTGCAGAGTACATCCATGAACGTCTCTCTGAGACTTCTCAGGAGAATAGAAGGGGCAGCCCCTATGTACGTAAGCGTAGTAGAGGGGAATGAAAAGGAGATGCCACTTTGACCTCTGTTTGTTGTGCTGCTACCTCTTCTCACACAAGTAAAACAATGACAGTTAATATCTGTGCCATGATACCTTGGGGATGGGCCAGCCGCCATCTTTAAATTTAAACACTGGGAGGGCAAATGCCTGCACACAGTTATCCAGCGTTCCTTCCCCTTCATCAGGCTCATCCGTGCTCAGCTGGCAAAGACCAGCTAGACTGTGGTGGAGTCTTGAACAGATCCTGGTTCATGGCATGGCATGGCTGCCTCTCCCACAGTGCATCTTCCCCCTCCTCTGCCACATTGTCCACAGCAGGGGTCTGCATCGTGGGATCCTCCAAGGTATACCAGTAGTCTATGGGGTGCTTGTGGGGTATCCGCCAAGTATGGCATGCAGCTCATTGAACAAGCAGCAGGTCATTGACCCAACATCGGCTGGGGATTGTTGGCATCTGTATGCTTGCTGCCGTTCCTTTGCTTTCCTGTGGGCTGCTGTTGATCCCTCTTGTACCCCTTTGCCAGCATCCCCTGTGTTATATTTTTGTAGACGTCCACGTTACAATGGCTGGTCCGGTGCTATGCTTGCACAGCCTCTTCTCCCCATGGGCCCAGGAGATCCAATACCTCCTGTTTACTCCAGACAGGATCACTTCTCATATGTGGTGCCATCATGGTGGGTGGTTGCATGCAGCAAGGGTGAGCTGCTAAGCGTGCTCACCATGGCGGGCAATCAGTAAGAGACCTTTCAGCCCCTGTGCCATCCCCGAGGGCTGCAGGGATTTCTGTTAAATATCAACACGACGCTGATGTGCGAGACGAAAAGGAAACTGACACACGACCACCTCATCAGATGCATTTACACCCTCTCTAAATCCAGACTATAGGCACTAAAGAGCTATCTGCAGGAAAACCTGCAGAAGAGATTCACTGACCCCCTCCATGTCACCAGCAGTGGCCTCGGTGATGCTGCCTGGGTTAGGGAGCCCATTTATAATGTTATTCAACATCAATATTGCAAGAAGACAGCAAGTTGTGTGAGATAGGCCACCTGAGGTACCGTGGGAAAGGTGATAATTCCCTAAGCAAGACGATATAGTTTATGTTCACTGCCATATTCGTGTTGGTAGCTATGGCTATGTCTGATATAGCTCTATTTCAACTTGTGTTATTAGTTCAACTTATTTTGCTGTCTTTTTGGGTGACGCCTCAGGCAGGATGGTGGCAGCAAGAAGACTGCTTAATGGTCCATTAAGGGAACTCAAAAATACAATAAATCTAGGGAACGAACCTAGGGACTATACTTTAGGAGTCACCAGGACTTGCCTGGGTGACCCTGGGCTCCATTTTGTTTCTGTGATTTTCCACAAGACATGTGGGAAAGGGACATAAAATGCAGCTGCACCACATCCATATTGTCTTCATTCCTGCTTCCTACCTCTGGATCAACTCATCTGCAACTGACGCTGTGAGACAAGTGACTGAGAACCATCCAGGTACTGAATGTACACAAGAGGGATCGTACAAGCTTGCAAACTCCCCAATTCTACTGAGAATCTGATATATATGGACTTTAAAGTCATTTGTATGTATCTGATTGCTTTGATGAATTCAATATCTCTCCTATCATTTGTTTTTTTCCTTTTAGAATAAACCTTTAGTTTTAGTTATCAAAGGATTGGCTGGCAGTGTGGTATTTTGGGTAAGATCCAAAGTTATATTGATCTGGCAACGTGGCTGGCCCTTTGAGGATCAGGAAAACCTTTTGGTAAAGAGAATAGAGTGTTAATAATTTATCCCTTTACTGGACCTAGTGGCTGATTGGGAGCCTGAGACTGAAATGCAATAGGGGACTGGGTAGCTTCTTGTTTTTAACTGCTTGATAGCCAGTGTGGGTGATCAGAAGCACTGTTTGTGACTGGTTGGTGAATTTATTGCAGTATTAGCCATCAGTTTGGAAGAATCTGCTCTCCTTTTTGCAGCCTGCCCTGACCTTGGCATTTTCAGGTGGGCTACCCTAGGCATGTCCGAGTCACAGGCTTGATCTTCTTTGTAGTAAAGAAAGATGGCTCCCTTTGCTCCAGCCATTCATGGATTATTGAGCTCTGAACAAGATTACAAAATTAAATCCGTACCTCTTACTGCTTGTTAATGATTTGTTTGAAAAACTGCTCTGCTGAGGTCTTTACAAAGTTGGAGTTTCTAACCTAGTGAGGAACTGGGAAGGTAACAAATAGAAGACTGCATTTCATAACAGGTATGGCACTTAAAGTATTTGATCATGTTGTTTGGGTTGTGTAATGCCTTGGCGATCTTTCAGTATGTCAAAAATGACATCTTTAGGGACATGCTCAAGCAATTCGCCATCATTTACCTGGATGACATCCTCATTTTCTCCAAAAGTCAAGACCTTCACCTCATCACGTGCACATTGTCTTGGGGAGACTCTGCTAAAACCATTTCTATGCACAGGTCAAAACATGTGAGTTTCATAAGGCACCATAGAATTCTTGGGGTATGTCATCTCACCTGAGGGACTCACCGTGGGCCGTGTAAGGTGGTGGCAATATCCGACTGGGCTGCTCCCCAGGATGTAGGCGGGGTGCAGTGATTCCTGGGGTTCATCAATTTCTACAGGCAATTCATTAATGGATTTTCTAGCCTGGTTGCACCCATAATGGCACTCCTGCAAAAATGCATTATGGGGTCCCAGTTTGTCTGGTCCACTGAGGCTCAGTCAGCTTTAGATGAGCTGAAGAGGGTGTTCACCTCAGCAACCATTCTGATTCACCCAGATCCTTGGAAACCATTTAGGATCAAGGCAACAGCCTCAAATTTTGCCATAGGTACAGTACGATCTCGGCACATGGGCCCCTGCCACTAACTCCATCCCTGTGCCTTTGATTCTCAGAAGCTAATTATGAAATTCGGGACCAAGGAGCTACTGGCTATTGAGGCAGCTTTTGATGAGTGGTGCCACCTTCTGGAAGGAGCCTGATTCCTGGTCCAAGCCTGATGGACCACAAGAACCTGCAATATGTATGGTCTGTGAGATGCTTATCCAATGCCATATCCACTGGTCCCTCTTCTTCACTCACTTCGACTTCGTCATAACCTACTGCGACATTCCCTCCTGCAATCTGGACTGGCGTGTAGCTATGTCAACCCAATTCCTCACTCCTGGGCCTTGATTACCCTGGTTTGCAGTGTGAACCACCCACTTCTGGGTTGACCCATCTTCTGCGAGTAATCGGTCCCTGACCTAGTGAAGGAGCGCTTCTGGCCAGCTGCTCATGGGAGAGATTCCCAGCAAACACCCCCAGTCCCAGATCCCAGGAACTGCTGTCTTGCAGAGTTCAGTGCTGTACACGCACCCTGCAAGCTCATTTACACTTGTCCATCAATTTATCAAAGAAATTGATATGCACCAGCGTTGTCACTCTAAGTGAGGTCTCTACACATGCTCAATCAACATGCACTGTTTTAGATAAAACAAATAAGTTTATTGACTACAGCAAGATTTTAAGTGAATCTAAGTCAGATTAATACAATCAAAAGATTAATAATGAGTCAAGGAGTTAGTCACAATCAACTAAAAGATAACTCGCCTCCTAAACTAAGATTATGAGTCTTGTAGAAGACTTGTACAAGACTCTTGCTGTTTTTGCTGTATACAGACTAACATGGCTACCCCTCTGGAACTAAACTAAGTTTAATATTTCAGTCTGTATTCACCTTACCACACAGGCTGGTTGCGATGCCTCTAGCAACCAGGCCCCACCCGTGGCTAGGTTTTCAGTCTTTGGTGTTGCTTAGAAGATGAATTCCAGGGGAGAGCCCTGAGACAAAGATGCCTTTTTTTTTTAACAAGGTTCCTCGACACCCCCTGGGGTCAGGTGATAGTCCATGTCTAGCAATGGGCGTGATTTTTCCCTCTTGAGCCAAAGTGCTCGCAGGTGCTTAGGCCAGTCCATTGTTCCTGTGCATGCCTCTGTTGGGTGTGGAACCATGGCTTTGTGCTTGTCTGCTTCTATCCAAGCCCTGTGAGACACATTTTGGGATATGACATATCATATCTGTACATATGTGACATTGCAGGAAACACGCTACCATAACAATAACGTTCAATATGTCATGAGCATTCCAAAAACACCTGACATGACATACTTTACATTAGACAACACAGTAACACTGTAAGGGTGAACGTGAATGCTACACAGATCATACCATAAGGGTATATATGGGGTACAGTGTGTCACAACCTACCCCTTGGGGACAAGAAACAGGAAGGCACATCCCACAAAGACAAATATCTTGAACCTGGAGAAGAGCCCTTTGTCACCATGCTCAAGGTGTCCAACTATGTCAATGGGACGTCAACAAGAGTCTACCACCTTCCATCCGTTCTCTGCTCCAGTGACCCATTCGCAGCCCAGATCCACGAGCCCCTGAACAATGCAGGTACCTGACCCAACTCCAAAATACAGCTACAGAACGGCCTCCTCTATTGCAAGGATTTTATTTATGTTCCAGAGGGACAGCCTTGTCTTCAGGTGTTGAAACTAGGCCACTATTTACCACATGTGGACTATTTGGGCTAATTCTAGACTTGGAATCTGGTTTGGAGGAGCTTCTGGTGGCCAGTCCTGAGTTTACATCAATAATTACATAAGGTGCAGCAGTTCCTGGGCCTGCTTATTCCCAGTCCTGTTCCTGCTCTGGACTCAGCCTTGCCCCACTCCAGGTAACCCAGTTCCGACCCCTGGCTCTGAGTCCTGACTTTGGCTCCGACCCTTGGCTCCTATTTCTGGTTACCAACTCCCGCTCTAGCCACTGGACCTGACTGTGGCTCCAACCACTGGCCATGACCACCCACATCCCAGTCTCACCGTGTCTGCCAAAATAGACTCATAGAAGATGGGGGTTGGAAGGGACCGCAGTAGGTCAGCTAGTCCCACCTCTTGCTCAACCTCCCAGGACCAACCTCAACTGACTAGAACATTATCTTTGCCTTATGTTCTTGTTTATGACACCCGCAGCTCAGCATAAAGTATACTGCAAAATAAATGGCATTCTTGTTCTGAACCCAAAGGGTTCACACAGCCCCGAATGCCTTAGAATGCTTTCATATCACGATGACTTTTGAAATGTCGCTGTAGCCTAGTTTGGCTATATATCTCATTGGGGGCATGCAAAAGGGGGGCAAGCTGGGGCACAAGCCCCCCCCAATAATCGTCAGGGGCACAGAACTCCTCCGACCTGTAGGTGCAGGGGAGAGCAGGCTCCTGCCAGGGCCGGGGTGGGAAGAGTGAGTTGGTGGGGTCAGAAAGAAGAGTGAGCTCCTTCTGGAGCAGAGGGGATGGGGCGGGGGGCAGAAAGAAATACAAGCTCCTCCTGGGGTTGGAGGGGAAGAAGAGTGAACTCAGGGGTGGGGGAGAGAAAAGCGAGCTCCTCCTGGGCTGGGGAGAAGGGGGGGGCACACAACATGCCCCACCAAAAGGTTACATTTAAACTCCTGCACCTGCCCCTATACCTCATCAGATTTCAACTGAGCTAAAAGCTGAGGACATTAACAAAACTCTGAGCCAAAGTACCTTTCTTCTCTTTTTCTCTTTCTGTATCTGCCACTACAATCAAGAGATTGGTGAGGCATTGCACTTAATTTTTTTTAGCCATTATACTGACATCTTGAGAAGGCGCGTGGGAGGGGGTGTGACGAAGGAGGCAGAGCAAGGAGGAGGCTGCTCAGGAAGGGGGGCATGGAAGGGACAAATATGGCCAATATTTGATATTGCAGGGACACACCACCTTATGTCTCACGGATGCCATTTTGAGCATGCTTGGGGGGGTGGGGCGTTAAAAGTGGATCTCCTCTGGTGGACAGTGGCTCCAAACTCCACCCAACATGGTGGCTGATGGGTGGTACCCCACAAAAAAGCTGTTTAAATCCCCCCAGGCAGTTGCATTGTGAGCTCCCCTCCACGTTTTCAGGCTGGCTCCTGATAGAGCTGCCCATAGCAGCTTCAGTCCGGCTCTCTGCATGGGTTCTCGTGTAATCTCTGAATCAGCCTGTCAGACAGTTCTCGGCTGCCCAGAAAAATCTCCTCCTGATCAGACTCCATGGTGTATGTGGCATCAAGATTGCATTCTGTGGGGTCTGCGGTGCTTGCTATGTTACCTGGGGTGCTCTGTGGGAAATTGCTCACCGCATTATTCTTGGGCGTGGTGGTGTATTTTTGGCGAAAATGCGTTCATCACGTGGGCAGGCGATGGGAACATCACCAGGGGTCCTCTTCTTGTCCCGTCTTCAGATACTGCTGCTGGAGGTCTCGTGCCTTGGCCGTGCCCCCTTGCCCTCATTTCTCCGGCGGTGTCTTGGATGTCTTCATTCTGGGACTCCTCTCCGGACGGGACTAGAGGAGGTGGGGGAGTCTCTGGCTCCTCTCTCGCCTGAGTCAAAGCCGGGTGGGATCGATGTTTTGGAGTAATGACTGTCGGCGGGCGGGGGGTGCCTTGGGTGCGGACTGCCAGCGGTAGGCGGCGGGGGAGGCAACCCGCGAGGCTGGCGGGAGCCGGCCTAGGCCTGTGTGAGCCGCGAGCGCCTCTCGCCACCACCTCGGCGCCAACAAGAGGCGTCGCCTCGCCCGCCCGCCCGGCCCCTGGCGCTCGCGGCTCCTGCGCCCCGGCGCGGCCCCTTCGTAGCCGGGCTCGGCGCGGGCCGCGGGGCGGCTCTGGGCTGCGCCCGCTGCCCGCTCCTCGTCCCCGGCCGTCCGGCGCTGCGCGGCCCCGGGCCTGGGCGGGCTGGCGGGGCAGCCTCCCCGCGACCCGCGCAGTAGCCCCACGGAAGGACTACATCTCCCAGCGTGCACCGCGCCCGGATACCCCCGCCGCGCTCGGAGAGCGGGCCCCGCGGCGGGCTGGGAGATGTGGTGCGCGGCGCGCGCGGCGCGCGAGGTTCCGACGCTGCGTTTCCCGGCAGGCCCCGCGGCCCGCGGAGTTTAAATCGGCGGCGGTTGCGAGCGGGCCCGGCCTTGGCAGCCGCGGAGCGGACGCGGAGCCGCTGCGCCCGCCCCGGCTTCTCCAGCGGCGCCGGAGCGGCCCCTCCCTCGGCGCCATGGACGCCGCCGTCGGCAGCCGCCTCCAGCCCGGCCTGCTCATCAAGATTCCGCGGAGCAACGGTGAGTGGGGGAGGGGCCTGCGGGGCTGGCCCCCGCCGCTCTCCGTACCCCTCCCCCCGCGGCCCGGCCCCCGCCGCGCTCTGCCCGCCCCGGGTGTCCGCCCCTCGGTGCGCGGCGGCTGCGGGCTGCGCCGGGGCCCTACGAGCCCGCGGACTTTATCGCCGCCGCTCGGCCGCGTCTGCCCCCGCCGCTCCGCTCCGCTCCCCCGGCAAGGCCCGCACGGCCCCGGGCTCGGCGCTCCCCTGCCGCACGGGCCCCGCCGCCCGCCTCCTCGTCCGGCTCGCTGCTCCCCAGAGCCCCGTGTGCGGGCCGGGCCGGCCGGCGCGGGAAGATGCCAGGCCCCACGGACCGTTGGTCTGGCCCCGCTGCTCGTTCCTCTAGTCCCGCGCTTCGCGGCGCTTGCCGCTGTCGCCTTGGTCCTTGGCCCTTTCCCCGTCCGCTCCTGGTGACTCCTGTCCAGAGCCGCCAGGCGCACCTCGCTCTTCGCGGCCAGAGGAGGCTGGGAACGGGGGGACGCCGCCAGCTGGGAGTTCAGCAGATTTTTAAAGTGCGCTGAAAGTAGCTTCTGGTCCTAAACAGACCCTGGAACGCCCCTGGCGTGTGCATGTGTGTGAAGCCTGGTTTCCACTTTCTGAAACGTTTTCTCTTCCCTAGCTACTGTGTAGGAAAACGTACAGAAAGTGCCACCAAAGTAAGCTCAGGAGTCTTTCCCTGTTGGAACACGAAAAATATCCCATCACGTTTCTGCCAGGAAAGGTGTTGTCTTTAAACTAGCATTGGCCCTTTGCTGTGGCATTAATGTCCCTTGGGCAGCTGCATTCTCAAGGGTATTGGGACTCAGGAAACTGCTGGTTGACAACAGAGTTAGCACCTTCCTTGCTTTTTGTGTCTTGAATGTTTGTTTTGTACTGTATTGTAAATCCAATATTTACAGCATGAAGGCTATTCCTGCAGCTTGCTCATAGCTTTCCATACAGACTAGAAGACTAGTGGAGGGATTTGCCACTAATCTTAAATTGGCATTACAAAGCCGAATATAGGGATTTGTTCTCTTTTGCAAAAGTCAGGTGTCTCTTGTTGGCTGATGACCTGATGAAATGTGAACTTCTCAATCCATAGGCTTAATTCACAATGCAACCATAAAGACTGTGAACATTGAAAGGCTGTCTGTGTCGGTAGAATGGTCAGAAGGGGGATCCACCAAAGGAAAAGAGGTGAGTGTGAGACGTGTCCTGCACTCACTCTGTCTGGAGTGAAACAGTAACTTTGAATTGCATAGTTGAAGGATGGAGCTGAAGTCCTTGACTCTAAAGACCCTTTGGGCATAAAGCCAGTTTTTTTTACACGTTTCATAGAATTCCTTGGCTCATTAAACTTAGAATTAAAAATATAATTTTAGTATTTCTGTCACGTAGGATAAGGAAAACAACTTGGCCAGTTCACGTTTTGCTTGTAGTATGCTCTAACTCTTCAGATTAAAATACATAACGAAAAGTTGTAATATTCATTTAGGAAATGCTGCAGGTGAAGATTTATCTACTAAACTATTTTCATTGGAACAAAATGTTATGTAAGGCTTTATTGGTTTTTGTAAGCATACTTTTACAAACCCTTAATTTTGGGCCCTGTTTATCTTTGCCTCTTTAATCTGAGGGTAGGAAATCTGTGAAAACATTTTATTACTTGTAGCTGTAACCTGGACCACTATAATGTTCCAGCTAATCACAAATAAGCATTTACAGTACTCTGGCTGACACACAGCACCTCAGCCAGCAATGTTTTTTCTAGTAAGAATGTACTTGCTTCAGAAATAAGTAAATACATAAGTATTTAGTTTTATTCTTTGACTCTAATCACTTGTTACGACTTCTCCATTAGTGCTGTTCTGTCATGCTGTTAACAAAGCCCTCGTTTATGCAACCTTGGGGGCTCTGTGTTGGTATTTAGCACCTTTAACAATGTCTTAAGAGTTGCTGGAAGAATTCCCTAACACATTGCAAAAAGTGAGATGCATTGGGTACTTTTGACAACCCCTACACAGTTTTGCATTAAAACTATACTTAAATTTAGTGATCCAATAAAACATCTCCATCTTTGAAAAACAAGCAGATAAAGAACTGGAGGTATGTCTAATATTCTGCCAGATATTGTTCCGTTCTGTTAGCTGTAGAAAAGGTTTTTTGTTTCTAATTTTGTAAATCTCCTCTCAGCTGGCATAATTTACCACATTCCTTTCTTCAGTTCCTCTTACTTCATTTACACTCAGGGACATTTTTGCTTAGTGTGTTTATAGTGAGGAGTTTGCTCATGGGATCCCAGACAAATAGATGAGGAATTAGCCAGGAGGTTTGGGCTAGAGTCCAACTACTAATTGCATTGTCTGACTTGAAACTCTTATCAGATCCATGCTTGTCAGAAGGCTAAATATGTACCAACAGCTAGAGGTAGATTTGAAAAATGTGGGGCTCTGATACTGAAGTTCTGTACTCTGTATGTCATGCATAATCTCCATTAATAGATGTTTTTTAGGCCAAATTAGATTGCGCTCTACCTGTGCAAACCCATGGGCATAAGATGAGTGAGGTTACACAGGTATCATGAGGGCCTAGTTTTTTGGCTGGCAGAACCTCCAAAAAGATCTGGTATCATAATCTCTGGACCTGCATCAGATGGAAAGAAATCATGACTGTCAGAGCCCAGGCGAGTATGAGGGACTGACATTTAAAAAGATCTTGCATGGAAGTGAGTAAACTTGATGATGATTCTCTCCAAGTATTATGGAAACCAAGGACAATCGCATATCTATAAATTTATTTTTAAAAATCTGATGAATATTCTTTCTTTTGCGTGGGAACAGGTAAAATTGTATTTTTGCTCATTTTATAGAGGATTAAATGCCATGCTTATCTTTACCTAAAGTCTCTAAAAGGTTAATATTTAACATATATACTTTTTGTGCAGCATAGGTGCTATTTCAATATCAAAGGAAGTTAAATTTCAGTGGAGGATGAAGTGATAACTATACATCCACTTTGCACACAAACTCAGTGTTTTATAAGGTTATGTTTACACAGTCAAAATAAATTTCAAAATAAGACTTGGTACCCAAGTTTTCTTCTTCACAGCCCAACTCCTTATTACTCCCCCCCACACACACACACTTGTGACATCACACTTTTCCAGAGCTGCAGAATGTTGTAGATAAAGGATTATGACTTCACTGCAGGGTAAAGGGGGGGTTGGAGGAGGGCTGAATTGAAATCACTTATTCACTTTCACTTGCAAATAGCAGGAGGGCGAATATGGGGGAAAAATGCAGATGAATTTAATTGTCTTGGTTTAAATGCTGGATGCTTCACTTACATCAGTGTGAGTAGCTCTTTACTAAAATTCTTATTTCGGTAAGCACCACTGTACGGTAAACTCGTAATGCTCTCCTAGAAATCATGGAGTGACTAAGAGATTTACTAGGATTAGCCGCAAGCGATTAAAACAGTGACAAATGTTCTTTGCCAGTGTTTTTAGAAGTGCCCAATGGCTCCTGCGGAACTATGTGGCATTTGGCAGACACTGGTAGATGGCCTAACTAACAGATTTATTGTGTAGTTAGATAAGACTGTTCAAGTGGAATTTAAAATGCTATATTACTAGTCAAGGCAACTCTAACTTTCCACACCAACAAATGGATTGCTCATGTTTTGTCTTTCTTTAAGGCTTGTCTAGCTCTTTTTGTCCTAAAGTTAGTAGACAATTTCTGTTTTGTCTAAGTCTTGTCTTTGCTTTTGTAGATTGAGATTGAGGATGTGATAACAATAAATCCAGAGATTTTAGAAGAAATTCCTTCTGCTTCTGATGTGAAAGAGAACCTGCCTCTGCTGGAGAATGTAACTGTGCAGGTATGTAATCCTTAAACTCTTCAGCCTTTCGCAATTAAACTGAAATTCAAGCAACAGCATGTCAGGACACAAATAACATTATAGCAAAATAAGCACTGATTAATTTTAAAACTGCTTCAATTCTTTCACTTGGCTTCTGTTTTAAACTTTGGGGTCTCTGGGTAAGCATTTCTTGTTCCATCTGGATTTTTTTGAGCTTCCTGTGCTGCTTTTATAAAAGAACAGGCACATTTTGTATTTGTTACACCTTTTGCAGTATTTAGTTCAGATAATGTAGGAGGTGCTTTAGATACTTATGTCCGTGACTTTCACTTTTTGCAGAAACAAAAACGTAGAACAACCCTTTCAAAAATTCCTGCTCCACGAGAAGGTAACAATGACTATCTTCACTCTTTTCTCTAGTCATAAAACAAAAGTGACCGTTATACTGGAAATTTACGCTAATATAGGCAACAGAATAAATGTACTAATCTAATATAGCATTTATAAATTATGCTGATACTTTTTACAAAGTGTGATTCTTAAACCATAGTCATAAGGCATTCTGAGGCTTTTCTGCATCTTGGAGGGTTCAGATGCCTTGCGTACCCTCATGCAGGTCCGTTGCCTGCACACTGGTTTTGTGCTTCTATCAGCTGGCAAACTGGTAATCCTAATTTGCCCTTTACTATAGCAGGCGCCCACCCCTCCCCCAAGTTCTGTAGTTCAACAGGCTGCAAGGGAACTAGTACTAGTAATGCTAATAAGTTCCACTTTGCAAATTCCACACTCCAGTGGAAAGTGAGTGAATAGAGCGGCTCCCAGATAGGATCAGTGGTTCTTTTGTCAAGAGAATAGAATGTTTTGAGCAAACCTAGTGGAGAATTGGGGTGTTGCAAGGGAATGGGGGGTCCATAAGAGGTTGTTCTCCTTGTGCTGGCAGAGGTGGGCTAGATGGGAAATAGCTCCCTTCTCATTTAATTTTAACTTTCAGAGTTTAGTTGACTGACTAATTTATTCCTTGGGGCTTTTTGTGAGTTTGGGGAGCCAAGATTACTAGAGTGCGTCTGCCGTTTGAATCACGTTGATGCTTAATGGTTACAAATGTGGCTAACTCTCCATAGAATTCTAAGCTATGAACCTAATATCCTGTCAATTATGTTCTTCTTGTCCCTGCCATATTGGCTCTGCCCTCCGTTTGTCCTGTCCAGTATAGTAGTGTTCTAAGCTCTGGAACAGGAGGCTTCCATTCCTCGCTGCTACTGGCTTTCTGAATGCACTACCTCTTCGGGTTCTCTGCAATGTTGGAGATGGAAGGCAGTACTAATCTTGTGGCAGGTCTGACAGGAGCAACCCAGGAATCCCAAAACCGCACAAATCCATTTCCTGGTCACAGCATCTGCACTTGCTACCATCAGATCCAGGAAGATGTCCATAAAATCTGTAAACTGAAAATTGTCCTAGGAGTTCAGTGGTGATTGTCTCTAGGCAGGTTATTCCCTGGCAGTGAATGGCCTGCTGAACTACCAAGTGTTCTTAACCCAGCCAGTCACTGACAGATGGGCAGTGCCTTCCCTAGAGGTCACTGTTGTACTCTAAAGCACCCAATATAGGTGAAAATCTGCAGTGCATGTTGCCCTGCCTATTGTCCCAGTCTCCTAGTGCATAAAGACCAACCCCGAATGCAGCAGGAAAGCAAGGTAGTATCTGTGTTCCCTTTCGCTAAACATCTGTGCTACAGCAACAGGGAACAAGATCCACTTACTTTGAGCCCGGTATTACATTGGTTAGAAAACACATCACCTTCTTCATGTCCTACAGGCCTCTTAGACTGAGCACATAGAAGGAAGTAGAACATTTCCATCAGTGTGTAATGTGCACTAGTGTATCCGCTCCTGAGGGATAACTTTTTCAAAGTTAGCTGTAAAGCTGGTTTGCCTAAATTCCTTAAGGCATTTTAATCTTGCCAGTCTTCTGAATGATGGCATTAGCTCCTGCTAGAGACCAGTGGAGTCACTATTTTGCATGTCATTTCCTTCTGTAATGAAGGGATCAGAATGCTGGAGACGCTGTCTGATGGGCTCAGGTTTGGAAATTGTTACACTTCATAAAAGGACACAACATTTAATTCCACCTCCAAGCATAATGAAAATACAATTCTTTTTTGTTCCTAAAGCGGCAGCAGTGACCCCTAATGTCTGTGTGCCCGAGCAGCAGCTGCCAGGTAAAGGATTCTGGTGTGATCTGCACTGAGCTTTCGGGGCACAGTTACAATTCCTATGTAGAGGGTTTGTCCAGAATTCTGATAAAAACTTGGTGTGCAGCAGAAGTCTTATCTTCACGTGAGAATACTCATTGCTCTGTTCTGGATAAATTCCTACAATTGGTATAATAGATCCAAGTTTTATATTGCATGCACTCCAAATTTTTCATGTCAGATTTGCTTTCTTTACGAAAAAGGCCTATTTAAAACTATTTGAATGGGTGTTATAGCCTTGGCATAGAAGCTGTAAAGGAACTGGCCAGTTTCCTATCTGGAAATATCTTAAAGTAATAGTTACCTAAATGTGTGACTGCTGAGATATTAATTCCCTTGCAGCTTGCATAGTAAATCTTGAGATGGTGCAGCTTTTATTACAAAGATGCTGTAATCATAGCTTTTAGGTGAATTTAGCATTGGTGGAAGTTTCCACGCTGGCACTAACAGTACTTCGGTGCCCTGGTGCTAACTCCTCAACCGTGAGCTAGAGAGAGAGTGATGAGAGCGAAACTGTCTCCATGCTATTGCCATCTTGAGAAATCTCCACAGAGAATTTATCAAAGATGCTGGTTTTGTGATGTGTGGGCTAAGACGAATTCCTGTCCAGCAGTCTCTGGATTTACAACATCTTCGTCATGATCTTTGATCCACTGCTGGGAGGCGTAAGGTGTACCTT
The DNA here is from genome assembly GCA_007922155.1 of Mesoclemmys tuberculata. Lineage (NCBI taxonomy): Eukaryota > Metazoa > Chordata > Testudines > Chelidae > Mesoclemmys > Mesoclemmys tuberculata. The sequence continues at coordinate 11,604,654 of ML675643.1, forward strand.
CCTGAACCTTCCACTCCCCTTCAGGAATGGTAGTTCAGGAACCTGAGCATAAATTAATGAATCCTAATCTTTTTAATAAAAGTGGAATAGGGAAAGGAATCCACGGTAACTGCAAATCTGGAATGAACTATTTGTCTTGCACTAGTGGCATTTTCAAGAACACTCTTCACCAAACTGAGAACTTCCTAGCACCTTGCCTCACCCATAACTTCTCTAAAGGACCTGAGATGATGCTGTGAATGGTATTTTTCACCAGGCTTCTTTCCTCACTGCTCTGTACTTCCATGAGCAGACTGGTCTTGTGTGAAGAAACAGGACTGCTGTTGTCAGTGTTCAGCTCTGACCTTGAGTTCTTTGTTTCCTAAGTGTTACGTAGCCGTTCTACCAGGATGTCTGTTATCACGGAATCCCAAGGCAGCCTCCAGGAGAACGAGATGGAGGTGGATCCCTCCACTTCTACACAAACACGAAACCATTCGACAGTGCCTGGTGAGTGGAGACAAACCCAGTAAAATATGACTAAACTGAATTCAATGTCTTGTGTTTCAAAATGCTCATCTCATGGGTATGCAAATTGTAGAAGCAGAAGGAGCTGACCGAAATCTCTCCCTTTTCTTTTAAACAGAGAAGGGAAGATCATTGATCACAACAGATCAGTGATCATGCATTTTATATAGGGCTTCTTAAGGGGGATCTCAAATCTCTTAAACTTTGCTGATGTTGGAAAAAAATAAATAATTTAATTCACCATATGCATGTCTTGAGGTGAATCTGGTATCTGTTTAACAGTGCACAGTAGCATACATACCACTAGGATGGGAAGTGAAGTATCTTATTCTTTTGGACGTGCAAAGTGTAATTTTACCCATGAGGCAATTTGGCTTGAATGGCAGGGTTAATGGCCTACTGTTGCTAAAAGAGCTGTTACTAATGCATTTTAAATCTCATCTGAAAGACTTAGTTAGGATAATTTAAGATAGGTACAATCTTTAGGGACCCAAAAAAAAGCTGGATTGCCTCTCAATTGTACTGGGTTAACAGATTCCAGTGACGTACCTAATGTAATCAAGCTACTTCAAATTCTGCAGCAGTATTGATTACTGATATGGTCGCATGTTTACATCAGTTGGGTAAGGCAAGAATTTGAACCTTGCTTGGTTCTTGGGGAAAAATGCGGGTCTAATGCTTTCTTGGCAGCTACTAATGTTAACTTTCCTACACCATAGAGCAAAAGCATGAGAGGTTGTTTGTTAAAACTCAGTCTGTCTCATGCAGACTTTAGACTGTGACTTTGAAGAAGTAGCTTAAGTGCAATGAAGTTGATTTTTTTTTAAATTGCCTGTTGAGCATATGTGACAAATGTGGGAATTGTAGTAATTTCAATCCTATGTGTTCCTCAGTTTCCCTCTGCTCTGCTGTGCTGTGCACAGACTGAAGGGTTAACTATGCACTTGAGGCACAGCAGGAAACCTAAGGTGTTTTGTCACATAATTATCAGGGTGGAATGAATGGGTGATTAAAGGTGTGATTGAAACAACCTCATATCATTAGAGTATCTGGAAGGTCCATGGGAATCCCAACAAGTGACACCTATCTGCAGGAAACTGTCAGGCAGAATGTGAGCTCAGCATGTGTCTGCAAAGGAAAGGCAACATCCTGTGGTGATGGAAGGCATGGGTAAGAGCTTGCCTTTGGGGAGAGACAGAATTTCACGTGGGGTGGACAGACAGGCCTGATCTACTCGTAAAACTTAGGTAGATCTAACTGCATTGCTCAGGGCTGTGAAATTTTGCACCCTGTGCTCTGTATTAGGTCGACCTAACCACCACTATAGACACAGCTAGGTCAACAGAAGAATTCTTTGCTCAACCTGGCTACTGCTTTGAGAGCAGGTACAGTACAGCAAAAAATCCTTCATCACTGTAGTGTCTGCATGATAGCAGCATAGCTGCAGTTGTGCTGCTGTAGCACTTGTACTTTAGGCATAGCCAGAGAGCAGAAACAAAGATGGGAGCCCTGGCTTGGCCAGTATGGGCTGTCTTAACCTTTGCTTTGCTATGGTAACCTCAGGACTTCCCAATGCTGTGTTCCAGTTGACTAATAAATCCTACTCTGCTTTGAAAAAGCTGCCTGGTGTCATTATAAATACACACTGAGATGCATTGATCCCTGAAGAGGGCAAAAAGTCTCTGAACAGACGTCTTCCACTGTTACATTTGCTGGGCAGAGCTCACGTTGTGAAACAGGAATGTTGGAGTCCAGAGGCTCCATCTTGGAGGTGGCTGTGTGGCCTCCCCTTATGGAAGATTGAGGCCCCTAGCTGCTCTGGCACACTGGAGTTCCTCCAAGGGACTGTCTAAAAGCTGGGGCATAGCACAGATGCAATGGATTTGTAACACATATGCAATAAAGTTTAAGGCAAGACATGCATACTTGTGCAGATGCAAAGCACTTTCTAATGTAGCTAATTAAGTGTACAGTTCTCAACTAGCTTGTTTTTAAAATTAAACTGCTTAAAGCAGTCTTCAGACTTGGATTAGTGAGGTCTGTACACTGAAAAACCTGTGCCATGGCTGAAGATACTGCATAGATCTTCAAACTGGATTTTTTAAAGTTCAGACATACACGATGAGTCAAACTGGAGAGGGGGAAAACTGTTAATAAAACTACCAAATTTATTCACATTTTAAATAAAGACGACTACGCCTAAAATGTGGCGTGCATAAATGTGGCAGTCCTGAGCCTACTGCCCTTGCCAATTTCCTCTTAATAGGTATTTTTGCCCCAAGCAGCACTCTTGTGGCTTCCCAAAATCTATTCAGGAAGAAATCTAAAGGTCCTAGCCTGCTCCCTTTGAAATAAATGGCAAAGTCCACCTCTACTTCAGTGGGGGTAGGATCAGGTCCTATTGCTATTTAAGTGTGATGTCCCATCCCCCCCTGCAGTCTGGGATGGTCTGTAGCTGTCACCCCAATTCCTCACGCCTTGGCTCCGACTTACACAGCTTTGCTCTGTGAACCACCCAGTCCTTGGTCGGCCTACTCCCGCCTTCTGCGAATAACTGGTCCCTGACCTAGTGAAGAAGTGCTTCTGGCCAGTCATTCATGGGATAGACTCCCAGCAAACACCCCCAGTCTCAGATGCAACCCTGGGAACTGCCATTTTCCAGGGTTCAGTGCTGTACACTGCACTCTGCAAGCTCATTTACACTTGTCTGTCAGTTTATCAAAGAAATTGTTATGCACCAGTTCCGTCACTCCAAGTGAAGTCTCTACACACACTCAACCCACACGCACTGTTTTAGATAAAACAAATAAATTTAATGATTACAGCAGGATTTTAAGTTAATCCAAATCAGATTTACATAAATCAAGGAGTTAGTCACAATCAACTAAAAGATAACTCACTTCCTAAACTAAGAATGTCTTTCAATCTGACGTTAGTTTACCACAGAGGCTGGTTGCGATGCGTCTGGCAACCAGGGCTGCCTTCTCCATGTGGCTAGGTGCCAGTCTTTGTTCCTTAAGGGAGAGAATCCAGGGGAGCGCCCTGAGACAAAGATGCCTCTTTCTTTTTAACAAGTTTCTTTGACACCCCCTGGGGTCAGGTGATTGTCCATGTCCAGCAATGAGTGTGATTTTTCCCTGTTGAGCCAAAGTGCTCAAAGGTGCTTAGGCCAGTCCATTGTTCCTGTGTGCATCCCTCTGCTGGGCATGGAACTGCAGGTTTGTGCTTGTCTGCATCTATTCAAGCCATGTGAGAGAGACATTTGAGGGTATAGCAGGGTTTTAGATCTGTACACATGTATGACATTGCAAGAAACATGCTACCACAACAATAATGTTCAATATGTTGTGACATTCCAAAAACACATTACACAGCATGCTTTGCATAAGGCCATATCCTGTTACACTGTAAGGGTGAACGTGAATGATACACAAATCACACAATAAGGGTGTATGTGGGTTACAGCATGTCATATTAAGCATCATGTGCTACTTTAAGTTTTAAGGGAGACAAGGTGGGTGAGGTAACTTCTCTTTTGCCAGCAGAAGTTGGTCCATTAAAAGATATCACCCACTTTGTTTGTCATATGTGAGCCTTTACATCAATTTAAGCTGCCTGAATCATGTAAAGCTTTTGCTGGTAGACGAGATTGGTATAGGATGAGAAGCACTTGTACCTCACTTTATTTAAAACAAAACAACAAAATCCTGTACACTTTACCTGTTTAAATAACCTTATATGGAAATAGGTACTTGACCTGTAATTCTGACACTGGACAAACCTTGGTTTTAAGAAATCAGTGCAAAACTCTATATGAATACAATGTTAAGGTTGTACAGGTAAGCAATGAAGTTAGGAAATGCAGAAGCAAAGGTACATCAGGTAGATATTTTCACTGCAGTAATCTTCAGTTCTATAGTTAAGTATGTTAAGTGTCTTTATCTTAGATCAAATATATATACTAAAGACGTGATCATGTAATTGACATACCACAGTGCATGTAAATGAGAATAAAATTAAGGCTGTGTACAGTACAACCTTACACCCGAATTCTGCAATATCCTAATGTCCTATCTTGGCTTATTCAAGGAAACACTTGTGGATTGTGAACCTTCTTTTTGGATTGGCAGATTTTTATAGTAAATTACTATGCAAGTGGCCACTGGATGCCTGCATCCCATGCAAGCACTGTACTTCATGGGTTAGTGCTGTCTCCCTCACCTGCCATAGAGTTGGAGAGGAGGGCAACTCCTAGCCTGATGCCTTCCCCTTCTCCCCCCTCTTCTATTGTCTTGGGGCCCTACAATTTGGAAGGCCTTTTTCACTCTCATCTGTGGGCTAACAGATACTTTTCCATTGACCTGCTTCCTTTCAACAGCTGGCCGAGCCCGAACTACCAGGCTAGGTTGTGCTATGGAACCCTCCTTGACAAATGTACTTGAAGTTGTAGAAGAACATCCATCTATCAGGAGCAGCTCTTCAGCAAATCCAGGTAAACAGGGACTGTTTGAGGGCTGGCTGGCTGGCTCCCTGACCAGCATTGCATAGCTAAGCAACATTGGTTATGATTGCTTCCCCATATGCTCATAGGTCTAATATGATTTCCTGGAAAGTGACTTAGCGGCAAAAGCAAACATCCTGATGATTTCAAATTTAAATAAGGTACAGTTTTGCTATACAAAGACATTTGCTTGGAAGGACTGGCTTCACCCCAGAGTAACAGTCAATGGCTTTCCAACTAGCTTCAGTAACTGATAGCTATGCTCTGAAGACACCACCGGTCACTGTGATTTTCGGGGCTCACCCAGACAAGTAAGTGGTTCTGTGACCTGCCTTACATTGCTATGGCACAGAGCCCTAACACTCATAATCAACCCACAAGCATAACATTCTCCCTAGCTTCTACCAGCCTTGTTACAACTTTAGGGTGATCCCGACAGCCCTTCCCATATCGAGTCTCCCCAATTCTGTCTGTCCTATGTTCTTTAACTGCCAGACACTGATTTTCCCCTCTGTCACCGCCAAATGTGTGAACAGCCCCATGTTATCAGTTCACTTTGGTGCACACACTCCACATAGATTACTCAGCAGAGTCCTGTTTGAGGTAAAAATAAACAGTTCGTTTTAATTGAAAAATCACAGATGAACTAGTAAGGAAAGGGAAAGACAGATTACACAAAATAAACAGACACAACTTCAGGGTTTACACTTCCATATTAGATATATTCCCTTTGGTAATATGAGTTACCTGTTGCCTTGGAACAGTTTCCCACCTGTTACTGGGGATCTAACATTTCAGGGACAGCTTCCCGTGTAGAGGCTGCCCCTCAGTTTCTGGAAGCCTTTGACCTCAAACCTCTTCCCTTTTTTGCATCTTTTTTTTCACCTCAAATTATGGTGGTTCAGAGTGTGGGGAATTCCCTCTCTACTTGATAGCTGGAGCTTCTCTGTCTTCCCATTAACTGTAATGGTTCAGTGTTTCTATGGATCATCACTTGTCTGGTTTTGTGTAAACACCTGGCTTGATAGGAGCCCCTCCCTGCTCTGAAGTGTGCTTGAAATTGAAGTACGAGTTATGAGCACAATACTCTGTGTACACAGATTCATAACCGCGGTCGGCGTACTTATCTCTTAATGGCCATCACGTTCAGAACACTGCAAGCTTTCATAAAAACCTCACTTGACATTTTTGTATACAATGTAAACCACTCGATTGTTGCTAACTCTTTGGGGTTCAGACCCCTCAGTTTTCCCCTTGGGGTGTATGGACCCTGATTGTCATAATCACTGGACACAAAACTAATAAGGATCACTGTCTTCAGGAGAACTCTGTAGGTCATGATATCCCAGTTTGTACAGAAGAGTGGTTTTTGTGTAGGGTGACTTTTTTTGTTTTGTTTTGGTGTGGGTAGGGATATTTGGATAAATTATTTTGTTTAAAGAAATGTGTGCATTCACATAAAAGTGGTGGCGATGTCTTGCTTTTCCCAGTTCGGAGGAAATCTAATATTGTGAAAGAGATGGAGAAAATGAAAAATAAGAGGGAAGAGAAGAGAGCCCAGATAAGTGAGATCAGAACAAAACGGGCACAGGTGAGTATTTGATCAGGAAGCAACCCTTGGTTCTGTAGAATAAACTGGGCTAAGAAAAGAATTCTATAGGATAGTGTGCTCATTTGTCAAACTAAAACACATTTTAGACTAAAGTGCTCAGTGTTTGGTTTCAAGTTGCACTCTGTGTGGGTGTTGTTTTAAAGTACCATGCATAAGGATGTTAATACCACCTGTCTGATCTCCCTACAGACTGAATTTGTTTAGAGTTTCCTGGGTAACTGTTTCTGCAGTTGAAGGCTTTTAAACCCCAGACTTGCTCTTGCAGGTGAATCACAGAAATGTAGCACTTGAAGGGACCTTGATAGGCCATTTAGTCCAGCTCCCTGCCCTGAGGTAGGACTAAGTATCAACTATTCTAGACCATCCCTAACAGGTGTTTTTGTCTAACCTGTTATTAAAAACCTCCAATGAGGAAGATTCCACAGCCTCCCTAGGTAAGCAATGGAACAAGTGACCTACCCTTAGAGTTAAGATGTCTTCCCTAGTGTATAATTCCCTTGCTGCAGTTGAAGATTGTTACTTCTTGTCCGGTCCTCAGTGGAGATGGAGAACAACTCATCCTCCTCTCTAGAAAAACCTTTTACATACTTGAAGACGGTTATGTTTCTCCTCAGTCTGCTCTACACTAAACAAACCCAGTTCAGTCAATCTTTCCTTGTAGGTCATGATATCTAGAACTTTAATTGTTGTTGCTATCCACTGGACTTCTTCCAATTTGTCCATGTCTTTTCTGAAGCCCAGACACAATGTTCCTGCAATTATCTCAATGTATTATTGTAAGAGACTTCATCACTTTTCATATAATTGAATTAAACATAAATTAAACAAAACGATTTGCCACTAGCCATGCACTCGTGCCACCAATTGCACTACTGAGACTCATAGGATAGCCTGCTGGGGAAGCTAGCTATTCAAATGGCTGAGTCTGCTGGTAACTAAATAATCGGGCCATAGAGATTCCTAGATTAGTGTTGAACGTTCTCTCCTCTTCCTTAGGAAGTGCAGACATAACACAGGATTTGTATTCTCTTCTCACTGCACACAATGGGAGACACTTAACCAGTGCTTAAAACTTAATGCTCTCCTTACTGTTCTGCATGTTCACGAGTCTCGAAACTCATCACTATGGCACAGTCAGTGTAAACTTCCCAGCTTAATTGCCGTGCTACTACACAGACACGGCAAACAGATTTTGTACTACAGAGGAAAATTGGGGTGGAAATGGAGGAATAAAGGGTTTTTTGTGAGAGGGGGCCATGGATGGGTAGACGGAAAGGTGTGCTTATCAGCAGTTGAAATGAGTACTGAAAACTCCTTCACCTCTATCCTTCTTGCTATATAGGAAGATTCTCCCTTCTGAGCAAAATGGGATTAGAATCCTAATCATTCCATCAGGTTATTTCTAGGTCTAGAGTCATGCAATATGACATGAAAGAGGACAGAATAATAATATACTGAGTTCTTTAGCTGTATATAGACCAGTGCCCTTTGTACTCATAGGTAGCATCTTTTCTGGCTGACTGTTTGCTACAGCAGACAAAGTACACTAATGCCTACCATTGCCCTGCAGGAATTTGATAGCAGCTGTCCAAACTGGGAGTTTGCACGGATGATCAAGGAATTCAGAGCTACTTTAGACTGCCAACCAATATCTATGAATGATCCAGTAAGTAAATATTTGGAATCATTAACTGCAACGTATCAATATCCCCTCTAAATCTTTAATTTTTCACTTGTGGAACACTAGTGCTTTGATGGTCTTTATTGAAGACATAACTAGAAGTACCTCAACTTGCCTAGGTTAACTTGGCAGAGGTATGGATAAGCAGGAACACTGCTACATCATGGCTTAGTGTTGAGTGTACACTGCAACACTGAAAATGTAGGTTAAATATTAGGAGTAACTTCAAAGCAGATCAGCAGAACAAGCTGTGAAGGTGGTGGTTGAAACTGCCATCCCTGGAGTCAAGGCTACATTAAACACCAGGGTGGCTGAAGTTTTATCCGAGCCTTGGAAAAATCTTACTCTGATAGGTCAATGACAAAACTTGAGTTCCAACAAATTAAATGTAACTTGCTAGCTGTCGAGCCATGCTCCAAACTCAGGACGTGTCAGTCACATGCTTCTAACACGAGGAGGCTGAAAACTAAATGGTGGTTTTGTTGTAAATGCCACCAAACTGCAGAAGAGGGATTTACCCAGTCCACAAATTCTTTAAATACCTCTTCTGGCTTGGCTCAGCCAGTGGCATGTGCAGAGTGTGTGGGGTTTTTTCTTTCCCCAAACCAAGTGATCCCATAGCTGGCCTGCAGAGATTCCTGAACTTGCTGCAGTGTTAATGAAGAGCTCAGATCTACTGAAGTCACTATGGAGTTAACTTTGCAATGTGCAGATCTGGTGATTACAAACAAGTAGAGCCAAATTCAATCTTGGTATCCCACTGAAACAAGGGAGGTTACCAAAGGATTGAATTTGGTACATTGACTACAGACAATGAGAAATATCGCTTTGGATTTTCATCTGTTTTTAGATCAAGCTCTCATTAGCCCAGCACACTATGGGTATGTCAGTGCTGCTGTGGCGGCAGACATCAACGCAGCAGCATCAATTGAGTGGGTCTGTGTAGACCCACTCAGTCGATCGGAGAGCACTCTCCGGTTGACACAATTAGTCCACCTCTCCAGAAGGCAACTTTGACGGGAGGGTGTCTCCCATCGACGCAGCACCTTGAAGACACCATGGCATGTCCATGTAAGTATGTTGATGGGAGATATGCAAGATACATAACATAGCTTGCGCATCTCCTGTCAACTGCTGCCGCCAGTATAGACCAGCCCTATGTATAGATCTTAAAATATTTGCAGCGGGATGAGCTTTCTGCAATAACGGGGCAATCTTGGATAATCTGCCAGTGGCTGCTCTGCTTGGTAATGTAGAGAACTCTTGTGGTATTCATAGGATAGCGGTGGGAAGGAAAGGTTGGTGACCTTGTGTCCTTACAGCCTCCACTGCAGCACCAATTTAGTATGCGTGTGGTTGGGGACTAGTGGTACTCAGCATTGAGTCTTACTGTAACATATCCTTCTCTTAAAGATAGAAGAGCACAGGATCTGTGTTTGTGTAAGGAAGCGCCCTCTAAATAAGCAAGGTAAGTGTGTGTATTGGCAAAAATTAGCCTGGACTCTGAGGCCAGTTTGACATGCACTCATTCATGTTACAAACAAATATTTTTCCATCAACAGAACTTCACAAGAAGGAATGTGATGTGATTACGGTTCCCAGCAAGTGTGTCCTCCTGGTGCATGAGCCGAAGTTGAAAGTGGACCTAACAAAATATCTCGAGACCCAGGCATTTAGATTTGACTTTTCATTTGATGAAACTGCTTCCAATGAAGTGGTTTATAGGTAATACATCTTCTTACATAGTGGGCAGGAGCTACACAGGATTGACATGGTCAGAACAAAAATCTAAAGGGCTACTACTTCAGAATACTGTCTTAATTTAAAGGGATTGATATTTTACAATACAGCTAACCATACTTTGAGTAGAAACCAGTGGACTGAGACATCTAATAGGAGCCCTTAGCTTAGTTTGTCTGATATTAATGTTTACTATTGGATCCACTTCCATTTGTTGGGATTTCTGAGAATTATTTGAAAATTCCAGAAGTATATTGATCGCTGAAGCCCAGGTACGTGCTAATCAGGAGTCTGCCTCCTTTCTTTGTGCCTTATTCTTCTTTTCTGAATTCCTAGGTTCACTGCAAGGCCTCTTGTCCAGACCATCTTTGAGGGTGGAAAGGCTACATGTTTTGCATATGGCCAAACAGGCAGTGGCAAAACACATGTAAGTGACTGGCTGTCTTCTAAAGGCTTCAAATACCTTTTATAAACTGATTTTAAAGTACTTTTGGATGTTTGCGGTAAATAGCCTTTCATCCAGAAATTTGATCTTGGTTTGTTATTGTCTTCTGAAATAATGAAGAGAGATCTCTTCGTAAGGTAAGTGAAGAGTGAGTTACCATTAAAACTGCAGTGCAGAGACTAGCTTCTTCCTTTCAGTGTTGCAGAGAAAGTAATAAAGCTGACTCCAGCAATGTTGTTTAGTGGTTGAAGACTAAACTTTACTGACTGGTAATCCTGGCTCTGTCACTAATTCACAAACCTCAGGCAAGTCTCAATCTCTGCCTAAGTTCCCCAGCCTCTGAAATAGGGATACTAGCCTACTTCTCAGGGCATGTAAGGATTGTTTGTATCCTACTTTTGAAGATGTACATTTTAAATATTTCTGGAAGAGTTCAGAGAGCCTTTGCACTCTTACAAGAATTAAGCCTCTTCTCATACATGGACATCCACTGGTCTGCATGTTACTCATGGAGTGGACAGATATAACTCACAGCAATGAAAGTATCTTAAGCTTTTTTCTTTCACTTCGGACTTTTTGCTTATTTTCAATGGCATCACACTCTGGTCCCTGTTCACGGCCTCCATCACACGAGCTTTTAGATTGGGGATACCTTCCGAGTATGGACACTTCTGCCTATAGGATACTCAATACTAGATTTTCAGTAACTGGAACCTGTTTTCTTTTCCTGTAGCTTTTATCATGTTGGAAGCAATGTCTGAATTTCTCTCCCTTCAGGGAATCTGTCAGAGTGTAACTAACATGCCCCCTTACTGCTTTTGGTAATCTATATGCCCTGGGGAAATTCCAGAGTGGTCTAGTCCAGCCTCTAATCTTAGTGCCAGCTGATCAGACAAAGGACTCATCCTGATGTAGAACATTGGCGCTAACGGAGATAAAGGTCCAAATTGTAGTTTAGGAATTCCCTTGTGCCTTGTTACTTCCCATTGGTGCTACCCAGACATGCAAAAGAAGTTTTTTGTCTGCAGTTTTTTATTCTTTGAGAACTTGCTCATGTCCATTCTCAAATTAGGTGTATATGCACCACTGCTGGAAATTTTTCCCCTCCTGGTATCTGTAGGGCTGGATCTAGCACCCCCTGCAGTGGTGAACATGTGTGCCAATATATAGGTGCCACCAGCCCCCTCTATCTCTCAGTTACTTCTTACCACCTGTGATGGTGCTGGAATGCTCTTGTTCCACAAGATCCCTTGTTCAACCAAGTGGTTTTTCAATCTATGTGTATATGGTTCAAATTTTTGCTGTAAAGAAGTTCTTGGTGTGTGTGTGAGAGTAAATTTAGTCACCGAGAGATGGGGCATGCCCTGGTCTCTGTGATTCAAACCCTGCACTTTGTGTAAAAAGCGAATGCTAATCAGGATTGGCACCAGATCTGTCTCAAGTGTCTAGGAGAGGCCTACATGCAGGGAAAAGTGCAAGGTTTGTAAGAGATTCCAGCCCAGTACCAAAAAGGACAGGGATGTTCAACTGAAGGCTATCCTGATGGACTCAGTGCTTAGACTGGCATTGGAACCCAAACTGTCAGACTGAGGTACGAGCACATCAGCCTCTGTATCGAGTGTCACTGGCACCGACATCGTCTTGGCACCAACCAACGTCCCCAGTGCCAAAGAAGAAACTGAAAAAGGTGTAAGCAGAACAGAGGCGTTCACTAGTGCTGAAGAGGGACAAGAAGGGCACAGCAGACCGGGCGAGACCCAAGTTGGACCAGTGGTCCCCAAAGACTCCCAGAGAGTCAACTTTCTGGGTTCCAAGCCCTGGCCCACACCCACTGCCAACTCCTTGGAGCAGCAAAGGGCTGCACCATCTGGCAGTCCCCATAACTGCCAGAGGCTTTCCAGGCCATGAAAGAGCTCTTGGCTTTACCGGTGCCAAAGGCGCCCCAGGAGGGACGACCCTTAAATCAGGATCAGGCACCGTCATTGATGGCTGTGGTGCCCTCGAGGGACAAGCTGACAACACACCGCAGCGCTCCAAGGCCAAAGCACCATTCTCCAGCCCTTGAGTGTTCTCCAGACCTACGGCACCGAGAGTGATCAGCCTCAAACGGCCGGTCTCTGGTTTTTCAGAACGGGGCTGTGGAGGAAAGGCACCAATCCTGGAAGATCATTGGTATCCTGCGACCTGGCACTGGCCTTCGGAGTACCAGCACAGATCCCCAGCTTCACAGCCCTGGTCTCCAAGCCTGTACAGGAAAGGGAAGGACAAAGACCCCTCTTGAAATAAGAAGTGGGAATGAGATGCTTGAGCTCCCAGCATTACTTCCCAACATCAGAGTTGCTGAACTCTCCTTGTGGTGCAAAATGACTGTCCGCATCGGCTCCGCTGTGGTTGTCAGGAACAGCTTGGACTCAGACAGGGGAGGCAACCCTGCCAAAAGGACAGTTTACCACTGCAACTGTAAGTTTCCCCATGGCACTCCTGTTGGGAGCATAGCTGCAAGGCAAATGGGCCATCCCATGGCAATTTTGGAACCCATAGGGCGTCCACCCACCCGGGAACCCGTAGGGTGTCCACCTGCCTGGGATTCACAAGAACATTTCATGTCTAGGACCTCAGTACTGAGGTTATCAATGGTGGCTTGCCTGGTACCATCCCTGGATGTTGATTCAGACCAAGAGAAAAGCATGCCAGCGCCAGGACCTACCCCATCGAGGGAGGAAGATCCAGACCCCAAACCTCTGCCGATCTCTTCCTCCTCATCCCCTGACAAGGCTGAAGTGGTACCATCAACAGCTGTCCCACTAGACAATTTCAGAACCCACCAAGAGCTCCTCAAACAAGTGGCCTCCAGCCTAGAGATCAAAGTGGAAGAGCTGAAGGAGCCCATGGATGACCTGTTTGGCATCCTGGCAATGGCAGCTGCATCCAGAGTGGCCCTTCCAGTTCATGGGGTGGGGGTGGGGGTGAAGCTGGCAAAGACCCTGTGGCAGACAGGTCTCCCTGCCACTGACATCAAAGGAGGCAGAGAAGTAGTACTATGTTCCCGCAAAGGGCTTTGAATACTTCTACACCCACCAACCTTTTTGGGTGTAAAGTTTGTTCCACAGCTAGCTTACAACAACACACATCTAACCAGCAGGCCCTGCGAGGTAGATATGATTTCAGCATCTGGCAGTCATTGGAAAAATGTGCTGACTCCCTGCTTCAGGCCTCGAGACAGGACTTTGAGGTGATCATGGCCAAGGCTATGGTAGGAGCCAGGACTTCTCTGCAGGCAGCTTCAGACATGGTAGATTTGGCAGCCAATCTCCAGCCACAGTCGTCCATCGTTGTTGACGACCCCTCCCCCTTCCTGGCTTCAGGCTCAAGCCATTACCAGCTGGGGGAAAGTATTCCTTTTGAAGGTGTGATCAAGGATGGCCTACCAGCCATTTCCTGAGAGCCAGACCGCCTTTTGTTTTCTCAGTCTTGCCTCCTTCCTCCTGGCACGGGCTACAAAAACATCAGGTCACTGGCTCCTCAGCCCAATAGCTTCCAGATATACCCTTTAGTTCAACTCATTCCCGCCTTCCCACCCACCTTCCCCATTCCTCTTCAGGACCCCTCTCATGAGCAACTTCTCACCAAGGAGGTACAAATGCTCTTATGAGTGGGAGCTGTGGAAATCATCAATATCAGAGTGGGATAGGTTTTTATTTCTGGTACTTTCTGATACCAAAGATGAAGGGAGGCTTGAGGCCTATCCTGGACCTGTGAGGCCTGAACAAGTACCTTAAAAAAAAAAAAAAAACAAAACCCTAAAGTTCCAGATGGCCTCCCTAGTCTCTATCATCCCCTCTCTGGATCCAGGAGATGGGTATGCTGCCCTCGATTTAAAGGAAGCCTATTTCCATTTTTATGGGCCTCTGGAGATTCTTGCATTTCACAGTCAGTGACCAACACTATCAGTTTATGGTACTTCATTTTGGCCTGTCAGCCGCACCTCATGTGTTCACCAAGTGCATGAATGGTGGTTGTGGCCTACCTCAGATGGCAAGGTATTCAGATTTTCCCTTACCTGGACCATTGGCTCATTGAGGGGTCCATCAAGGATGCAAGTTCATCACAGCATCCAGGTCGCCTAGTTCAGTGTTTCTCAACGACCGGTCCCTGAGATTTCCCTGACATAATATGTGAAGCTGGTCCCTGGCATCAAAAAAGTTGAAAAACACTGGTCTAGCTCACTTGTCAAGTGCTGGGCCTAATGATAAATAGACAAGTCAACTCTTATCCCAGTCCAGAGGATAGAGTTCATAGACAGTCCTAGGTTCCACATGGACAAGTCTGCCTAGGTTCCACACTGTTGCCAGAGGACAGGATCTGGGCCATATCAGAGCTTACAGCTAAGTGTCAGCCCACCCACTCACCACAGCAAGAGTGTGCCTCCAGCTTCTGGGGTCCATAGTAGCCTGTACTTGTGGTCCAACCTGCTAGGCTACACCTCAGACCTCTACAGATATGGTTGGCGATAATGTATGCACCTTGCAGGCACCACCAGCCACGGTCCTTTCGGTCCCTCCAGCGATACTCCTTTTCCTTTCATGATGGATGATACCACATTACATGCTCAGAGGAGTGCCTTTTCCAGCTCCATGACCAATGCTGTCACGTGTCAGATGCCTCCGATCTAGCCTGAGGAGCCCATCAGGGCCTCTGGTCCAAGGACAAGCTGGCATTGCATATCAATGTTCAAGAGCTCCTAGCAATTTGACTGGCTTGCGAGGTGTTACTGCCCCAGCTATTCAGTAGGGTGGTACAGGTGTTGACAGACAACCCAGCTGCAATGTACTATCTAAACAGGCAAGGGGGCCAGGTCCCCAGCCCTTTGTCAAGAGGCCATATGTCTGTGGGACTTCTGCATAACCCGCAGCATTCTCCTCAAGGCCGTATGCCTCTCAGGGGTCAGGAATGCCTTAGCGGATTGCCTCAGCAAGTATTTTCTCACCATGAATGGTCCCTGCACATGGATGTGGCTGAAGCAATGTTCCGGAGGTGGGATACTCCCCAAGTAGAACTATTCGCCAACAGGTGGAACAAGAAGTGCAAGCAATTCTTTTCCCTACAGGGTCTGAACGGTGACTCCTTGACAAGCACCTTCCTGTTGCTATGGTCTAAGAATCTCATGTGTGCTTTCCCACAGATACGGCTCATCTACAAGGTTCTCGTAAAGCTCAAGAGAGAGAGGGCACAAGTCATGCTGATAGCATGGTCTTGCCAACATTGGTTCGGAATGCTGTTCGATCTGTGGGCAACCCATCCCTGGACACTTTGATCGCAGCCAGACCGTCTCTCTCAAGATCAGGATCAGCTGCTTCACCCAGACCTGGCCTCCCTAAACCTGACAGTGTGGCTGCTCTGTGACTAAGCTTAAAGGAATGGACCTGCTTGGAACAAGTCCAGCAGATCCTGTTGGGAAGCCAGAAGCCTTCCACTAGAACATATTACCACCTTTCAAATCTCTAGCCTCCTGCTCCCTTCTGCACCTATCTTGGAAGGTGGCATTCCTGGTGGCCATTACATCAGAAAGGCGGATTTCAGAAATTAAGGCCCTAACTTCTGAGCCCCCTTACATGGTATTCTACAAGAGCAAAGTGGCTTTTCTGTTGAAGGTGATATGTTGCCTGGTTGACATGGAAATGCATGTCTTCTGGTTTTCTACCAAAGACCCACAACTCAGCTTAAGAGAAGCGTCTCCACACTCTCGATGTCAGGAGAACTCTAGTTTCTACATCAATAGGATTAAACCCTTCAGCAGATCTACTCAGTTCTTTGTAGCTATTGTGGAACCGATGAAAAGGCAGCTGGTATCATCACAGTGAACATTGTCTTGGATCACAGCTTGCATACACATCTGCTACGAGCAAGCAAGGGTTGCTCCTCTAGCTTTGATCATGGCTCATTCAATGAGAGCACAGGCATCTTCAGCGGCCTTCCTGGACCGGGTCTCTCTTCGGGACATATGAAGGGCAGCTACCTGGTCTTCAGTGCATACCTTCACGGCTCACTATGCTATCACACAGCAGACTAGGGATGACTAGCTTTGGACTAGCTGTAGCTGTCCTACAGTCTGCACGTCCTTGAACTCCTGCCCAACTCCAGAAATACTGCTGGTAAATTACCTAATTTGAGAATGAATGTACTGGATATTATTAAAAAGACCAGCAGGATCTTATTCAGGAGGAAAGGCAATATGCCGTGTTTATTGCGAATACAGAAGTTTCAAAAAGCAATTGTGTGTGCACACAAATGTTCTGCAGGTGGAGTATAAATACCAGCATATGAGTTGCTTGAACCAGCCCACTGGCTGGGTGGACTGCACACAAGGATGTTGCTGGGCTCTGTTGGTTGCAAATCCGATGCTCCTAGATATTTACAGAATGAACCCAAAGTTTCCATGTCTTCACTTTATGGGGATGGGTCTCTTAAACATACAGATCTGTGTCTTGCTTGTGTCATGCTGCTTTCGCATCCTGGTGTGATTGTCAATCACCCATCTGTTGTTGCAAGCATGACCGTTTCCGTGTTCTCTCTCACTGTTTTATTCCTGTCCTTGGGGTGGACTCCTCTGGACTTTGTGGTTACCTTGATCTGCATTCTTCCACCAGCTGGATCATAAAAGTTGTTACAACAAAGTCTTGCTTCACTCCCTTCTGTTATCAGGGAGACTTAGAGTTGCCCCCTTTTTACTTCATTACACACACATTTATTCTGTCATGCTAACTAACTTTTATCTTAAAGAAAAACAAACTTAAAATAAAAATGACAACTTTTAATTAAAACTACATTTTAACTAAATGATATATACGTTAAGATAATTTACTTTTTTTTTAAAATGCTAAAGTGGAATTAGCCATTAACATGGATTATTCCACTGACCTAAAATAACAAAGCACATTGATAGTAAATGTTCTTAGATATGGGTCAGATAGTTACTTGTGTAACAAGGCCTCAAAATATTTTTAAGCAGCAGCCTGAACTGTGATTGATTACAGGCAAAATGCAAACAGAACTGAGACGTTATAAGCAGACTGTTCTCAAACACATGTAAACATAATTATACCAATAGATTCCCAGGATGTTACAATTACTTCTGCCTCCTGAATACTGGTAACGAGGCAAAATAGTTGCTCTCAGCCTACATCATGGGTGGATGAGCAAAATGATAGTCACAGTGACGCTAACATAAGATTGTGCCAGGTTTGGAAATGAAGTGAAATCTGCCTTTTCAGTGATGCTTTTCTATCCAAATGTAAATGGCATCCTCTGCACAGTGTGACTTCTCATGCACTATACATGTGAGCCCCTGTTGTGCAGAGCGAAATGGTGTCCTCCACACATTAAGGATTGCTGTGACCTCATCTGCTGATGGCATGACCTCATGGGGTCATGACCCCTGGTTTGATTACTGTCCTAAGTGCTGAAAAAACATGTGGCTGTCACACTGACTAATTCCAAACCCTCCAAATGCGTTAACCCAATTACATTAAGCTGTAGTTTTATCCTGAATTACGTTGTGTAGCACCACGTCTGGATAGTCTGTTGAGATTGCAGTCATGGAGACTCTTTTCCTAGAATATTGTTGGAACTACAGCTGAGCGATAGCCTGACTTGCTTGGACTGCACTTCTATAATGGCCTTTTTTTATATCTAGACTATGGGAGGAGACTTCTCTGGGAAAACACAGAATGTCTCAAAGGGGATATATGCGTTTGCATGTAAGTTGACTTTTTTTAATCAGAGTTGTGTGTAGTAGTTTTCCTTAAGACTTCAATAACGGCTCCCACATCTATATAGTAAGATCCATAAAGCTTTAAAATAAAAGTTCTTTGTGAATAAATATTTAAACAATTCCTATAAACCCTGAATATCATGTGTTGTCACCACTAAGTAGTGATCAATTTAGTTGCAATAATTATATAAATCACCAGTTGCAGACATTACCAAATATATAGTTTTTGGATATAATGGTTAACAAGAACTTTTATCAGAGCAAAAAGAGAACTCCTCAGGATGAAAACAAACTGAGGCAGAGACCTATATTCTTTGCTGTTTAATGTACCTAACAAATTAGTAATAGCTTGGACTTGAAGGAAAGTTTCTTCTTTCTTTTGGCAGGGGAGTTACTTGGATTTACTTTTGAACTCTCCTTTTCAAAACTAGAATTGTCTGAACTCTCCCTGCAAGTCTCCTTGTCTAGGAATAACAACTAACAACTTTTCTGCAAGTCGTTCAAAGCTGTAGAGGATTATAATGTTATGCCAAGTTAAAACTTGTCTGTCTGTGTATAGCAAGCCAGAAAATATTATCACTGCTCACTGGTAATTTCAGATGTAGCAGCTCTCATAATTTTTCATTCCTCAGTCCTAGTGAGGTCACTGCAGAAATAAGATTCATGTTGAGGTATCTTATTGCACAGATCTCTCTATCTGGCTGGGGCAACTGTCATTCCAGCTACTAGATACTATACTTGTTTTGCTTAAGGCATTTTGGAAGGGACAGAGTCCCAGAAACAGCTGAACTTATTGTTCTAAAATGTAGTTAACTCATGTTTTTTTCCTGCTTTCCCCATCAGCACGAGATGTCTTCCTCCTTCAGAGCCAATCCAGGTACAGGAATCAAGACCTGGAGGTCTACGTGACATTCTTTGAAATATATAATGGAAAGGTGAGCGCTTGTGTCTTGATCCTAGCCTGAATTGTTTGAACTCTGCATTTGATACATGGTACAGTTCATTTAGCTATCTGCACATTGTTGTTGGATCATGGGCCCTTTGCACCTCTGGAATTAAATTGGCAAGTCTGGGTTATGCATTTCTGGGAGGCATAATTCCATGCAATGTACCTTTCTTTAAATGGGGAAACTGTGTGAAATAGGTGTAGGGCAGTGGTTCTCAACCTTTTTAAATGGAGCCCTCCCCGCTCCCCGATAGACCTTTGTGTCACAATTGTGCCCCCTTCCTCTGATCACCCCCACACACACTTTCAGGAAAAAGCAGGGAGCAGGATGGCAGCAACTGCAGCAGCAGTGCAGGGAGCGTACCTGGCAGCGGCAGGAGGCAGGGGATGCTGTCAGTGGCTGCTGGCAGCAGCAGCAGCGTGTCATGCATGCCCATGCATTTAGATGGAGCAGAGTGCCCCTCCCACACAGCAAGGAGTAGGACCAGGTTGCCTTGCTCCCCAGCAGGAAGCAAAAGTGAGCACTCCAGAAGGATGAGCAGGGACTCTGTATGCCTCTTGTGCAGAAGCACAAGAAGTTTAGTGTGCCTGATAACAGCAGAGGGCGGCTTCTGGGACCAGCACCAGCATGGAGAGTGAGGAGCGTGCCTGGCAGCAGTGGGGTGCTGCAGCGGTTGTGCAAAGTGTCCCCTGCTCCGCCAGCAGCCTCCTCCCACCTCCCCTCCAAAGAATCCCCCACTCCCAGCACCTGCCTGTGTCAGGCACTGGGGTCCTCACCGCCACCTAGCCCCGCTCTTGGCCTGGCTCCCATGGTGCCCCCCCCTCAAGATCCATCTTATGCCCCCTACTTTGAGAACCTCTGGTGTAGGGGATGGTTCCTTACTTGTGCATCTCCATTTTCTTGCTCAAATATAGGTGTTTGATCTCTTGAATAAGAAGGCAAAGCTCCGAGTGCTCGAGGATGGAAAGCAGCAGGTCCAAGTAGTTGGCCTCCAAGAGAGAGAAGTCAGCTGTGCAGAGGATGTCATCCGAATGATCGAGATGGGCAGTGCCTGCAGGTTTGTCCCCCTCCACTTCTGCTTCCTTAATGGGGATTCGCTTTCCAGCCTTTATTGCATTTTATAGGATACCTGTAACCAGCTTTCAAATAAGGGGCAATGCACAGTGTCTCCCAGTAACAAGCACATCTCCCATGACTGCCTCTGCACCTCGACGCTAAGGGAGAGGAAGAAAATCAGCCAGTAGACTAAATGCCAGGGATTGGAAAGCATTGGTGTCTTACAGTAGGTTTTTAAACCTGGCTAGCTCCTACGTAATATTCAAAATCTATAAAGGTAACAGTCTGGTTAACAGAACCATAGCAAGTGTCTGGTACAGCGCCCGTACGTTACACATTCTGAATGGGGGCAAGGACTGTCTGACACTAATAGCTATATAAACAGGTCACTTAACAAATCAGAGCTCTTGGAGGCTCTTCCTGCACTACGGTTGGAAGATGGTGGTGGCCACATGGCCGCATGCTGCTGATTCCATAAGATGTGGAGGCTTCTCTCTGAAGCTCCCCTCCAGTAGCTAGCTGAGTTTGAGAAGCTTTTCCTCCAGCTTATAAAAGTTCAGTAGCAAGCAGTATCTTCGTAACTATGAAGAAGCTGGAAGAGCAATGCAAAACTTACACGATGCCTTCTCTGAAGCATCTTCGCGTCAATGATCTGCAGTGATCCACCCCAGCCCATTCTTAGTCTAAAACTCCCGAAGCACATTCAGTTTAGGCTGACAATTAGTTCTTCTAAACCTTTCCAAACTCTAATACTTCCCACAGCAATATGTTACGAAGAATTTCTTCATCGCCCTAAAGTGGGAAGGGAACCTGGCAGCCTCTTCAGGTGGTAAATGGTAATGGAGGTCAGAGGAGGGTGGGGTTATGAAGATAACATATCTGCCTCCATGCTAACAGTCCACACTCATGTGTGACACTTAGGCCTTGTCTACATGAGAGAGTTTTGTCAATGCAAGTTACAGCAATGATCAAAAAACACTGTAATTACAATGTTTGTGCCTGTCCACACAGCACTGATTTTGTCGCCCGAGTGCCTCCACACTTGATGCTATAGCATCGACATAAAGAACAGCGCACTGTGGGTGGCTATCCCAGTGTGCAACTTGCCATCTTGTGCCGCAAGGAGTTGTGGGAAGGTGGAGAGGATTGTAGCACATCATGTGTGCGGCTCAACATCCCATGATGCAATGATTTCCATCCCGTCATACCATAGGTTTCCAGCTGTGTTTTGTGACATTTTTCAATGGCCCCAGTTTTCTGAGTACCCGCCATTTTTATCTGAAAGGATGGATCCTGCACTGCTCTGCACTGTTGTCATTGTTTTGAACACAACACAGCTGATCATGCAGTAAATCACGAGCTCCCAACTGGAAGAGGAACCCTAGGTGCCTGACTTGTGCTGTTGTGCCATGCAAGCACTGGATTGCTGTTTGCATTTATGGAGCATCTGCACACATTGCACTGCTGCTTTTGGGCACATGAAACAAGCACTGAGTGGTGAGATTGCATCGTTATGTAGGTCCAGGGTGATGAGCAGTGGCTGAAGAACTTTTGAATGCACAAAGCCACCTTCATGGAAATCTGTATGGAGCTCACCCCTGCCCCGAGGCACAAGAACACCAGAATGAGAGCTGTTCTCTTGAAGCGCGTGGCAATGACAGTGTGGAAGCTGGCAACTTCAGACTGCTACTAGTCGGTTGCTAATCAGTTTGAAGTTGGGAAGCCCACTGTTGGAGCTGTTATTGCAAGTGTGCAGGGCCATTGATTGCATTCTGCTATGAAGGACTGAGAGTCTGGGAAATGTGCATGAAATGGTGGATGGCTTTGCAGTGATGGGATTCCCGAACTGTTGTGGGGTGGTAAATGGCGTGCATATCCCCATTTTGGCCCCGGGTCCTCTTGCGCTGGAGTACATCAATAGGAAGGGGTACTTCTCTATGGTACTGCAGATGCTTGTGTATCATCGTGGGTTGGTCAAGGAAGGTGCGTGACGGGCATGTTTTCAGGCACGCTGGCCTGAACGGAAAGCTGCAAGTGGGGGCTTCCTTTCCAAACCAAAAGATTCCAATGGGGGATGTTGAAATGCCCAGAGTAGGCTGGGTCTCCCAGGATCACCCCTTACTGCCATGTTTTATGAAACCTTGTAAGGGCAACTTGGATAGCAGCAAGGCGTGCTTCAATAACAGGCTGAGCAGGTGCCAAATGACTGATGAATGTTTGTTTGACAGATTAAAAACTCACTTTTAAAAGCGCACCTTTATGGCAGGTTAAATGAGGTTATAACCGCCTGCTGTTTTTGCCATATTTTTTGTGAAGCAAAGAGTGTAAAGATCCCCCTGGGGAATCACACCACTGCGATGTATTTATAATGCAAACAAGAATGAGTTTGTTATAAAAGAACAGACTCAAATGAGTAGTGAGTAAAAATATTAAGAGCAGGTTACAAATAAAACCATAAAATGCAATCCTAAATCTACACAGATTGAATAGGAAAAATAGCCATTAATCAACTAGAGGGCTTCTCCAGAATTTGTCCGTCAAAGCTTCTGCTTTTCAGTCATAACCAGGGTACAGATTTTCATAAATACTCCTACACTGGACAAGAGGCTTCTTCAATAAATGGATAACAGAGGTTCTTTTCCCTTCCTCTGTAATCCAGGAAATCTCTGAACCCCCCCCCCCCCCCAAAAAAAACCCTCTTCTCCCCAGTTGCTTGTTCTGTCATGTGCTGTTACCATATTGAGTTCACATCATCCCCTCCCCATCAACCTGTTTGCTGTTGATTGTGCATGCCAATGGGGCTTTCTTTGTGGCAGATTTACCATGCTTAATTTACATTTGACAGAATTATCTTCCATCTTGTCTGGAAGATACTGTTTCTCCCTTTGGTTACAGACTTTAAAGCATAATATCAGTAGTAGGGCTGTCAATCACAGTTAACACAAAACAAATTAATCACTTGAACTAACTTGATAACAAAAATTAATTTTGATTAATCCATTTTAATCGCACTGTTAAACAATAGAATACCAATTTTAAATTTATTATAAATGTTTTGATTTTCTACACTTTCAAATTGATTTAAATTACAACACAATAGAAAGTGTACAGTGCACATTATATTTTTATTTTAAATATTTGCACTGTAAAAAGGTTAAATAGTATTTTTCAGTTCACCTTATACAAGTACTGTAGTGCAATTTCTTTATTGTGAGAGTGCAACTTACAAATAGATTTGTATTTGTTACATAACTGTTGTTTTTGGGTGCAGTGTAAAACTGTAGAGCCTACAAGTCCACTCAGTCCTACTTCTTGTTCAGCTAATTGCTAAGACAAACAAGTTTGTGTACATTTACGGGAGATAATGCTGCCCACTTATTTACAATGTCACCTGAAAGTGAGAACATGCGTTCTCCTGGCACTGTTGTAGCCGGCATTGCAAGGTATTTACATGCCAGGTCCACTAAACATTTGTATGCCTCTTCATGCTTCAGCCACTATTCCAGAGGACATGCTTCCATGGAAGGACATTTAAAAAAAAATTGTATTAATTAAATTTGACTGAACTCCTTAGGAGAGAATTGTATGTCTCCTACTCTGGTTTTATCCACATTCTACCATATATTTCAAGTTATGGCAGTCTCAGATGATGACCCAGCACAAGTTCTATTTAAGAACACTTTCACTGCAGATTTGACAAGATGCAAAGAAGGTACCAATGAGAGATAGCTACAACACTCTACGCAAGGTTTAAGAATATGAAGTGCCTTCCAAAATCTGAAAGGGACAAGGTCTGGGACATGCTGTCCGAAGTCTTAAAAGAGCAACACTCGGATGCAGAAACTAGAGAACCCAAACCACAGAACAGAAAATCAACCTTACTCAGATGATGAAAACAAACATGCATGGATGCACTCTGCTTTGAATCATTATTGAGCAGATCTCGTCATCAGCATGGATGCATATCCTCTGGGATGGGGGTCAAAGCTTGAAGGGACTTACGAACGTTTAGCGCGTCTGGAATGTAAATGTTTTGCAATGCTAGCTACAACAGTGTCATGACAACACCTGTTCTCACTTTCAGGTGACATTGTAAACAGGAAGCAGGCAGCATTATCTCCTGCAAATATAAGCAAACTTGTTTGTCTTAGTGATAAGCTGAACAAGAAGTAGAGCTGAGTGGACCTGTAGGCTCTAAAGTCTTATATTGTTTTATTTTTTGAGTGTGGTTCTTTTTTACATAATTCTATGTTTGTAAGTTGCACTTTCATGATTGAGATGGCACTAAATACTTGTAGGAGGTGAATTGAAATACTATTGTTTCTTTTTACAGCATAAATATTTGTAATCAAAATAAATAAGGTGAGCACTGCAAACTTTGTATTGTAACTGAAATCAATATTTTTGAAAATGTAGAAAACCTCAAATATTTAAATAAATGGTATTCTATTGTTTAACAGAGCGATTAATTTGTGTAATCACTTTATTGATTAGGGCTTTCAGGCTTGCACAATTCCTCATATCATTGTGCAATGTAGGCACTGACACTATTAATGACCAGTATGTTATCGGCTTTCAATTTGGGCCCCCAGCTGTGGACCAGGTAAGGGGGGGCATGGATCAAAAGCTTGGGGACCATTGTCCTAGGGTCAGACCAGATATTTGCAAAAAGCATGTATTGCTGCCCTTCAGCAAATCAAATCTGGACCTCTCAACCCTCCAGGGCTCATTAATTCACATCTACTTCAAAAATCGTTCTGAGGGTTTGGGAGCATTTACAGTGTATCAGACAGTAGTTTGGGAGAGAGAACTGCTGGACTGACGTGACGGGTCTGGTACAGGAGCGGAAATGGTACTAAACAATGGGTAAGGTACCAGAATAAGGAACCTATCTCAGTATATGATGTAGATGCAAAACATATGGCATGGCGTGTGGTCTATTGGTGGATATAAATGGTGGGGGACATTGAATGTGAGCTATAAAACAGAGCAAATATCATTCCGGGCATTAAATACCTGTAAGGAATCTGAGTGTAGTCAGCGGCATTCTAACTAGGAAAGCTGATTCTGTATCCTCAGATCTCTCTGTAAGAGACAAACTGCTGGTAGTGAGCACTCAAGCTACAAAGCATCAAGGTCAGGTTTCTGAGGCACAGGGTTTGATGTATTTCCTGTTACTAGCTGGTGGTAAACTGAAGCATTTTCTCTCCTGTAATCTGGAAAAATATTCCTTAGTGCTAGTGACCGCCTCCATGTATGGATGTAAAGTCTCTTAAAGAGATGTTTGATTTGAGTCTCAAAGTACAGCCAAGTATGGGAGTGTCTGCAAAGGAGAATAGCAGAGAAGGTTTTCTGCTTTATTATAGCAAGCTGTTGGAATTATGGTTTTTTAACTCAATTGTATTTGTATCTGAAAAGTTTTTTGAATAAAACCGAGCCACTGGCTTCAGTTGTGAATAGTTTATGAATGTCCTTGCCTAGTGCTCGGGTGCTAGCCATGAAAGATGTTTTGTGACATGTAAATTGTAATAAACTTCATATCTCTGCTATAGGACGTCTGGGCAGACCTTTGCAAACTCGAGCTCCTCACGGTCGCATGCCTGCTTCCAAATCATATTACGCAGAAGAGGGAAACTCCATGGCAAATTTTCCTTGGTAGACTTAGCTGGGAATGAGAGAGGGGCGGATACTTCTAGTGCTGATCGGCAGACACGCATGGAAGGGGCAGAAATAAACAAGAGCCTGCTGGCTTTGAAGGTAGAGTATAACTCAGAGCAATATCAGTGTTAATCAGCAGAGAGTGGATGGAAATTACCTATTGGATTATTGAGCCTATCTTCCTTGCCATGTAGGCTGTTCCTTACAGGATGCTTTTCTTCCATATTTTTAAAAACTGTACAGTCCTCCAAAGTGCAGTTCTGTCCATTGACAGTTATGCATGTATTTCTATTCAGAATCCTTTTGTCAGGTGTCTAATAGCTTAAACCTTGTCAGCCCAGAGTCTGATATAACAATTTTCTGAAGCAATGCCCAAGTAGCCTATTTAAAAATTCAAGCAGTTAAACAATCATAAGATATGCCTGTAAGTGTCAAATAACTGGAAGCTCTGAGGCAGGGGCCATATCTTCCTATGTGTCTGTACAGCATCTAGCAGAATGAGGCCTTGACCCTGATTGAGTCCTTTGGGTGCTGCTACAATAGCTTATTAATAAGTAGTTTCTGGAGCCATTCTGTGGAGCCTTGCCAACCAAGATGGCAGACGTTACATTAATGAGATCTATTTCCACCCCTCCAGGAATGTATCAGAGCACTAGGTCAGAACAAATCTCATACACCTTTCAGGGAAAGCAAGCTGACCCAGGTGCTGAGAGACTCATTCATAGGGGCAAACTCCAGGACATGTATGGTAAGTAGAAATACTTTACGGGCACCTTAAATACCTGTTCATATTCTTCTATCAATTTATCACCTTTGGGGTTCATAATTCTTAAAGAATAGACCAACTGTGGCAAGTGACTTTCTAGGTACCTCTGTGGTTTCATATTTGTCTTGGTGACTCCAGATCAAATCGAATCACTTCACGAGTGAAAAGATGTTTCCCTTCCTTCCTTGCATCAGGAAGCTGATTGTTGGCTGGTGATGAGCCAGAAAGGCTGTGCATTCAGGGTTTAGATACTGCTTTTATTAATGCATGAACCAGAAAGTCACCAAAACCAGCTTCCCATTCTATAGCTCTCAGCAATTACAGGAATAAAAGTTAGTGAACTTGCCTGAGTCAAAGTCCCTGATGATTCTGAATAATGCTTGGGAGCAGGGCCTGAGTAGATTAGCACTTACTGCTGGATACTGACTGACTCTAGCTTTTTATGCCTTTAGAACATATCAATGCTTTTCCAACAGTAGGCGTGCCTTTTGCCCACGGTCACAACAGTGAGCCAGTGGCGGAGCTAGGAGTAGAAACTGGGTCCTC
This sequence comes from Mesoclemmys tuberculata, assembly GCA_007922155.1. Lineage (NCBI taxonomy): Eukaryota > Metazoa > Chordata > Testudines > Chelidae > Mesoclemmys > Mesoclemmys tuberculata. Next base: position 11,631,884 of record ML675643.1, read on the forward strand.
AGTTTCAAGACTTTCTGTAGCTGTCAAGCCTTCTTGCAACGTTCTAGGAATATTTTTTGCTTTCTAGAGAGTCTTTGTTTTAATCCATTTTTGAACAGCTTGGATGAGGTGTCAGGCAAAGCATTTAACAGTGAACAAAAGTTTGACACAATTGCTATCTTCCATGTGTTTTCAGATTGCAATGATTTCCCCAGGCATGGCTTCGTGTGAGTACACCTTAAACACCCTGAGATATGCTGACAGGTAATGGCCTTTCGCACTTGAGAATTTCTTCTCCCCTTGCAATGGGGATCATTACTCATTAACTTCTGAGCAAACATTTTGGCTGCCTGCCTTATGTCACTCTGCAGGGCAACTCGTTTTCTACTCTGGGCCGAATCTGCTCAATCAAAATGGGGATCTGAAAGTAGCTTGGATACCTTCTGGCTACGGTGTAATCACCAATGAAGAGATTGCACTGAAACCTTTAACAGGCTTCCTACCTTTTTGGGTAGAACCGCACTTGAAAAATGACCTGAGATGGGAAAACAGGATTCTTGCAGTTGTATAAAATCCAAAGGAGGAGGAGGGAGCTATTTCTTTTAAAAACCTGCCTTGATCTTAGAAGGATTGGGAAAGTGAGCTCTTGCCTACCCTGTCCTGCTAATGTCGACCTTGGAGAACTCAGAAATGCTCTGACCATGCTTGATTGTAGTTTTTCTTCCAACTGTTTTATCAGGTCTGAGTAAAATCATTGTTAATTTTAAGCTGTGTGGATACGAATTGCTTCATCTGGTATCCAGTGTTGTACCAACTAGCCCTTCATGCTGTTTTCCAGAGGAAAACAGGGTGGACAAGACTTGAATTTCTCTGGTAACAGAACAAGCAAATTTGTTTGGAAAAACCCAAATATTTCTGGCCCTTTCTAGATGGTCATAAAGAAACAAAAGGTCACAAACCCTAGTGTTTCCTTGTCGCAGGTCAAAGGCAAACTGCAGCCTGACTATCCAATTCAAATTACATTACGTTTTACATACCAGTCAAGTTGTGTTGGGGTATTCTTCTAGATACACACCTGTGAATAATGCCAAATCTCCTGAATGGTCAGTTCCCCTGGAAAACTGGCTAAAGGGTTGTGTGTAGCCCATAAATTGGTATATATTAACTGGCCAAGCTGTTTGGGAGGGGGGGGAAGGGGTGTTCTTAAGCCTTAATTGCTGACTAAGGCATTAGGGGGGTCCTAATTAGGTTGGGATATGTAGTTGGTAGAAAGATCAGTAGTTGGTGATTAAAGTTGCCAGCATAGCTCATCAAAACACTTCAGGTCTTGAATGCTGCTGACTTTTAAACAGTAGGTATTGTCTCTCAGACTTGTTTGTGCTGCGGGGTTCACATTTACTTAAATACTTTTGGTCCTCTGTGACCCATCCCTTCCCAGGGTAGCCAACTGATAAAGCCAGGGTCAGGGCACGCTGTAAAAGGAGAGCAGATTCTCCTAGCACTGATGGGTGACACAAGTCAGACTTCCCAACCAGCCACAAACAGTGCCTCTGATTCCCCCACACTGGTTATCAAGAAGCCACTATGCAAATACACACAGCCCCCTTTACTGCATTTCAGTTTCTGGCTCCCAAACTGCCACTAGGTCCAGTAGAGAAACCAGTTATTTAACCTGTTTACTAAAATGGTTCCCTCTGATCCCAAAAGATCAGCCACAGTACCAGATCACAATAAGTTTGGATCTTACCCAAAATACCACGCTGCCAGCCAATCCTTTAGTAACTAAAACTAAAGGTTTATTACAAAAAGAAAAACAAACAATAAGAGAAATGTTAAAGGATTAAAGCCATCAGGTATAAATGATTTGAAAGTCCATATATATCAGGTTTCTAGAAGTGTGGAGTTGTAGGCTTGTATAGTCCCTCTGGTATCCATCCAGTACCTGGATGGATCTAAGTCCTTCAATTCAGTGGCAAAATGAATTGATCCAGAAGTGGGTAGATGTCTCTGTAGCTGGACAGGAACAAAGATAAAATGGTTCCTGTGGTTTGTTCTTATATACCCTCTGCCTCTGGCCATGCGGCCTGTAGGCCCTTAAAGAGCTAAAATGGAGTCCAGAGTCACATGGGCCAATCCTGGTAACGCTTCAGGTATGCCTTTAGTTCCTTCCTGGGCCTTTTGCTTCTGTAAAGGTCTTGATGGGCCATTAAGTGGGCTGTTGTCCTGCGGCCTCTGTCTGGGGTTTGTCTTATACAGCATAGTTTGAAACACAGGGATATCAAAGATCTCCATAACTTCCATTGCAGATATAGCACATGAACATAAACATTATCATCTTACTCAGCACATTATAACCTTTCTAACAGTACCTGACATGGCATGTCTCACATGGATCACTGATTTTGACATACTGATGTCAAACAATATAAGGAATGAATATAAGGGAATTAAACCAGGGTCTCAGTCTACCTCTAGCTGCTGGACTGACTACCATCTTTGCTTGCCTCCATTCAGTTCAGTGATTAGCTGAATTCTTCTCTCTAGTTTGAGAAATCTGACTGTACTACATTCTGTCTCGGCTGTGTAAGATTCTAACAGATAAAGAGGAACTGACACAGAAGTAAAAGTTAATGGTAGCTCAGATACCAGTGATCATGCCTTGATCACATTTATAATGTGCAAGCAGAATAAAATCCATAACAGTAATATATGCACTTGATGCTACATGCACAAAAAGCCACAATCAAGGAAGAAGGCTGTACTGGTTAAACCAACCTGGTTTAGGTGGGAAATGAAGTCAACTACAAAAAAATATATAACAAATGGAAGAAGAGGGGAAGCAGGTAGTAATGAATATGTCCCTTTTCCCCCCATATCAGTATTCCACAAGGAGAAATCTATGGCCAATAGAGTGAAGGACAGTAAGGAGCTTTAAAAATATATTGAGAACAAAAAGAATCCTGACAAGGGTATTGGTCCATTAATAAATGGAAATGGTAAACTTAATAACGCAGAAAAGCCAATGTTCAAGAAATAGAAATACTTCTTGTTCTGTATTTGGGGAAAAACCAGATGATGTGATCTCATCAGATGGTGATAACATTCTTTCCTTCCACTAGTATAACTGGAGCATGTTGGATGTCAAATCCTACTTAGGAAAATAGAAAGGAGCAAAACTCTGGCAAGTCAAGTGTAAGGGTGTAATTAGATGGGCCAAAAAGAATTTCTAGAGTAACTAGAGAGTCACAAATTAACAGCCATTGTAAGTACATCAGAACCGGGAAGCCTCCCAAACAGACAGTGGGCTGCTGCTGGCTGATCAAGGTGCTCAAAGAGCACTCAAGGAAGACAGTCATCGCAGAGAAGCTAAATTAATGCTTTATATTAGCCTTCACTGTAGAGGATGTGAGGGAGATTCCCACACCTGAGCTGGTCTTTTTAGGTGACACATCTGAGGAACGGGCCCAGATGCCTCCATAGAGGAGGTTTTAGAACAAATTGATAAATTTTAAACAGTGTCATCAGTCCCGGGTATGTGGTATGTAAGCTATTGCTTCAATAAACCAAGACTCCAGAGGAGTGTCTATCAACTGGTAAGCCGAACTTCAGTACCAGACAAATAGTTTCAAACTATAGTAAAGAACAGAATTATCAGACACCTAGATGAATATGATATGGTGGGGAAGGGTCAACACAGTTTTGAGGAGGCATGATTTCTCTTTACAAATCTATTAGAGTTCTTTTGAAGGTGTCGGTAAGCACGGGGAAAAGGGTGATCCAGTTGTCATAATGTATGTGGACTTTCAGAAAGCCTTTGACAAAGTCCCACATCAAAAGCTCAAGCAAAGTAAGCAGTTATGGGATAAGAGGGAAGGCCCTCTCATGGATCAGTAACTGGTTAAAAGATAGGAAAAAAAGGGTAGGAATAAATGGCCAGTTCTCGGAGAAGAGCTTTGAGAACGATTAAAGTATTTTTTTTCTAATCCTTTGAAGTGATAGACACAAGGAGGTCAATCTGTTTAGTTCAACAAAAAGGTTAAAGGATGACTTGATTATAAACTATAAGTATCGGGGCTGGGGTGGGGAGCAATATTTAATAATGGGCTCTCCAAGCTAGCACGGAAAGATCTAACATGACCCGGTGGCTGGAAGTTGAAGCTAGATGCATTCAGACTGAAAATAAGGTGTAAACTTTTATTGGTGAGCATAATTAACATTAGAACAATTTACCAAGGTAGTGGTGGATTTCTCCATTATTGACTATTTTTAAATCGAAACGGAATCTTTTTAGAAAAATCTGCTGTAGGAATTATTTTTGGGAAAATTCTCTGGCCTATCTTATACAGGAGGTCAGACTAGATCACAATGGTCCTTTCTGGTCTTAGAATCTGGGGGTGGGGTGGGTGGGAAGTCCCACTGATACAGAACTTGTAACTTTTGGATGATGTCTGATGTTAAAGATGTTAAAGGTTGATTAATCATCCACAGGTTTCTATTCCTCTGCAGTCTTCCTTTCGACAACTTTCCCCAGTACCCCATGAGCGGTCGTTAGTTATCAAATCCTTAGGAAGGGAGCTGTCTGTAGTTCATGGAGTTAAATCCGCTGCAATCATTTTTTTTATTGGGGCATTAAATAGAAATCTCTTTTGTCTTGGATAATCTCTTTGATTGGTAAAAATTGAATTTTGCTAATCTTGACAAGTGTTCCTACATGGGTCCAAATCTGATGTTTCACTTGCTCGTCATTGATCATACTTGCTTTTCTCCAGTCTCTAAATTCCTGTATTTCATACATTTGGTGCTGGGAGGTGATGTTAACAGCTACAGCTGCTTTGAGATCAGATCTTCTTTCTTACTGACCTTACTTAGCATTGCATTGGCATAAGGAAACTGAACTATACTTTCCATTCAAACAACTTCTAAAAGTAATGCTGGAAAAAGGTAACTGCATGATAGCCATCCAATGCCAGCTGTGTGTCCAATTGCCTACGTGGGGGAGTGGCGAGGGAGGGTGTGCAATATGAAATATACCATGGCAGTTTCAACTTCCATAAGGGGCATTAAAGGAAATACCTAGATTTGGAAACTCATGGCATGGAACAGAGAGAAACAGGGTTATGATGCTTTTCAGAGTTCCCCCTTGGATCCATTACACTGAGATAAAAGGTTCCAATAATTACACGTGTCCCTTGCTCAGATTATTCATGGAGCTGGTGGGTTGGTTTAGTGACCCCCTCCAGTAGATTTTGCGTGAGACAGGAGTGGAAGAACTTTGTCGCTGCCAAAGGCATAATGGGGGACTGACTAACCAGGGAGATTACAACTAATGTAGTACTGAATATTCAAGTCACAGCCTCTGTCTAGAAGCAGCTCATAAAGCAAATGTTTAGCACTGAGGCCAGCTAACCTCAAAATGACTGGTTAAAGTCCCCGTTGGTAATGACAGGTCAGTTTGGTGACCTGTGAGAAGTTAGTCTCCATATAAAGCTCAGCTGACAGTTTTCAGTGTTGGCAACCACCTTGATTAGACATAGGTCCTGGAAGTCAGAGAGACCTATGCTGATGGGGCACTGTGGGAGAAGCACCTCCCAATTTCTAATGTAGTTAACTTCACAACACCCCTCCAAGCAGAGCTGCCCATAGGCATAAGCAGACTAAATTACTTAGGGCCCCGAGCAACTGATGAGACCCCCCACTTTTGTTTTTTTATGGGTTTGTGGAGTGGGGGTGGATATTCCTGCATAGGGCCCCCGATGGGCTAGCAACGCTTCTGAGGGTTGTTACTACCTGTGTGTCTGCTCTGGTGAGAGAACCTTCAGGGCTGTCGACATGGCACATTTCTTGAAACTGAACGCTCACTTGGAGAAGTTGAGAAGTAGCAGTAGCTATTCAAGGTGACCTTTACCAGGCAACTGTTTGGGAGCAAAGCAGACTTGGGCATAACAGTCTTCTCCCTCTCCAGAGTGAAAGAGCTGAGTCCTCACAACGGTGGGGGTGGTGAAATGCAGAACTGCATGGAAACAGAGAATGAGGAACTGGAGACCAGTGATGAAGAATCAAATCTTCAGCACGGTGTATGTTGATAAACTATAACTAATGGCTTGCCCGTACTTTGGTTTGTTTTGAAATATACTTCAGAGACTAAATAACCTGTTAGTCGTCCTCTGCTACGAAAAGCTAGTAATGCACATTTTAAAGGAAAAAATCAGGTCTTGATGCAAAAAACTACAAAAGCATCTAAAGAGTTTATATTTGTGCTAGTGCAGAAAAATAAAAATAAACTATAGCTTGTATTATCAATCATTTGGTCCCTATTACACTGTAAATAAAGTTCATCTGTCTATAAATTTGGTTCTTAAACAAAAGAAATGTAAAATAAAAACCAAGTTTATTATGGTAACCAGCTTAAAATTTTTAAGGCTGTATCCCACGAATAAAAACACTAGAAAATATCAGTGCAATTTAAAAAAAATAAATCCCTGGGCATGGAAACAAAAAAGTGTTTATAAATTACAAACAGTTCCAACTTCATTTCAACCTACCATATATAGATAACTAACATGCAATTGACCAAAGGGGCGTGCTCTAAAGACTACTAGCCATGCCAGATCTAACAGTTATTAAACTGTACATTAAGCAAAACCAGTTTATGCAATACCCGTGGCTTTAAATCTCCCAGTAAAGTATGGCTAAGCTTGGTTTTTGGGTGAAAGCAAATCTATCATTCCTGTATACTTGGTTAATGACATCTTATCAGGAATGTGCACAACTCAATGGATGGGCAGAGAACTACTGGGCAGTCTAGTATTTTCAAACTAAACTTCAAATTCTGAAATTCTTGCTTCCATTTCCGAATTATTTAGATCTGAAATATCTGAAATGGGTAATATAAAAAAATAACCACAGTATTTTAAGCATCAGACCATGGACAGTAGCCAACTAGCTGGGAGTAACCTGCTTTGGGAACAGAACTTGGAGGCTCAAAGAACAATTTCTCTCTACTCATCAAAAGTTTTTCTTCCCATAAACACTAGCTCTCCAAGGAGGAGGAGGAAGAGGCGCTGTCTCCCCATATGTCCAGTTTCCGTGAAGCCATGACTCGGATTAGTGAGCTGGAGGAGAAGGCTGTAGAAGAACTTAGAGAAATGAGACAAGTATGTTGATGATGCAAGCAAGCCCAGGTTCCCTTCTGCATATTGATAGCAACTTGCCATGTTGGGTAACTACCTGCATATCCTAGGAACTAGGACTTTGATGCACGTGGAGAATTAAATGTTAAACAGTGTTCTCCTTTTGATCATTCCTGACTTATTCTAGCTGTTTCTTTCCCAGCCTCTCCAGATAAACTGGCTTGTGGTAATGTCTAGTCCCCACGAGTTACAGCCTTCAGACGGTCGCCGCTGGCACTGGCAACCCTGTCTTCAGAAGCTCAGATCCGCTTAACAGACGCGTAGGATAAGCCACGAAAACGTTCCACACTTGCAAAAAGCCAGTTCATAATCAATGTCCTTTTTCTAAATCTAGAAGATGACTGAACTCAATGACCTGTTGGAAATGACAGAGCAGCCGGACTATGATCTGGAGACATTTGTGAATACAGCCAGATGCTTCATACAAGAAGGATCAAGAAATTTCATCAGTATGGGAGGTAAGCTGGGCTTCTTCGGAGCGTGCTGTCAGTGTGTACCTTCAAAGCACTGCCAGTGAAGTTCTTGTGCAGGCTGATGAGGCCATTGCACCTTGGATCCTTCTGGATGCAACTTCTCTCCCAGCACTTCGTGTGGTCGGGGCAGAGTTGAGATGATTGTCTGAGCAAATGACAGTGTCCTGTTGCCTACATTTTCCTAAGCCGTGTTCTGGGTGATTTCATCCACTCGCTAACCAGTAACTACATTGCACCCTTAGATTTTTCTGTACAGTGAGCTACAGTACCCAGCAGAGCCTAGCCAAGGAGGCCGACAGTACGCTGGCTTGTCTGGTGCATGATCTCTACATTTTCCCTTGTCCAAGGGACCAGAGACTGTTTGTTTCAAGGTATAGGCATGGATGCCATACATCCCTGGAAAGCTTGGCCTCTGTGCCTTCCATTGACGTATACCATTTGTTTCTACTCCTGGGAGTTACTGAAATATCAGGCTAAGACCCAGTCTAAACTGACTAACTTGTAACAGTTGCTGACATGGGTTCTGAATATGGCTTGTGGCCATCTACGTAAGGCAGTACTCGTCACCATGGCAGCAAATGTGTCTTGCCCGCATCAGGGCTGCCGTGCACACTTTTATCAATCCAGGCTACAACACTTGCTGTAGGGACTCGGGTCTCCCCACTATGCCTGTATAACCCAGCTTGCTGGCCCTCCTTCCCAGCTCTGCAGTAGGACATCAGAATGCATTGCCTTGTGTGTGCTAATACTGTTCTGCACGTTTCCTGGGAGCTATCTCCACTACCTTGATTTTTCTAGAATGCACTAGTAGACCATGGCCGAGGCAGCACAGTGTGAATGTACGTGCTTGGCTGGCTCTCACATGGTGATGTTGAAAAACTATTTATGCTTCAGCCATGTTTGTACCCAGCTCTGAGTGTCAAACTGGCTAAACAGTATTTGGAATATTCTTGTCTTGTCTTCAGGCCTCCACTTCAATACAGACTTGACTTTAATGGTCCCTGTTTGGAACCACTAGGGCTACAACAAACCCTGAATGTCATCCGAGAGGCAGTCAGCCTGTTCCAAAGGGCAGGAGGCATTAATCTCTGTTCAGGACCACATGGGAATACTGCCTGCTAAAACCACGAGGGATTAGAAGCTAAACATTTGGGGAGCAGGGTGGTTGCTGAACATGAAGATCCTCCCCTCAGAGGCCCCCCATCCCTAGATTCAGCCCTATGATGTAGGACAGGATCCTGTTAGTCAGCAAGTGAAGCTGATTTGGCAGAGGGTGACCTGCGGTGGCTGGTGGGAACCGCTCCATGTCTTCTCTCCTGGAGGGGCTGGAAAGGTGTGGTGTAGTGTGGGGGCTGCTTTGTCCGGCACAGAGAGAAGAAGTCACAGCACAATGTAATGCAGCCTAATGTAGCCTGCAGCTGGGAGATTAAGCTGCAGATGGACTGGGGACAGGAGCAGAGTGAAGGAGTTTCTGGGGCCAGGCGGGAGCCGGAGCAGAGTCTAACTTTTTGTCGTGCAACCCAGGCCAGAGAGGGGCTATGTCACTACTTGCTCTGCCTCTGAGTGCTTTGCTGTTGTAGCTCCTAGTCAGCATGCAGATGACACCGTCTGTGTAAAGCCACAGTCCTGGTCCAGCACCTCTGACCCGAGCAGCCTGTCAGCAAACATCAGCCACGCTCTGGCTTCCAGCAGCCTTAATTACTATTTGCGGGGTGACCCTGCACACCCGCAGGCCCAGATTGTCCCCAAGGAGTCTTGCACTGTACAGTGCTGATACATTAGGTCTCTTGCTCCTCTAAGAAGATCAGTACAGAATATTGGGCCACTTTAAATTGAGTTAGTCGAACAATTCACAAAATTGGATTAATTTTACTAAAGAACAAAACCACTTTATTTAACTGCAAAGAGATTTGAAGTGAGTACAGGTAAAAATGAGGCATTAAAGTCAGCAATGGTTACCAGACAAATAAACATAAAACCCTTTCTGAACTTAACAAATTAAACTTGGTTCAAGGTGAAGTTCTTACCCCATGTTGTCAGTATGTTGCTGACCAAACAGGCCAAAATCTGCTCCCAAAATCCATAGGCTGTTCCTTTTGCTACTTTTAAGTGAAAAAAGAGATGGGTAGGGAGATATCACTTGTTTTTTTCCCCCTTAATTTTACAGTTGTCACCCTTTGAACAACAGTTTCTTGTGTGTGATGACTAGTTAGTTCTTTCCAGCTAAGTCTGAAAGAGGAAGGAGGCTTCATGCTGCTTTCTCAGCTGTGTATGCTGAAATGCAGATTTTCCTTGTCTTCCCCCACTTGCTGTCTGAGGACTCTGTTTATACTGTATATGCAAACTGTTTGTTTGTTTGTTTGGCCTGCTTGACCAGTTCTGCCTAATCAGGGCTACGTGAGTTTGAACCTGTGCCTTTAACATTATACAGGGGGAGTTTTGTAACTTTACCCATAGTCTTGCTACATACATGTCACCATATTATTGACCGGTGAGTTGTTAGTTTTCAACAATGCCTTGCAGGGCATATTTGGTACAAAGATTATTACAATAGTGTGTGTGGGTCAACAAGGAGGCAGGAATAGGAGTGAGGGATTCAGGCTTTCACCAACCCCCCAAGCTCGTGCTGTATTCTTGCTTTCCCATCACCTCCCTGCTCTTCCTGCCCTCTTCAACCTCTGTCCCAGACACTGGAATCTTGGTTCTGCGAACAACATGAAATTGAAACTGTCTCAAACGCTGATGTCATGTGTCCAAGTCAATTGGCCACCTAATTCCCAGACTTCTTTGCAGATATCGTGGAGTCCCTGGCTCTCGCCATGCAGCTGGAGGAGCAAGTCAGCAAGCAGATGAATAAGAGGAGGCCTCAGTAAATATACCAAGACGTGATTCACAAACACCGTTTTCCCTGTCTGTCTGTCTGTCAGTGGTTTCTGTGTTAACTCTGCCCTATTTTAAATCTCCTACAATAAAGTTAGACTTAAGTCAGTCCTACCTAAAGACGACAAATCGGAATAGCAGCCTTTCACCATGCCAAGTCCCAACAAATACTGGTCCTGCAGTAATTGTTCCGGAAATGCCCTCTTTACAGTGGGGGAGGGGAAATGTAATTCTTTTTTCCTGTCATTAGATGCTCTTCCCTTCATTTGTGACAGAATTATCTGCTCTGATGTAACTAGATCAACTTGTACATAAATGTTTGCTTCTAGTGTATTGTGAAATGGTGCAGATCTGCCAGTCTAGCTGCTTTAGAAAGGAAATGGACTACACTTAATTGTAAAAAGAATAAAATAAAATCTGTATTTTTAAGAAGTTTGGCTGACAGCTAAATGTTCCTGGATTTATTAATTTCTGACTAGAATATTTCTTGTCAACTGTCAGTTCTTTAAGAAATTCTTTGAAGACCATCCTTCCAAAACAGACTGGCCTTTATGGCAGAGACTGGCTTCTGGGACTGGTTGGTCATTAAAATCTTGATGTTTGTAATGTTTGTATTTAAGTAAAAAAATCAATTAAATAAAGTATCTTTCTTGGCTCTCGGTTTTTGGAAGGGCAGTTGAGGATAATCCCTTGGACTAGTGAATCTTGTAACCAAAAGGCAGCTATAGCCCCCTATGCCTAATTTACTTTATAGCACTTCCCTTATGAACACTGTACTTGACCAGAGCTTCCAGCTCTGATTTTAGCTTGTGTATAGCTGCTCAGGGGCTTGTACATCTAAAAGATAGAATGTGGATGCAGGCGTGGGTGTTAAGACTTGGAGCAAGCTCTGAAGAGTTGATCTAAATTTTTCATTTGAACATGCTTCTAGAGGCATGAGCTCCTGGTGGTAGAATGTGGCAGCCCTTCATGTGTGTAAGCTATTATAGCAAGTAGCTTATGACCACTGAAACCTGCCAGGGTGGAATTCTTATCTTAATGCTAGACCTTGATTAAGAGGGCCGTCTGCGGCAAAGGACTAGACATTAACACACTTCTAATGCTGGAGGTCATGCAAAGGGGTGCTGGTGAGCCTCAAATGCTGAGATTTCAGCCACAGATCAGAGAGGAAGGGATCACGTTGAGCGCTGAGCCTTTCTAGCGGTGACATGGCCTAATGCTTCAACAGTTTGTAATAAGCCAAGGTCTAAATCTGCCTGCACTAGCTGGCCATGCACCATGTCTCTATGCAGTTTTCCTGTGAAGGGGGTTGTATTTCCAGATGGATGGTCAATGTGGTGTCTGTTGCTGCACCTTTCCAGGAGAAAGTCACCCAGCTGAAATGCCTTCCTCGCTTCTGGTTACTCTTCGAAATGTGAGTGCTACTTCCCACTAGCTGCCTCCTGATTCACATCTTTGATTTTCAGTCACTTGCCAAGACTGAGGGCCTCACATCACTGATCTACAGCCAGCAAACATCTGTGCTCCTAAAAGAACTAGCACCAAAAAGCCACACTAATTCTCACACAACACCTAATCATAAGACTGTGTGGTTTTTCCCTCCTCTTGTTAAGCTTCAGCAGCGTGAAGCCTGAAAAAGTTCAATACAAACATTCCTCTCCAGAAAAACCCTTAGTAAAAGACAAAAGATTTACATAAGCTGAAGAAGAACCAGTGCGTACAGAGCTGCTACCCGGGCAAGAGTGACTTTCCCTTTGCTCAGGGTGACTGAAGATCTGGTGCCTGCGGCAGACATGAAGGGGAGCTGGAGATCATCAGACACTAACAGCAACCTGACCTGGAATTGTCATTGCTCTCAAAGCAGCGTGAGTCTGCAAATGAATGTCCTGGGTCTGAGGCCTGCCCAGCTCTGTGTTCTGGCTTCCCTGGGCAACCTCAGCAGCCGTTCTGGAGGACAGTCCCGCCACAGCGGGTGCAAGAGGCAGGCAGGCCGGCGGGCCATGCGGTTTCTAGACAGCCCAGGGGAGAGGTTCACGGCATGTGGCTGACAGGAGTGGATTCTAGAGGCTGCAGACCCAGCTGTGTGTGGTGGAGCCAGCTTCAGAGCCTGCATCCAGTTTTCAGGGTGTGTAGGGGAGATGGGACAGCCCAGGAGGATGCAGCAGGGAGAGGGAGGCTGAAGGCGTGGGACAGAGATGGGGGAGAAGAGCTGTCTTCATCATTCCAGGCTTCTTCCTTCATCTGAAAGAACAAGGCAGAGCCGTGACGCGCGGTGGTCCAGTGGCACCACCACAGTCTGGCTGTCGGGGGTTTGTGCGAGGCAGGTTTGCACTGAGAACCCTGCAGCACCCAGACACTTATGCAGCACAACAGCATGTCCATTCACCCCCCTGGGCTGGCCCCACACAGCTGAGGCCTGATTCTCCACTCACACTGGTGTAGCCCCTACTGATTTAGAAGGGCCAACTCTTGAGTTACACCTGTGGGAGTGAGAGGAGCATTGAACCCTGGCATCTGAGCACCTCTGTGTCAGCCTTTTAATGGCCCCCTCCCCCACACACCTTCCATGTGCGCCAGCCTTTCTGGGCTGCCTAAACTTGCTGGGATGTTCACTTGATTTGATGTCAGAATATCCACCTGCACTGCATCCATGTTCATATAAAAGCTCTTGGCACCTTGCTAGGAGAAACAGCAGAGAAAAGGAAGGGGGTTAGCAGCTTAAAGGGATGTAAGGAGTCCGTAAGTTCATGAGAAAGGCCAGCCAGAGGTGGAGGAACAGCCCCGCCCCGCCCCCTTGCATGGGCTGTCTTGGAAATGACAAGCCAAGTTTCCTTTTGCCCATCTCCTCAAGTCATTGCACTGAGCAGTGCCCTTGGCCAGGGGGCGGAGAAGGCTGTTGGGGTGGTGGATCCCACAGCTGCAGGGCGGGGGCCATTTACATGGCACCAGTTTAAGGGCTAATCCCCCGGGGAAGTGGTTGGCTATCAGGCAGGCCTGCTACTCACAATGGAACCTGTGCTGCTCTGCACCAGACATACCTACGGGGGCGTCCCAGACTCTCACCTCTCCCAGCCCCTCCTGAGGGCAGGCCTGGGCTCTGAGCACTGTGAAAACAAACAGCCACGTACCCCGCTGCTGTCAATCTGCACAGCTCTACTGAAGTCAACGGAAGCAGCTGGGGTTATTTACAGCAGCTGAGTTTCCTGCGGAAGATGGCTACCCCAAAAGGAAGTAAGTGGCAGCTGGGAAAAGTCTTAAGACCCATTGAGTCCAGCACAGCCCAGGATTGTGGCCTGCAGGACACTTCCTATGGCTTTGTCCTGCTCAGGTTAAAGGGCCTGGCCTAAGGAGGTGGGGATGGTGGTCACGTGTCCCCCCTTTACATTGTGCCCCCCCGGTATCAGGAGGCACAAATCATCTGTGTTATCGGGCATTTGGTCCTGAGCTACCTCAAGGCAAGAGAGCTCAGACTGAGATGGAGGTTCATGCCTGTCCCCTCCTTCTGGGACCCTGCCAGCCCTGCGTTTCTCACAGACCCTTCTCCAGGATCGCCATCAGACATGCCTCTCAGTATTACTCCGTGTACACTAAAGACGGGCCCCACGTCAGAACCATCCCTTCTCCCCAGACTTCAGAACAAGGGCCCCGCGCTCATCTGCAGCAATTCTCCTGCCTCCTTCGTTCTGGTGACGAGCACAAGTACACGCTGAGAATCATTGCAGGGAGTGGAGGCTTTGGGGGTGTTGAGCTGAGCCCAAAGAAATTCATCCATTGAGGACATTGCGATCTGAGCCCAGCGGTTTCTGGAGTCGGCGCAGGAACTGGCGCCCCACTGCAGCTTTAGAGGAATGAAACCCAAGTCCCCATTATCCCTGCAAAAGGGACCCAGCTTCCAGACCAGAAACAAGCCCTGGCAGTTAGGAAAGCCCGTTTACCATAAAAAGCTGGAACAGAGTCTCTCCTGTTGCCTTCCTCACATGCTCCTCCACAACGGGAAAGGTCCGGACAAAATACTGCAACCAAACACTTCAAATAAGTGCAAAAGGAAGGCGGGAGAGAGGTGTCTGGCTCCACTTAAAAGCAGCAGCCTCGCAGGACGTTAACGTGCCCCAGTTCAGTATTCTGTCCCATTTAGGAATTTACATTTCCATCGCCCCCATCCTGCCAGTCACCCCTTTTAGTGCCAACACTGCTGAAGACGGGGGTTAAATAGATGGGGCAAGGGTTGGGACTGTATCCACGCCACACTCACAACTACCAAGCCCCACCCATATGGCTAGAGCAGCTGGATATTTCAGCGACCATGATCGGCAGTGGCATAGGTAACAATCATGTCACTGGGCTTCAGAACTGACACCTCTGGTGGACCTGAATGGAGGCGCTTCTCTAGGTCTGGGCTGGGTTTTTGAAACATGACTTTTTTGTTGAGTTTCCCAATTTTGTGTTATTCAGAACTACAGCCCATTCTATTAAGGTGGCTTCCCATTTATTTACTTTCCTTAATGAAGGCTTTTGTCTGGGAACTCTGGCTATTAAGCAGAAGGAGAAGCTGGGTTGGGATTTGGGAAAGAATAAACTCTTCCTCAAGCACTAGCAGCAGAGAGGACACAAACTCTGGGTATGCTGCTTTTTTTCAGCTTTGCCCCAGAGTGAATGATTCCCTTTGTCTGAATAACTCCAGCGTCTCCAGCTGCCTCCAGTGCAAAGGAAATCCCACTGTCCAGGAGCCTAGGGGGAGGAATCCACATTAAGTTACACATTCCCACACAGAGAGACACCTCTAGAGTGAGGCTGGCCTGTCTCTGGCTGCTCGTGTGATCCTGGTTCCCCATAGCACACATGAGGCCGTGCACCACCCTCATCTGGATCATCTCTTCAGCCAGTCTGGTTGAGTCCCTGGCTAGAACGCTGCAAAGAAATCAGCACAGTCAGACCCTCAGGCTCTTTTGCATGGGAAAGAATCCTACAACAAGAGCTATCTGGGAATGAAATGAAAGCACCACATCTAGCAAATTGGAGGGACAGGCCTTTGTCATAATCGATTCTAGTCCTGTTGGCTTAGGTGTGGTGCTCATCCAAATGCAAAGGGATGCCTCCATCTTTCCATGTTCACTAGTGAATAACTAACACCAGTAAACAAGGACAGGTGTTATCCTTAAACTGAACGGGAGGCCTGTGGCTGTGTGTGGAACCATAGAACTTTTTAACCTGTATGTTTGGGGACGTGCATTTCTTTTAATGATTGACAATAAAAATACCCGTTTTACATATTAAATCTTGGCAATATTACCACACAGAATCAGCATCCGGGAGGGAACTTAAATTATATGATTTTACAATTGAGCACATCACCGGAGAAAGCAACACGGTTGGTGCTTTGTGTTGTCTTTTGCTTTTCCAGGAAGAAATTTGGCATAGGACTATCTTGTGGACTCTGCAGATATCTAACAGGAAGTGAGCTACAGATATGCATGGAGACAGACAGAGTTTAGGGATTCACTGGATTAAAGACACTGAATGTGGTTCCATCTACTACATTGGTGATGTGAAATTGTTAAGTAGAATCATTTCACTATATGAGCCTCTCTGCTTCCTTGAGAATATACAGGCTCTGTACTGTTACATTAGCATGGTTTGGTCCAGTTATGTGGCAAGCCACTAACATTGTCCCTCTCTATGCTGGCCAGGAAACGGAGGAACATTCGGACTCTGTATTAATGGCAAGAGCAAAGGCTGATATTATATTTCACCTAGAATAAAAGCTTTGAATAAGTTCAGGTGTTGTTGGTAACAAGAGGGTCTGGATTTTGGCACCCAAACTGAAGCGTCTCTCCTAAGTTCCTGAGCTCTGTGAATGTAGAGAAGCCCCTAGTGTCTCTATGGACTTGTTGCAGAGCCACGGGGATATAGCCAGGCAGCAGTGGTGGAAGGCTAAAGATTCGCTTTGAAGGGTAACAACTGGCTTTTCCTCCATGAAGGAAGCCGCTTCTCTAAATCCTGTATGTCTCTCTTTGTATTTTGCTCTGAGTTTTCTTACCCGATGGTTTTTGCTGCAGCAGCTTGCTGTACATACACCGACAAGGACTTGGTAAGATGAAGTGTGGCTGGGTCTGAATGGGAGAACATTAGATAGGATGAAAACTGTGGCTAGAGTCACAAATCTGCCATAAAGCTTTAGTAATAACCTGTGGAATTAGAGCAGTAGCACCTGATGAAAAGAGTATTAGTGAGATTATAGCAAATGCCTTGGGGAACCTATGTACCAATGCACTGTAGGTGAGTGCTTTACAGTGAGCTATCCCTGCTCAGTGACTTTCAGGCTAATGCAGCAGCTCAAACAGTCTGGGACGTTACAGCCTGTTCCACTGAGACGCGACATTGGTCAGAAGACCAAGGCTTCCGTGACTCTTGAAGAGGCATCCTGGGATCTTTAATTTCCTCTGGCCACAGGCAGAATCCACACAATTTATAAATAGTAGGAAAATTCCCATTCCTGTGCATAGGACTCCAGCAAGCCTCGCAGAGCCCACTATGGGCTGATCTATGCAACTAGTCAGAGGGCCGCTGGAGAACGGGGCTCAGGCTCTTGAACCGGAAAGCGGCAGCAGAGGAAGCTCTGGCATGCGCACGTGAAGGTATGTCTGTACAGCGGTACTGGGGACGGGGCAGAGGGTCTGGAGTCATAGAGAGTGCAGAGCAGACCTCTAGCTGCAGTCTGGGCAATTGCTATCTCCTCTCACCTGCGCCACCCTGTCCATGGAGCTTGGCTGCCCTGATGAGGTGGGGAGGAGAAAAAAAGGAGAGTCTCTTCTACCTCAGCCTATTGCATAGAAGAGCTTAAGGGATGCATGATTTCTCGGTCCCACTAGGAAGGGGATGTGGGTGCCTGGCCCCTTGCTATGTTTCCTATGGTGGTGTGCGTCAGCTTCCGGCAGGATTCACACCAACCAGACCTCCCTGCCATACCCTATCCCTGCCTGTGACTTCACTGCTCCCTGGAGAGGGGGGTCTGGGCTGCAAAAGGAGCATACAGGGCTCCCTGCAATGGGTACCAGGCCCACTAGGAAGTGCCTGCTGCATCTCTTCTTCTGAACAGCCAACACCACATTAAATCAGCCAGGAGGTCGGCTGAAGCATCTGGGTTTAGCGAGGGCTGGTCACACCCAAGGGGACTAAGGTACCAAAGTTGCCTGTCAGTTGGTTGATGGGTCACCTGAACAAGCAGAGAAAGAACAACTCCCTTTGCAGCACTCTGCAGCTCCAGCGAGACAGGGCGGGGTCTCTTACCTTCCATGCTTTTGCCTTTCACTTTAGCAGTCTCTTTCCCTGGTGCTTTAAGTAATTCAACCAGACCCTTCAGTAGCGTTGGCCGGACTTCATAGGCCATGAGATCCTTTATCAGCTGAATGGCTGCAGACAAGAAAAGAAGCCGAAGGGCCACGCTGGCGCTCTAACAAGGCTGCCCAGCAAGCCGAGCAGCAAGTGAAACAATGCTCTGGACACTTGCTTCTTCGTGTATTTTGCTCCCGCTGTTTCCTCTCTGTTTTAACGTAACCCCTTGGCTAGGGTTGGATTCTGCTCTGGTCCCTTCTGGAAGTTGCTCAGAAACAAACAGGGGCCAAGATATGCTCAATGTAGCTAAAGAGCAGAATTACGCTCTCCAGGGACTCGTAGACCTCAGCTGACATTATCATCCCATGGGCTGGCCAACAAGTGCAGCTTGCGACTAAGGCATGTACCTCTGTATTGCACAGAAACACTCTGGGACACACTGGGAAGGTGCCCTCTGGACACTTGTGCCAGGGCAATGGACATGTGAGGGTTACACTCATTTTACACCTGTGCACCATTGAGAGCAGCACTCTCCCACGGCAGGCTCCAGGTGTAAGGGGCAGGAGCAGCACCTTTGGTGGAGCAGCTTCCCCACACGCCTGCCAGGATTTTCAGTCTAGGAATATTGGCAATTGCTGGCTCAAGGCAGCAACAGCTCCTGCTGGGAACTGCTAGGCCCTCCACTGCAGGAGGCACAGTTGGGACTCTGGGGCATGTCAGAATTTCATCCAGGCAGGGTTTAGTGCAAACAGAAAACCTTTACTCAGTTAGGTATTGAAGATGTGGGTGCCACACTCAGTGCCCCCCTCTGTTTGCAGCCACCTTCTGGGATGCCCTCGCTAGCCAGGACAGCAGAGCCAACTATCCCCAGGGCTGTTACGGAGAGGCCAGATGCAGCTTCCCGTCAGTGCCTCTTGGCTGTGCACACAGCAGAAGGGAGAGGCTGGGGTGGGTCTGGGAGCAGGGCACAGACAGGCACGTGGGCTCTGACCCTGCCCATAATCCCATCCTGTCTCAGGTTGGGCGCGCCAGCTCATTTGCAGACCCATGATGCACTGTGCACTGAAAAGTGTTTCTTTGAGCAGTTTGGTGTCTATGGAAAAATGCCAATTTCTATTCAACTGGCCTTATGAAAAGTGGGTTCCGCAGAACATGGAGTCCTAGAACGAAAAGATTGAGGCGACACCCCTCCTTCCACCCCCACCCCAAATCAGCCTTCTCTGAGCAAAAGCCTTCCTTCCCTGGTAATGATTCTGGTTTTTTGTTTGTTTACATTTGGGTTTTTCTTTTCTTTGAGCAAATTTTTTGCCTTTTGCTAAAGATTTCCAAGGTGATGAATGTTATGAGTTTATAAGCAATTTTTGGAAGCCTCATTTGAATGAAACTAATTTTTGTAAAAATTAGATACATTTTTATTCAATGACTATAAGTAATTCATAAAAGCCATAAATAAAATGTTTTATTTTCATAAGCCATTGAAACAAGAGCTTTTAACTTAACCAATATGTTAGTTTTTTGGGATGGGGAATTTATGCAAATTGTGAAGAACTTTTTTCTCCCCTTTCCCCCCCAGGCTGATTTCATTTGATATTCAGCTTGTCAATGGTATTGTTTGAAAATCGGTTAGTTCAAAATGAGATTGTATGTGGGATCAGAGCGAAATGCAGATCTCTGAGATTTGTATCGCAATTAGTGATTGAGGAATTTGTGGGAAACAGCAGTTGTGCTGAATTCAGTTTGATGCACTTAGAGGTTTACACATCCGCCAGAACAGTGCCTGTAGCCGGTGACCCAAACTTCCCCTGCCCCCACGTTCAAACAGCAGCAACTTTTTCATTCATATCCACCTGCTGTTCGTTCATGGGGATTGTACGGATGATTTATACTAAAATTCTTACCGCAAAAACCGAACAAATATGATCTCCCCCCCTCAGTCCCTGAACGAGAACCTCCTACTACCCCCAAAGACTAACAGATTCACCAACGAAAACAAACCGGGCAGTTTTTCAACCCCCTGTAACACGGCACTTTTCTTATCTATTTTTTCTACCGCTAAAAGTAGCTCCACAAAAGTGAAGCCTCAAAAAATTGAGTACAAACTCGTAACTGCTCCTCCCCACGGAAATCTTTAGTAAAAGGCGAAAGATTTGTACGATTTGAAGAGAAACCAGAGCATAAACCGCTACCCGCGGACGCCCTCCCCGCCCAGGAGCATCCGCTCGTCAGCGCACGGTGACCCGCCTGCGGGTGGCCGCCGAACCCCCGCTCCCACCGCCAGCGGCACGGCCCGAGAGACCCGCGATTCCGAGCGGCGGGACCCGGGACCCGGAGCAAACCCAGCCCAGGGGTGTCTCCGCGCGTCCCTGTGCGCAGTGCATCCTGGGTATGCAAATGAGCCACCTCGGCCGGCCGGCCCCGAGCCAGGGAGGCCCCGCCTCCGAGCTGCGGCGGCGGCCCCTGAGACGCGGCTCCGGCCCCGCCTCCCGCCCGGCTCCGGCCCCTCCCTCCCCCCTTGGCGCGGAGCCTGCCGGGATCCCGCCCCGCCCCCTGCGGCACGCTGGGCCCAGCCGTCCCGGGTAGCCGAGAGCGCGCGCCTCGTCCGCAGGCCCCGCCCCTTGCCGGGCTGCCCCGCCGGCAGCCCCCGCGCGGCTCGGCCCCGCCCCGCCCCGGCAACCCCGCCCGGGACATCGGCCCTCGCTGCGCCCGACGGACACGCGCAGCCCCCGGGGCGCAGCTGGGGAGCGCCCCCACCCCGAGGGACCCGCCGCGGGCGGATCCGGTACCGCACCGGCTGCCTGGTCCCCTGGTGCAGGAAAGGACCCTCTGCCCACGCCTGGGACTCGCCGCTGTTTTCCCTTCCCAAGGTGGGAGCTGCCCCAGGTCAGTCCATTGGGCAGAGCCCAGCAAGCAGTGGACTGCAAAGACCCAGCCCAGGGTGAGCCCCACGGACACGGGGAAGGCGGTGGACGTGATATACCTTGACTTTAGCAAAGCTTTTGATACGGTCTCCCACAGTATTCTGATCAACAAGTTAAAAAAGTATGGGTGGGATGAATGGACTATAAAATGGACAGCGCACTGGCTAGAGCAAAGGGCTCAACGAGTAGTGATCAATGGCTCCATGTCTAGCTGGCAGCCGGTCACAAGTGGAGTGCCCCAGGGGTCGGTCCTGGGGCTGGTTTTGTTCAGCATCTTCATTAATGATCTGGAAGAGGGGGTAGATTTGCACCCTCAGCAAGTTTGCAGATGACACTAAGCTAGGGGGAGTGGTAGATACCCTGGAAGGGAGGGATAGGATACAGAAGGACCTAAACAAATTGGAGGATTGGGCCAAAACAAATCTGATGAGGTTCAGCAAGGACAAGTGCAGAGTCCTGCACTTAAGACAGAAGAATCCCATGCACACCTACAGACTGGGGACCGACGAGCTAGGCAGCAGTTCTGCAGAAAAGGATCTGGGGGTTACAGTGGATAAGAAGCTGGATATGAGTCAGCAGTGTGCCCTGGTTGCCAAGAAGGCTAATGGCATATTGGGCTGCATTAGTAAGAGCATTGCCAGCAGATCGCAGGAAGTGATTATTCCCCTCTATTCGGCATTGGTGAGGCTGCATTTGGAGTACTGGGTCCAGTTTTGGGCCCCCCACTACAAAAAGGATGTGGACAAGTTGGAGAGAGTCCAATGGAGGGCAGCAAAAATGATAAAGGGGCTGTAGCACAAGACTTATGAGGAGAGGCTAAAAGAACGAGGCCTGTTTAGTCTGCAGGAGAGAAGAATGAGGGGGGGATTTGATAGCAGCCGGGGTTCCAGGGAGGATGGAGCTAGGCTGTTTTCAGTGGTGGCAGATGACAACAAGGAACAACGGTCTCAAGTTGCAGTGGGGGAGGTCTAGGTTGGATATTAGGAAAAAGTTTTTCACTAGGAGGGTGATGAAGCATTGGAATGGGTTACCTAGGGAGGTGGTGGCATCTCCATCTTTAGAGGTTTTTAAGCTGAGGCTTGACAAAACCCTTGCAGGGATGATTTAGCTGAGGATAGTCCTGCTTTGGGCAGGGGGTTGGACTAGATGACCTCCCGAGGTCCCTTCCAACGCTAATATTCTATGATTCTATGACACTGCGGTGAAGGCTCTTGCCAGGTTCACAAGCACAGGGGCGATGTGCAACACAGGGATGGCTCCTACCTTCCTGCTGAACTTCCCAGTGTATGGAGCGGAGCACGCCCAGCACAGCCTCCACAATGCTGGGATGGACAGCTCCCACGATGGCCTGACAAGGAAGGGAACAGGAGGGGTGTTATTCCTTCCGGCTCTCCCATCTGCAGCTCACTGAACTGTTCACACATGTTGGATCCTCGAGATGCGGAGAACTGCACAGCACTGCTCTGAGAGGCTCAGGGAAATGGGCTCTTGGGGCTGATTCTGCAACCCTTAGTCGAGTTGGTGAGCCCTTATTCTTGAAGAGGACTATGTATGTAAGTTGTCACCAATGTCATGGTTGCCCAGTCTAGCCCCAGGGTTCTCAGACTAAGGACTGCAGCTATTGAGGCAGCAAATTATTAATTACTATTATTTAATATTTTGAATATGGCACCACCCAGAGGCTTCAACCAGGATCAAGGCCCCACTACACTAGGGGCTAGACGAAGTGGTAGAAAAGTTCCTTGCCCTGAAGAGCTTACAGTGGAAGAAGACAGGCGTCATACAAAGTGTGGGGAAAAGGGAGACAAAATCTCTAAAAAAATCTCCATAAAAGGCTTTGCTCCTCTCAAGAATCCTCAAACCTGAGCGTGAGGGTCATTGATCAACTAACTGAAGCACTAGAATAGCTTTAAGATGTTAATGGTGCTCTGTCTTTGGACCCCCTCTCTCATGTTGCATATAACAGAAGAGATGAAGACATACATTTTTATGTTCAAAGGTGAAGGATCTGCTGTCCTGCAGTTTTGGGGGTGGTGGCAACCCCCACCTTTCTTTGATGACAAGGGACTGAAATTTCAAATGGGAGAATGTCAGAATTAGGTTCGTGAGTGCCAGATTGCACGAGAGTGGCCATCTACCTTGCTGCTTAGCCTTATGTTAGTCTGGGTAATTAACATACAGCTAGAGTTGTTTATGTAAGTGCGTATTTCCAGGCCAGAGAGAATTTAAGAGGAGTCAGAAGACCATAACCCCGTTCTCTCAATTAAAAGAAAAGTACAATCAAAGTGCATGGTGTAAAACAGTAGCACTAAAGGCCATAGGGTTAATCCTGCATGCTATTCCCTTTGATAGCAGTTGAAATTCCTCACAGAGTAAGGGGGCAAGACATGTCTTTAGAGGCATGTCCTCTCCTACAGCCGAGGACATACATTTTCATACCAGGCTTTCACAATAAGTAACCGACTGGAAGAGAAGGGGAATTATAAAGTTATGTCTTTTATATTCAATTTATTTAAAAGCAGCATATTAGATCCTGATGGAGCAGGGACTATAGATCAAAGTAGCAGCCTTTTTACACTCAGCACTTGCTCACACACAGCCTTGGAGTTTAGCATCTGTGTT
The DNA here is from genome assembly GCA_007922155.1 of Mesoclemmys tuberculata. Taxonomy (NCBI): domain Eukaryota; kingdom Metazoa; phylum Chordata; order Testudines; family Chelidae; genus Mesoclemmys; species Mesoclemmys tuberculata. Next base: position 11,655,278 of record ML675643.1, read on the forward strand.
ACTGAGAGGGAAACGGTCTAAGAGGGGAGGGTTGTTCATGATTGCATTATTCAAATCAGAGAGAAAACAGCTCTGTCCATCGCATTCCTTTTCAGTGTGTTCTCATAGCGTACACAACGGAATTGCTAGGGAACCTGTAGAGCATCCTCTGTGCTGATGACATGCAATTCAGTGCAAAAGGATCCTTGCTTCAGGATTCTCTTATCCAATACTACCTCAGCAAGGAACTTTCAAACTGGACTGGTTTATCCACAGAGGGTATGTAGCCTTGGACATATATCCCTATATTAGGACACATCCGCTGGGTTTATATTGGCTGTGCTTTTGTGTGTAATAAGCTCGTCTCTGGGTTCCTTAATAATGCAAGAACTGTAACAGGAGTTCCACTCACTGTTAGCCTCCAGATTATGATAGATTCGTTATGAAACAGACCATTCTGATAAAACGAAAGAATGGGCTAAAGTCTGATTCCATCCTTTTCTGCTTACCTGCACAGTCCTGAGTGTCTGCAGAGACAGCTGTTGGGCTTTAGGGGATGTGCATGGCAGCAAAGCAATCAGGCCTTTGTATACTTGGTTCTGATACTTGGGATTGCCGTGGCCTAAAGAATCCAACAGAATTTGCACTTGTTCTTGAGTCTCTTCTGACTTGGAATTTGCCAAAAACTCAGCTATTGATCGCACACCTGTGAATAAGAAGTTCCATTGAGTTGCATGGTTGAAAAGCCCAAGTGTACACATCTGAGGTTAGACAGTAAATTGGTAATTTTACTCAAATCCAGAAAGAATCCAATACAATGTCCCATTTTAACCACTAATGGAGAGGCAGAGCTGGGGAGTATGTTTATTCTTGTGAGTTTATCAGTAGCTATTGCATTGATTTGTTCAATGTTCTTGAACATCAAAAGATGTTTTGTTCAACATCTTCATTAATGTTCTGGAAGAGGGGGTAGATTGCACCCTCAGCAAGTTTGCAGATGACACTAAGCTAAGGGGAGTGGTAGATACCCAGGAAGGGAGGGATAGGATACGGAAGGACCTAAACAAATTGGAGGATTGGGCCAAAAGAAATCTGATGAGGTTCAACAAGGACAAGTACAGAGTCCTGCACTTAGGACGGAAGAATCCCATGCACAGCTACAGACAGGGGACCGACGAGCTAGGCAGCAGTTCTGCAGAAAAGGATCTGGGGGTTACAGTGGATAAGTAGCTGGATATGAGTCAGCAGTGTTCCCTGGTTGCCAAGAAGGCTAATGGCATATTGGGCTGCATTAGTAAGAGTATTGCCAGCAGATCACGGGAAGTGATTATTCCCCTCTATTCGGCATTGATGAGGCCGCATTTGGAGTATTGTGTCCAGTTTTGGGCCCCCCACTACAAAAAGGATGTGGACAAGTTGGAGAGAGTCCAGTGGAGGGCAACAAAAATGATTAGGGGGCTGGAGCACAAGACTTATGAGGAGAGGCTAAAAGAACTAGGCTTGTTTAGTCTGCAGAAGAGAAGAATGAGGGGGGATTTGATAGCAGCCTTTAACTACCTGAAAGGGGGTTCCCGGGAGGATGGAACTAGTCCGTTTTCAGTGGTGGCAGATGACAGAATAAGGAGCAACGGTCTCAAATTGCAGTGGGGGAGGTCTAGGTTGGACATTAGGAAAAAGTTTTTCACTAGGAGAGTGGTGAAGCATTGGAATGGGTTACCTAGGGAGGTGGTGGCATCTCCATCTTTAGAGGTTTTTAAGCTGAGGCTTGACAAAACCCTCGCCGGGATGATTTAGCTGAGGATAGACCTGCTTTGGGAAGGGGGTTGGATTAGATAAGTACTTTGCCTCGGTCTTTAATAAGACTAGTGAGGAGTTTAG
>ML675643.1:11671956-11864932 GCA_007922155.1 Mesoclemmys tuberculata
GGTTGGGGTGAAGTGAGGGGGGCAGGTGCCTGAGGCCCCCACGGGCTGTGCGGTGGGGGTCCCTGGTGGCCCAGAGGTGCTCGGGGCGGGGGTGTTGCTGTTGCAGGATTTACCCTTAACCTCTCTGGCTCACATTCCTGGTAGCAAAGTAACCCTGGTCCTGGTCCTGGGCTGTGCTCCCTGGTGGCTTCAGGGAGAGCTGGGGATACATGGAGCTTCTGCCTCCTTTAAATCACTGCTTCCATTGTGCCTGGGAGTGTTCATTAGAAACAGTTATTTCTGGCCGATTGGTCTGGGTATGGAAGCCATACGCTGGGCAGGGCCAGATAGTCAGCATGTAAGCATACGGCTGTGACCCACGTTCTTCTTCAGCTGGTGTCTGTGGCTCTAGTTCCATCACATCTGATATTAGATTGGAAGGTCTTTGAGGCAGCGACCACATCTTTTTATGCCTTTTTAAAGGGCCAAAAGGACTATTGGTTTTTTTTAAAAAAAAAACAAGACAAAACTAATATCTATGGGCTTGTCTACACATGGAGTTATCCCTGATTAACTCGATGTGTGGATGCTCTTATTCTGGAGTCATAGTGCCTTGTTCCTGTTTAGCTTAACCCACTTTCAAAGGATCAGGGCTAACCACATGTGTAGACAAGCCTTAAGTAACCAGTTAAGCTGGCAACATTTTTTAAATGAAAATGTAAGCTTCTCCAAAAAATCAATCAGCCTGTTCCCCTCCACATATGCTGAAGGAATAACTTGCCATTTGCTACTGGTAAATGAATTTTTTTGAGCCCTGAAATTTAGAAACATTCATAATGCGAGCTTCCAGTTTTTAACATCTTTACCACCTTATATGCATCCTACCTTGGCCTGTAGCATTTTGTCTTTCTTTACACTACAAGGTGTTTGGGGCAAGGTTTGACTTTTTATTTTTGTATGGTGCCCAGCACAGTAGGGCCCCAGTCTTGATTGTATTGTAACACAAATAATATGGCAAAAACAGCTAAATCAAAAACTGACAGGCTACAGAAGAAATCCAGTTAAGGGCAATAGTTGTAATACAGGCTTGATGGTGGGGTTAAAAGCACTATCCTTATTAAGTAGTTAGGTTGCAATTTCACTTTAATTCTAGTGGGCTAAAGGGCAGTCTCGTTGTAAAAAAATCTCGTGGTTTATTTCAGACACTAATCCAGAGAGGGGAAACAAAAATAACCAACCTGTGGTAATTCTTCTGGGGTGGGGTGGCTGCCGTGATAAACACCTGGCAAAGTACAGCACCATCTACAGTCAGAAGGTGAGTAGATCATATTTTTATGCCAACATAAGTCTGTAGTGAGGCTATCTGAGGAGTTTTCTCCCCTGCACCCTGGTGAAAAGACCCTACTTCCTCAGACCATGCCAAAGAAGCCCTAGAAGATTGTGTCAGGCTTTATTTTTGTTTGATAGCTCCTTCCATCTTCAAGTAGCATGTTGACATTCTCTGCACACTGTCTTTAAGACGCTGATTACATATGCAACTAAGAGACAGGAAGTGCTTCCTAAAAGGAATTTTTGTTTATCTTTCTCTAAGTTTCTGAAGTTTTTAAGATTTTAAAACCCGTGTAAATCTTTATCCACAGAACATGGGCAGTGAGTGTGCAAGCTCCATACACACAGCTTCACCAGTATGCATCCATACAGACCTGGCAGGTCCAACTCTTAAGAGTCAAAGGGAAGTTCAGCCACCCTGTCTTATTTAGTCTTCGGCCTTTCTTCTGAGACTAGCAAGTGTGCTGGTTGTGGTGGCTTTTGTGAGCTGGTTGCCTGGCTACTAGGGATTGATCTGATGCCCCTAAACTCATTTCACACAATCTACGGAACAGCCATCAGTTGGTGACAATGTTCAGTCATTACCAGCCTGGACTGGATTTGATATAGTGACCTAGAAGTGGAAGGTTCTGACTGTGTCTGTCTATTGCCAGTTCCCTTTTTAAAACATCTTGCTTTGTTGGTCCATGGAAAGATGGGAAGTGCATGGCTATTGGACCTAGTGGAATTTAGGCACATTATTCCTCATCTCTTTCTCAATAGGCAAAAATGGACTTTGTTTTCGATCCAGATTTGTTGCAAAGATAGATGCCAAAGTTGAATATTACCCAGCCTCACATGACAGCCTCTGAACTGTTAATGTATAACCTGACATGTGAGATCCATAAATTAAAGTATGTTGTAATACAGAATGACTTGTGACTGGACGTCTCTGGATTAGTAACAGCATTTCAGCGCTCAGTTGCTACTGACCACAACATTCCACAGCTGCTGAGTATCCTACTGGAAATGCAGTTGGTGTCTCAACCCTGTTGCCAGAAACATAGGTATCTGCATTCTAAAAATCCACAGTTTCATTTAGTCTTAGCTAGTTCCCTTTTAAGCAATGTTAGCAGAGACTGTAAGGATGGAATGAGCCATGGAGAGTGAACTCCCTTCTGACCCTTACGTGATAAATATTTAACACTTTACAAGGATTTAAGCCACACAACTACAACTAATAGAAAAGTTTTCATTGCAATTTTAATGGAAAATTGGGTTTTTGACTAACTTTTTTGCAAAAAATGTCTTTCTTTAGATATTTGTGTTTAAACACCCAAAACAAGAGCAGTTTGTTTATTTGTATGTGGTGCCACTGTGCCTTGTGAGGGTTGTACCTCTCTTGTCATGTGTCCCAGCTCTCCTCTATGGGTTGAACTCCCCAGCTAGACTGCACCTGCTATATGCTGCTTTATAGATAGAAAAATTAAACAGATCTTTGCACCAGTTATTTTTGTATCCTAAGGGCTTGATAACTGCAAATGCAGAATGGTGGGTGTGATGCTAGAATAGTTTCTATGTAACCACTATCTCAGCTGTATTTATACAGAGAATAAATTAAAAGCTTCAAATAATAAGATGTTGGAGGGTTGACAAGATGGGAAGAGTTACATAGGAGAGTTTGTTTTTGCTGTGCTTCACTACAGTTATTGGAGTGGTTATGTTACCTTGGATGTTTATTATTTGTATTATTATTAATTATTATTATTTTAGGGTTTTATTTCCTTCATTCCCTGATCTCCAAAATGAACTTTTTGAATTTTTATAAATAAAGCTGAAGCCATAGGGTGGTTATGGACTCAGGAACTGAATGAGGAGGCCACACCTGATAAATCATGATGGCCTTATGTTCTGCAATGCCAGGGGGAAGACCCTAACTCTCCTGCCGGTCTCTTGCTGTGTCTGGATGGGAAGCCTAGTGGTGGTAGCAGCTTGCTTAGCCTGTGGGAGAAGATGGGCCGTGCAGTACTTGGTATTGCCCAGCAGCCATCAGTCACCCCTGCTGGTCAAATGAGCATTGGTTACATGCTCCCATGGGACTCTTGGCAAGTCCTCCTTGGCCAGAAGGATGATGGACAGGATACAGACCCTCGAGGGCAGGAAGTCCAGGGGAAGTATATGGTTCTAAGAGGGATGTGGGTGGTCCTTCCTTCCCCTAGGAAGTATGAATGCAAAACCCACATGATTTAAAATCTATTAGAATAGGTGAAGATTTCTTTCTCACTTTTCCCCAATCTCCTGTGGGTGAAGCTCTGGAACAGAGGGCTGTTTTGATGCCTCTTCTCTGCATTTCTCAAGCACTAATGCCCAGGGATGCCTTTGCCGAGCTAATGTGAAAGATTGAGCATTTTTAAAACTAGCTCCACCCACATTTATTTAGAAACTTTTGTTAGGGTCCATTGCTTCAGCACCTGGGTGCCTGACATCACTAAAATCTGCCATTAGTAAAGAGAATACTCAGGCCCGGTCTACACTTACCTTCCGGATTCGGTGGCAGTCGACAGGAGATACGCAAGTGACATAAATCACTTGCATATCTCCCGTTGACTTTGTGGCACTTCATCTGTGCGCCGTCCACACTGGGCTGCGTCAGAGGGAACGCTGCTCCCTTCGATGCAGCGCTACGCCACTTCGGGTGGTTTTCCTGCGTTGCTTGCTGGATCAACTGAGCGGGTCTACACAGACTGCTCAGTCAATCCAGAGCAATTGATTTGACAGTGGCAAATTTGCCGCCTCAGTGTAGACCCAGCCTCAGAGTAATACAATGCATGTATCTAAATGTGGGGGTTAGATGTACAGCCCAGCGGCCCAAGCTCTCTGGTATGTGGAACCAAATTCACTTGTTTCTGCTTATTAACAGTTCCTCAGTTGCCAGCAAAAGCTGCCATTATCCGGCAGTTGGTAATAAGTGGAAAGCAGCTTTGCAAGGCTGCAGCCAGGGGAGGAAGCACTGGGATGTACCTTCCCTGGCTGCAGCCCTGCAAACCTGTCTGCCCAGATGCTGGGACTTTCTACAGGAAGTGGAGGCGCTGAGGGCCTGTAGAGTTTCATGGTGTCTCTCCTTGATCTCCCTGGGGGTTGGGGCTCAGGACGTCCCAGTGCTTCCTTCCCTGGGTGGAGGATTCAGCGTGGAGAGCCCAGGGGGAGGTACTGTGCAGCTTCAGCATCTGGGCTGCATCCCCCACCACTTCTCTGCCCCACAGCCTTATCTCCTGTGCTTTCCCTGGGCACAGGCGGGTTTGCTGGGCTACCCAGGGACAGGCTAAGAGCTGGCTGCAGGCAGGCTTGCAAGGTGGCAGAAAATGGATGTTCCAGCAGTTCCTTTCCTGGCTGCAGCCTTGTAACCCTGCCTGCAGCCAGGGTCTTCCTTCCAAAACAGGTGGTTGTTAATCAGCATGGCAGTGCCAATATCCGAATCCCATTAGCATTAACGTCCATGGGATGGGATTGGTTCTCAGTCAAGTGTTGCTATTTACCAGAAGTTGTCGTAACGGCCATACTGGGTCAGACCAATGGTCCATCTAGCCAAGTATCCTGTCTTCCCACGGTGGCCAATGCCAGGCACTTCAGAGGGAATGACTAGAACAGGTAATCATCAAGTGATCCATCCTGTCGGCCAATCCCAACCTCTGGCAAACAAAAATCCCTGGCTAATAGCCATTGATGGACCTATGCTCCATGAATGTACCTAGTTCTTTTTTGGACCCCATTATAGTCTTGGCCTTCACAACATCCTCTGGTGAGGAGTTCCACAGGTTGACTGTGCGTTGTGTTAAGAAATATATCCTGGCTTTTTTTTTTACCTGCTGCCTATTGTCAATATCCAGGTGGTTTACCTGTTCTATGTAATGTACAGCCCATGATCGGTGTCTGTCTGTTCTTCCCAGGGGTGCATAGTTGTCCGCTACACAGCTCCATGGAAGATGGTGTTTTTCACAGAATCCTTTGGCATCCGGTCCCTCCAAACCCCAGCTAGAAAGCTCCTGCAGCTGCTCTTTGACTATAAAATTGCAAAGAAACCCCTGTTGTTTCATGTGTTCAGCAATGGTGGGGTCATGCTTTACCGGTACATCCTGGAGCTGATTCACACGCAGAAGCAGTTCAGCAGCCTCAAGGTGGTGGGCACCATTTTTGATAGCGCCCCAGGCAGAAGAAATGTGGTGGGGAGCCTGCGTGCCTTGGCAGCTGTCTTGGAGCCAACTAACGTGCTGCTTAAGTATTGCCTCCTGCTTGTCTTCGCCGTCCTGGTGGCAGTGGTGCGGATCCTGCTGTATCCCGTGACTCGCTTCTTCCATGAGAGCCATTATGATGCCTTGCTGAAAGAGCCCTCCAGGTGGCCTGAGCTCTACCTCTACTCCAGGAGTGACAGAATCATCCAGGCCAGTGACATAGAGCACATGATTGAGGCACGGTGGCAGCACAGTGTTGCAGTGAAAGCTGTGGACTTCTCAGACTCAGCTCACGTCAGTCACCTGAGGGCATATCCCTCCTATTACAGCAGCCTCTGCACCTCTTTCCTGCATGACTGTGTTGGAGGTTCATAGGTTTCACCAAGGCAGAGATAGCAAGTGTCTGTGTCTACTCCCTCTTTGCTGAGATCACACTGGAAACAAACCATGCTCTTTCTGCCTCTTTCTTTTTTCAACATCTCTCTGTTCACAATAAAATCCTAACCCCACCCCCCTTTGCCAGAGGTACACACCTCTAGCACATAGCTTGAGGTCCGAAGCCTCCAAATCAGTTGTGGGGTTAGTCAGAAGCGATGGGGCTAAGTAGTGCCCAGAAAGTGAAAAATGAATGTAACTTACATAATAGGGGTGAAATCCTGACCCCACTGAAGTTGATGGCAGTTTGGCCAAGGGCTTCAAAGGGGGTGGAATTTCACCATAGGAGACCAGAGACAGGAGTGAATTAATCTCACTTGTGGGGCATTACATCTTCCTTTGGTTTCCCTGCTTCCTGTCACTGCGTAGTCCCTGGTGTATAACTTACATCACTATGGGCATGCACTCTCCGTCTTGTTACGCCGCAGCAGTTCTGTGCCATCTTAACAGCAATGGCTCTCTAATTATTCTAGTTTGTTTTGTTTTCTGCTGCTTCCTCCATCCCCCATTGAGTCAGTAAAAGCTCTGCAGCGCATCTCATGCTCCCCTCACCACCCCTGCCAGCCTTCTCCTATTTATACCGCTTCTCTCTCAGCCCTGTATTGTAGTCACAGTCAGAAGGACAGGATGCGACTTGTGGCAGAGTCTTTAATAGGGCAGACCGGTGCAGGTCCCTCCCTATCCCTGCCCCCAAGGCACTACAGCTCAGCCCTACTTCTAGCTGGAGACTAGCTGTAGAAATCAAATTCAGGATCTCTGAAAGGGTGGTGCCTGGACCTAGGACCAAATCCGCAGCCTGGCTCAATCTAGCAGGGCTGGGGCAGAATGACCAACAGGCTGCTCCCTTGCTGGATGGTTCAAACCCATGTCACTGAGTTTATTTAAAGCTTTTTAAAGAAAGAGGGGAAAAAATTTTGTGACATATCTGATGTCTCACTGTTTGCTCTTTGTTCCTCTCCTCTGCTGCTTCCTCCTCATTGCTGAAATCTTTGGGTGAATAGTTTTGCTTCATTGTGTAGATTTACCACTATGTAGATTTATATTTTACAAATACATTAGAAGCAAAAGGAAGACCAAGGACAGGCTAGGCCTGTTACTCAATAAGAGAGGAGAAACAATAACAGCAGATGTGGAAATGACAGAAATGCTAAATGACTTGTTTTCACCAAAAAGTTGGGTAGCAATGGGACATCTAACTTAATGAATACCAGTGAAAATGAGGTAGGATCAGAGGCTAAAATAGGTAAAGAACAAATTAAAAATTACTTAGACAAGTTAGAGGACTTCAAGTTACCAGGGCCTGATGAAATGCGTCCTACAATACTCAAGGAGCTGGCTGAGGAGATATCTGAGCCATTAGCAATTATTTTTGAAAAGTCAGGGAAGATGAGAGATTCCAGAGGACTGGAAAAGGGGCAAATTTAGTGCCAATTTATAAAAAAGGAAATAAGGACAACCTGGGGAATTACAGACCAGTCACCTTAACTTCCATACACAGAAAGATAATGGAGAAATCAATCTGCAAACACCTAGGAGATAATAAGGTGGTGAGTAAACACTGGAGGCATTGTTCAGGATACAGGCAGAGGGTTTAGTTATGTCCAAGTTTCTCGAGCAAAATGGGCAGGGGTAGGGGTGGGGGGAATCTGAGCTGAAGACTTTTGAAGGGGGAGAAGATAAGCGCCAGAACCCTAAAGCAAATCACAGAAAAATGTTCCCCAGTGGGGGGAGAAAACTACCAATTAAAAATACTGTAACAAGTTCATTAAAATGAGCCCAATTTAAGTCAGCACTTGAGAATGACTTTTCCAGTTAATTCATACACACAGCTTATACACAAAGTGTAAGGATGGGTTGTGTTGGCACGGTGCATGTTATTTTCCCTCATAGTTCATCTAAAAGCAACTTCATTGTCCCTCCTATGGCCCATAGTTTCAGGGACTGATAACCCATGATATATTGACACTTAAAAGTGCAAGTTCTCTCCAGAGAGATTTTAGAGTTTTCCATTGCTACTGGACCCTGCATTCTTCGCTTCCTTTGTACCTGTAGTTTACTTGCAGTTACCTGTAGTTTACTTGCAGTGCTGTGGGCGGGGGAATGTACTGACAGACTCTGCTTTTATTGGCACCGAAAGCTCAACAGCTGGAAGCATGGTGCTACAACCTTCTCCCTTAGGCGAAGGAGTGAGTTTCCAGTGTTTGTGTTACACAGGGTTCACTGGACGGATGGCGACAACAAAAGATGGTGATTCTCTTTTTTAAAAGTCATGGTAAATTCCCTATTTTATTTTCCCCTCTCACCTTTAATTTCTTGTCAAAGTGTTAGTCTTTTGTGGATCAGTTTAACCCGTTCAAACCTCAGCTCCAATAGGCAGAGCACCATGCTCTATTAAGTTCTGCGGCAGGGCCTCTTTCTGACCTGTTTGGGAAGCTGAAAATAGCTGCAGTTGGGCTGTTGCTCCTGCTTGCAGACCGAGGCAGATTGTAAAATATATCATTAACAGAGCGAATATGTTTCTAAATCCCTGTTTTTACGTGCATTTGAATAAGCGTTTCCTCCCAACTCTGCTACTGGACCCTCAAAGGGGCGATAGGTACGGGTCTGCTCTACTTCACATTTGTGGGATTGCAGATGAGGAAAGTTAGGACATTGCAATGGGGCTGTTGCTGGGGGCAGCTTGTTAACCTCCCACAGTCGGCGTGATGGCTTTATGCAGGAGGGGAGGCTGCGTGGAGAACCACAGGAGAGAGCTGTGTCCTCAGACAGCTGAACAGGTACTCCCAATCTGCTGGATCCTTCACTGGGCTATCATCATTTCAGAGACCCCAGATTATGTGCTGGAACATAGCATCTTTTCCTGGGTTATAATTCCATCTACCCTCCCCCTCACCCTCCCCCCCCCCCAAAAAGGCAGGATCCATTAACATGTAGAAAGTTAGATCAGTTATAATTCAAGCAATTCACCCTTGACAGATTATAGTATAGCCCTTCCCCTACTTCAACCCCTCACTCCCACTCCAAAGAAGAAAACCAAGCAAGTGTGATTTCTAGTTTAGTTCATCCCATCAAACATGTCTGTACAGAGAGTAGGTAACTCAGCATGAAGTGTCTGTGTGCGTAGATTAGTCCACAAGTCTTCTGGATTGTGACCAATGATGCTAATTGGTAATGAAGACTCTCCCCTACGGGATCAAAGAGAAAGCAGTTTCTGAAAGATCCAGGAAATTTGGTCAGAGGAGGGGAAAAAGCACTGGGGGTTACTGATACCCAAAATGACTTCCCTGCACTCCCAGACACACAACATAACAGAATCATAGAATTACTGGACTGGAAGGGACCTCAAGAGGTCTTCTAGTCCAGTCCCCTGTACTCAAGGCAGAACCAAACGTTATCTAGACCATCCCTGACAGGTGTCCATCCAACCTGCTCTTAAAAATCTCCAATGATGGATATTCCACAACCTCCTTAGGTAATTTATTCCAGGGATTAGCTATGCTGACAGGAAGTTTTTCCTAACGTCCAGCCTAAACCACCCTTGCTGTAATTTAAACCCATTGCTTCTTGTCCTATCTGCAGAGGTTAAGAACAATTTTTCTCCCTCCTTGTAGCCACCTTTTATGTACTTGAAAAGAAAGAAGCACTTCTCATGTCTTGCTTACAACACGCCTGCTAATACACCTCACAGTGATGTTTTCTTGTTTTGCAACTGTGTTACAATGTTGACTCTTATTTAAACAGTTTGTTTATGGTGTATTTTTAACTTGAGTGCCAAGAATAGTCAAAAAGCCAATCTGAAATGGTTTAATCCCACAGGATACTCAGGATTTACTGTTTTGCATTGCCAGTGCAGTGTTCTTTTGGTAGCAAGCTGCTTTCTGTAGCATTCTTGTTCGCTAGAGTAATTCACGTAGCCAAGGCTGTATTTTTGCTTCTGAACATCAAACCACTGAATTGTAGGATTCTAAAAGCTTATCTTTAAGGAGCAGAGATAAAAGAAGGGTTATTAAACTAACTGGCACTTGCCTTAGCATTTTCTTCTGTAGGTGCAACATTTATAGAAACGGTTAAGTGGGTTCCACTGAACACGCCCTCGTGAATCAGTACAATCACACTGGACTAAACATGGATGTCATGCTCAGATTTGTTGATTTATGCATTGAAGGGCATCTATCCCCAACATGGCCAATAGGGGGCAGCACTAAACCCACCATCTGCTCTATTGTCTATAGAGAAAATGGCTGAAATCTACTTACAGGAAATGCCCTGACTAACAAACCCTATTTAAAATTAAGGACTAATGCACACACCTACCTACCCCACTGAACAGTGGGCAAATGCATATCAAGCCAACTGAGTTACAGAATAACCTTGAGGCATAAAGCTTCAGCGGCGTGCTCATTTTCCCCTATCCTAGGAAGGACCTATAGGTTTAATTAGGGTCAAGTGTGGTATATTATTTAATAGGCTGCATGGCTTAACAAATCTATTTAGTCTCTTGTCTTCTCTGCTCTACAGTACTTCCCCCGTCTGCCCCCTTGTGTGCCTGGCTATTGTTTGAATCAGTGGGTTAATACAGTGGCTGTTTGTGACTGGAGAGGTACATTCAAACACTAAGCAGATCACAAGTGAAAGATGTGTTTTGGTGTAATCTGCCTTGTTCCCCAGTGGGCTTCTGTCCACCTTTCAAACCTGCCGCGCAATGTGACACAGCTGACAGCCTGTGTTAGTGGGTAGCCCAACTTTGGAACAGGAGGTCCAGATGCAGGTGTGTTGGCAGAACTGGGAGACACCCCCCTGGGGTGGGGTATTGCAGGTCAGGGCTGGGAGTGCAGCTTGCACAGCAGGGCCAGGGTTACAAAGGGGATTTAGATGCCCCACTAACCCTTTAGAAGTCTACATTCAACTGTTAGATTCCACTGGCATTCACAAAGCCCCTGCTCAGCTGCTGCCTGACCCCAAAGGCCCCTAAGTTCCCTATGTGCCTAAGTTGCCACAGCCAAAGTCCCCTAGCACATCTCCTGAATCGGGCTCTGTACCAAACAGGAAGAGGAAAGGTGGTGATGCTGGTTTTACAGGGTAAGGGACAGTGAGTGGTGTTAGCACCCTGCGCCCATGAGCTCATTTACCTACACACTAAAAACCAGAGCAATTCTATTCACTAGAGCCAAACCACCTGCAGATCGGACCTGTCAAATCAGGGCTGTGGTGGCAAATGAAGGTGCCTGGAGCCCTCTAGAGGTCCATGGCAGTAATGCAGACGGTCCGATTTTGATTAATTTCACAAGCCCACACCTATTGCTCAGGTACGTAAATCGCACCACGCCTGTCTCTGTTGGTAGGCTGGCTGTCTCTTCAGCCAGTCACCCCATGTGTGGCTTTTCCTTTGTAGCCAGTAATGACGTTAGAAAACCTTTCAACAGAAGAACGGCGTGGGTGGTAAAATGGATCTATACAGCCATTGCCGTATGTAACCCATGGTGACTAACGGTAAGCGGGTGCTGTTGATCAGTTTAGGAGGAAGACGGGGTGGAGTTACCTAGAATTTGTCTCTGAGTTGTATATCATTCGCCATAGATACTCTCAGCCCCTGAATGGTAAATTCTAGTCCAAAAGAGGGTTGCTATTGAGGGGGACTGCCCTGTTTGAGTACTCCAAGGTTCTGTGTTGGTTAGTATTTTTTGACTCTGCAGACCAGGGTGATCCTTGGTTCAGCTCACCACAGAAATGGTGCTGTCAGGCCAAACATCAGTGGCCATTTGTCTCCACCCAAAGTCACCGCAGAATTTGGCACAAATGGCCACCTGGCCCAACGGAGCCACATACCTGGAACCGTAGGGGGGTATGCAGAGCAGAATGGCAGTGCAAGGGCAAGGGTTGTTCTATGGAAATTAACTATGTAAAACGTTCTCCTGATGCCTGCTTCTGGCCTTTGCTCTCAGTCTTGCACATGTTCTGACCACCACATTCACCCAAGGTTTGGCGTAGGAGAGGTGGGTAGGCGAGTCAGCTTACATTTCCTTATTCATTGAAATGTTTAATGTATAAATGTTAAAGCTCGACTGAAATTGGACAGAGGGAATTTCCATAGGCTCTAGCTTAGTATTCTACATTTACAATGATGTTATCATCCACTAACTAACAGGTCCTGGAGTGTATGACAATATATTGCATGCATCAACATTTTTTGAAATCATTGTTCTCATGCTTACCGTTGTTTTGATATAAGATCGTGATCCAGCAGAACACTTAAACATCTGCTTAACTATAGGCACGTGACTAATCCCACTGAAGTCGAGTTAAATATGTGCATAAGTACATTGCTTGATCAGAACCTAAATCTCTGTCAATTTCCATGGGACCAGCAGAGCGTGCGCTGTAGACACTGTGGTAAGCGTAAAAAATGGATTGAGTTTTGAAGTTGTGGAAAGATTAAAGCGTCAGTATTTAAAATAAGGCAAATAGGCAAGGATTAAACTAGGAAAGGAATTTTGAAAGGTCTTCTGTTGCATTCCCTTCTTTTCCCTAAAACTATCTTTTGTCTATTTGGACAGTAAACTCTGTGGACTGAGGCCCTGTCTTCATCTGTGTCTGGAAAGTTCCCTCCATGCCAGTGGGGCTATATAAATAAATAATAAAAGATAAATCATGGATGACTAAAAAACCTACATTAAACCCCCCCAACAAAACAGAGCACCTTGTGCACACACAATTCTCCCCCTGGGAGAGGATTAGAGAAAGAACAAATCAGTTGTGGCAGCTCTTCATCACATTGCTTAATGCACGGCTGGAAAGTGCCCAGAGATGATGGCGAAGGTGGCATGAGAACCCCGACAGGGTAGAACTGTGGAGCTGTAGAAATAATGGCAATTTATGAAAAAGATACCTGTCATTCCAAGAAATGAGCACCAGGTGGCAGAACTATACCTTCTATTTCTCTTGTCTTCTACATAAAAGAGCACCTTAAAGACTAACAAATTTATTTGGGCATATGCTTTTGTGGGCAGAAACCCACCTAGTCAGGTGCATGAAATGGAAACTTCAGTATGGTAGGTATATATACAGCTGCAAGGATGGGTGAGTTACATCTCAGTGAGGAGGGTGAGTGTTAACGAGGTTAATACAATCAGGATGGATGAGGCTGTACACAACGGTTGATGGGAAGGTGGGAATGCCAGAAGCGGGAACGTTATTTTTTGTAGTGGGCTAGCCACTCCCAGTCTCTATTCAGACTTAGTCTGGTAGTGTCAAGTTTGCATATGAGTTCTAGCTCTGCAGTTTCGCGCTGGAGTTTGTTTTTGAAGTTTTTTTGTTGAAGTATGGCAACTTTCAAATCTGTTACTGAGTGTCCATGGAGACTGAAGTGCTCTCTGACTGTTTTTTGAATGTTACCATTCCTGATGTCTGGTTTGTGTCCATTTATTCTTTTGCGTAGTGACAGTCTGGTTTGGCAAGTGTACATGGCAGAGGGGCATTGCTGGCAAATGATGGCGTATATTACATTAGTAGACGTGCAGGTGAATGAGCTCCTGATGGTGTGGCTGATGTGGTTAGGACCTGTGATGGTGTCACTAGAATAGATATGCGGGCAGAGTTGGCAACGGGGTTTGTTGCAAGGATACATTCCTGTCTGTCTTCTACAGTGTGATTGATATTGATATTATAACCAATTCTTCTGCAAGTCAGACATAAAAAAAGTTTTATAACATTCCTAAGGTGACTCTTGTGAAGTCAGAGGCTTTCCTTTTGCATCTGAGTAGCTTTTTGGCAACAAAGCACTACAGATGTCATGTTTGCAGGTTGAAACTGAAAAGGTTCATGAGAGGCAAATAAAACACGGGGCCCTCTCCAGGTCCAACACGCTACCTGCATGTCCCGAAGGCAACCACATTCAGTGGGTGCCCAGTGCCTGCATCACGGGCACTGTACACGCTACACACACACAATCTGGGTTCAAAACTGGTGGGGCAGGCTTTGAACTGGGCAAGAGTTGGGGAGTTTTCACTTCACACAAGAAATTGGGCCTGCACATCCACCACGGAGAATAAGAAAGGTGGAATTGTTCCGAAATAGAGGAGAAGAGAGACTGAGAAGACGGGGCTTGTTTAACTCAGAAAAGAGATGAATACAAGGTGTCAAGATAATAATGAATGGTCTGAGGATGGTAGATCAGGAGCTTGCATTCAAGGAGACACGTTCTTTGAAATTGAAATGTGGCAAACAAGCTAAGAAACAGAAATACTTTTCCACACAATGCATATTCACCTTGTGGAACTTGCTGCCACAGTCTCACTGAAGTCAAGAACCTAGCATGCTTTTAAAAAGGATTGGACATTTGAGCTGGAGAACAAGCGTTATAACAATAGGGATTAAAAATAACCAAGAGTTCTGGAAGGACTCTAAGGCCTCCTGGTTCAGGGCTGAAACCAACCTCCAACTATTGGGAGTTGGGACAAAGCTTTCTCTACAGGTAGGTTATTCCATAACTGTCTGACACAGAGTGTCTTGTGCCATCTTCAAAGACATCTGCTATTGATGAGTGTCAGAGACAGGATTCTGGATTAGGCAGATCTCTAGTCTGAGTCAGTCTGGCAAACCCTATGCTCCTAAGTATATTCATGGAAACAGTGCCTTTTCACAAATGCAAGGAGCAGGGAGAACCATCAAGAAGAATTACAAGTGCTGCTAAAAAGGGAGATCCTGACTTATTTGGAGTAGCTGGGATATTCTTAAGGCTTGTCTGCACTGGAAAGGTATTTCAGGTTGTGTTCCCTGCTTTAACATATCTGGAATAATTTCCCAAAGCTGGGCATCCACAGTGCTTTGTTTATGTCGGTTTAAGATACTTACCTATTGAATCATCATATCAACACAGCCCTGTGCTGTTTCAGAATAAATGCACGGCATTCTGGGCAGATAGCCCAAAGCTGGGGCTCGTGGAAACACCTGGATTCTGGTGCAAAGAGAATTTTGACTGCAACAAACGAAGCCAAAAACATGCAGCACCTAAGAAGTTCTTAGGCCGCACGGTGTGATATTAGCCTGAAGTCACCAGAGGGTGCTAGGAATCAGCCTGACAAGGTCCGGGGCTTGGTGTGTGGGGGGACTGGATGCAGAAGCAGTTGCAGACATTGGTAAATTTGGCCCCCTTCCTGAGTCTCCGTGGTGAGAATCATTTCCCGGGGGCAGAGCTGCACCATGGTAATGAGGATCTCTGCAAAGACACAACTGGGGAGGGGGGAGGGACGAGGGACACACATTGGACACAATGGACACTGCCATTGAGTTCAGTGGGAGTTAGGCACCTAAATACTTTTGTGAACCTCCCTCCCTCTCCCCAGGAGAGCTGGGAATGACAGGATGGCAGCGGGGCTGGTTGGTACAAGGATCTGTAACTGGAGGCAATGGATGACAGCATGAAAAGGAACATGTCAGTTGAATACCAGGGAGAACTTGTTTGCAGGTCCGTCTCTGGCACTGCCAGCGTGGTGGACTGGGCTAGGCGCTATCGCACAAGGGAGTGGGTGACAGCCTCACCGCCTAGCGCTGGCATCTGCTCTGTAGGGAGCCCTGCACTAGCCCAGGGAGGGACTGGTCTGGAGGGGGCAGATGTGGTTTAGCTGGCACAGAATGTCTTCTCCAGCTCTGTACACATAAGGATATTGTGGTTGTGTGAGAAGGGCTCACTGTGTCCCTGTGCGTGTGTGCGCGCGTAGCGGTGCAAGCGAGCCTGTGTGTGTGGTTGTGCAGGCGTGTGTGTGTCAGGCGCACAGGAGAGCAAAGTGGGTGTGGGGGCGCAGAACAACCAGAGCTGCAGACCTCTCTTTCTGACTTTCTGAGAGCCTGTAACTCTCGAAGGGCATCTCAGCTTTCATCTCCATCGGAAGGAAACGTTTAGCCCAGGCCTGGAACAGCAAAGGAGCCCTGAAGTGTCGGGACGGAGCTGTGCGTACGGGGGCACGGAGGGCCCAGACAGGGCTGGGGTGTGGGGGGTAGGCGGGCGGGTGAACTGAACAGAATCAGCAGAGCGGGTGTGGGGCGGGCTGGCCAGGGAGGCTGCAGGCTAGGACCGAGGGGCAAATAAACACTAACAACCGGCCCTACCGGCCCTCAGCAGACCACCCTCAAAGTCCTGCTGCATGCAGAGCTCTGGCAGGGAGACGCCATCATGCCTCAGCACCTCCACGGCCTCTGACCTCCCCCTTTGATTAACGAGCTGACAATAGCGTATTGATAAGGAATTAACCTTGGGCCCTTACTGCCTGCGTGTCAATAGACCAGGAGCCAAGTACATGCATTGGATTGGAAATCGGCGCTTAGCCTCTCGGTGCCGCGGTGCACACTGATGCGTGAGCCCGTGAAGCTGGGGTCTGGGGGCCAAGGGTTGGGGAGGCACGAATGCAAGTCTGGCGTGATGTGCATGCGAATTAAGTCATTCTCCCTCTGCCCCCGCCCGCCAGGGAGCTCCCCAGATGCTGCACAGGAACCCCCTGTTCCCAGAGGTGGGGGGGCAGGCTCCTTCCCCCTACCTGTGTGTAGCCCTGGCACATCCCCCCTGTGGATACAAGCAAATACACAGGGACTGTCTTCACCCACCCCCAAAGTGCAGCCACCTCTGGGGGGGTGCAGCAGTGGGTGAAGAGTCGCAGGGCGAAGCTGCGCAACGTTTTGAGCAGGAGGCAGCAACCCTGTGTCCAGTGAGAAGTGCTGGGGCTGAATTTTTTGGGGGTCTGCCCTGAGCACGGCTCTGAGGGATGCCTCTCTCTGAGGGGTGTCCAAGGCTGGCTGGGGGGGGGTGTCAGACTTTTGGGCTGATGTCACAGACCTACATCGCCTGCACTTGGAGCTGGTTTCATCCCTCCCGCCCAGGGATCCACTGTGTCCCCTTATGAAGCGCAAAAACTCTCCTGTTTTAACCCCCCGCACTGAAAACCTCAGCCCGCCAGCCAATCAGGGTGACCCGGGGCAACCTTTGGAACAAGTTCCTCTGTTGAGCACCCTCAGCTCCTTTCCCACCTAGGGGTGAAGCACACCTTGCAAAGCCCCATGGATGGGCCACGGAGCCGACCCCTTGGTCCCATCAGCTCCGGCACAAACCCCAGAGCATCCCCCACAGAAGCGTCTGACAGGTTCGTGGCTGGGTGCATGCGTTGTATGAGCTTGGGGCCGGCTGGAGCGGGCGCCTGCATGGCGTGGGTTTTATACACAACGTGTAGCTATGCGGGCGTGGGTTTGCGTGTCTGTAACGTGCGTACGTTGGCTGGGAGATGTGTGTGTATGTATGCAGTGGTGTGGCTATATGAGTGCTGCGCTATGACCATTGTTTATTATTTATATTACAGTAGGGCCTACAGGGATGCCGGGGCTCTCGTTGTGCTGGGTGCTGCATGAACATATAACTGAGGTGGACAGCCAGCTGCAGACCCAGTGCCCGGGCACAGCAGGAGCACCATGGCTTTGCCCCACCACGATGAGGGCTCCTCCATTGGCCCCAGCACGACAGGCTTCGCACGGGGACTGGGCCCCATCCAGCCCATGTCTCCACTTGGAGGCCGGTTTGTTTAATTAAGTGTTTTTCCTAATGGGACTGCCTTATTTCCATAACAAACTGGCGAGCTGTCGTCAGCCCAGCTTCCTCATTCATTACTGTTAATTAGATATGGATCCCCCAGAAGGCGGCGCGGGGGTGATGGACGAGCCCCCTGACACACGCTATTACACATTAGCATTTTCTCAATACATTCAATACATCATCGCCCTCCACTTTGTACAGATATTTTAAATAAAATATTAGAAGCCCATTGGGAAGAGTTCTGCCCCTCAGACAGGCCTCATGTCCCGCCTGGCCTGGGCACAGCTCCTCACGTGGCCCCTTTTGGCAGCCAAACTGCGAGCTGTGCCCGGGAATCATGACTAACCCATTCCTTCTTTCCTCACACCTCTCTCCCTCCCTTTCTGACTGCCTCTTCGGGGCTTGGAGTGACTCCCTCCCTGGTAAAAGGGGTCCCCCCTGGATTCCTCTGTCCACAAGACTCAAGGGGTCCCCCCTGTTCCTTGGAAGGATCCACCCCTATGGGGTACAGGAGACCTCCAGCTTGTGATCCCCTCCAATCCTTGCTCTTTGCTGAGGGGACTCCAAAGAGGACATTCCTCCTTGTTTCACCATATAGCCGTCAGGTGTCTATGGCTCGCTGTGATACCGACCCATGCCAGATGCAAACCGGTGGCTTGGAGATGGGCAGCTCTATAGTCCCCTTTCACTCAGGTCAGCCCGGCCCCTCCACCGAGCACATCCGACACCCCTCTCTCCAGATGGAAACACAGAGCAATTGATAAGCCAGGCCAGAAGCAAGAAGGGCGGATGCTCCCACAAGCCAAGTGCTACCAGCCAAGCCCAGTCAATGCCAAGAGCGGCTGGTGGGTTGGGTGAGGCAGACCAGTCACTTGATGCATCACTGAGAGGAAGATGCCCCGATATCACAGTGCTATTTAGTGTTTTTCTTAAAGCCCCAGCTCCTAGAGTCCTGTGATGATGTGAGAATCCCAGCTTGCATTTTTAAAAAAAATGAGCTTCTAACTCATCAAAGCATGGGCAAAAGCTTGAAAACATGACCCGAGGGCTCCCCTCCACCAGCCCAGAAACCAGACAATAAAAAAACCCAACCCAGTGGTTATTATTTTAAAAACCATGTAAGTCTCAAACCCATCTCATGAATTTGGGAGGGGGGTCTGGCTCCTGATTTTTGCATGCTGGGCGGGGGCTAACAATTCTGCAGGCAAAAACCTTGAAAAGAACAGATGCAGCTCCAGCTAGATGGCTGGAAGGGCAGGGGAACCTTTCACAATCACGTGGAATGGCAAGCTCTGAATAGCAGCTACGGGCAGAACAGCAGAGGTGCTAAAGAGAACAACTCAGGCCCGTGATGACCTTAGATCTTCTCTATCTAGTCCCCTCCAAGCCCTTTTTTACTTGGTTAGTAAAAGGAGAAAGATTCAACCTACCCTGGTCTGCTCTTCATCTTTCTGGCCGTTTTGCTTTTTGCCAAGCGGCCTCTTTGGCCTTCCTGTCTGCTGCATGGTCTACGTTTCACACACTAACTCTGTGCTGCTAGCATGTCCTTGCAAATGCTGCAGAAGAAAGTTTCAATTGGCGCAAATAATAAAATCAGTCTATTTGTATTGTACTGGGCGTGTGTCTGCCCTCTACTGGATAGAGTCAGACTGATCATGTGTGTGTCCTGAACCCTGTACTGCAAATGGCAATAAGAAATTCTCCTTGCCCTCAGGGCCTTTGCTTTTGGAGCAGGACAATCTGCATTCTGGGACGTTCTGCATGGCCACAGACTGCAACATAGCCACTGCTGACGAATCCTGGGTGGCTCAGGGTTTGCCACAATACTGCTCATTCACACTGCTAGTGACAGGGTTGGTCAGTGGCCCCTTGTGTGACATTAGTTGGAGGGTCTCAGCCCATTTTCCAGGTGTCCTACTCACACAAACCCACTCCCCCACAGTAGGCACTTAGCAGGCATCCTGGTCATCATTCTCAGCTGAGAGGCCTAGGCGTGAATGGGCTGTGGGGAATGGGTGACCAGGCTGGGCACACCGGCAGGGGCAGCTGCTACCCAGGCTGTCCCTACTCCATGGAGCGTGGCCTAGCTAGATTTGGTGTTTAGCTGGCCCCCATTACCATGGCTTCTAGGCAGATTTATCCTCACACACCCAAGCAGCAGGGCAGAGCTGTTATCCCCTTAGGACCGATGGGACACGAGGCACCTAGAGGTTAAGTGACCTGCCCAGGGTCACACAGAGAGTCTGTGGCAGAGCAGTGCCTGTGTCCCAGGTTGGTGCCTGGGCCAGCCTGGGCATTTCCAGGCGCTCAGTCCAGTTCCAGTCTCCTTTCAGCAGCAATAAACTCGCCATGCTCACTTATGCAGCACCACGCTCCCAGTGCAGGGCTTGGCCAGCCAGCGTGTTCCCCCCACCCAGGACATAGCTCGGCTGTGACACCCTGTCCTGTGCAATCACAGAGACCCTCTGCCCCTCCATTACACCCTCCAGCCAGTGCTCTCCAAGTGCATGGCGAACAGCGCTGCAATGCCACAGCTCCCCTCCGTGGTCGGTTTAACGGCGGGAGGAAACTGAGGCACGGCATAGTTACACTGACTTGCTTGAGGGCAGCCAGCAAGTCAACAGCAGGGCTGGGAACAGACTCACGGCATGCCAGCTTTTCCTCCCCTTGCCGTCCTGGAGCCAGCAAAGGGCCCCAGGACTCCCTGTTTCCTAGCCCCACCCTGCGCGAGACATTGGATCCCACGGGGTGCCCCTGCCTCCCGGCTGAGGGATGTGCATTCAGGGTTTGCCCAATGGGGTGACAACAGAGACTCCAGCCATCAGCCAAGCCCCCTTGGCGAGGGAGCCGGGGCGGGGAGGCCTGATCCCACCATGGGATGGACGGGCAGCGCTGGACCTCCTGGCTGTGCGTGAACGGGGGGGAGGGGGAGAGTGGCGGGGGGGCGAGTGTGTGTGTGCAGGGTGGGGGGATCTCGATCGACCCGTCTGAAGCATGTTTGTAAACTAGCAATGGTGGCGCCACCTCCAGCCGCCCAAGTCAGCAGCGCCAGTGACCTCCAGCCCCTGACACCCGGCCTGCTCCCCGCTGCCCCTGGGGCGGAGGGTAACTCTACACCAGGGCCTGTGGCCTCCTAATGCAGGCGTATGGATCTGTTTGGGCTCTGCCCCAGCCCCCCCCCCCCCCTCCGAGGGAAACGACAAAATAATGCAGCTGCTCTGACTTCATTACCGGAGCGTTTAACAAACCTGACACCCCTCCCCCGCCCCGTAAGTGGGACATTAACCTCTGCCCTCCCCGGGCCGTATTGACAGGGTCACAGGGCAGCCAGGACACATGCGCTGGTCAATCGTAATTGGGTTCTTGGCGCTCGGCTGGGGTCAGGACGTGATGGCGCACCAGAGCAGTGTGGACGGGCCCTGGCACCCACTCCCTGGGGTGGGGATGGGGCCGGCTGGGGCCATGAGCGGGGCCGGGGCTCACACCCATGTCCTGGTAACCTGGGACAAGCTGAAGCAAGGGCCGGTGGTGGTGCTGCAAAGCTGCTGGATTCCCCCCAGGCTGAGAGGCACCACCCGACACCCATCATTGCCCTCAAGGACCCCTGGTGCCCCCAGCCCCATTGCCAGCCTCACAGTGCCCTCCTGTAACCTGCCCTGTGCCCACAGATGGAGGGAAGGGGAATGAGGGCTCCGGCGTGAGGCTTGCAGCAAGGGGCAGCGATTGCCCCGCTGGGACTCACTCCACCTGAGAACCCCCTCCTCCGGCTCACCTGTGGTACCTGCAAACGGCGTCATCATCAGCTGCTGGGGAGTGAGCCCATAGGTCTGTGGCTGCCATTTTCAGGTCACCCCCTCGCGGGAATGTGGGCTGCCCACCTCCCCCCGATCCCACCCCTCAGTGCCCACCTGTCCTGTCCCGGCTGCTCCTAAAGTCAGCTCGTTGGTGCGGTTGTGTTCACATCTGCCTCCTCTGCTGGTGTCACCCCAGTTCCAGCCCTGCCCGCTCCTGGGAGAAGGTCCCGTGGTGTGTGAGTGCAGCGTGGGCCCCTCTCCCACTGGCCCTGTCACACTGCCTCCTCCCCCATCCCCTGTCCCTCCCCATATGTGGTGGGGCAGCCTGGCCTGGGTGACAGCAGGAATGGAGGGGTTATTTGCTGCACGGCAGTGACATGGAAACCTGCCTCCCATGTGCGTCTCCGTGCTCAGGGCCCAGTGGAGTGCACAGACTCCCCCGCTGGGTGTCCCGGCTCTGCGAGCGTCTGCCCCAAGGCAGCATGTGACTGTCCGTAGCCAGACTTGTCACGCACACAAGGAAACCTCGCGCCCCGTGGGCCTGGGTGACAGACGACCGAAGGGCACAGCAGACCTTTCAAGGAGGCATGTCAGCCCCAGGCACGACTGGGCACCGCTCGCTCAGCCAGCGAAGCAGCCGGCCCGTGCACGGTCCTGGAGGCCGGATTCCCCAGACGGGTGGACAGGAGCTGCCTGGTGCAGCCTCCGAACAGAAACAGGGCCTGGAGCTGCTAAACCGGGATGGGCAAGGAATGGCTTTGAGTGACCACTGCTCTGCCACGGCTCCTGGGGTCCCAGCACGCAACTGGCCCAGGCCTCACCTCCCCACAGGAGACGAGCGCAGGCGCTGACTGCAGGCGGCCGGGGCGGGCATGGCAGCCTGTGCCCAGCGAGGCTTTGTGAGCTCACACGAGCCTGCTGGGGTTAGGGTAGCGCCAGGCCCCTGCCGGTGGTGGCATGAGCCTGGCAATGAAGCCCTGGTGCCGTGCGAGGGGGCTGCAAGGGGGCGTGTGGGTCACACGGCCGGTGGCAAGCCCTGCGCTGGGGCCATGCTAACGCCAGGCTCAGCATGGTGCAGGCAGGGGGTGCGCGTCCCGCTGAGCCCTCAGGGCAGTGCTAGGAGTCGTGCGAAATAAAACGGGTCGAGCCAGCCCTGGCCACACGCCAGGAATTCCAAGCCCCCCCCCAAATTCCCGAACTGCCTTTTGTAGTTTCAGCTGAACAGAGGATTTTTTCCTTCTGTTGTTTTCCTAAACTATTTTGCACTATTGATGTTTAAACAGCTGCCTCGTCCCACCCCAGAGGGGGCTGCACATGTGTGCTGGGTGACCTGGTCTTGGTAGAAACAGCTGCTCCCGCTCCTCACCCCCCCCCCGTGTGTGTGTGTGTGTGTGCTGCATTGATGTGCTAATACATGCAAGGTGATACGGGGCTCCCCGCGCTTAGCGGCGCCTTGTGACTTTAGCACTAAAGTGACGCCGAGATAGCACAGGGAGCTGGTCATGCAGCTGTTCTGCAGCTGGCCCCGTGGATCTGTCTTTGCAGCAAAATGCCCCCCCCACCCCCCCACCCCAACCCGCCACAGCAGCAATTCTCAGAGCCTGGATCAGCTGACTCGAGTTGGTGCTGGAGCTGGTTGGTTGGTTGTAACTGGGCCCAAGAGGAAACGTCCATGCTGCTGTTTTCAGCCCCGGCGCGTGAGCCTGACCCGGTCTCTGAGGCTCACTGCCGTGGGTTTGGATGTGGGTGCGGCTGCAGGTTGTGCACGTGCGTCCCCGGGGGACTTTGCCTCTGGCTGGCACTGGGAGCGGCCCACAGGCTCCATTGGGCACGGACCCCACTTCCAGCCACCGAGCTCGCGAGACGGTTGCTGCAAAGGGGGGGAACTGCAGAGGAGGTACCTGGGTGTTGGCACAGTGCGTGGGCAGGGGTAGCAATTACTAGCCTTGGCTTTAGGGTCTGCATCTCTTCCTGCAGCTGGGCCATACTTTCCGAGCTGCCCATGAGCTGTCATTCTCCTGCCTCTGACAGGGTCCCTGTTCCCCTCCTGCTCTCCTGGGGCACCCCCATCCCAACACTGGTCAGCGCTTCTCTGCCCTCCCCACTTCCTGGGGCTTTGTGTCATAGCAGCAGCTGCTCCAGGGCCACATTAGTCTTTCCTTAGCGACGCAGCCTGGCCATTGTGGGGGTCTGGGCAGCAGGACGCCGGGGTTCTTGCTCGAGCTCTGAGGAGAACTGTTGCCTGCAGTCGATGCCAAGGACTAGGAGTCAGGACCTCAACGCACTAAGCCTGACACTGACACCCTCTTGTGCCTCAGTTTCTCTGCTGGTAAAGGCCACAGCCGGGGCAGCTGGACTCCGTGCAGTTTCTCCCCGAGGCTAGACTGGCCCCGTATTGCTGGGCGCTGCTCATTTATGGAACGAGCAGCGCCCAATTCTCAGGCAGCAATGCAAAATGCCCTTTCCCCAAGTCACTGACGGGCACAGTGCAGGCCCAGACCCCTGGGCCATTTGCTGTAATGCCTGCATGCGCCAGCAGGTGCCAGCAACCCCCCACCTGCCGGCTGCAGCGCGGCACATCTGGCAGCCGGTCGCTGGCCGGCGGCTGGCCGCAAGGGCCGCAGGCTCATTGTGGGAAGCCCCAGGGGCCTGGCAGCTGGTGCCCAATGCAGGCCCAGGGTCTGGGGCGGGCTGGTGAGGCCCGGTCCCTGTGTGCGTTGTGCCACGCTGGCCGAGGCCTGGCCCAACCGGGGCCCCAGAACTGCCCTCATTTCTCCCCATGCAGCCAGATGCCCCCCGACAGCCCAGGCCCAGGCTGCCAGCGATGCCAGAGGCAGGGACCACCCAGGCACCACCCCAGCACGTTTTGGCCCCCTGCCCGTGTCGGCTCAGCCCCAGGCCAGGGGCTCACTCGTGGGCAGACGTGGTGTCTTGAGGCGAGAGGGGCTCAGGGAGGAGTCAGGCATCCTGGGTTCAAAGGCATCCGGCACTGGGGTACCTGTGCACCAGACCCGCTCACTCACTGAGCGACCGTGGGCAAGGCTGTGCCTCAGTTTCCCCATCTGTGAAGTAGGAACCATAAGCCGGTCCCCTCCTCCCCCCCAAAATCTCTCGGAGGGTAGGCACTGACATTTCATGGATGTTTAGTCAGTGCTTGGAGACCCTGAAATGCTCAGTCAACACTGCTTATCCAACAGGGGGGGAAGGCCCATCGTCATGACCTCTCCCTTAGCCGGGAGGCCGGGCCTCTAGCACCTGGGAAGGAGATGAAAACAACCTTGTGCAGCCTCAGGCAGCTGGGCTATCAAAGCGGCTCACGCTAGACTTAGCACCACTCGAAGGGGGGTAATGGCCCGTCAGCTATAGGGAACTACATATTGACATTGAGCATATGAATGTGAATGAGAAAGACGGGTTCTTTTTATGACTCGATACCGTTTTTATTACAGGGAATTAGGTCGGTGAGATAAACTCCCCGTCCTGCAATACCAGGGGCTTAGGGGGAATATATCATCTCAGCCTGGCGCTGCGTGCGCAGAGCTATTTATGCAGGCGGGAGCCAAGGTCTGGGGCTTGGCTCAAAGCCTCTGGGTCTAGGGCACTGGGGGGCCTTGGCTTTGCCACAGATGGAGCCCACTTGGCAGTGAGGTGTCTCCCCCCCAAACCTCCCCGAATGAGCCTGAACCCTTTTGGCTGTGGGTTTTGGGGTGTGGCATAAGAGACGCCGCCTCGAGCAGCTTCAGTGGAGGTGGCCAGCAGGGGCCTGGCTCATTGGCCCCGCAGTAGCTAACCCACGGCAAAGCCCGGGCGAAAGGCACACTCCTCTCTGAGCTGTGGGCGCTGTGCCGTCGGGGGGAGCCTGGGTCAGAGGGAAACTTCCTGAGCGCAGGGGAGCTGCACCCGCTGGCAACAGAACGTGGGTACGTGCCAAGAAATGTTCCCCTCCCCACCCCGAGAGCTGTATCGCCCCCACTTGCAAACGGCTCGTCCCCTGAGTGGCGGCCCTGGGCATGGAGGTCTAGCCAATATCCCACCCTCCGCCGGGTCCTAGTCACACTCCTCTGGCCTTGTGCAGCTCTCCCACGGGGTCTGGCACAGCGCCAGGCGCACCACGCTCATCGCTGCTTTCATAGGGGGAGTGACACCACCGCCAACCCGCCAGGACAGCCCCTGTCCAGCCAACAGCGCCTCACTCACCCAGCAGCCGGGACAGACCCTGCAGCAACAGCCAAAAGAGCTCTTGGTGTTAAAAGGGGGTGGAGGGGGGGGTGCTGCCAGCCTCAGTGGAGGGGGGTGTGGAGGGCAGCTAATGTTGGCCTGGCTGGGCGCTGTGAAGGGCTGAGCTACCAGCTGCTCCGGGGGCAAGTTTAAAGGGAGGCGTTGTCTTATTTGTAAGGCGAGGGCGATTTTTGTCTATGAGTCTATACAAGGCAATAAAGGGACCTCTAAAGGCGGCAACCCAACGTCAGTCCCCTCCACCCTAACTGCCCTGGGGCCCGAAAATGGGACCCCTTTCTCCCCCAACAGGCTGAAAGGTATGCCCATCTCGCCTCGCTGTCTCTAATGCTCCCCTCCAGCCCCCAGCACCTCTGCGCGCCCCATCAGCTTCCCGCCGGGGGGGGGGGATGTGTATGTGTGTGTGGAGGGAGAACGCACTGGTTGTTGAGGCTCAAAGGCCATTGGGCTCCCAGCCAGCGTCTCCGGCAGGTGTCGAGGCCAGGTGGCTCCATGGCCTGGCCGTTTCGTGGCCTGTCTGCTGCACAGGAGGGTGATTTTTGTTTTGGACATTGGTCTGCCAAGGCTGCTAGTTAATTTCACAGTGGGCTGATGAACAGCTGCTGGCTGGTAACAATGCTCAGTCATGGTCCCCTTGGGGCCACGCTGAACCAGGGACCCAGACCCCGGTCCCACACCTACACGCTCTCCACCGGAGGCACTCGCAAACCGCGCCATTGACTGGCCAGCCCCGTCATGGTTAAAACACGTTTAAACCCCGGCTCCCAAGAATGCTCTATTAAACATGCACAAGGAGCATCATATGGCAGCAACGTGGCCTAGGGACCCTGGGGGCCCTGCCCTATGCTATCTGCAGCGTGATCTCAGGCAAATCGCTTCCTGTTCCGACTCTTTGTTTAGCCTGGAATCACTTTGGGGCAGGGACTGTCTCCCACCAGGCAGCACCTGGGCCTGAGCTGAGCTGGGGCAGCTAGGTGCTCCTGCAATAATTGTAAAGCCACAGCGCATGAGGTGAGGAGGCTGTGCCAGCTGCGGGATTTGCCTTTGCCTAGGGCCAGGCCAGTGCAATGTGCCTTGCATCTCAGTGCCGCTGGGTCACTGGACAAGCCGTAACCGGTCCCCAGTAGGTGGAAAGCCACAGCAGCTAATCATTGCCCCAAGCACCTGGGAAATGCAGGGCCCGACTAACATTAGCCTGCGTTAGGCCACCTCACCGCCTGCGCTAGCTGTATTTCTGACGTTCCCAAACGCCTGCCTGCTGACACCTGACATTTTAGCAGCGGGGTGGGCAGCGCGCATTACATGTCCCACGCAGCCACAAATAAATAACTAAAGGTGCAGTGTGTGAGGCAGAGGCAATGAGGAGATTTTTAAAATCTTGTTTCCTTGGAAAACCAACTGCTCAGCTCATTGCGTGCTCTGGGAGGCCCTGGCACTGGAGACGTGGCGCCCCTTGAATCTGTATTTCTGGGGTGGGAGCGCTGCGTGTGCTGCGTAGTTATGAGCCCGCTAGTCAGCGGCTGGGGTGGTTTTTTAAATCCGTGGGTGAGGAGTCGTCGCAGCCGCCGCCAGCGTGCATGAGGCTGGAATGAGAACGCTGGCGATTCTGCGACAGGCCACCGCAGAGGCTCTGCTGCAGAGGCCGTGCCCAGCCAGACGCAGGCACGGCTCGCGACTTGCCTGCTGACTAGCCTGGGCGCAATGGCTGACCGGCCCTGCAAGGTGGATGTCCTTGCTGGCAGCAGGCTGGGCACCTCGCAGCCATGCCAAGTGCCTCTCTTCTTGCAGGTGGGCGCAGTGTACGCTCTCCTGGCTAATTTGCTGCAAAGGGGAAGGCGTTTAGGTGCCATGTCGCCTGGCCTTATGTGTTGTAATAAGTGCCCAGAAGCTATGGCGATGGGCACACTGGACATGCAAATGGATAATCAGCTCATCTGCTTAGCAGCGAAAGTGGCTGAACATGCATCACACCAGGGCTCTGGTCCCGCACTGGTTCCTCATTGCCATGGCATCCCCGCAGCGCAGCGTTCCCTCGGGATGCTGACACTGGCAACCAGAATTGGGGAGACAGAGTTATCAAGCTGGGGTGTGACAGTGGAACTCGCTGCCACAAGAGAGAAGCAACCGCAGGCCTTGCTGCACGCTGCCATAGATGTAAACTTTGCTCTGAGCCTGAGCGTCCCTCGGTAAGATCTACATACACACATTCGCACACACAGAGCATCTACCAGAGTGCTGGGCTCCTGCCAGCATCCCCTGGCCAGAGGGCTGGGGTGCTGCCCTGTAACGAGCAGTGCTGTTGGCCCGACCAGCTGCACGTGCACCAATCACTGTTGCATGTAAAAGGTGCCGTGTAAGGTATCGTAGATGAAATGGCACCGCATTGGTCGCTATCATTGTGTGGTGTGTGGACAGGTGGCACTTGGACTTGGCCAGTTTAGTTGGGGGCATCGGCAGCTTCCTGGCAGGAACCCAAGCTATGCATCCTCTCTCCTCCCCAGGCAACTGAGACTGAGTAACAGCAGCTGCTGCCTTTATACCCTGCTTCCATTGGGAGCATGCCCGGCAGGGGTGGTGGGTGTGGCCTCCTGAGCCCACAGCGAGTGGTTAACCCCGGCTGGGCCAGTGCGGGCTTGGGACACCCCGTCACACTGTGCTGGAAATACAGTCTTAAAACCGTCTTTGGGCAGGTTGGGCTTAAGCCCCGGCTCCCTCTCCCCGACTCCTAGACACAGGAACGTGGCTCCACTTGCTGGAATGTGCCTCCAGTGTAAATGGAGCAAGGAGCAACACGGACGGTACATGCACATGAAAGGTAAACAAAGCCATCGAACTAGCAAGTGGGGCGGGGGCAGGAGGGAGACGGGCACTTAGCTCTCACCGCCGGGGGGCTGACTGCAAACAACGGTGCACCTTGAGGCTACCAGCAGAGAGCAAAAGCCATTTTTTGCAGCCGTCGCCTGAGATGCCAAATCCGACGCTTTGGGCGCGGCCCTGGAGCCTGGCTCCGGCCTGCCCAGCCGTGCTGGAAGACTGACTGTGGGGAGAAAACGACAGCGAACAAAAGGCGCTAAGCCCTGGTGTTACCTCAGCTTCGCCGCGCAGTTCCCCGTTTGTTTGTGACCATTGCCCTCCCCACGTCTTCTGCTTGGGAGCCCTTAAATAGCGGGGCTGTGTTCACACCCGCGATCGTGGTTTAGCACACACCCAGCTCCGGGCAGCATTTCGAACGGCCACGGCCACGCCGCAGCCAGCCTAACCAGCTGGGGCCGTGCACCAGCGCTTTCAAGGAGCCGAGAACGTCAAGGTTTTGTGAGTGCTCCTGGGAGTAGGGCTGACGCTGGGTTTGGGACATGGTGGGACTAGGAGGGTGATGGGACCGGGCTCTGCGCCAAAGTGGCACAGCACAGATACAGGGCGGGGGGCGACAGAACCCCCCGTCCTGGCCTGGGTGAACCTCCCAAGCGTCACAGTGGCCTCCCACGTGCTCCCAGAGCAGGCGAGTGTTATCACCTGGCAAACACCTCGCTGCCCCGGTGAGGGGCTGTGTCAGACTGACCGTGGCTGCTCAACTCCATTCCCCACCCGCCAGAGGGGCCCCTGGTGTGGCCCTGTCTCTTTAGCTGATGCTCTACCCCGTGCTCAGCCAGTGCAATACACACAGCCATAAACAGTTCCCTGCTCGCCCGCGTGCTCTGTCCCTGCCACATTACACTGGGCTGCTGCTGCAAGCCAGTGGCCAGGCAGCATGGCCACGAAGCCCCGTCTAGGGACCAGCCCACACTTGCCTGGCTTTGGCTCAGTCGTTGCTCGGTGCTGAGACGGGCTTTGACCCTGGCGGCGACGGCTCCGCTCCCTGCGACGCTGACGGCTGGGGTCAGAATTCAGGCTGTTAATGGGCGTGAGCACGAGTGGTGCAGGCCCCGCAGCCGCCGTCCTGTGCACGTGCTGCAGGCCGAGCCGGGGGGGGTGCTGAGGTGGCGTGTGAGACCAGTGAGTTGCAGGGCCCAGCATTGTACGCTCGGCCCGGCTGTGTGAAAAGCTAACCCGCTCACCGCCTGGCCATGCACCGTGCTGCAAAAGCTGCAATTGCCTCGCCCGCTTAGTCTGCCCACCGTGTAGTTTAACAGCAAGAATGTCACCACGGCCCGGAATCAGAACGGAGTGTGTTTGTGTGTCCTAGCCCCCGTGCTGCACAGAGCCATGCCCTCAGTCTGCACGCTAGGCGGGACCTCTGCCATGCTAGACCCCCGTTGCTGTGATGCTGCTAGTGAGCGTGTGGTGTAGCAGCGGGATGTGCGTGGTCTAGGTTACCCAGCACTTTGTTAACATACAGGCCATCGGGGGCTGAGAACGTTACACCTAGACGTCCAGCCGTTACCGGCTTCTAAGCGTTTGCATCCGTACCCTTAAGTCAACTTGGTTTCCTACTATGCCATTCTCTGGGCCTTTCCTCTGCGCTGAGATGGGCCCATCCCAGTTGATCAAGCACCCTACAATAAGCAACCAGCTCCGTGCTGGTGAGCGGATCATACACACAAACTAGGGGCTACTGGCCCCGGGCGGGGGCGGGTGCAATGTGCAGGAAGACAACACTCCAGCTTGCTGGGGATTGTTATTAACAGTGTGAAATTTACAGCTATGATTTAATTCCCTCACAAACAGCTTTCAGCCTGTGGAGACATGACAGGTTACAGGCCTGTGTATTCACACGCATCCCCCCCGCCCCCTCCCCGCAGGTTGAGCCCTTCATGTTTGTTTTCCCCCCACATCGCGCCTAACTAACAACACGGCCGCTTTATTTTCTCTCGCCTTTTGTTCCTTTTGCAGTGACATACGTCTCCCCGCGACATAGGGCCATTCTTCATCCCCACAGGACATGATTGATCTCAGCCGATTACCATTTTCCATTTATCTGGGCAGGAGTTAACCTCGTTTGCTTGGTAACCGCATTAGACAGCGCATGAATCCTGACTTCGCGGCGAGTTTCTGGGAACGGGTGGGGAGGCAGGGGAGGGCATGAGTCCCGGGGGGGGGGCAAGAGGGGCGGGGAGGGAGAGAGCTAATTGGCATGGAATTTGACCATGGGATGAAAGGATCCTGGGCCCAGACTGGTGCCATCACCAGCTCCTCCTAGAAACTAACCCCCTGAGAAATTCCGTGTTCACATTAGCTGCCTCCCTGCTCTGCTCTAGGTGCTCCAGACTAGAGGCTGACACGTCATGTGTCCCCCCCGTCCCTCCAATATGTGTCATCCTTTCATGCCAGGCTGCCCCTGAGTTTAGAAGCAGGGCGCCAGCCCAGAATGCAGAGTTCTGGCTTGTTGAAGCACACGAACAGCCCTGCGCTATTTTCAAATACATTCCAATGGCAACATTGCAGTCCCTGCAGTTTGGTGTCGGGGCCTGGCGCCTAGCAGGGTCTGCACCAAAGCTGCAGAGCCAGGCACAGCCAAGCGCTGGGGGCGATGCCCTGTTCTGCCACAGGTGCGGGGGGTGTTGTTTTGGGTGAATCATTTAGATCCATCCTCATCGGTGCCGAACTCCCTCTGATGTCAATGGAATCGTGGCACTTAAAACCTTTGGCCTCCCTGTGCCTCAGTCCCCAGCTGTAACGGGGCTCAAAGCATTGTCATCAACCCAGGGCTGGGGTGCGGATAAACGCATTCACGGAGCGTGTGGGTGCTCAGACACAGGAGCCATGTAAGTACCTTAGGCAGGCCTCTAGCACGCGAGCCAAAAGGCGCTCACCATCTGCTAGCACTAGTTACCCCTACACGAGGTGTCTCCTAGCAAGGGGGGCACTGCGCAATTGGCAAGTGTGACATATTTGCAACCCCAAAAAGATGCCAGCCAGTTAAAGTGCAGTTCTGCCTCATCCACTCCCCGAATCCCTTTGTGCTGTTTCCTTACAGCTACAATCCTGACCCGCCCCTGGGGATCTGGTCATTACTGTGCATTGTGATCTGAGCCCCTCCAGCACAAGACCCAAAGGTTTCTCCCAGACTGTTGCAGCCTCATGTGGCTGCGTGACCAGTCTCCTGGTTGTGGTTTGCTTTTTTGCATCTCACACAAAGATGTTAACACATGAAACGTTTCAGTGGTGCTAATCTAAGTGTTAGGAAAGGCCTGATACAGTGGGGGAGAGGAAAGTCCTTTAAGTAAGGGACAGCTCTCACAGGAGCTTCTCATGTGTGGTCAGCACTTAGCAGCATGGGGCAGCGCAGGCTGCTGGGCCACACCTACCATGCTAGAAAGACAAGGTCACAGCTTAGCTTTATGCCTGTGTAAAAACTGGACCTTAGTTTTCAAAACTAGATTGCTTTTTCTTAACTACACCCAGCACACACCCTTCCCACACGCCAGTCCTTCATTACTGGGGTATGGAAACACATTCCAAGAAGTTCCGGGCATCCACACACACGATATTGTGCAGTGGAAAATCCCATTAGCACAAGCCTAGGTTAGCTGCCTGGCACACAGATCTTCATTAGGGGAAAGCTCATGGCTGGCCCAAATGTGCACCTGTTGCAAAGGCCTGTTGGTTTGACTGAGGATTTGTTCCATGCCCCTTTGACAAGATGGGCAAGCCGCATGAAAACGCAAGCGATTGTTCCAATCTGAAAATTGCACACACGTGCATGCACAGGTACGCACGTGCACACAAAAGGGGACAAGTCAGGAAATCTGGACTCAGGAACAAAAATTTTTTTTTAAAAAAAGATCAATGAAGTAGTCAAGCAAAAAGCAACTGCCAACTCCACTCGCAGGATATGAATCCATAATGTGGATTTCGCACTGCTTGCAAATCTAGGGGGACCAGTGCATTGTACGACGGGCTGATCGGAGAAAGAGGAATGGCCACTTAGCCCCACATGCTGATGCAGGAAGGAGGCCAGAGGCCTCTGCACCAGAGGAAAGGATGTCCATGGGGAGCAAACATTTAACAAAGGACTTTTCCGTCCAGCAGAGAAAGGTTAACACGAGTCGAGGGCTGGAAATAGACGCTTGACAAATTCAGAGTGGAAACAAGTCTTACATTTTTGATGGTGAAAATGAGTGGAGCAATTCATCAAGGAACTTGGTGGATTCTCCATCACGGACAACTTTTAAATGAAGGTTGAATGTGTGTCTGAAAGCTCTGCTCTAGGAATTATTTGGGGGCAGCTCTCTGGCCTGTGTTATACAGGTGGTCGGACTAGCTGATCACAGTGGTCCCTCCTGGCCTGGGGATCTACGAATGTCTGAGCAGTTTGTGTGGGAATCTTTTGGTTTACACTCATCTCAGTTCTGATTCGTCCAGAAGAGACAGGAGGTGGTTGGGGAAGTCTCCATCTCCCGCTGTACCTGCTGACCACCCATCTTCTCACCTCCCATTCCAAATACAGGGATGGTGAGGAGCTCTAGACTTAATAGTATATTGCTAACCTCTCCAACCTCATGACTTCCATGGGCCCAGGGCTAGAAGCACCAGTGTCAGTGCTTAGATCCCTTGGCCACAAGCCAGCACTGGGTGCTGCAGCAAAGGTGCATCGTATTCACAAGCCCACGCGCTCCAGGGAGCTGAGACAGAGCGAGGGAAGGAAGGAGAGACCGGGTAGATTTATACTTGTTTAATTAATGTCAAATGTAGTTTACAAACGGGAATGACAAGTACCTTTTTATATAATATACATTGACACACGATCATTGACACAACTGGAATATCACCTTGTGCAATTGGGATTCTTTGGGCAAAGAGTTAATTCCTTTTTTTTTTTCTTTTTTTTGTCCTTTTCTTTTTCTTTTTTTTTTTTTTTGAAGCTCATTGTGGAAGAGGAGAAAGCGATGGTCATTTGTTACAAAACGTGGCTGGCTCTGGAGAAGGCCAGAACGCGACTCTTCTCTCCTATTTCTCCCCTCAGATCCCCACCCTTTTCAGAAACAGGGACGGCTTTACATTAAAAAACAAAAAACATTACTGGTTACATATGGTTTTACAGATACGTACACAGCACATCGCTGCTCCACAACATACGAGAGATCATTGCTCTCCGCGCCTACTTGCAAGGCAGGGCTTGGCCTGGGGGGACCTGCCCGCTCCCCATTCCCAACTGCCTTTAAAAAAAAGTCATTGCCCATTCTCCGCTTCCGTGCACCGAGAGATCACAGCTCTCGTACCGAGGGCACCAGCAGCCACTGCTGGGCAATAGTGCCAGGCCTGGCTACCCCACCATGCTGAGTTTATTACTCTAATTTCAAAACCAAAGCGCCTGACGGCCCTCCCCAGGGCGTAAGTGCTACAAGCAGGGACAGTCTCAGCATGGTGCCTGGCATTCAAAGGGTTAACCACACCTGCAGCCCATCGCTCTGCTCTCAGCCGCCCTTCTCAGCAGTGGAGAAGCTGCCGAACTGGCAACGTTCGAGTAGTTCTCTCACAACCGCAGCTGCTTCGCCGGCTCCCAAACACTGCGCAGGAAGGTGCTCAGCTACCCTGGGCTGTGGTTAGAGGTCACGCCCTGAGAACTTTAGGGCCCAGGAAGCTCCAAGTGAGGTGAGATTGTCGTTGTTGGGGGTGGGTGTAACTCTCTCAAGGGGCAGGTTTATTTTATGCACCTGGAGTCCGTAGACACTGACGAAAACGGCAGCTGCGAGGAGAAGGCAGCAGGCAGGGCCGTTGCGATAGAAATATCGCCGAGACAAGCTGCCTTGTCACATGCGCTCTGACTGCGACACACAAAACACTGTTGCAGCTGGGGAGGGCTCTGGAT
Organism: Mesoclemmys tuberculata; assembly: GCA_007922155.1. Taxonomy (NCBI): domain Eukaryota; kingdom Metazoa; phylum Chordata; order Testudines; family Chelidae; genus Mesoclemmys; species Mesoclemmys tuberculata. The sequence continues at coordinate 11,706,259 of ML675643.1, forward strand.
TTGTAAGAAGTTCGCCCTCTTCATGGTGGCCAGATGTCCCACACCAAGAAATCCCACAAACAGGCGTCACCTTGGCTTCCAAACTGCCTTAAAATGACCACTGACTTGCAAACTTCACCCATCTAGCTTGTTCTGGTATCTCACCCAGGTTCATGAAGCGAGACAGCTGCCGAGAGGGCTGCCTGGTGAGAGGCGGCTTTAAAAAACCCTGGAACTGCAACACAAGGTTAACTTCACCAACTTCCCCTCCTGCCACATTGCAAAGGCGGGCTAATACTCTGCAGTCACCCACCCGACAGCAAGGGCCTTTCAAGATCCACACAGCCTTGCAAAACTCTACTGGCTCGAGACGTGTCATTTGCTGTCTGGTAGATGAGTGAGCTCTTGATTCGTTTCTTTGTTCTGGAGGTAACCAGTGCCTTACGGCAACCCTTGGCCGGTGACCATTTTGTAAGGCTGGAACCGGAAGCTAAGGACAAGTGAGAGTTGCTGTAGGTGCCACTGTGGAGGAAGCTAGGAGAAAACTCCCAGAAGAGGGAACTGGGGATCACTGGCTGGAAGTATCTGAATCTCTGCTCACCTGAGTAGGTTCAGTGAGGCTGGGCCGGGCAGCAGGTTCTCCTTGCTCACTCCATGGCCCTGAGAAAGGGCCCCAGCAGCACTCTTGGCTTAAATGCAGAAGTTACTTCGTATGGTTTTATGACGAGGAATGTGCACCTGGCCCTTGGAATCCCAGCTCAGGCAGAGATCGGCCATCTAACGCAACCTTCCACTGCAGCAGAGCTCGTACCAGAAAGTCAGTGCAAATCCAGAGCATCTCCCGGCCAGCACGTGGCAAAAAGGCAGAACAAGACAGCACGATGGACAAAGAGATGGCAAAGGAGGATCTTGGCACAGCTGCCTCCCCAGAGAACCCCTCTAGCAGGTACCTTCCCTCTCCTGCCGTATCCACTGCACGGAAACATTCAGGGCTAGTCTACACCTAAACACACAGTGGCACAGCTGGAGCAGGACAACTCGCTGCTGGAAGAGCGCTCGTGCAGCCATGCTGTCGAAAGGAGAAAGCTCTCCATGGACGCGCTTATGCTGGCAAAACTTGTGTCGCTCAGAAGGGTGGTTTTTTCACACTCTGGAGTGACAACGTTTTTGCCGGCAGAAGCACTAGTGTAGACAAAGCCCTCAGAAGAGCACTACGCCGCCTCCTACTCAGCCCTCAACTGTCTCAGCCAGCAGTGAGAGCACAAACAGAAGGCGTGGGCCTGATCTTGTGACACAGCCCCGCCTCTCTTGTGGGCACAGGAGGCGCTCTGGATAAAGAGCACACCCCCGGGCAGTGAATTCCCTTCCAGTGGAAGCAAATCAAGCCAGCAGCAGATTTAGCTTGGACAGGGACCTGGCCTTTTGTTTTTGTGGGCCATGGCTGGGTTATCTGAAGCTTTGGGGTGCAGATACCCACCACTGGAGCTGGCTGCACTTGGCCATGTTCATTCCTGTCTCCTAACTTTACCTCGACTCCTGCCTCCACCCCATATGGAAAAAGGGGCAAAACTCCTGAGCCAAACACTTTCAACCGCTCCCTTCCCGATGAGAAACTAAACACAGTTGTCTTTTGGTGGGATAAAGATTCTATTATAAATAGCCCCATTAGCTACGACTAATGACAAAAACCATCTCCCCTACTCCCCATAAGTCTTGGTTAAGTTATGGGCGATGCTACAGCCATTACTAAAGAGCTGTTAACTTCATATCTGAATGAGGAAATATACACCACAGAACATTAAACCATTTATATTATATATGTATATATATACTTTTTTTAAACTAATGACTTTAATGCCAAAACTTTGCAGAACCAAGAAAAATATGGGTTTAATGTTCTCTGCTCATTTTTTCTTCTTTAAAAAAAATACAACCAAAAAAAAAAAGGGCAACTTATTAGTATGTAATGTTTGTGTCTATCCCATTTATACACAACATTGTAAACATATATAATCTATATTACATGTGCTTCATTTTCTGCCTGTGTTTTTTTCTTTAAACCTTTTTTTTTAATCACTAGAACACCACCAAAAAACAAAACAAAACAAAACCCCAAGAACAAAACAAAAAACAAAAAAACCAACCAACCAAACTGATCAAAGAACACAAGGTACAGGTTATTTAACATCTTTCTGGCGAGGGTCCCTTCCCAGGCTTCTGGGGTTGGAGTAGCGAACTGCACAGTCCAAGAGAAGGGCTCACAAGCCATCTGCAATGCAAAGCCAGCTCTGGGGAGAGGGAAATATGGGTTTTAAAAAAGGGGGCATTTGCAACAAAGGGTTTGGTTTTGCCCACTGTAGAGGCGTCAAAGGAGGTCCCAACACAAGAGACATGGAAGCTGAGGCTTCCCCGCTGCTCCTTTATCCTCAAGTCCATGTCTGGAGTCTATTTTTTTTTAAAACGTCTTTTTTTGTTGTCGTTCTTTTTCCCCCTTGGTGTGATGAGCTGATCTGAGTAGCTGTGTCCCGCCCTCCCGCTGTGTCCTTCATAAGTAGATGCGCCTAAGGTCTCCAGGAGATGTGATGGTGTTACACTGAGGGCAGAGCTTCTTGGCACCCTGCAAACAGCGGAGGGAACAAAGAGAGAAATGTCACTTAGGAGAGCAAGATGGCAGGTGCGAGCTTGCACTGGGGATGACAATATGGAAGCAGAAAGGCCACAGCCTCCCAATACCCAGGACCCCCGTCATGGAAGTAAGCCAGCCAGAGGGGTGCCAGCCTCTGAACAACAGGTCTGAGTCCCCCTCTAGGGGAACCAGGCACTCTCTTCCCCAACAGAGTCCCTGCCACCATGGAATGCATCCTAGCTGGCCACCGGTCACAGGCATGAGGGAGAGGAAAACCAAACCTGAGTTCATCTCATTCATGCCGTGACTCATCAGGGCCATTCACTCTGTGCTCTTTTACCCCTGGCCCACAGGCCAGCTCTCCTCGAGAATCCCCATCTACGGCAATCAGCACACACGGTGCTGGGGCAGTGACTGCGCAGAGGAAACAGCCAGGAGGCTTGGAGCTGGATTAGCCCGTGGCAGAAAACTGAAATCTACGGCAACAATTAGCTGATTCTCCTCCCAGCCCAACATTTCTGGAGCGCAGGGTCCATTCTCTACCTCCAGGAGGGATCCTCTTCCTATAGCAACCCACTTTGGTTGCAGGTGTCCCTCTCCGCCCTTCCCACCTGGCCCAGCTGTGTGCCGGTCCCTGGGTTTGAGAGGTAGCCCACACTTTGTGTAGCTCTGTTGCCACCGATGGCTGGACTGCCAAGGGGAACATCAGTTGCTTACAGCCTCCATGCTAACAGAGCCGTAGAGGTCCTGGGTGCGACTCCTACATCTGCCAGGGGCGTCACATTACACAGAACGACGCTTCTATGGCCGCCAGGGTATTCGTGGAACAGGACGACGGGGATGTGGAGAGAGACGCTGCTCTGCCAAGCAGAAGGAGCATGGGGAGTGCCAGCCCCACGGAGAGTTCCTGCTTTTCCCCTGGCCCTGTAGAAGCCCCTTTGTGGGATCAGGAGGGGATGGAGTGGAGGTCTGTAGCTTGCAACCTCCCTTGGCCTGCAGATGGCTTCCCTTAGGTCAGGGCTGCTTCAAGATGAGTTAATGCAGCCTCCAGCGTCGCCCCCAGCTGCTGGGGTGTTTGTGCAATGCCGTTACACCCGGGACCCGGGGGCCAGCTCAGTGTCATGGAGCAACCAATGCTCTGTGGGGCTGGACCGTTTCTTCCTGATGTTGTGAGCTGGAGGCCTGTGGCGGCTGCACTCTTGCGACTCAGCACCACCCAGCAAGGAAGATGGAGATGACACGAGGGGTCAGCTAGCTGCATTCCCGGGCTCTGCAAACCCCGTGTCCAGAGCACGACCCGACCCGGGATTAGGGGCCCCAGAACGACACAGGTCTAGGGCCTGTTCAAAGCCAGCAGCCTCGGGCAGGAATTCCAAGCCCCGTGCACCACGTCACAGAGGAGCCCGTGACTGCAGCCAAGGTGACATGAGCACTGCACTGGCAGGTGCGCCAGCCGGCAGGGATCCTGACAGGCAGAGGGTGTTAAGTCTCAGAATGGGGGTCAAGCGAAGCTGGTCATCATCAGACTGGCAGGTGAGACAGCCAGCCGATGACAAGAAATGACAGATGGCTCTGTGGCAAGCAGGGTAGCAGCACAGGAAATCAGGTGGTGCTGGCTTTAAACACCAACAGCTGGCACCAAAACACAACCCGACTCTTGCCTTAAAAAATCAAGCACAGGCCCTGACCGAGCACCTCAACTCTTCCGCTTGCTGCTGACAACCTGCTTCCCAGCGGTCCGTTGCCAGCCCAACTCCCGAGACAGCATGCATGGTGACGGGCTCAGTGGCATCAGACAGGCACACAGGGCCGTAAAAAGCGGCACATGCCAGCCGGCTGCTACGGCTCGCACAGAATGACAGAAAGGAGGCAGGTTCTCTATGGAAAGAAGAGTTGTGCTCCCTAGAGGGTCTTGTTTTGACTTCTGCAGCTAGAGTAGGAAAAGGGGTGCTACGAGCTGTGAGCCCAGCAGGTTTGCGGGCTCTGGACTCAGTGGAAGTGCGGGCTCGGATCCGCCAGTGGCAACTCTGACGTATCCAGGAGAGAAGGTTTGGACGCAATCTCTGGTGTTAGAATTAGCCTCCGTTCTGCTCTATGGAGATAACTGCACAAGCAGCGCACACGGGGCAGGGAAACCTCAAACCCAAGCAGGAGCCTCCTTGGACTTCCAGGACAAATTCAGGCTATGTCTACACTGGGTTTGTAGCCACTGGTGCAAACCACTTCGCAATGAATAATGATCTCCGTGTACCACTGCAGCACTCCCGAGCATCAAACAAGCGCAAACCGTGTCTGCACTAGAAAAATCGCACCTCTGCCACTAAGAACCTGGGGCACACAAGGCCCAGCTCAATTCTCTTCTCCCTTCTGATGCAAGCAGCCACTGAGAGACTCCAACCACCCAGTTGCCTTGTTTTTGGCAGCGCAGCTGTAGCCATGTTGGTCCCAGGACATTAGAGACCAGGTGGGTGAGGGAATACTTGTCTCTCTCCCCACTAGAAGCTGGCCCAGTAAAGGACTCTCTCACCCACTTGTTTCCTGTCATTTACTCAACTTCTGAATGGCCAGGGTTCCAGGGATCACTGCAGTGGAGCCGTGCAGTCCCCACTGATGCACGTGGCAGATGGAAATGCTTGGTGCCTTTGAAAGTCAGAGGTAAAGTGTCACCAAAACCACCTCAACCTGCCTTGGGAGCAAATAAAGACACTAAAAACCCCAAGATGGTTGAGCCCAAATTGCTCTCAGAACATGGGAAACTGTGTGGCCTAGCAGCTAGGGCAGTTGACTGGGCGTCAGGAGACCTGGGATCTATTCCTAGTGCTGCGGTGACCCTGGGCAAGTTGTTTCCCCTCCCATGGCCTCTGCTTCCCCTCCCTCCATTGGTCAGTCTTGTCTATGTAGATGTTAAGCTCTTTAGGGCAGGGCCTGTCTCACTGTGCACGATGGGGTCCACAATACAAGTCTCTTTATAGAGCCGAGCTGATCTCTGTTAGGGTCTCTGGGTGCTGCTACCACCATCACACTACGGTGGGTGGACTTAAAAATCAGCAAATGCACTTCAAGATGCCTCGCTTATAATCCACCCTTTCGCTTCTCTCACGACCCATGTTCTTCTACAAAGCAGATCCCCGCTCTCGGGTGTCAGGGCAGGTCAGAGGGAAGAATTGCTTATTTTTAAAGCTATTCTCAGCCATTTCGGGCTGCGGCCTGTAACGCTGCTGCTGCTGCAATTCAGCCCTTTGGGATCTCACGCCATGTGCATCAACACCATGCATTTCAATTCACATCCAACAGAAACACTGGCATGGCTGTGCAGCGTCTCTGCTTGCACAGGGCTTTCCTGCAGCTTGATGGCTGCCTGACATCCCACTGTCAGTGGGAGGACAGGGGTGTATGATCTCAGGATGTGCCAGAGGAGCAGAAAGGTTTGCACACAGCAATCAGTGTTACAAGGGCTCCATGTTGCCACACTCAACTCCGGACCGCAGTGTGCCCCAACAAGCAAAAGTGAGCATGCAACAGGGAGTTTAAGGCATTCCAGATGTGGCTAGCTCCAGTATGTCTCTACCCTTTCCGTCCCAAGAGGCACTCCAGAGAAGGGGAGCAGTTTGTTAAGCAAGGGCCAGTGAAATATTTGTCCCATCACACCTCATCGCTCCCTGGATGATTACACAAGGGAAGAGGATTCCTTCTGCAGCACCCACCCTACAGAATGCATTACTGCTGTCACCCTGATGGGGGTGGGAGAAAGTAGGGGAGAGAGAACAGGGCTTGCGCTGCACAGACATGACTAGGTGCTCTCACAGTGCTGAAGAGCATCTCCGCAGTTACACCCCTCCAGCCTCTCTCTGCAACCAGCAGGGCTGCCTGGCTGGCGCCGGATGCAGCGAGGGGAAGAACTTGTTCACCACCTTAGACAGAGAACCCACCACCCGCGCCCATGTGTCCCGAGAGACGGAGCACCAGCACAGCCCCCTAGAATAGAGACAGGCAGAGGCAGCTGAAGACAGAGCCAGATGCTGTCTGGAACATCAGTGATTATTTATATTATTATTGATATCAATTCTGCAAAACTACCATGAGCCTCACAAGCTGGGCTGTCAGGCACTGATGGAAAGGTGGTAATTTGCTAAGATGACAATACTGTTTGTGTGCACATATTGTCTTTGTGCTGGAAGTCATGGACACGTGAGATCTCCGTATCCGAACACTGGTGATGTGCTGCTGGGTTACACCCCGCAGGCAGAATAGTGTCAAAACTGAGGACTCCCTGAGGGCCATCGACTATACAAAGCGCCCAGGAGAGAAGCCAGGACGGCAACTATGTCATCAGCACATGTAGGGAGCCGGCACAGGCCTGCGGCCAAGGGGACTGTCCGTGCCTTTCCCTGCCCCTGAGCTCTGAGCTTGTTTGAAACAAGCCACGTGGCAGAGCAGAGAGTATAAAATGCAGCTGAACCACCTCCATCTTGTCTTCATTCCTACTTCCAGATCAACTCTACAACTGATGCTGCGAAACCAAGGACTGAGACCCACCCAGCTACTGGATGTAACCAGAGGCACTGTACAAGCCTGCAAACTCCACAATTCTACTGAAAATCTGATATACAGAGACTTTAAAGTCATTTATCAGTATCTGGTTGCTCTGAACAACTAACATCTCCCTTTTTGTTTCTTTCCTTTCATAATAAACCTTTAGTTTTAGTTACTGAAGGATTGGCTGGCAGCGTAGCATTTCAGGCAAGATCCAAACTAACACTGATCTGGGAATGTGGCGGACCCTTTAGGGCTCAGGAGAACATTTTGGTAAAGGGAACAGAGTTTAAATAACTATTGTCTTTACTGGACCCAGTTGCTGATTGGGAGCCAGTGACTGAAATGCAGTAAAGGGGGCTGTATTTCTTGTTGTAGCTTCTTGCTAACCAGCGTGGGACATCAGAAGCGCTGTTGTGACTGATCGGGAATCTTAACTTCATCGGTGATACCCACCAGTTCTGGAAGAATCTGTTCTCCCTTTGCAGCCTGCCCTGTTCTTGGCATTTTAAAGTGGGGGCTACCCTAGGCATGGACAGATCACTGGGCCCCAGCAAGAGGCAGATTTCAAACTGCCAGGCTTTTCTGGAGCAGCACAGCATGTTCTGAGTGACACCTGATCATAAAACATCTAGGAAAGCACATTAGCAGCTGGGGGGAGGAGGGAGAACGGGACTGAAAAAGGCAAGATCAACCCTTTTCATCAAGTGCACCTGGTAGAACTGAGGACTTCCCACCACACAGCCGTACCTGGCCCTCGCTGGGCAAACCCACTGCACTGAATTTGTGCGTGTTGAGAATAAAGAGGATGAAGGAGAAAGCAATTAAAACCAAAGATCACTTCACGCTGAGCACAGACGTTTCCCAGCTCCCTGCTCTTCTCCAGGATAACTATAGATCAGACAGCTAAATGCTGGAAGCTTGAGAGTGACAGCTACAATATTCCCATCTGAAAGCAATCTGTAAACATGTGTGCATGCCGTTCTGCTCTCTCCACCCACCAGACCAGTACGCAGAGGGTCCAATGTACCTGCAAGTAGAACTCCTCCTCAGTAGGCGCCATTCCGCTACTCAGTGCTCCCCAGCACAGAGGAGACAGCAATGGCTAGGATGCTCTAGGAATTGTTTTGGGAAGTGCTCTGGCCTGTGCCACACAGGAGCCCAGACTAGATCACAGTGGTCCCTTCTGGGGTTGGGATCTCAGAAACTGTCCTTTCTCTAGTCAGAAGGGCCTCAAACTCGGTGCCCTGCAGCCACAGGGCAGTTGATCTGAACCACCGGCTCCAAACAGGCCCCCAGGTTCTGATTCCTTGGGAGATCCCAACCCAAAAGCGTTTGTGCTTTCTGCTTCCAGCACAGCTGGGATCTCGCGGGACCTGCCCTTCACACGAGATTTCTCGAGTTTCATGAAAACACCTTTCAACCACATAAGATGGCAGAAATCCAACCGTGCACTGTTCCTGCCATTCCGAGATGTTCTTATCCAAAAATCCAGCCCTGGTTAGACCTCCGAAACCTAATCTGGATCTGAACAGTGCCTCAAAGTGACCAGAGCCGGACAGCTGGAAACAGCTGTTCTACCGGCCTGAGGAAGACTCAGACCATAGACACCAGGGCGGGTACAAACCCCAGCTCTTCCAGGCAGCTTAGTATTCCTCTCGTCCTCACTTCAGGAACATCGCTGCAGCAAGGCAGAGAGGCGAAGACTACATTGCCGCAGAGTCCAAACCAGCAGGCTGGGTCCCCCCAGAGAAATGCCTTGGTGTGGATAGTTTTATGACGGGGGAGGACGTTGTTTCACCTGCACTCGAAGAGGAAGCTTGTTTTGGCTCCCAGACTGGGGTGTGCCGGAGCGCAAACAAAGCCATCTTAGCTACCTTTTGCAGCTTGGCCTCTCCAGACTGAACTTTCAGCAGGCTGGCTGCACATGCAGCTGGAAGGCCCGGAGTCTCTGGGTCCCCTAGTATTTATGTTTGGTATTAAACAGTCCAGGCAAATATAATGACTTTGGCCTCTTGGGAAGAGCTCATTTTTTTAAAGCTGACATCCCTGAGCACATTAGCACATGCGCTAAATTCAGAACCCCAAGTTCTAAGTGTTGAGATTTTTTTTTTTATGCACTAAAATCACTTACCACCTTGTTACTTGCATTTGACCATATTTTTGGTGGTGTATAGTATTTATTATTATAGGCAATTAAATTATTCTCTCTCACACATGCTCTGGCACAGGCATAATAAAAAAGTATTTGTTCCCCCACTCTTCACCTGCCAGCTGGGGTTACTAAACTTTTCCCTTGAAATAAAAATGGTGTGGAATAATAAGTCACACCTGTCGGCCATTTCTCTCTCTCTCTACTCCCCACCTCCCCCCTGGGTCCTTCTGTTCCTTTCATCATTGCTCCATGGAAAAGCCTTGATGTGTTATAGCAGTATGTGCTGGAGTAAAGGCCATCTCAGCTTTTCCGTTATAAACCTCAGTTTTCAATGGTTTATAAAACTCTGCAAGAAGTTTGCTTCGGGGCTGACACACGGCAGAGAAAAGGGGCTGGGACCAGGATGGGATTTATTTTTTTCCCTCCCTTAATTAAAATTTGGCAAGTGATTGATCCACAATATGGGCTAATCACTTTGAGTAGTTTGAAAAATAAATTAACGAGAGCTGCGACACTGAGACATTGTTAGGGATCACCTGGTGCCAGGAAGGACTGGAGCTTTTTGTCTTAAAGCTACCTCTTAAAAAAGAATTACGTTTCGCTTGTTTTCAACCAGCTAAAGCAAGGAAACTCGAAGTGAGGACTTCGGCACTTCCTGCTGTCCTGTTAGTTTGCAAAGAGCAATCAGTTTCCAAATAGAATGCACTACCCAGACACAAAGGAGATTAAGGCACACTCATAAAGCATGTGTCACTCACCGCATAATGCTCAAAGTGCCCCAAAAGTGTGGATTAGTGTCCCTATTTTACAGATGGAAAAGCTGAGGCACTGAGAACCATCGTCAGAGGTGGGAACAGAACATCGGTTCCCTGGCTCCTGAACTAGGCCATATTTCTGCCACATGTATGGATGTGTGTGTACATATGTACACAAAATGTGCCCACACAGTGTAGATCATATTTCAAAGTGCCATTCATCTGTGCTGGTGTGTTTTAATTTCTTTCCACAGCAGACAAATAGAAAGCTAGGTGTCTACGCCACAAAGAGGATAGAAGAGGAAAGGGCTGCTACCCCATGAGACTTCAGGAGAAATCAACAGAGGAATGTGGCACAAGCCAATGAAAGGCAGGAATGAGTTACAGCTTTCCAACTGTTACTACAGCTTTGCAAATATCCACCCGCAATACCTGGGCTGTGTCGTGGAGCATGTACTAGTGACCCGAGAAAGGACAAAGGGTCAATATTAGCTAGTACCGTCTACCAGAAAAATCTGTATTGAGAACAAGTCTTTCATAGAATCATAGAGTATTAGGGTTGGAAGGGACCTCAGGAGGTCACCAAGTCCAACCCCCTGCTCAAAGCAGGGGTAACCTCAGCTAAATCATCCCAGCCAGGGGTTTGTCGCTTTCCCGACAGATCTGTTCAGATGCTGTTGAGGGAGGGGTCCATGAATCTGAAGATTTTTTTTTTAAAAAGCTCATTTTGGTTTTGCAGTGCCATCGTTTGCTTATGTGCAAGTATAGCCCGAGTCTGAGAACTGCTAACCTGAGGGTGAGTGAATCTGAAAAGGAGGTGCTGAGTCAAGATGCACAGATTCCTGGATAAAAATGCTCTCATTCAGAATGACAACACAGCTGCTCTTCATACGGAGCTCACATGGTGAGAGGCAGACAATGGTCTTGGAGTTCTAATTTATATGACTGCTAACTGGAAATCACTTAACTACACCTAATTAGATGCCAAAAAGCCACACTCAAGGAAGGAGGAGGGGATGGCTACATGGGGGAAGTGAAGGAAGCATCAACCGAATAAAAAAAAAAAAAAAACTAATGAAAAAAAGGGGAAGTTGATAGTAATTAATGTAAATCAGAAGTTAGGAATTGTACAAAATTGATAAGGGAAGCAAAGGGACACTAAGAGAAATATATGGCCAGCATTATTAAGGACAATAAGAGTTTTAAAAATATATTAGGAACAAAAAGAATCCTGACAATGGGACTGGTCCCTCACTAGACGAAAATATTAGAATTATCAATAGTAATACAGAAAAGGCAGAAGGGTTCAATAACTATGTCTGTTCTATATCTGGGTAAAAAACACGTTTTAGTCTCATCATATAGTGATAACACTCTTTCCATTACATTAGCATCTTTGGAGGATGTTAAACAGAAGCTACAAAGCTGGACATTTTATTATCAGCAGGTCAAGGTAACTTGCATCCAAGAGTTTTAAAAGAGCAGGCCGAGGAATTCACTGGACTGTTAATGCTGATTTTTAATAATTCTTGGCGTACTGGGATAGTTCCAGAAAGCCAATGATGTTCCAATTTTTAAAAAAGAGTAAATGGGCTGACCTAGGTAATTAATCCTGAGCAAGAAAATGGAGCAGCTGATACAGCACTTGATTAATAAAGACCTAAAGAAAGGTAATAGTATTAATGCATATCAACATGGATTTATGGAAAATAGACCCTGTCAAAATAACTTGGTATCTTTTTTTGATGAGATTACAAGTTTGGTTGATAAAGGTAATAATGCTGATGTAATATACTTAGACTTTTGTAACATGTTTGACTTGGTACCAAATGACATTTTGATTAAAAAACTAGAGTGATACAAAATTAGCAAGGCACACATTAAATAGATTAAAAGCTAACGGACAGCTCTCAAAATGAAACTGTGAATGGGTAATCGTCACTGAGCGGGCCTATTTCTACTGAGGATCTCGGCCCTTTGCTATTTAATATTTGTATCAATGACCTGGAAGAAAACATAAAATCATGACTGATAAAGTTTGCATCTGACACAAAAATCAGATCGCGGATTCAGAGCAATCTGGATTGCTTGCTAAGCTGAGCACAAACACACAATATCTTTTAATACAGCTAAATGTAAATGTATACATCTAGGAACAAACAACATAGGCCATACACAGAGAATGGGGGATTCTATTCCAGGAAGCAGTGACTCTGAAAAAGATTTGGCAGTCATGGTGGATAAATCAGCTGAACATGAGCTCCCAGAGTGATGTTTTAGACAAAAGGGCTAATGCAATCCTGGGATGAAACAAACAGGGGAATCTTGAGTAGGAGCAGGGAGGTTATTTTAAGTCTCTATTTGTCATGAGTGTGCCTGCTGCCGGAATACTGCATCCAGTTCTGGTGTCCACAATTCGAGAAGGATGTTGATAAATTGGAGAGGGTTAAGACAATAGCCAGGAGAATGTTTAAAGGATTAGAAAACCTGCCTTATAGTGAGAAATTCAAGGAGCTTAGTTATTTAGCTTAACACAGACATGGTTGAGGGTTGACATGATCACCGTTTGTAATACCTACATGTGGAACAAATATTTAATAATGGGCTCTTCAATCCAGCAGAGAAAAGCATAACCTGATCCAATGTCTGGAAGTTGAAGTTTATTTTATTTATTATTATTTATTTTTTTTACCAGAGAGGGTAATTAACCACTGGATCAATTTACCCAGGGTCATGGTGGTTTCTCCATCGTGACAATTTTTAACTCAAGATTGGATGTCTAAGAAATCTACTTGAGGAATTCTTTTTCAAATTTCTCTGGCCTGTGCTACACAGGAAGTCAGAAAATAGTCCCTTCTGGCCTTGGAACATAGGAATACTTTACTTGGCAATTCTAAGGCTAGGATTTGAGAGATCCTGGATGGGCTTCCCATGTGACCTTGGGAAAAAACACTTAATGTGTGTGCCTCAGTTTTCTTGTCTGTAAACTGCAGATAATAATACCTCCTCCTTCCCTGACTCGTGGGGCGTTTCAAGGATTAATTCAAGCACTGTGGTTATGAGCCCCACAGAAAAGCCTGTAAGTAAAACTTAACTCACAAGCAGTCTTAAAAAACAAAACAAAAACTGTAGACAAATTAAGCCAGTAAAGGTTAGACCGATTACACTGGAAACCCAGGCAGGACCACACTGGCTCTAGCATATGGACACATGCTTCCCACATCACTGTCCATCTCCCACGTACTCAGAACCATACAATGGCACGTACCTGGGTCTGAGTTAACTTCCACCTCCAGGCCCCCGGCTGCTTTGTTTATGCTCAGGCAGTGGGACGAGCAGTTAAGAGACTCACTTGTTTGAAGCGCTCTGACTGTCCACGTATGCATAGTTTCTCCCCATTTCACAGAAGTCTCTGCAAAGCAGCACCAAGCTGGGCCGCTCCCACTACCATTAAAAGAGACCAACCAAATCCTTAAGCATCACACTCAGATGACCCTTAAAGTAAAGCTCTACTCTGGTGAGGAAGGACTCTTCCGACTGACCAGTCCTGCATCCTGTGCCTGCAATCAGATCGGCTGGCTTGACTCAATGCAAGCTAATACAGCAATGGGACAGGGAGCTGAAGTGGGCTCGGGTCTCCTTCACAGAACTGTTAGCTACGTTCCAAATCCAGAACGCTGACAGCAGTGAAGACACTCTGATCCAGGGCAGTTTGTGGGATCAGCGGATAGAAAGCCTCCCCCAGGTTTTACTTATAACCTCAGCAGATCTGATCTGGAGTCTCTCTCTCTGTCACTCACACACACAGGCAGCCCCCACAATGCCATTTTCAACGGGTCTCTTTTTCAGAGCAGAACGACATGTTAAGGGCCCGATCCCGAGGCGTGCCCTAGATACAAATGGAAGTCAACGGGTGCTCATTCCCTGGGACGGTTCGGCTCTAGAAAATCATCAGACCCTGTACGTTTTAAAAATAATTTCACCCTCCCTGCTCCACAGAACAATGTGGGCAGCAAGTGTCCTCCTGCATGTTAGACACTTTGTATCCCACTTTGATCCCTTGTTTCTAAGGCCTTCATATAGACTAGAGAAAAATCTAATTTAACATTAGGTCTCAGCTGTGCATATAAAAACACAGGCACACATGAAAACCTGGACTTTTCTCTAAGGGGGGTGGCAGATCTCCAGAATGCTCAGAAGCGGCCGGAAGCCCAACACAATTCACCCGCCCATAACTCCTATTAACTCCAACCAATTGTTTATTGCACAACAGAAGAAAAATGTTGCCCCTGCACCCCCATCAAACCTTTCCATGTGTGCTGCACGCGCAGGCTATTTCTGCTTTCCCTGCCACCCCCACGGGGAGCTTGCTTTATACCCAGGGAAAGGTAACAGCAGCAATTATTACACACACTATCCCACAGCTCCTCGCTTGTTAAAGAAAACAAGAGTCGCTTTTGTGCCCGAAATAAAAGGAGATACCTTAATTAGAACAGTGCAGGTTTGTGAGTATTAAACACAGAGCTCAGCTGCTGTATGCCATTAAATTCATAAAAGGGAGGGGGTGGGGGGAGGGCAGTCTTAACGAGATTACACACATTGACTTTGATCAAGACACAAAAGCACCAAGGCGTTCCAGGGATTTTATTGCTGTCTTCGGGCTACATTTTAATGGTTACATTAGAAACATGCGAAGGCAAGCTGGGAGATTTGGGAGAAGGCAAAGAGTATGAACATGCCTTGTGAAAGGTCCTGGCTTAATAAAGCGGGCTGCAGTGAGAGGGAAGGGCTGGGGAACAGATGAGTGGCCACTTATTAATTGTTTCCCCCACACAAAGTGCCAGTACCTAACTCTGTCCTGTTGGAATATATCCTTCCCTTCCACGATACAGAGCAAACCCAGTCCCCATCTACCCCACACCTCTGTGTGGAGAGAGGGGGTCAGACCACATTTGAACACCCCCTCCCTGGACGAGTGAATGTTAACCCTTTAATGCCAGGAGCGGAGTTTTCTAGGGGTTCGATTTTGTTGCAGGCAGCGCGATGCTGGGAAGCTGTCAGTGGAACAAAGGGGCTTGAGAGAATCCAAGTGGCTTGCGTCAGAGCCGCAGAAGGACTCACAGGGCTGCTGATCCAAAAGACCATCTAAGGATGGTGGGTAGGAGAGGGGTGAAAGCAATTGAAGAGTAAAATCCAACATGTGGTAGAAATGCTCTATTCTCTGCTTGCAGCCAGCACTGAAGAATTACATTATACCTAGGATCAGCAGCACGTACATTCATCTGAACACCTTCCTGCTACACAGCTGTCCATGCATCTTTCGTAATGTGCTGCTAAATGCCTAAAAAGCCTGTGTAATCTAAATAGTGACAGGAGTGTAGCTGAACAACTATAAAATACAGCCCGGGGACAGGCATGTTATGGAGGTTGCTATTAATACCCCAAAGCTGCAGGCATTTCACCATCCCAGTAACTTTCCTCATTTAAGACATTTAAAAGGCAGTATCTTAAAGGAATAGCACGAGATTAGTTGAAGCTCCAAATTTACAATGTGTTCTGTAAAAATAAGATTTTGCAGGACCTAACAGCTTTTAGAGGAGTGCTAGACCCCTGCATTGTTTGCAACTCAACACTGTAGCATCCTGCTAATGAATGAGCATCACAAAGTGAAAGGAACTAGCTCAAATTTCCAATGCCCATGTGGAGTGAAATGAAAAAGTTATCAGCAGGGGAAAATCAAAGCAGATTAAAAGAACTACCGTCTGTTTTAAGAAAGGAAAGGACATCATTTCATTTAACAAAATATTCGTGTTAACACAACAGCGTCCCTTTGAAATGAACCAAAAGGTAACCCCTGTGGCATCTATTTCACATTTCCAACAGGGCCCAGTTTTCCAGACAACCAACCCGACTCTTTCCAAATTGCCTGACGCTGCTTCAATTAATCACAAAAGGGGAAGACAACAGTACTTATAAATAAAATGATCTATTACATGCTCTGCTACTGAGACCCTTTTCAGCAGGTTTCCCGGAAGAGGGGGTGCTGCACAGGTCAGCGAAGAGCACCAGCAGCAGCGGCATAGTGCATGAAACTCCCTTGGAAGCGTGTAGGAATCCCGCAGGCAGAGCTGTTCTAGCAAGGAGCCCTTTCATCAGAGAAGAGAGAGTGAACAGCAGCCCCCCTTGGTAACTCAAACCCGCTTCCCCCCAATGAAATCAAAGCGGAAGGCCTTGAACCTGACTGGAGTATTTAACAGCAGAGGTTGGGTGCCCCGCATACGCAGAACCCCACTTTGAACATTTCACATAAAGCAAGAACCTTCTCTCCTAATGTAAGCACGTCTGGGGACAGGGAGAAGTCTATGAATCAATGTGAAAGTACCAAGTGCCTCACCAGAGTCCGCAGCCAGCATTCTTCACAGTGCACGTGCCAGCACTGAATGGAAGTCAGGGGCATTGTGTAAGAGTCCTGAGGAGAAGAAGCAAAGACGTTCCAGTCACGTAAAAGGCTGGCTGATTCCCCGCCTACGTTCATGTCACAAGCGTACCGGCTTTGGCAATGGGGCAGGAGAAGAGGGCAGTTACCTGCTATAAACGCTCCCCATTATTCCCACCTTGGTAAGAGCGCAGCATAGCTCGCTGACACAGCGAGCAAGGTCTAAGGCATCAGTCAGAAACAAAGCACAGAAATCGAGTGGCCTTTACTTAGGCAAGCTCTCACTGACTGACAACTAAGCAGGGACCTCAAACTTTACCCCGAGAGCAACAGAGGTAAAAAATGCCCCCGTTGGCCATTTCTTTGCTTGTCAGAAGCCTGGAACCCACCCGCTGGTGACAGGGCTCAGTTGGTTATCTGGAGAGACATATCACACTGCAATTTTACAGCCCTGCGAGCCTCAGTCAGTCGACCTGGCCAGCCACCGCTATTCCGCCGGCCTTTTGTTCCAGTGAAGTTGTGGCCATGTGCCAGTATTCCCAATGGAAAAGTCACCAGGTTGTGCAAGAGCCAGAGATAAGGGACACAATTAACTCTCCTCAACTGTCCACTTGGCTGGAATAGCTTAATTATCTACCAAGAATACCGTAGTCATTTCAGCAGGCACGTATTTGCTCTCTAGTGCTTTGAAGTGATTTATCAGTGAGGGTAGAAAACAACAGCAAAACAGACGCCTTGCCTAGAATCAGAGACTGGAGCCTGTCTGATCCATCTCATGCCAGCCGTGAGCGAGCGAGCAAGCAAGCGTGCGAGCCTTGCTCCCCAGCACAAGCTCAAGTTTCACTAGCAATTCCATCCCAGCAATATTTACTTCCATTGAATCACGGGACAAATAGTGCTCAGAAATAAAATCGAACAAGAGACGCAGAAAGCTGCAGGCTCTGAGCCATTAGAGGGAGCTGCAGCCCTTCTTTAGGCAAGCTGAAGTGCCAAGAGGCACATAACTAACTGGGCACCAGCAACTTTTAAACACAGGCAAAATTCTTGTTTTTAAGCCATAGGTGGGTCTCAAATCAGGCATTCCCCTCTCCTTATGGATGTGCAACTCTGCACGTGCAGGAAGAGGAGAAGGCAGGCACTCGGGAGCTCTGCATGGCCAATCTGAAAAGGGAAGGCTGTCCTACGAAGTTAGAAATTTCTGCTCCTAATACAGACAAACAACTATGACCACCAATTAAATGATATAACACACACACACACGCACAATGTATTCATCTTATCAAAGCAGTAGGATTCTCCCTTCTCCCCACCTCAGCACAGACAAGCCAAAGGTACCAAGATGTTTTCTGATTCATTGCCACAACTGGAGTGCTACTCACCATGCAAATGAGACATTTATAGCGGTCTCCACGGGAAAGCTGCCTTTCTAACTCACGGACACGAGCCTTTAACGCCTCAAACGTTGTCACAGCAGACTCTTCTGTAATTCTGCAAGAGATGATGTAAGTCAGGGCCACTGGGTAATCACATCATTGGGACTTTAAAAAAAAGTTAAATTTATGGTCCCTTTGGCAGGTGCAGCAGATGCAGTGACAAGGTCCAAAGAACAATTTCAGCATATGCAAAAGACGATTTGAAAAGGAGGGCTATTAAGACAACCATGGTTTGCATTATTTCAGCTAAAAGCTCCACCACACACACTGTCATGTTGGAAATCCTCAGCAGATATCTGAAAAAGTGAAGCATTGTGGGAGGGTAACATTATACAGAACATGTTATGGCAGGACACACACAAACTAAATGGTGGAAGTGGGAGTCACTCCCCTTTACTTCCTTCTTTCCCTACCACTGTACGAGGCCGCATGTCAACTCCCTTCTAACAAAGCTTGGAGTGCTGCTCTAGAGTTAGGAAGGTGTTTCTCTCAAGAGCAACAGCAGTTATATCGTCTGGTGATGATAACACTCTTTCCTTTCCAATAGTATCTAAGGAGCATGTTAAACAGAAACTACTAAAGTTAGACATTTTAAAAAAGCAGCCCAGATAAATTGCATCCAAGAGTTTTAAAAGAGCTGGCTGAGGAGCTCTGTAACCAGTTAATGCTGATTTTCAATAAATCTTGGAACACAGGGGAAGTTCCAGAAGCCTGGAAGAAAGCTAATGATGTGCCAATATTTAAAAAGAGTAAATGGGCTGACCTAGGTAATTATAGGTCTGTCAGTCTGGCATCGATCCTGAGAAAGACAATGGAGTGTGTCAAAAAGGATCTGTCTAATAATGAATTAAAGGACTGACTAGAGGTGATTATAATTAATGCCAATCAACATGGATTTACAGAAAACAGATCCTGTCAAACTAAGTTGATATTTTTTTAATGAGATTACAAGTTTGGTTAATAAAGGTAATAGTATTGATGTAATATATTTAGACTTCTGTAAGACATTTGACTTGGTGCTGCATGACATTTTGATTAAACAACTAGAATGATGTAAAATTAACAGGGCACATGTTAAATTGATTAAAAACTGGCTAACTGATGGAGCTCAAAATGTAACTGTAATGTAATTGGGGAATCATCAGCAGATGTGTTTCTAGTGAGGTAGTACAGGGATTGGCTCTTGGCCTCGCACAATTTAACATTTTAATCAATGATCTGGAAGCAAACGTAAAATCTTCACTGATAAAGTTTGCAGATGGCACAAAAAACTGGGGCAGTGGTAAATAACGAAGAGGACAGGTCGCTGATTCAGAGCACGCAGGATGGCTTAATAACCTGGGCACAAGTAAACTAAGCTTTTTAATATGGCTAAACATAAATACGTACATCTAGAAACAAAGAATGTCGGCCACGCTTACAGGATGGGAGACTCTAGTCTGGGAAGCAGGAACTCTGAAAAAGATTTTGGGGACATGGAGGATAATCAGTTGAACACGAGCTCCCAGTGTGAAGCTGGGGCTAAAAGGAATCCTGGTATGCAGAAATAGGAGAATCTCATGTAGGAGAGGAGAGGTTATTTTGCCTCTGTGATTGGCCCTTGCGGAATAGTGTGCTCAATGATGGTATTCACAACTGAAAAAAGATGGCAAGTAAATTTTCATGATTCTGCCAGGCTGACAGAAAGAGTTGGCTGGCAACTGAAAACAGCAGAGCAATTTACATTTCGTTCTAAGTTAATTTCAGGTCAAATCTATGCAGCTTCTAAGTCAGAAGAATGGCAAGAAAAACACACGATCTGCAAATGTGTAAGTTATTCTGTGTACCTAGCAACCCCGGTAACAGAGGCCAGTCCCTGCCCTGAAGAACTTATTTTAGCATATTGTGATCCAAAGGTGCTTTGAGGCAGGAAGCAGTGAAACCATCATGACAGATAATAAGCAGCAGTCACAGCACGCTCACTGCTTGGCCACGGACTTGTTGCATGGTGTATTAGTAATCACCACCTCAAGTCACAGGTCTGGAAACATAACTTAGGTGGCCATTCTGCTGCCTCTTCACAAGCAAGATGGAATCTGGCTGGTTTCTCCCATTGCCATGTTGGCTGGGCAGAGCCAACACAATGAAAACCCTGGCTTATCAGTAGAGCAAACAGCTACGGGTCACAGTGGAAATGGATCAAATGGCAAAGGATCTTTAGAGTCACTTCGCTGATCAAGACCACAGTCAAGAGGGTGCCGATAGAATGGGTGCTGCAGGCATATGTGGTGTTAGGAACCATCAGGACAGAGCACAGCTCCAATTCTAGCCTTCAATGCAGGATGGGACACCGATTTAAAGGCTGCCAAGAGCCACCTCACTTGCCCACCAGAACTGAGTGCTGCTGCACTTGAATACTGAAAGATATGGAGAGATGACGTTGGAGGCTAATTCTCCCTTCTATCTCATGAAAGGCATAAGGAGATTCATGATGGCATTTGAACTCTGCCAGAAACCAGATTCTCTCCAGTTAACCAAGCAGAGGTGGGAGACAAGGAAAACTTCAGAGCTAGCTGAACTCTTCAATGTTCACAGTATAGCAGAGAGTTTCGATCTCAGTCCCAACCCAACCCGAGCCAGTGCAACAAGTGGATGCCATAGCAAATGGCTTGTTCACAGAAGTCTAAAGGGCTGATCCCATCAGCCAGTTTTGGAAAGCCTCTGTGATAATTGTGCCTCTCCAGCAATAAATGAATGAAATCAGAAAACGTGGCTGAATAGAGGTATAAGCAATAGTGCACAGAGCCTGCCTGATACAATGGCCAATCAATAGGAGGGCTGTAGATCAGGGCGCTAGTTAGCTGGAAAATTACCACACCGCTGTGTGCGTCACGCTGCAGGGATCCTGGACAATCAATGTGGGAGGTATCGATTTGGCTATTATCACTTCATACGCTCCAGACATTGTTAAATATACATTTATTAACAAGGCTGGGGTGCATTCGGTAGAGAGGGAGTTTTAACAAGTGCAACTCTCCTAGCTGTGATCAAAGCTTAGCTGCGGGAGCCTTTAACCTCACTATTCCTCCCTGTTGAGCTCTATCTAGTCAGTGGATAAGACCTTGCCCCCATCTCATGATTCGAGAGAGAGTGTTTTGGCTGCAAGTGCATGTCTTGCGGTTGAGATTTTGGGAAAGCTTCCTGGAGCAGCAGAAACAAAAGACATGAAGTTCAGGGTCAAAACAAAGCAAGAGCTAATTACACGGCTGCTTCCAAAGAGATGGAGGAAATGAGGTCAAGGCCAACAGGGAGAAACTTAGTACATAAAGGAAACTGACGCTTCTTCCAGGGAGGGGGTAGAGGAATCACTTCCCACACATCTGGCTGCAGCATCGGTCGTACCACTCAGAACACAAGCTGTTCCACTGACAAATTCTACCTTCAACTGGCTGCTTGTACCCTAAAGCTAAGCATCACTCAACAGGAATTCTTTCTGCAGCAGGCAACCCAGGAACACCATCGGATTCCCCTTCCCTGTCCCTCCCGCAGTTTGTTTATCTGGAAAAGGCTGGGGGTGGCCTGTGCTGTATGTAAGAAACAAGTAATAGCAGGGGTGGGGAGTCAGCCATTGAAGATGGGTGAAAGCAGGTAGCGTACAATCATCCTGGTGGTCACGGGGGGCAGAATGAACTAGCAGACAGTGCACAGTAAGGGGAGTCAAGGCTCCTGGGTGCTAGTCTATTGCTGATTTACTGTGTGACTGAGGGAAAGTCATTTTAGCCTTCTGCATCCCAGTTCTACCACTTCACACATGGACAATGAGGTTCCTCAACTTCTGTAAACTACTTAAGAGAGCTAGGAAGTACTATTGCAGCTGTCTAGCATGGCCTCTGGCACTCGCATTTCACGGAGTGATCACTACACATAACACTACACAAGGTCCCTCACCAAAGGCTTGTAATCAAAGGAAGCGGTCATGGCATAAGAGGGAAGGTCTTCTCTTAGATCAGTAACTGGTTAAAAGATAGGAAACAACGGATGGGAATAAATGGTCAGTTTTCAGAATGGAGAGAGGTAAATAGTAGCGTCCCCCAGGGGTCTGTACTGGGACCAGTGCTGTTCTACATACTCGGAAATGATCTGGAAAAAGTGGTAAACAGTGAGGTGACAAAATTTGCAGACGATACAAAATTACTCACGATCGTTAAGTCCAAAGCAGACTACGAAGTGTTACAAAGGGATCACACAAAACTGGGTAACTGGGCAACAAAATGGGAGATGAAATTCAATGTTGATAAATGCAAAGTAATGCACATCGGAAAACAAAATCTCAACTATACCTATAAAACGATGGGGCCTAAATTAGCTGTTACCACTTAAGATAGATCTTGGAATCATTGCATATAGTTTTCTGAAAACATCCACTCAATCTGCAGCAGCAATCAAAAAAAGCCAACAGAATGTTGTGAATCATTAGAAACGGCATAGATAAGAGAGAAAAAAATCGTATTGCTACTTTATAAATCCATGGTATACCCACACCTCTGGTTGGAGAGCCATAGCTATGTGACCTGTCAAAGGGACACAGGCACCTGACGCTTCCCTGAAGATGAAGCTTTGCCCAATGCCATTCACTGTCTAGTCACTGGATTTCGTGGTCAACCAGACAACTGTGGCAGATGCTGCTGTGCTTGTTGCAAGGCAGGAAGC
This sequence comes from Mesoclemmys tuberculata, assembly GCA_007922155.1. Lineage (NCBI taxonomy): Eukaryota > Metazoa > Chordata > Testudines > Chelidae > Mesoclemmys > Mesoclemmys tuberculata. Next base: position 11,728,865 of record ML675643.1, read on the forward strand.
ATTTCTATGGAACTGGGAAAACAGCATTTGGATGAGTAACTACAAATAGCATCAGAAGTATTTTTTGGAGCGTCTTCATAGCAGTTTCCTTGCTACACTGAAAAAGAGACACACTCCTCCCTGCTACTATTTAACAAACCCCAACTGAACACCTTCTCTATTCAGGTACTGGATAGGAGAAGGGCACAGATGTACTAAACAAGAGAAAATGATCGGTGTATAAATCAATTAGCATCATTACTCAACTATCATGGGTTAGATGAGTCAGGTTCCCCACCCCAAGGCCCCCATCCCACCCTCTTGTCATTTGTCAAACATTTGCATGCGAACTTTGTTTTTTCGAATTAAACCGAGCATTTCCCACCTGACGTCCCAGTGGACAATCACAAACAACTCCATTAATTAAATTATCTCTGATTTTGCAGCCCTGGAATCTCTCAATATATGGAGAATTGTGCTTTATCAACAAAATACTTGACCCAAACAAAAAATGCTGATGCTGCGTGACTGGCTTTTGTTAACCCTTCACAACAGGTTATTATTATAGACTGCCCTTTGAGAAAAGCTGCAAGAGACTGTCTGACCAAGATGGGTTTAGGAACCAGAGCTGTGTTTGGAGGGGGACAAGCCTTCATTCCTGCAGGATGCCTTCCGCAGCAGTTCAGCAGGGATTCACTGCACAAGCCAGTCAGACGTAATCAGCAGAGAAGAATTTCACTGCCTTCAATTCCTTGTGTATTTAGAAGCCAGGGTGCGATGAAAACCGTAACAGCGTGAGTGATGGGGAAGCCTTTGGCATGGCAGGCTCTGAAAAAGGACTCCGCCTCCCTCGGGTTTCACTCAAGGAACTCTGTCATCAAGCATTCCCCATAAACATCCCTCTGGTTTGTTTATTTCAGCTGGGTATAAATTTTCCCTTCTTCATAAATGGTCACACTGTACATAACATTCCATCAATTTTTACAGCTCCAGTTTGTATGCACCTTGTAAAAAACATTTAGCACTGATTAAATGTACCACCACTAAAATTTCATGAACTACTTTTGACACTTGATATTCTGACCTCCTCTCTTCCCTTTCACATTTATTTTTGTTTTCATATGCCTGAAAACATGGAGGGTGGGCGGGATAATTTACTCCACCACTAACTCACTCATGGGCAATTGTTTTTTAAATAAAGACTATTCACCCTCCTCAAGAATCTGATCAGGATAAAAATAAAACTCCATTTTCCCTGGCTAAGGGCAGGGGTCAGGTCACTAGCCTATACTGTAATAATTTTGGGGGTGGGAATGGATTTGATTCATTATAATGAAGACGCAACAAACAAAATAATGCAATTCCACAATCTGTGACCTTTCTCCTTCCTTGTCCCAACCCCCTTCTTTCCTACCACTCAATTTATGTCTGAACTAGAGTGCAAGTTCTTTGGAGCAGGGACTGTGTTTTATTAGTCTGTAAAGCCCAATGCTGAGCTATGGTGCTGTATAAATAGTAAGAGAGGTACTTATTCAGAATCAAGGAATGGCACAGCATGACGATGGGGCTTTGCACCTCACTCCCATGTTAGACTCAATGCCAGCCACACTCCCGCACCATCTAGACGGCACAACCCATTTCATTTTGTTAACTATGAAACTCAGTGCTTGGGAACAAAAGGGTTAAAAACAGGTCTGATGAAAGGTTAGCCTGTCACCCTCTTTCAACTTTACGGGTGAGACTGCAAATGAAGGCCCCAATCCTGCAATCCAATCCATTTAAGCAGACCCACGCAGAGTCCTGCTGAAGTCTCTTGCGCTCTGCAGGGGCGCAACCTACCATTCCCGTGTGGACTAGATCGTGGGATTGGACATAAAGGTAAAGCAGTGAGTGTCCAACAGTGAGGTAAAAACGAACCTCCTACATTCATAAATCTTTATCCAGGGGGCTTTCAAAGGGGGCAAATGTGATACAATCACGGCACTGAAAAACATCAGGACTTTGAAGGAACTCCAACAGGATGGTGGTGTTGGTGGCCCCTCGGTGGACGAGGATGATCTCTTTCACGGGGTTATTTTCTATGGGTCCTTCGATGACTGAGTCTAATCCTGAGCTGCAGACTCGTTGGCAGATGTTGCAGGGGGTGTTGAAAGGCAGGGTTGGGCCTGATTGCTGCATGACACTTGTCTGTCCTTTCCTCTCTGGCATTTCTCCTAAAAACGGTTGTTATTTCTCAGACAAGTCTTCAACAGTTACCCCTGTCTTGGGCTACGATCTCCCAGTGTGTGATGTCGATGCCACAGCTCTTGATGTTTGTCCTGAGGGTGTCTTTAAAGCATTTATTTTGGCCTCCCCATTTCGTTTATCCTTTGGTGAGTTGAGCATACAGCGATTGTTTTGGTAGGCATGCATTGGGCATGCGCATGCAGTGCCCCCTCCACCTCAGCTGGTGCTGGATAATCAGGGCCTCAACACTGAAGATGTTGGCTTCTGTGAGGACACTGATGTTAGTGTGGTGACTCTCCCACTTTACGTTGAGGATCTTCCGAAGAAATTGCTGGTGCAGGCGTTCCATGTTTTACAGGTGTTTTCTGTAGGTCACCCAAGTCTTGCAGCCATAGAGGAGAGTTGGGATCACCGTGGCTTTGTAAAGTAAAAGTCTAGGGTGTGTTCTGACGTCCGAGTTCTTGACTACCTGATGAGACAGTCTGCCAAAGGCAAGGCTGGTGAAGCGGATTCTGTGTTGAATCTCCATGTCTATGTTTGCCTTCTGTGAGAGATGGCTGTTCAGGTAGGCAAAGTGTTCTATGTTTTCCGGTTCTTCTCTGGCAATGTAGATCTTCCTTGCTGGGTCTGATGATTGACTGGGAGCAGGCTGGTGGAGAACTTTTGCTGATGTTCAGGGTTAGCCCTAAGCTTTTGTAAGCTTCAGCGCAGCAGTTGAGGGCTGTTTGTAGATCCTCCTTTGAATGTGCAACGACAGCACAATCATCTGAGTCCTGGAGTTTGGTTATTGTTGGCAAACGTTCCTTTGGTTCTGGCACAGAGGTGAGAGAGGTCACCGTCAGTCCAATATTGGATGCCAATGCCCTGTGGCAGACGGTCTTGGATTAGCGTTGCCATAGCTGCTAGAAAAAGGAAGAAGAAAGTGCATGCCAGTCCACAGCCCTGCTTTATGCCAGTTTGGATCCCAAAGGGCTCAGATGTAGAGCCACTGCACAAGATGGAGGCAGTTCTCTGGTTGTGGAGGAGTCTTATAATGGTGGCAAATTTGCTTGGGACAGCCAAACTTTGACATGATTTTCCACAGAGCCTCACGGTTGACAAAGAGGCAAAGGCAAAGAGATAAAGGCCTTATACAGCTCCTGGTGTTCTTGACATTTTTCCTAGATCTGCCTGGCTGCAAAAATCATGTCAGTGGTGCCTTATGATGGTCTAAAGCCACACTGGGACTCTGGGAGAACTGCCTCTGCAAGAGGGGGACAGACAATTCAGTAAGATTCCAACAAGACTCTTCCCAGCGATGGAGAGGAGTGTAATACTTCAGTAACTGCCATAGTCTGTCCTATCTCCTTTTTTGAAAATGGTGACGATCTTAGCATTGTATAAGTCAGTGGGGATTTCTTCAGTGTACGAGATTTTCAGGAACAACAAATGGAGCTTGTCTGTCAGTGTTTCTCCCCCCACTTTCAGTACTTCAGCTGGTATGCCATCAGGACCTGATGCTTTATTGTTCTTCATTGCTCTGCGGACCTCCTCAGGGGCTGGTGGGTTGGTGAGTTTCCCAGACTGGGTGCTGAGGGAGAGTGTCAATGGTGTCATCAGTCACAGTCAATTCTTGATTTTGAAGCTTTTAATAGTTGCAGTGGGGGAGGTCTCAAGTTGCAGTGGAGGAGGTCTAGGTTGGACATTAGGAAAAAGTTTTTCACTAGGAGGGTGGTGAAGCACTGGAATGGGTTACCTAGGGAGGTGGTGGCATTTCCATCTTTAGAGGTTTTTAAGCTGAGGCTTGACAAAATCCTCGCCGGGATGATTTAGCTGAGGATAGTCCTGCTTTGAGCAGGGAGTTGGACTAGATGACCTCCTGAGGTCCCTTCCAACTCTAATATTCTATGATAGCATTCCTTCCAACGCTCCGATGGATCTTCTTTAAGAAGAACACTACCATCTTCAGATTTCAGCGGTGTGAGGCTACATAAGCTTGGTCCGTACAGGGTCTTTGTCTCTCAGAAAAAGCATGGGATATCACGTCTGTCAGTGAATGCTTGAATTTCCTTTTTTTTGTCCTCCCCCATTTGTTTTTGATTTCTCAGATCTTCCTTTGAACCTCAGGTTTGAGCTGATGGAAAGAGCTCTGCTTCTGACCAGACAATGGATGGTTTAGCTAGTCTCACAAAGCTTTGTGCGATGGGCAAATGTGATACAATTGCACAGTTTAAGAGCTTGGGGACTTTGAAGGAACTCCAGTGCAAGACGTGTGGCAGATTGATCACATGCAACCACAGAAGGTGCGGGCTACCAATTTGGCAGATAAAATGGGGCTTTATTCCCCTGGATGAGCAGCCAAGACAGAAGGGGCCAGATCCTTAGCTGGTATAAATCTACGTAGCAATGCTGAAATCAATGAAGCAACACTGACGCACCCCCTAAGGATCTGGCCTACAGTCTCAGAGAATGCCAGTATGGCAGGATAGCTCCCCCATCACCAACCTAAAAATCTCATTTTTGGGTTGGTTTGTTTATAAACTAGCCTCCCTTAAAAAGGCTGATTTATAATCCCGTGAAGAGCTGTCACATGTATTGGCACAGATGCTAATTTATTGTCCTCTAGGAAAGAAAAAGCCCTCTTGCCTTGATTAATGTATGTTTTTGTATTGTAAGATATTAAAGAATGCTGCTTCACCTGTAATTGTAGAGGATAGTTTATTCTGGCGAAGTGCCCTGGCTCCTCATTGCCAAGTTATGAATAATACAATGTTCCACCTTCTAATTTCCGTGTTCTAAGTTGTGGATTCAGAGAGGGGTGCATGCAAGGGCACACACAGGCAGGGCCGAGGCTCCATGAGTCATGAGCGCCTCTATTTTATACTTGCTTGCACAACTTGTTAATACCAGCAGCTGCTTGCCAAGTTCAGAGTTTGCTGCTGACTAATTTCATCTTGATGCAAACCAAAAACATTGTCTCTTTTCTCCCCGCAGAGGAATTATTTCTCTTACACTTGCATGCACCATTGCAATATCACTGAGGGGGCTTACCGTTGCAGGAAGGCTTTCTAAGCCGCATTTAGTTGGGACCTGGGTACAGATTCCCTGAAGACTTAAAACTACAGAACAATTAATTATGCTTTCACATTTCCTTTGCACATAGAGCCCGACAACATCTTTACAGAAGCAGGGAGAAAATTCAGGTGCTGGCCCATTTTTTATTTTTGGCCTGCGTTTCATCAGGACACGTGCCCCGTCCCGGTCAAAACGGAATCAGATGGCACTACTGAACATTCAGAACATAAGACGCCTCTGAGACAGCATGTTTAGAGGTGTCTGTAGGGCTACACAGCATCCACTAGCCACAGAGAGTGATTTAAACAGGAGGTTAGAGAAACGCTGAGCCTACGCCAACATGCTAAGTGCGCCATTTGAGCACTTACGGTTGTTCTCCATGAAATCTGGGAGACTGACTCCACGGGTCACCTTATTCAGATTTACAGACGTTGTCCCCTGCTCCAAGAGAGAAAATAAACGCCACTGCGTTGCTTCACTGAAGAAGCTGTAGCTATCAAAGAAAGGTCTTACCACAGAAGACTATTCTGATGCAGCGAGATTCTCTATGTTATAGGAAAATTTTCTAGGCAAAGTTCCCACATATAGATAATTTTATATCTGATACTTTAATATGTCAGGTCAACTTTCAAATGCCTCTACTATGCTGGTGCCGCTGAAGGTATATGTCTAGCAGGGTTATGGGCAAAATGCTCCCTGTTGCAACAGAGGGGAAGCCTCCAAGGGCAGCCAGTGAAGTTGGAAAATGCAGCCCCCCTCTTCAACGTGGAGATGCAGAACACGGAGACGACAGATTGTGGCAGACAGCATTCCATCTTGTTCGAAAGCTATATCTAACATTGGAGCTGGAGGAGTAACTTCCAGCGTGTGTAGACAGATGTGTGCTACCTCTCATTGAGCTAAAGTAGCTAAAAATAGCAGTGCAACTGTGATGGTGTGAGCAGTGGGATGGGCTGGCTGCCCTGAGCACGTGCCTAGTGTTTGACAGGATTGCACTTGGTGTGTCTACCCCGTCCCACTGCCCATACCCAACTATTTTTAGCACGCTACCTCAATTAGAGCTAACATGGGTATGTAGCAAAGTGGTGTGGCCTCCCTCCAAGAGCAACACCCAGGGGCTGGCGCAGGCCACCCGGTGGGCAGGTCTGGGTAGCACCCACTGGCAAAGCAGGAGTGCAGGGGTGGGACAGGAAATATAAAAGCCAGGCCCTGCAGCTCAGTCAGAGGGGAAGCTGCTGGAGGAGGAGGTCATCGTCTCTCCCCCCCAGGGCTGGGATGTGAGTCCAACCCTGACCCTGTCAAAGAGCCACCCAAGCTACCCACTGGCTGGGGCCTGGAGGGCCCCGTTAATGGGAAGAGCAGCCTGCGGCCAATGATCTGGAGGAGCTACTTGCCACTTGTGACCTGCTGGAGCAGCCTGCCCTGAACGGCTCGGAGGAGCTGCCAGACATGAGTGACCCCGAGGGCCTGCTGGGGTGCCTCTCGCCATCTACCCTGAGGAAGTGGACGACTTGGGCCACGGGAACAGGGGGAGGAAGCGGCCCAGGGATCGCTGACCGTGGGCCAGCTGTGTTCAAGCCCAGGTGATATGCAGCAGGTTTCGGCAGGTGCCCTGCCACTGTTAGGGCCCTGGGTTGCAACACAGTGGAGTCAGGTGGGCTTGCGTCTCCCTCCCCCCAGCTACCCACACCCTGTGATGACTGCCCCACGGCTGCTAAACCTCGATAGGCTGCAGCTGGCTGCTCTATTTTGTCCGTCCCGCCCTGACCAAGCGCCAGGGCTACAGACTCTTTGCCTGCCCGTAGTGAAGTGGTGTGGCCTCCTTCCGAGGCCGACCCCAATCAGTTACAGGGTATATCTACTCGAGTTCGAAACTACACCTTCAGCTCCAGTGTAGACACACACTAAGGATGAATCTATCTGGATTACAATGGGCACTTCATGCAGAGATCTGTAGTGCAAACAGGCCACACCTCTATATTAAGGAGCAAAAGTGGCTGTAATCTACCGTTTTATATAGACTAGACGTAGCCTTGTGGCTATTGTTTGTCTTGCTGAGATGAAACATGGGTGCCCCACAGTAAAATGGGGATGGCAATTTCCTGGGGCTAAAAGACGTTCGTCACAAAATTAGCCGCTTGGCAGACTCTCTGCACAATGAAATTCTTCTGACCTCCGTGGACAGAATCCAACAGCTGAAGTAAACAGCTACAGCAGCATGCGAATTCAAAGAGATCTCAGCTTTTTAGAGGGTTCAGCCTTTCGATACACTTTGCTGGACTTCTCATTAATGTTAATTGATTGCGTGTTACCAATGGCATTACGCTAACCTATTCCTGAGGTAGTTTCCTGGAATCACACAGCCTGCCCTGAAACTTTTATGCTGAAGTTAAGGAAACGTATTTAATGTCGTTGTGTGCTGAACGAACGGAGCAGAATTAGTGGCATATAAGCTAGCGAGCCAGCTCCCTGGCTGTCAAAAGAAAACAGCATAAAGCCATGAAAGGAGCCAATTATATTTACATTATGTTTCCTTATATTGCATTTTAACCAATTGCTAGGCTGGAGTTGCAAAAAGAAACCAGAAGCCATTAGAGAGAGACAAAGCTGAGGAGCAGTAATGGGCTACCTCAAAGGGCCAGAGGAGGGGTGGATGTGGCTTTGGGGAGGAGATTTAAAATGCTAAGGTGAAGGGGGGTGGAGGGAGGAAAGGGAGAAGAGAGCTGGAGACAGGAGAGAAAATGCACAACAGGAATGACTTGAATGGCAGCGCTGCATGCTGTGTGGCAGATATGCAGAGAGGGCATAACAACAGGGTTGCTGAAAGTGTAACATTACAATGGCGGGGTGACAATGAGCCCAAAACCAGCTCAGCTGAGAAGAACTAATTGAAGTCAGCTTCCCTCCCCCTCTGCCCCAACCACTCACTTCGCATTTGAGTTAATATATATTGTACTGACCATAAACGTATTAGACTGTAAATTCCTCAGGGTGGGCACTATCTTTATGCATCTATACTGTGCCCAGAACAAAGGAGGGCATGACTGTGACCTCAAAACACTACTGTGGCAGATATTAAATAGCTTAGAGGGCCAGAAATCCATATTCTATGCCCCTTATTTCCTGGAATTAGTACACATGAAACCTCAGCACACAATGGGTAAGCACAGACAGGTCTGCTAATGCAGGAGATGTACAGAAGCAGGCCCTAGCAGACTATATATGGCCCAGGACAGGATCTTTGGTCACGCCCTGCTGAAGCCTCCATCCCTCCAAGGAGGAAGGAATATGGGAACATTCTGATCACACTCAGAATTCAGCCTATGATTAATAATAATTCTTATTATTTGTGTTGTAGTAAGGCCTAGGAGGTACCACACAAACACTGTGTAAGAAGGCAGTCCTGCCCCATAAAGTTTACAATCTAGGGAAAAAACATGCAATCAAATCCTTGAAACACTACAAAAAATACAATGGGATCAAAAGGCGCTCAGCAGAGGCATCATGAAGTGGAAAAGGCTGATTTTTAGGGGCAAGTTCTCTCTCTGACAAGCTGCTCACACATCCGGGGGCAGAACTAAACTGCAAGGCGGCAGCTGTTTGTGTTTTACAAGCTAAAGTTTCTCTTACCTATGGAATAACCCCAATATTTCACTGGGAATCATCATCCATCTAACTGAAATACCCTCTAACGGCCCATCAGCCTCATATCCCTTTTGAAATAGCACAGCTGAGCACTTTCTGGGCCACGATTTATTTTTTACCTTCTTATACATCTTGCTGACTCTATAGCTCACCAGTGACAGTCGAATTTCACACTGTGATAGCCCCCCATCGATTTTTCACACTCAAGAAGCAACTCCACAAATTAAAGTTAACAGCATTTCTGAAACTTTAAAAAAAAAAAGGGGGGGGAAGGGGGAGAATAGAGAGACTTGAAGGGCAAAGATGCCTGAACTCCACCTCTGACACGAAAACATCCTTCCGGGGGGGTTGCTTAGTTGTGGCAGGAGGAAGATAAGTGTCCCAGAGCCAGGAGATGGAAACTACAGCCTGGGGCCTTTAGGATCTAAAACATTACATGGTTCCTCCAGCACACGCAGCTGCAAACCGCGTGTATACGGAGGAGGTTCGGCCCATGTCCCTGGGCGCGCCTAGAGTAAATGGAAATAGCAGGCCCACTGATCGCTCTGAACTCCCTTGGTTAGTTGGCCCTGCTGAGCTTTATACCCTGCCAGTTAGCATTTCATCTCTAGCCTAAGCCCACCCAGGATTTAGACAGAGCTAGGCTGGCATGGCGATATTACTGTTTTAAACTGTTACTTGTACAGGCAATTTCTCTTAATGGCTCGAAGATAAGGGGCTGAGTTAAGAATTTCAGTCCCGCTCTCTTCGCCCTTGCAAAAATCACTCTGTCAGCCCCATGGGACACGCTAACACAGATAAATGACCACATACGAACCCTGAAACCTATCCATCAGCCTTTCTGAAGAACCATGCACCTCTTACATACTGTTCATAGTATTTCAAGGGAGAACCACACACAAAACCCCTGGGACAGGTGTAGCTCTTGGCCCAGCAACTGCATGATTTTATCGGGTCAGTCTCAACCCACTTCTCTTGTTCTTGTCTTCACTTTGGTTTCAACCCTGTATTTGGCTCAGTGCAGGCAATTCCTTGTGGAGCCAACTGCAGGATCAGGACCGCTGACTGTACATTCTTCCATGCAGTGACCCTAGCTTAATTTTGGAGAGCACCATGTGCACTTATGGCACCGCCTAAATCTTCTTTTTACTCTTTTGTATCCGCTTCTTTGCGTTGGCATCTGAAACTCATTAATAGCTCAACATCTACAAAGAAGGGGCTGGGAGAGATTATCCTGATGTGTGAATTCATGGCATCTTCTCTCCAGTCCCCTCCAACACACTGATTTAAGTGTAGAGCTGCTTTTTTAGGCCAGCAAAAATCCTCTGGCTTCACACCCACCTTGCTCTCGTCCCCAGCGCCTTGTCTAAGCAGGAGAAAAGTTCTCTGAAGAGAAGCATTACTGTTTCATGTGCCGCTCTCAGCGATTAGATTCCTCAGTCCACACCAAGCCAACACAGCAGCTTCGTTTGTTTAAATATTAACCAATTCCACTGGTTTTTCCAGTGAAATTGGAGCTCTGAGCTCCCCTGGAATTGGTGTTTTTAGAAAGCTGCTTCAGAAAGGCAAGGGGACAAAAAGAAATGAAAATAAAACAAACGCCATGGCTTTTCTTCTCTAAAACCCTCTTCTTAACCCAACAAGCATCTCATCCAGCCAAGCATGATGAGCATGAAGTGTTCTATAAAGAAGATAATTATAAAGGGATTTAATGCTTGGTGGGCTTAAATCGCAAGCTGTATAGCAAAGGTAGTGCACTCACTTAAACAGCCTTGTGTCCCAGTTTGCTTGTACGTGAGCAGCAGTGGCGAAGCTAACTGGAATCCAAAACAAGATTTGTTCTATGGAAAAAAAAAAAAAAAAGAGCACAGCCCCTTCCCACCGAGAATGGCAGCTCCAGTCCCACCTCCTTCCAGTTTTATTCCATCCCTGATTAATGGTGTTGTCTGCCTGATTTATGACCCACCCCAACAGATTAGAGTTTCCCCCTTCAACCTCCCCTCCTCCCCCAAAAGGCACAGCCACACTCCGCTGGAAATATTAGAGAATTATTAAATAAACATTCATACGTCATGTCTCTTCCCATCCTGAGCTCATCCCAGTCAGCACTCAGCAGCCGGGCCCTGTTTGCTTTCAGGCTGACACCAAACAGCTGTAGTGATTCATGGAGAGGCTGGCTACAATGTTTCATGTCATATATCATGCTAGCCGCACTCCCTGCCCTGACTGAGATAAACTGATCAACCACAACGGGCTGGAATGAATTTATGACAACACAAAATTGAGGAAAACAAATGGGAGGTGACCCAGTGGGCCACTAACCCAGACTCTTTCACTGGCCTGCAATCTAGTTTGGTGGCAGAAAGCAAAATTGAACATTGGCACTCTGAATTAAGATGCTGGCTTTTAACCCCTGGGAACCTTGATTTCAAAATGGCGCCAGGCTACTTCGGTAACGTCTTCGGAGGGAGTGGAAAAGGAGAAAAGAGGTCACAGATTCTGCAGCTCGCAGTGTGCTCTGACGTACAACTGCACAAGTGCCAGCAGGATGTTACTGCTAGTGGAGGAGCCTGGGCACATGTCTGAACTGTTAATCCCTCCAAGCCCACTGCAAAGTAGCATCTCCAATCCAACCAGAGGTGTGCTTCATGTCCTGAGATTCGCCTGTTTGCAGAACGCTTAAGACACCCTTCCCCCTACCCAATCCCTGCATTACCAGGAGCATTGCCAGCAGATCGAGGGAAGTGATTATTCCTCTCTATTTGGCACTGGTGAGGCCATATTTGGAATAGTGTGTCCTGTTCTGGGCCCCCCACTAAGAAAGGATGTGGACAAATTAGAGAGAGTCCAGCAGAGGGCATCGAAAATGATGAGGGGGCTGGAGCACAAGACTTATGAGGAGAAGCTGAGGGAACTCGGCTTGCTTAGTCTGCAGAAGAAAAGAGTGAGGGGGGATTTGATAGCAGCCTTCAACTACCTGAAAGGGGGTTCCAGGGAGGATGGAGCCAGGCTGTTCTCAGTGGTGGCAGATGCCAGAACAAGGAGCAATGGTCTCCAATTGCAGTGGGGGAGGTCTAGGTTGGATAGTAGGAAAAACGTTTTCCCTAGGAGGGTGGTGAAGCACTGGAATGGGTTACCTTGGGGGAGGGCGGATGGAATCTCCATCCTCAGAGGTTTTTAGGGCCTGGCTTGACAAAGCCCTGGCTGGCATGGTTTAGTTGGGGTTGGTCCTGCTTTGAGCAGGGCGTGGGACTAGATGACCTCCTGAGGTCCCTGCCAACCCTCATCTTCTATGATTCTATGAATCCCCCTTTTCCCCCTCTACTAATCCTTTAGAATTAAACAGCATTGCTTCAGAAATGTCATGCAGTCATAACTGGAAAGTCCCACTAGATCTCGAAATCCAGAGTGGAGAGGGATTTGTCCCCAATCCTACTTCCATTTTGCCAACAAGTGGCTACCATCTGAAGTTCAAACACAGATGATGCAAGGGGCAAGGTCATTGGTGCAAAACCAGACTGAGACAATGGAGACCTATCGGGGTTCAAGGAAGTAGGGAAATCTGTGTGGGCTTTCCTTGCATCTCTCGGATCATCAATTTGCTTGCAAGAGAGTCTTCTAAGGAAGCCTGAAGTGCAGATTCCATTAACTTTCAACCAAAGTACATTAGCCACACGCCAAAACAAGGACAGTTTACTGTATCATATTAGCTAATTAAAAATATACTCTCCATGCCTTGACTTATTTTTGGAAAGGGGGGGGGAAGGAATGTCATTCTTATAAAGGTGGGATCAATAAATGGAATCACTACTAACTCTATTACCCATTGTTCTAAACGGAGAGCACAACTGACACAGGTGATAAACCATGTGCTTCTCAACTTTTAAAAATGCTAATCAGATGCTACATGTAGCATACCACACCAATCAATAACACCCAGATTTAAAAGCAAAAATTAAAATTATGAACAATGGAGCAAAGTGCTTCAGTCTAAAACTCGCTGCAAGCGCCATCCAAAACAAGAAAAATGAAACCAATTTAGCTCCAGATTAAGAAACAGGAACTGGAGATGAATCAATTTAGCCTGTTGGGCTGGGTCACCATATATCACAGCTCCGCAGTGGAGTGGGAAGCAGCCAGACAGCATGAAACACCCCCTCCCCCATTTTCTGTAGGATACTAGGTCTGATCCCTGTTACCAATTAATTTAACACAAGCCCCCCTATACAGACAAACATGCAGAGCATCCAGGCTCCTTAAACAGCAGGACAGGAACTATTTATCACACACAGATCTCAGAGGGGAAAAAAGGGAAAGGTGGGAATCCGCCTCCAACATCATCTTCCTTTCTGATCCTGACAGAAATAAAGGCCTTGAAATAAAAGCTTCACTGCTCTCCTCATTCCTTTAAACAAGGAATTTCTTGGGAAGAGTCAACAATATAATTTCTAATAAGCTTTGCCTGCCTTCCAGCAGGACTGGCTGTTGAACTGGGGCAGGACGTATACACATATTTCACAATGCAGTTATTCTACATGTCATCCGGAAAGTGCTTGGGGATCCTTCAAAAGACTCTAGACCAAGCTTTAATAACCCAATCAAGGAGGGAATGTCAATTTATCACTCGGGCTCAAGTGTTCTGGAAACTCTCAAATCCTTTCAGCTGCTGCGGGTTTAAAGATTTTTCAATAGGAGTGGATTTGGGAGGGTAGCGAGACATTGACTCTAAGGAGAGCTTATGAGACCTATGGAGGATGAGCAACAAACCAAAGGAGGGCTGAGACAGAGGCCAATGGATTATTGCTAAGGGATTCAACCAATGCTCATGTCTCCACCACTGAAATAAAGCACAAGGCTAGCTACTCGGAAAGCCTGGTCTCCTCTTGCACTGATCTCAAATCCCAAACTGCTATGGTCCTTGACTTGAACCCACAGATTGACAAGTGTGAAAACAGCAGACACAGGTAGAGGATGAGCAGCGCAGATAACCCATGTCTGGGATGCATGAGTGGAGAGGCCTTACAATAGAAAAATAAAGTGCTCAGACCAGAGGTCACGGACAGCAGGGAATTACCTCAGACCCGCACCCCCACACCCGTATCAGCCACCTCATCCAGCGGGCACTAGGAGTGGAGATAATGCAATGCTGATGTTTGGGACGGAAGTAGCTTATTTCAGAGACAACTGCTTCAGTAATCACGGGTGCCAAAACACGCCCATCTGTGCTGCTCCTGGAGTTACTCTGACTCTCTGAGAGCTTGGGGTAGTTGCTTCACTTCCCTAGGATGGGCAGGGCTGTCCGCTTTATACTCACTTTTCAATGTCGCTGTTCTTACAGGTTTTTTGCATAGCCTCCTGTTTACTGCTCTCCCCGTTACTCGTCGAGGGCATTTCTATGGAGGGAAGGTACAGGGCATTTAGTGAAATGAACATTCGCTCAACAGAGGGAAGAGTCTAAATGTGACAGGTGCAGGAGCAAAGAGCCCCAGGAGTCATTTTAACGTCAATTCCCAGAAAGAGGGAAGATACCCCCTGGGTGCTCACGGCTGTCTGAGAGGCTTGTGCTCCTAAGATCAGAGGGGAAAATGAAAGTTCCAGCCTCGCCTCGCTTCCGACAAAGTGGCCCGGCAGCATTCGCTGGTTGCACCAGCTAAAATTTATTTCAGAAAAAGTTCGCTACAGCAGCCATGCAGAGCAGGTTTCCAGCAATGCAGGACCAGAGATTTGTCCCATAAGAGGACAAAAAACCAAAATGCCAAGATTTTCCAGTGACTGAGCGATTTTGGGTGCCCACCCAGAGACACCTTAAAAGGGCCAGATTGCAAAATTGCTGAGCACCTGCCCCTCTGCAAAACTGGTTCCTTCGAGGTATCTTAAATGAGGCACCCGCGGTCACTAGCCATTTTTTAAAATCTTGGCCAAAGTTTCCCTGCAGAGCAGCCTGTGATGTGTTAGGATTAGGAGTGCTATAGAACTTAAGCTAACACCAAGCACTAGTGTTATTGCTTCCTCACCATCCCTTTTATACAGCTATTGAAGGGGAGCTCATTCATTTAATTCACCTCTTGTGGCATGTATACCAGTCCCCAAGCCAACTGTTTTATCCAGGACAGGGTATTCTCTCCTCTCTTAGGGAATTATGTGGGTGCTGTGTCACATACAGGAAAGTGATTAAAGGACAGAATATTTAATACCCTTATGTATAATGCCCCTGGCGAGACCGAATTTCCTCACCCTTCCCACCTCCAAAACCCACACTGGTTTGTTACTGTGCAGATGCCAAAGCTGCTGGTTGATTATGCTCTTGTGATCTCTGATGAGCAGTGGGCGGGTATCAGGTGTCCTGCATTTTATTCCCAGTTCTGTTACTGGACTCCCTGGGTGACCTAGGGCAAGTCTCCGACAGATCTCTCTGCCTGAATTATTTCTTCTGTAAAGCAGGGATAACAGCACCCACCCAACTTTGTGGTGTGCTTGGAGCGCTACAGCTGAAAAGTGCCACGTGTTATTACTGGGGGGGTTCACACCTCCCATTAGTTTGTTACTGTAGGGTTATGTATGTGGCCAGGGCCCGCTGAAATTTAAAATACCCCACCACAGATAGATTTAAATAAAACCCAAAGAATGATGTGTGCTTTCCAATGAATATCAACGTAGGTCAAATTTCAAGCCATTTTCTTTGCTGCCGATCGTTACTATTGACAGCCTCTACCACGTATCATCAGTTGGGACAGAACTCAGGACCTTTCATGCTAAAAGCACAGGCCTTTGCCACTTGAGCTAAGGGAGGAACTCTATAGGGGAAGGAATAGGAGGTGCTACTCTCTTATAGGGACATTAGAAAGGACAAGATCTACTTAGTAGGTTACATTATTAATCTCAAATGTCCTTTTTAAAGCAGAAAGGCAACAAAGAAGGACAGCATTCGCATGTCTGGGACAAACACCCACAATGGAACAGCAACACTTGGGAGTGAAGCTCTGAAAGCTACTTAAGTGAACTGAGGGAGAGGATGACCCAGGGCAGTTTGGTTTCTGCTAATATGATTCAGAACTTCCCCTACCGCGCCAGGTACTGTATAGAGGCCTCCGGGCCAGGCTCCCAAGATAGCCTCGCAACACCACACTCACTATTTGACTGGTGGCCTGAAAATGCCCTGTTCTCTACAGCCGTGCTCCCACTCTGACCCGTAGTACCAAGAGACAAGCTATGGCTCCCACCACAAGAGACCCCACTGGTCACCAACTGGAATCCTGGTTCACCAGGCCAAGCTGGATTGTTTTCCTGAATTCAGACTGCTATTTTATGGCATTATTCAGCTCAACAGGAAGTAGGTGCGGCCTAATGGTCAGAGCACAGGAGTGAGCACCAAAAATGCCAGACTTCTAATCCTGTCTCTGTCTGACTTCCTGCCAGGCTTTGGCAGGTCCCCACCACGGTGCCAGCCTCTCCAACCATACAATGGGCCTCAAAAGCCCGCAGTGAGGAATAGTGTGCGGGGCCCTCGGAGATCATCAGAACAGAAGAGTTCTGCAGGCGCCAAGCATTGGTAATTCTGCTGTGTAGGATCAAATGGGTATGTACATGCAAGGTCACTCTCTGCTTCTATTCACATGCAGTTGCAATTACCATTACAGAGGCAAGTGACCGAAAAAGATGGAAGATCAACTCCCTCCCTCAATCCAAACCTGCAAAAGAAGATCTGCCCGTTCAGGATAAAACAGTAATGTATGGATCTAACACTCACCATCACTGGCCCATTTGGAAAACTCTGGCGTTATTCGGGTACTGGGCGTGCCACCACTAAAAACAGAGAAGAGACACACACAATGCTGAAAGCAGGTCTGGGGAGTCTGTGGCCCCTACGACACACACAAGCCTCACTGACTCTTGTAGGTTTCAACAGCTTAAATACAAAAGTTCCCTTAAACCTTAAATATGTGCATCAAAGTGAGGGACTAGACTTCTCTAGAACTTGGCTTTGTGCTGGCAGGTGATGTGCAAAGTTCCCCGCACAGCTTTCCCGATGGTCCCAATACCTGCTGTCCTAGTCCTGGCCCATGCCTAGGCAGACTGTGCTGTAGGCTTGGGACCCAAACTGCTTCCCTTGCAACCCAAGGCTGATCTTTGAACCCAGGATTTCAGAGGCAAAAAGTGTAACAGTTAACGGCTTCTCTCTACCTTACAATTGTGTCTCCCTCTAAGAATAGCTACACCTTCTCACAGATACGACCTTTTAATGTTTCAAATCTGGGAGAGCCACTGCACTGAAGTGTATAGAACTTGCAATGATGGCCATTCACTCGTGAGCCTATAGAATAAGGGAGGCAATAGCAGAAGAAAATCTTTAAGAAGCCTGGGTAATTGTGACCACTAAATAACATTTTCAGCTCTGCGAGCTACAAGGGTTACATTAAAAGGGTAATCTAGCTCATGCTTCAGGGCATGAGCTAATAATTTTTCTGGGCCCTTTGGCCAGAATTTCAAAGCACTTTGCAAACATTAAGTATTACCGCTTCCATTTTACAGCTGGGGAAAATGAGTCGTAGAGAGAGGGCTCTAAGGACTTCATCCACAAGGCAATACAGTATCTCCGTGAGAGCCACATATAGGAACGTGACCTCAGAGGTAGCGGGTTCCTGCTCTAATCCCTACACCACACTCCCCCCCATTACTCTCTGCGGGCATTGGTGAGTGATTCCCCCCCACCTCCATATCACACTATGCTCATCTGGCTAAGTGGAATTTCTGCCTCTCTCTGAGGCACTAGCTTGGCCACCGCTGATGGCAAAGTACTGAATGGCCCAATGGTTTGATCTAGCAGGGCAAATCCTGTTTCTACAAAGTGGAACCTAATTTCAAGCCACTGTTTGTGACAGGCTAAGCAGTCAGAAAGATTCATTTCACTGCTTTATCAATCACTTCAACCTTGACCTCACAGGCTCACTCAGTCTTAGAGACAGAGGGGACATTTAAGCCCTATTTCCATTCAGGGCAGAGGGCTAGAAAAACAATCCGAGCTCCCTGTTAACAGTCATTTTGTTATTTGCCTGAAGCACTTCCCCGAGCACCTGCATCCTGGCTCACATCTTACTCTGCTTGCCTGCATTTCACAGCCTGCAATAAGAAAGGCAGTGTTCTCGGTTCCAAGTGCAAAAGTCTGCTGTACGAAGGAGCATCGCCGACCTGCCGGAACCCAGCACTGAATAAAAAGGGGTCAGCTGGCTTGCTCTATAGTATGCTGTGCAATTGCACACACAGCTTGCCTAACACACTGCACAGACTGCTGCAGCATGTAAGTGGCAGCTGTGTTGTACAGATCTACCCAACTAGAGACCGCTGCGGGGAACGGCAGAGCTGTGAAAAGTCTGGCCAGAGAGGGGATGCAGCACCACAGTGTCTTCTCCAGCAGAAGTTAGCAGCTGGCCAATGTTACTCCCAGAATAGGCAGCACAGCAGGGGAGCAGGTATGGCCAGAGCAGCTGGGGATGTGCTCAGAAGGGACTTCTACAAATCCCTAACTATATTCTTACCCGACCCCTCCTACACCATGGTTGGGGAACTCAGCCCAAACATCGCGACTGTCTCCTCGGGTCGCTGTGTCTTTTCCTTGCCATGTCGTGCACGCTTAACAGAACAGGGATTTCCCCCCAACTCAGACCCAGCCAGTGTGGTGAAAACAATCACAAAGCGCATGCATGCACTTACTTTAAGACAGCGCCCCGTAGTGCCTCCCTCTCTTTGGCTTCGCCTGGCTCTTCCCCAGTACAAGGGATGATATCTGCCTCTGTGTACCTGCGCACGGAGGGTTAAGGAAGAACACAGCCTTGTCAAGGGAGAGGAGTGGGTGCTCTGTGCTGCGCAGACAGCTGTGCCTATTACACATCACTGGGGCTCAGGCAGCCAGCCGACTTTGGCTACAAAGGATACAGAGTGAGTTCATTTGGCCTGAATCTACCTCAACAGCTAGCTTCCCAGCAGCCAACGGGAGCTTTTTCACGCTGCAGCAAAGCTCTGATTTCAAAGGCAACAGGGCACATGGTAACAAACTTAGACTGGAAGGTAGTGTCCTGTGCCATCCCTTTGACCAGGCAGGAAGAGCTGTTACGAGGCAGACCAATTCTCAAGCTCCTCATTTTGGTTTTTTTAGAATACTAACCTTAGCTTGCAGACACGTTAGGGCTGGACCCTCTGCAGGCATGAGTATGCATAGCTGCACTGCCGCTGTCATTGCTATGCAGACTCACACCACCTGAGGATGGGGACTCCACTCAAAGCCTGATGCAGGTTTAATAAAACCCCAGAATCGAGACGACAGACATCTCACCCCCAAATGTCAGCGTCTAATCGCTGCCTTCACGCAGCTCATAGAGCACGACTGCTCCCGCTCCTGGTCTGCACTATACAGGCACTAGAGCTGCTACGTACAGGCCAGTTGCCTGGCCCAAGTTTCTGGCTGGAGGAGCTCCAGCCCATGCCAAGTCGTCAGAGCAGAGTGCATTCTGGGAAAATCTCAGAGCATGAAAGGAACCCAAGAAGGATTTGCTTTTGATGAAGTAAGAGAAGGCAGAGACTGAAGGAGGCATGTGTGGGGGTGGGTTATGGGTAACTAATGAGGCCAACGACTTATTGTATCAGAGGCATTAGGGAAATAACCAAAGGAACAAGCATACTGTATTTTTTCTACATACTTCACTAGCTAGGTCTGGGGTGGGAACCAATGCTTAGGAGAGCCTCTTTTACGGGAGTGAAGGGGGCACTTTAAAGCATATGTGAGCACTGGGGACCACTCCTGGACCACTGAACATCTGAGCTGCAGGGTGCGGAGCAGCTGGCATTTCCCATGGGGGTTGAGCCTGGCTCACTCCGCGCTACACAGAGCGATGCTGCGTCAGTGTCAGCAGCCTCAGACCCACAGCGACGGTTCCATGGAGTAAGAACCTCTCAGAAACGATACTGTGGTTTCCCGTATTCCAGTGTATCATCGCCATCCACATCGAGATCGGCGTCGCTATCGGGGTTCTCCTTGCCACTGCACACAACGAACCCGGAGCCTGGAGGGAATAAAACGGGGTGGGGGGGAGGGGAGAGGTGAGGGTCACAAATCTGTGCACTGTAGCAAACCATCTCACACAGCAACAGAGAAAGTTACTTGAAAGAAACCCTAGTACAGCAGCAGGGCTGCATTTCAGAGCTCAGCCACATATTTTGAACAGATTAACAGCAAGCACCAGTTCCAATGATGCCTCTGGATCTCTCTCCTGGGACCGTTCTGGGAACAGGACAGCATGGTACAAACATACTGACGGAAAATGCTTTGACATTTCCTGGGTTTATGTTGTCCGTCAGAGAGAACGAGACACGTCAATATTCAATGATGAAGGGAATTTGAGAGATTTCCACCACTCTCACCATCACAGAATCATAGAAGATGACGGTTGGGAGGGACCTCAGGAGGTATCTAGTCCAAACCCCTGTGCAAAGCAGGACCAGCCTCAACTAAACCATCCCAGCCAGGGCTTTGTCAAGCTGGGCCCAAAAATCCTCTAAGAGTGGAGATTTCACCAATTCCCTAGGAACCCATTCCAAGCTTCACAACCGCCTAGTGAAAAGGTTTTTCCTAATGTCCAACCCAGACCTCCCCCCCTGCAACTTGAGACCATTGCTCCTTGTTCTGTCATCTGCCACCCCTGAGAACAGCCTAGCTCCATCCTCCCTGGGACCCCCGTCAGTTAGCTGAAGGTCTCTATCAAATCCCCCCTCCCTTTTCTCTCCTAAAGACTGCACTTTACCTTTTGTGGAAAGGAAAAAGGGCAGCTTGGGGGTCATAGGGCATGGTTCAGAAATTGGCGGGTGTCTCACCAGTGGCAGAAAGTTCAAGCATCAAACAAGTTCGTTGGTGAATCTACGTTTTTGTGTTTGTTCATCACATGGTATCTCAGGCAACCATGATGAGATAAGGCCACTGGAAACAGTGAATTCAATCCTCATCATAAGGTCTCTGAGTGGGGGGCAGCACAAACAGCAGCACAGTAAGACATTTTTGTAAGGAGTGTTGGACTCTGCTTAATTCTGCCCAATAGAAAATGTTTATGAATGAGAATAAAACTTCTTCTGGGAAGCAGACAAGGGCCACACTAAGAAGCTCTCCTTATGCAGGCAAAACCCCTGTTGAAGTATGAAGTGCTGCATAGGTCCAGATCCTGTGAAATGTTAAGCACCCGAAAGTATTTAGGAAGCCACATAAGAAGTGCAACTCTTTAGTGGAGAGCCACCATAGGCAAGAAGTATTTCTGAATGTTAACAGTCTTATGGCATGTCAATCAGGATCAGAGGCTGTGGAGCTAAAACATTGTACAAACATAGTAAGAGTGTCTATCCCAAACAGTTTACAATTCAGCATCTCCATTGACAGATGGGGAAACTGAGACACTGAGTGATTAAGTGATTTGCCCAGGGTCACACAGGGAGTTAGTTGCAGAGCTGGTGAAATGATCCCAGATGTCTCATGGCCCAGCCCAATGCATTTCCCATAAGACCATCCTCCCTCCTGCATTGCAGAGCTGTAGCAGAACCAAACATCTTGGTACCAGATCACTAACTCTGGCTCATGTCAGTGTGTTCTTTGAGCCAGTTTTAATTGGGCTTTGAGAGCACAAGCCTCTTGTGCAGTGTGAATGAGGCAAGGAAGGGAAAGGCTGATTAGCTTCAGGTAGGGATTCTGAATTTGGAAACAGTTATTGATTACTCCCCATAAAAACAGAAGTCCCCCCATCCCCTAAATCACACTCGACAGCACAAGGGCCTGACTCTTCTCCCAGTCCACAGTGCTCTCAACTGGGTTGACACACGCGCTTATGCTGTCAATACCGGATCTGTGTTTTTCCTCCCCATGACGGCGGAGCAGTATTTCTAGCTGGCTATACCCCCAGTGGGAGTTAGACAGGACACAGATCTCTTTCCAAGGACACCACTTGGATGCAGTAAGTTACTGTCAGTCTGAGAACGTGCACGTTGTCAGTTAAGCTGCTAATAAAATTTGTTTTTATAAAGACTTGATATTTCTCTTCCTCTGCACAAAATGCGAGCCTTTAAAGAGTGGTATTGTAGCGTTACATCAATTCTCAGGATAACCCCTCCACAATAACTCAGCCAGCTTCCACCCCCCCCAAGGCACTGCCCGCTTCACCAGAACTGACAATCCTGCCATTATCGACACCTGTATCACGGCAACACCCAACCCCAGCTTGGCATGTTCAGAAGCATTCGCTCCGGCCCAACAGCCTGGCTGGGGCTGCTGCTTTGCCATCCGAGCGCATCGGCGGTTTTTCAAGTCCAGGTTGAGTCGTGCTGGACGCTGCCAGCCGGCACGCATCCTGAGCTTCTCTCTCCCCCCCACCAACAATGGCTTACTGGTAAATCTTGAATCTTTCAGTTCATTACAACATTTGGGAGAAGATTTAAAGTAATACGAGAGACCTGTCAGAAATGCGGATTTTCCTTCAACGCTGCTTGAGAACTCACAGTGGGCGATGTAGTGGTAATTTACAAGCATGACATTAAACCGCCAGTAACACCATCATCTGCACCTGGCATTACTGTAGCCCATCACTTCTCAAAGGCCATAAGCTTTGGCCATCCAGGTCTTCATTTTTCTTTTGAAGAGGTGGGAAACAAATCACGTAAAGATGGAGCAGTGACTTGGCCAGTCCCAGAAGTGATTTGAATGTTAGCCAGATAATGAATACTTGGAACAAGTGCCAGAGGGCAATAGGGTGGTGTCAGGGGTCAACTGAGTGAATGTAAAAGCGATTTCTGCCCATCCTCTCTCCCCGGCAAGGGTGCCAAGCATATGGGAGACAAGCAAGTTTTCATTAATTTTGGTTCTAAATCATCCACGCCAAGTGGTTTAGTGGATCATGGTCAGAGTTTAAGAGTATACAGACTGTCTTCGGTGGCGTAACTTACCAATAAGAGGGAACCTGATTTCAAAATCCTAAGCCCATCCTCACTGAACTCTTTGTTCATGGAGAACTTGAATTCTGCACTTTGAACATGTGCATGGGGAAATCCTTTTTCAGACTAGTAACGATGGCACTAACAACTCCTTTGCTAGCTCTCGACTCTACAGTTCTGTTTGAGAGATTTCTGAGCAAGTGTTCTCCACCATATCACAATAAAGGTGTTATTCCCTTCCACAAAGTCTGCCCTGAAATACAGCCACAGAGAGCCATTTGGGCAAGTTCTCGCGGTGCTTTTTTCAGTCGTGGGAGCTGCTGATGGAGAACAGGAGGAATCAGCGGTGATATTTGACACCTGCCATGCTGCTGGGTCTGGGAAATTCCTCTGGGATCTCAGTCCGGCCTCCATCTCAGCCCATGGAAAAAGCCACTTGCTCAGTCAGTAGAGAGTTACTACGTAAGAATGGACATACTGGGTCAGACCAGCGGTCCATCTAGCCCAGTGTCCTGTCTTCTGATAGTCGCCAATGCCAGGTGCTGCCGAGGGAATGAACAGAACCGGTGATCATCAAGGGATCCATCCCGTCGGCTACTCCCAGCTTCTGGCAAATATGCTAAGGATGCTTCAGAGCACGGGCTCTGCATCTCTGCCCATCCTGGCTAATGGCCACTGATGGACCGATCTGTCATGAATTTATCTACTTCTTTTTGAAACATGTTATAGTCTTGGCCTTCACAACATCCTCTGGCAACATCCTACCAGCCTTTGGGGGAAGTATTGTAAAGTGCAAGGCCAGGCCAATAAAGGAAGCTGGACAATTCAAATCGTAAGACAAAGAAAGCGTTTCGGAGAGCGTTTCATAGATGCGCACAACCCCCTCAACCTCTCTGTTACATAATCTCATCCCTTTTCACCTGAGCCTCTACCATCTCAAGATCACATGCAAATGGCATTGACGCAAGTTTTTCTTCCTTGGTCACCAGTAGGGAAACCGTATTTGTCTGACACGTCAATAGTGCTAGTTAAGTCTAGAC
This sequence comes from Mesoclemmys tuberculata, assembly GCA_007922155.1. Lineage (NCBI taxonomy): Eukaryota > Metazoa > Chordata > Testudines > Chelidae > Mesoclemmys > Mesoclemmys tuberculata. The sequence continues at coordinate 11,752,765 of ML675643.1, forward strand.
TTACCCCGTGTGATTTTGGATCGCTCAGGTTTGGGGCAGTTGCTCAGCGTTTCCTGCAAGTTAATCCCTTTACCCTAGCAATTTGGGTCCCCAAATCGATGCAATCCCTTTTGAAACCCTGGGTTTAATGGCACTATTGGGAGCAATGCGGTCAGGGAACAGCCCACCCCAGCCTGCCTGCTGGGGAATGGAGAACGAGGAAGGGTTTGGGCAGCCAGAAAGGTGTGTTATGGAACAAGACACTTTATTATGATCTGACGTAACCAGAAAGCCACGTCAAACAGGACAGCCTCCTCCAGCAAAGAGCTTGGTTTAAAAAAATGAAGCTGTGGCTGAGCCATTCCTCTGAGAGAAGGAAGCTCAGGATGCCGGCTGGCTGGCTGCATGTGGCACGACTCAGCCTGGACTGGAAACACTGCCGATGGGCTCAGATGGCAAAGGAGCTTCCCCAGGCCAGCCTGCAGGGATGGACTGTGGGCTTGCAGAGAAGAGATGGAAGGCCATACTTTCCAGATGGATCAGCTGAGAGCTCCCGGTTCTGGGCCTGGAGGGGCAGTACTCAGAGGTTAGTCTAAGGCAGTGGTCCTCAACCAGGGATACGGGGGGTATGCAGGCATCTTCCAAGGGTACATCAACTCATTTAGCTATTTGCCTAGTTTTACAACAGATTGTATAAAAAGCACTAGCGAAGTCAGTGCAAAGTTAAATTCCATACAATGACCTGTTTGTGTTGCTCTATACACTGAAACGTAAGCACAGTATTTATATTCCAATTGATTTATTTTATATGATAAGATGAGAAAATAAGCAATTTTTCAGTGAGACTGGGATTTTTAGGTCTGATTTCGTGAGCAAATAGTTTTTAAGTGAGGAGAAACTTGGGGCACACAAGACAAATCAGCCTCCTGAAAGGGGTACAGTCATCTGGAAAGACTGAGGATCAATGGTCTAAGGGAATCCTGCCCTAGGTATTTCTCCAGAACACATTCCTGACTTCACTTATCTTTACCAAATAAGGGACAGGATTTTTGTCACGAGAATTTGAACTGTAACAGATTGCACTTTGCCAGCAAATAGTCAGGAGATTCCCACTTTATGAAGGAAAAGCATGTTCCTGAGATGTGTCCAGATTCAACAAGACCATCGATCCTGGAACTGCCATTATACATAGAAGGCAATGCACAACCTGACCAAAGATCAACCTGTGAAACCGACGGCCAATCATACACACTTTCAAACACATTTCACCCAAGGGAAGATTAGTTTTAAGGCCAGCTCCGATAGGTCAGAGTTTAAAGCCAGAGTTTTAACTTGTCCCTCCTGGTGTTGCCTCCCTGCACAAAGCCAGTGAAAACACCCAAGCAGCTGTTCAAATATTTGACGTCTGAACCGCTTGCATTAATTATTCATCTCAGGCTCATTCAAACCAGATTTCTGGACAAGTGCTGTTATAAATGGATTAAGAGGACCACTAAATGCAAGGAAGGCCTGATAGGATCAGACCTGCTTCTAACTCACTCAGAGTAAAAAGAGTTTAGGACCCCCACCTCCTGCCTATACTTTGCCATGGGCATGCTGTCAGCCTGAAACCAGGAAACTATCAAACGGAGTGAAGATCGCTGCAGAGAACAGGTTGTACTTGGTGGTACTTTGAAAACGAGGCTGTTGTACAAGAACAAAATGAGAACCTCCAGAAGACACTACATACACCACACTGTTACTGTATTGAACCATTAGTCATCTGGGTGTGTTATTTTGGGCCTGGCTCAACTATCTGCAGGCGACACAGTAATTCACTGTTATCTGCAAAGCCACCTACAGAGGAGGTTTAACACCAATGCCACTCTGCTCTTCATAGATAAGTCAGTTCTAAGGACTGACTTTGATGCCAAAATGCTAATGAAGTCATAGCTGTCAACTGAAAGTTAAGTTGTAAACTTAATCTGGGAATTTGTAAGGGGCCCAACCCTGCATCCATTACTCACGTGAGAAGCCAAGGGTTATACCAGGAAGGAGAGTAGGATAGGGCCCTGTAATTACTCTGCCTATATTTTAAAAACACTGCTTTCAGCCTAAAAATTAACCCTTCCACGTCTTTCTGCTTTCCATTCTTCTGCTCTTGTTGGGCCTTCTGTCTGCAGCGGACACGTCACATGCGGCCCTCTGCGATAATACTAGCCCTCCAAATGCTAACGCAGTGCAATTCTCTGACAGTCTTAATCCCAGCTGCCTCTTCAAGGGCCAGACAAACAAGAGTGAGCAGGCAGGTCAGTCGCTGGGGCCATTAAGCCAAGAAAAAACAAAGTTACAGCTCTGCTTTTGTAGTCAGGTGCTCTGACAAGCTATTCCAGCACTGGTATTGAGTGGCACCTCTATAAACCATGTGACAGTTTGGGAGACAAACTCGCCCATCAATCAGAATGTACCTCTCAAGATCACTTACCTAGAGTGTCTGCAGCCCGCGGGCACTGTGTATACAGCATTACTTTGGCTGGCCTGAGAGCAGCCGCCCTTAGCACAAGAGCCAGTTATTTCTGAATATCCTAGGAGCTCAGAACAAGCTACATCGCTACTGAAATATGGATGTGAAGCTCTGCAAAGTGAAAACAAGGAGGCCTGTTTCATATGCCTGTTGGCCAAAATGGAGGCTGCCAGCTCTAACCTGCTTAGGCTGTAGGACTGCCTCCTATACAGGGAGATTGATATCCTGGCAGAAAAAACTCTCTTCTCCTCACACAAGTTTCCACAGCACCCCTGTGCCTTCCCCTAAGCTGTCCCCTATATCTGGAATGGCTTTCCCAACCTTGCACATCACACAGTCTTCCTCAAATCCCATCCCCCTCTCCAGGCCCTCAGAGGGCAGCTCACCTTAACATTTCCAGTGTACAGAATCAAACTGTCTAATATCCCAAGTCATGAACTGACTATCTGGGTAGATTTAGAGAATAAAGAGATTTTACAAGGGACTTGAATTCAAGCTTCTGTGTTTCTCCTGGAAGAGCTGACAACAGATGGCCAAAGTGACAGCGTATGCCGCTTCGCTTGTTTGCAATACCAGCAGCGGCTCTTGCAGGTAGGAACCCTGAATCCACATGGAGGCTGGAGACAGCTGGAAGTGGAAAGGCAAGAACGAAGCAAAGTTGTGCAGACTGAGACAACCACAGCCCAGCAGGGCAGGAAAAGCTTCCGCCAGCCCAGGTTCTACTGCTCCACTCTGTCCTGGTGGGTGAGCCAAGTTTTTCAGTTTTTTGGTGCGCTACAAACACAAATCCAGCAGGAGACACTAACTGTTCAATTCTGTGCTCCCCGCCACACTGCTGCCATTACCCTAACACCTAGCAGTCCTACACACGGACCTCGCTAGGCACGGCGCTGTACAAACAGAACACAGAGACTGAGCTCAAGGATCAAACTCATCCTGTTCACTGGCGTCCGTCCTGCCTCCTGAAGGGTCGGTCCCACTTTTCATCTCCACTGCTCAGCAAGATGCGTTAACAGGGACTGCACCACCCAGAGCTTAACTGAGCAAAACCATCAAGAAAGGTAGCAGCCCACAGCTTGACAGCTGGTCTGCAGGCGGAGGGGTGCTCTGGCTGCCCTCTTGAAGGAGATCTGCACTCGAGCTGCTTGGCTCCCCGGAGGGAGGCTTGAACGCTTGTCAGGAACGTTATAAAACTCTCAATTCCTCCTTCAAAAATAAAAGGTTTTACAAGTGGGTCTGAATCCAAATACAACTCAAGGGTGCACAGCCTGATGGGGACTGAGCTGGCTGGAAGAGAGGCTCTCATGCTGCTTGGAGGTAATTTATACACGTTCAGGAAGAAAAAGCCTCCTGTAAATTTCCAAGATTGTAGGTTTTGCTAATTATCCCCCCAACCAATAACACCCACTGCTACAGCTTGCCTTAGCACAGCCTCCCCTACTAGCACATTTACTGTAAAAAGAAATGTCACTCACTGGATTCTTGGAGAGTAAAAACTAGGAAGGCAATAAAAGCATTTTATGCAGAGACATTGCCAGGCCCCACACACGCTTCCTAAAAACGGCTCTAATCCAGGTTTATTTCCTCAGCTGCTGAAATAGCCCAAACTAGTGTATAGAGAACAAGATGGCATAGATGTGGTTTTATTTTAAAAACATGCATTGGAAGGAAAGAGAAAGCTCTTTTCCTTTTTAAAGAGGGGAGCAAAAGAGGCCATCCTAATCAGCCATCTTTCTCCAGATCAATAATGTTTCACTGGATCTGATTATCAGGCAGTCAGCTGGTTCCTCCACTCCTCTGTAACACAGGATTGAATATACAAGAATTCTGCTAACAACATCCACATGCCACTCCAGGGGAAATGTACTTTCCAAGATTCTGGAAAGTTTGCAGACAGAACTGTATTTTTAACTTCAGGAAGGCAAATCCAGTTCACCTGAAACTGCAATGCATCAGGGAAATGGACACATTCTGTATGTCAGTCCACACAGAGCACATGTGCACAGTAGAGGTGTCCCTCCCACGTTATCCCTGAGCTGACAGGTAAAAGCGGCAATCTGGACACTAGCCTGAAAATCACCATCCTCGACACTTGTAATGATCTTTACTAACAACCAGAAGAACAGATGGCTTTAAAGAAAGGGCTGCATAATATTAGGACTACTAACAACATTTTATAGCAATACATGCCAATATAAGGGAAATCAAACACATGGTTCAGGATATGAGCTGATCACTGCAGGGGCTGGGAAGGAATTTTTTCCCCCTCCCACACACAACATTGTGGCATTGGCTAGGAATATTGCAGGGATTTTGTCTATGCCTCTCTGTGAAGTATCAGATGTTGGCTGCAGCTGAAGGCAGTGAAGTGGACTCAACGCAATGGTCTGATCCAATATGGCCATTCCTACGTAGCTTCCTGGAGCTCAGTGCCTGTGTAATGCACGAAGGGACAAGACTGCAGCCTTGCATCTATCTAGCAGGCTGCAATTCAAACCCCACTTCTGCCATACAAAAGAAGAAACAGAACCAGGGTCTTAGCAGCCACCGGCTTGATTTCCATGGTCGAAGAAGGGCGGCTCTGAAAGCTTTTGTTCCTCTGGAGAGAGAGTGGAAACAAAAAAGGGATGAGGGGAATTAAAGTGATCTTGAATCACTAAGCAGATTCACATCACTGGATCAATAAGTTCAACTGACAGGGATCACAGGAATGTCGCAACTTTGCCAATAATAAAGCAGCACAGGAGCCAAGAGAATGCCTTTGCTAAAGCAGCCGAGCATGAAGCAGCGAGGCTGGTGAGCGCAGCTGAAAGAGACACCTCGGCTTACCCAGGCCATCGCCAGCAGCAGGCCCCACTGTCATTTGCTTTAAATAGGCACAGAGATTTTATTTGTGGGTGGAGGATGAAGAGTAGGTGGAAATAGTCATGGGTTGAAATAACAAGGCCTAAATTTCATAAGCCAAACCCACATGCTCTTCTCTAAACTAATTCTTTTCTAAACTGGGAAGAAGAAAGAAAATCAGTGTTAATTTAATCAATTGATCAGCCTATTGATTGCGAAACTGGAGCTGCTAGTTAGCCATGTGCAGTAATGCCCTCAAATCTGAAACCACAGAACACACCATTGATTTCTTCACTTGCTGCTCCAAAAGAAAAAAATCAAGATGCACTTTCAAGGGAAAAAGCATCTTCCCAGCCCAGGGAGAGGATGCGAGTGAATGAGAACACAAGCCAGGGAAAAGGAACAGCGGAGCCTCGCGAGTTTCAACCTGAAATTAGTTACAGATGCAGTCACGGTGTCTTGTGTAAACTCTATCGATTGGGTAGCTGACAGCCTTAGGAGCCTCGATGCTAGGACAATCAATCGGGCTGCAGTGTCACCTGCCACTTTGCTGAACAGTTGACAATGCAATTATCCAGTGTGGAGGCAGGGAGTTGGCGTGTGTCAAACGCAGTTAGCCACTTTCCGGGCACTACTCGATAATGTGTTTCACCGCCTAGCGTAAGAGACGACATGTGGAGACAGGAGCTGTTTAGAGCCATTGAGATCCGCACTCCCTTTTCCTTTAGAAAAATCTCACTGTCCCAGACTTAACAACTGTATTCTAAAATGCTATTAAAATCATGTCAATCAGCTACTTGGTGGTTAAGGCTGAAGTTTGACCTGAGAGTCCAAGAGGTAGGCTGCAGTTCTAGCAAAATCGCAGACGGTTTGAAAAATTATCAAATGACTGTCTTAAAGCATGGGACTTTCAAAGCTGGACTGGACAAAGCACTAGAAAAATGGATTGGAGGGAGCGACACTGCATGTGCAGCAGATGGGACCGAATGATCTTGTATGTCTAAAATCTAGGAAAATAGAAGTTTAAAGGGATGCTGCCAACTTGAAATCTAGTCAATTTCAAAACCTGACTAGATTCAGGTGCTATGCCTGCCCCTTGACTCTTCCTGCCAATGTTGGTAGTTTTACAGCCACATTTTCCTTTTTATTTTTAATTAATTTTTCTCCCTCCCTTGTCGCTGAGTGACAGCTCCTCCTCCGGCCTCCCCGCCCCCCAACTGGGGAACCAACTGCACTCAAAATGGTGTCAGAGGAGCAGAGCAAGTTGAAAGAGAGACTATTCTCCCTTTCCCCCCACCTCCAAATCTCTTTCCAGCAACAGTGATCTTAGCTGTTACACGATAGATAAATCATTAGATACTAGTGTTTTGTTGATCACCTCCCTTTAAATAAACACTCAACAGCCATTTGAGCACAAAATTTAGGTTCTTTTAAACGTCCACCAAGATTGATAAACTGAAACTTTCAAAAAAAATCAACCACAGTCTATTGAGATGTAAACCCTCCCTAAGCATTGGGTCATTGCCTGAGAACCCCCAAAACAAAGCGGACTAGTCTAGTTTCAACATAAAAATTGATGTACAAACACTTCATCAAATGCTGACGTGTGCACTGGACGTTAATATTTAACGGTATCCTTCACCTTGTTTTCGGAGAATTTAAAAAAAATATTTTTAGCTTTGCAGCGTCCCATTAAAAAGGCATCGGACAGTCAGAACACTAACCTCAAACCTTCTGCGTAGCGTGCTCCATAATAAGCGTTAATGTTTGGGAAGTGCTGTGTGAGAGCGAAGTGTTACTGAGATGATGATAATGTATCAATTACTGTGTGTTATATATGCTCTTTGTATGTAAGCTAGGGTTTCTGACAATTCCTAAGTGCACCCTCTCCGCTCATCGCTGTATTCCTTGTTCAAAATCAACCCTTTTAATACTATTGCCTGGCTACTTTCTGACAGAAGAGGTTCAATGGCAACTGAACAAACCACTCCCTCGATTCCTACACGCTAATAAAACCCTTCCAAGAAAGGGAAACTCTTGTTTACTAAATTACGCTTACGCAACAAGGGTCCACAACAAACTGGCCCTTTTCTGCATTTTTAGATCAAGAACGACCTTTTGGACAAATATCTGCCTCTCCCACCCAAGAGCAAATGTCAATGCAAACAAGGCTCAGACTTTTCCATCTGATGAGGGTACTAAGTTGCACCCATCACTTGAAGCAGAGCAGAGAAGGAGGCGGCTGGTGATGGGAAAAAAGGGACAGAGAGAAGAGCATTTCAAGCTGGGATCTGGGGTAGATTCAGGACTTTATACCCTCCCCATACTCTTCTGCTTGCATCAGATTTCAAGTTCACTGTACTCTGTCAGGAGTACCCCGTCTAGTCAATTCAGAAACAGGGATAACGATACTGGTTACTAATTCATTCATTCAGGGGGCTCTGAATACACCACAGACACCTTCCATTTCCTGGCCAGTCTCTTGGGAAATTTCACTCTCTCACCACTCACGCACTAGCAACGTCACTGCCAAGTCTCTCTAAATGTATTGCTCTGCTTCCTCTCTCTTTGGCTTGACCTTAACTGCAACTGTAACTCGTTGGGACAGATGGAGAGAGGCATTTTTGCAGACTCTCCCATATGCCTGATTTTGTTTTGGTTAAGACAGAAGAAGCTGCTGACTGCTTGATGGGGAGGCAGGTCAGGAATTCGAGGTGCTCGTCCCAGCTCTGCCCTTGACTCTGCATGCATGATACAGGGGATGTCACTGCTGTGTGCCTCAGTTTACCCATCTGTAAAACGGGAATGATAAGTGCCTCAAGTGAGGTGTTGTGAAACTAAGCAACGTGCGACCCCAGGATAAAAAGTGCTTTGGGAAGGGCAAGATATCAATATTTTCTCCACAATTTGGGAGTCTGCTCCAAGACTCCATTCTAACTTAAAGCCATTAAATATGAAGCTACCAGACAAGTGCTGAGTGTTGTTGCTCAATCAGCTGCTTCGTGTTTCGCCTCGGCCCCCATCTGCATCCCTTCGGAGTGCAAGATCATTTGGGTGGAGACCTCATCTTCATGTCTGTTTGCACGCTGCTAGTGCAACACACATTTAAATAAAGCACAGGCTGTGGAGGAGTCCAGTGCTCCTGCTGCAGCACTCCCCCCCCCTTTTCTGAACAAGCAGATCTACATTTGCTGCTGAAAGGCTGGCCTAATGACATTTACTGCTCACACTGACGCACGTCTTGGTATTGCAAGGACTGACAGAGCGCTGACAGCGGGACTGCAGCCATCTGCTGGAAACTTTCAGGCATTTGTATTTTAATAAGTTCCACTTTTCAAGCAGCTGCACTGATTGCATGCGACACAAGAGCCAAAGCAAATGAGAACCCCAGAGTGACTTTGGTTTGTCACAGTAGATCAGGCTTCATCAAGCACCCCCGTATACACTAACTTATCCTGCACTCAGGGAAGAAACCTGGACCCCCTATGGGGGAGGGCTCCTCTCCTCTTACAGATATTACTGAAGCTGGCTATAAATCCTGTGCCATCTCAGGAGGGGGGAAACAAAGAGAAACTCAAGAATTAAATGCTCCCTCTGGGTTTCCCCTCAGAAGCTTGCAATCAGTCTTGGTCAGGCTCCTGTCTGGTTGATCTTTGTTGGAAAGCATCCTTCCCTGAAAATGCCTTGCTTACTGTTTTAATGAATTCAAAGGCTTCCCCTCTACCTTATTTTCTAGGCAACTGATCAGCTTGAGGAAAAGAAATCCATAAAAGCATCGGGTGAGAAGCTTGCTACTTTGCCCACTGGAAGGGCGGGGGGAAGTGTGCAGGTTGAGAGAACTTAGATACAATTCTTCAATTCTTTCATATCTAAAGAGGAGAGCAATCTCTGTTCTATCAGACAGTGCGATACGTCGCTTAAATGGTACTTGCTGCTAGCTTGCTTTTCCTGTCTCTGTCTCTCTCTCTTTGAAGTTGACTGGACAGCTTCCTCAAGCTGGCGTTATCACTCCCTCTAACCACTCTTGGCAGGCAATCTAATTCCCCCTGAAAAGGTCACCGCCATTTTAACTGCCTTTCAATCACATTAATCACGCTGCCGCTCCTGCTCAGAGCGCTGCGCCTGCAGCTCTCCTGACTGAGGTGCGATCGATAAACTGACATACTGTCCCCCACCCTCCGGCTGGCATCCCCAATCGCTCCCCACCTTCCACCAAGATCCTTCGCCTCTCTTATACAAACCCCTTTGGCTGAAGGAATGACAAGAGATGCCAATGGACCATACTCCCTTTAAAGAGGGATGCAGACAGGAGCTGCTAACCCATCATTCTGTGATTTACTGGTCCCATCTGCTAAGGAAAGGGCAGGGGTGCACCCTGCTCCCACAGACATGCAGGAGCAGGAACAGTGACTTCCAGAGGACAGTTTGCTCAAGTGTCAGCCCAGGCACCTTTGAAGCTGTTACAAAGAACCAACCTCCCTCAAGCTTCCCTTAATGCAATCATTACCGTTATCTCTCTGTCTTTTTTTCCCCCCAGTTACTAGTTGTGTGTTCCACCCATCGATCCTTGTGTAAGACACTGTTTTAAGTCTGCTTGCCTTTTGACTGCGTTAAGCCGTTTAAGAGATGACAGCAGCTTCTATCGGTGCGAAGTTGATGCGATTCTTTTCAGATAAAGCACTTTTTTCCTCTTCCCCCCATCCTTCTTTCAAGTAACAAATACACACGTTTCAAAGAAAAGCTCCTTTTGAACTTCCTTCAGGAATTTTTTAAGGGGATCACTTTACAGTGTAAACACGGGGTAATGTGCCTCCATTCTGGAAAGGGACACAAGTACTGGTACAAATGTGCAGCAAGCTAAAAATCAGAGAGGGAAATGCTCAATGCTTTCACTCGCTGCACATTGGCTAATGCCTAAATACAGACTGGCTCAAAGCTTATTAGACACAGATTGCGTGAAATAATCCCTGGTAACAAAGAGTGACAGAAACTGAAGATGTAAACGACTATGCAAGAACCTTTCCCCATTGATGAGAGATATGTAAATGGATGGCTAGTCAATGCTAGGATATTTCAAAACAAGTTTTCAGCCCACAACACTGGGGATGAAATCTCCTGATACTGGACAAAATCTCTTACTATGGTATCACATGTTTTACTTCAGAAACAGGCGTTCAGATACCATTATTGCTGCAGGAGACGGTGTTATATCTTTTCAACAGTTTCACTAAGATTTCTATTTAATCTCTCAAAACAAGGACCTGATTAAAAGCAGCATCCAGCAGATGTTGCACATTTGTGGATTCTCCCCCTACTCTGAGGCTGCTGGGGAGGGACAAAAGGGACAAAAGGAAAGAGAAAAGATTGCTCTCCCTGTCCAAGGCAGATTCCTCGTTTACACAAAGATGTCTCCTTGAAAACCCCACACCACCTGTACCATGTCCCATTTCTGTGGTATCTGACCTAGTCCCGGTGACAAGAAAAAGAACTAGAACCCTACTAAATTGTTAACATTCTACAGTCACACAAGACAACAGTACCAGGTTTCTGGAAACGGATTTAGTGATGACAATTGCCAGTGTTTTAAAAAACCTGAAGGCAGCTAAAAATACCAACTAATCCCTTTATGAAATGCCTACCCCACTCTCAAAGGCCAGAAAGCCAGTATGCTGATTGTAACACCTGACAATCATGTCTGTTACCTTCTCCTGGTCTCCTGTTTGTTTTTTTGCACCTGTTGTTTCTGGACATATGTTAAGCTCTTTGGGGCAGGGATTGTCTTTATTCATGTGTGCGCACAGTATCTAGTGTAATGAGACCGGACTGGGATCCCTAGGCACTACAATACTAATAATGTACAACATACTGATGGGTTCAAATGGCAAGGACAGCCTATCCAATCACAGAGACTATTCCCAGTCAGGCTTTGCACAAGTGCAAGAGCTGTGGCCCAGGAAACTGCACAGATAATATGAACATCCAAAGATGCCAACAACTAAGTGCTCCACTCCGATAAAGAGAAGCTGTGCAGTCTGGCTCTAGGGGGATTCGTTCACACTTGCTTTTTGGTATTTTCTGGAAAAAGCATAGAAATCTGGAATAGGAACATACGAACAGCCATACTGGGCCAGCACAATGGTTCATCTTACTCAGCATCCTGGCTCTGACAGTGGCCAATGCCAGATGATTTGAAGGGAATGAACAAGAACAGGGCAATCAACATGATCCATCCCGTGTCGTCCACTCCCCCTGACTTCTGGCAATCAGAGGTTTAGGGACACCCAGAGCATGGGGTTGCATCCCTGACCATCTTGACCAATAGCCAGTGATGGATTTATCACCCATGAATGTACCTATTCCTTTTTTGAACCCCATTCTAGTTTTGGCCTTCACAACAGTCCCAGTCTTTCTAAACTCTCCTCAAATGAAAGCTGTTCCATACCCGTATCATTTTCACTGCCCTTCTCTGCACCTTTGCCAATGCTAATATACCTTTTGAAAGACGGGACAACCTGAACTGCACACGGTATTCCAGGTGTGGGAGTAACAGGGATTTAAATAGGGGCATTAGGATATAGTCTGTTTTATCTCTCACTTTCCTAATGGTTCACTAACACTCTGTTAGCTTTCTGCCTACCACTAAACACTGCCCCATCTTTTCAGAGAACTACCCACGATGACTCCAAGATCTTTCTTGAGTTGTAACAGTTAATTCAGACCCCAACATTTTCTAGATATAACTGGGATGATGTTTTCCAATGTGCATTACTTTGCATTTATCCACACTGAACTTCATCTGCCATTTTGGTGCCCATTCACCCAGTTTTGTGAGATCCCTTTGTAACTCTTCACAGTCTGTTTTGGACTTCACTATCTTGAGTAATTTTGGATCACCTGCAAATTCTGCCACCTCACCGTTTAGCCCTTTTTCCATATGTTGAACAGCACTGGTCCAGCACTGGGGACCCTGCTATTTACCTCTCTCCATTGTGAAAACTGAGCATTTATTCCTATCCTTGGTTTATCATCTTTTAACCAGTTAACTGTTCCATGAAGGGATCTCTCCTCTTATCTCATGACTCCTACTTTGCTTAAGAGCCTTTGATGAGAGACCTTGTCAAAGGCTTGCTGAAAGTCCAAGTACTCTGTATGCATTGGCTCACCCTTGTCCACAAGCTTGTTGACCTCCTCCAAGAACTCTAACAGGTTAGCAAGGCATGATTTCCCTTTACAGAAGCTGTGTGAACTCTTCCCAACAGCTCGTGTTCATCTAGGTGTCAGGTAATTTTGTTCTTTACTACAGTTTCAGCCAATTTGCTTGGTACTGACGCTAGGTTTACCAGCCTGTAATTGCCAGGATCGTCTCTGGAGCCTTTTTAAAAAATCCACGTTACACTAGTACCCTTCAGTCATCTGGCAGAGAGGCTGATTTAAAGTGATAGGTTACATACCAGAGTTAGTAGTTCTGCAATTTCATATCTGAGTTCTTTCAGAACTCTTGGGTGACTCCCATCTGGTCCTGCGTGACTTATTGCTGTTTACCAATTTGTTCCAAACCCTCCTCTACTGACACTTTAATCTGGGACAGTTCCTCAGATATGCTACCTAAAAATAATGGCTCAGGTGTGGAACTCTCTCTCACATCCTCTGCAGTGAAGACCAAAGCAAAGAATTCACTTAGCTTCTCTGCAATGTCTTCCTTGAGTGCTCCATTAGCACCTTCGTCACCCAGTAGGCCCACTGACTGTTTGGCAGGCTTCCTGCTTCTGATGTACAATTTTTTTGCTCTTGGATTTTTGGTCCTTAGCTAGTTGCTCTTCAGATTCTGTCTTGGCCTGCCTTATTATACTTTTACACTTGACTTGCCAGAGTTTATTCTCCTGTACGCAGCGGTTAAGAGTTTCCCCTAGTCGGAAGAATGTGATCACTGATGTGATCTTTGTACATTCTGACAAAAAAAAAAAAAAAAAAAACCCTAATAAAAGGCTACGAATTGTTCCCAGTTTGTAGTCAGCATTGCAACGCTGCCTGCTAGATCTGAGCTGGAACTGCGCAATAAATGTTGGCCACAGTCTCCTACCCCCCAGGCTGTGACATCTCCTCAGAGCAACACACGCTATTAAAAGGGAAATTGATGAGACACATGGACATCTATTCTCCCTCCAGTTTTATGCATTTCTCCATGTCATCTCTCTAGACACTAGCGACATCCATGCGGCCTAGCAAAGTCTGTTTGGCATTAAAAATGCCTTTGATTTCCACATCACTGCTCCTTCTCAGCCAAGGGAACTGGGCCAAATATGGGGTCTGGAATGGGAAGAGTTAACAACGATACCACCAATTCTGCATGAAGCAAATTTAATCACTGGAGGGCATCCCCAAAATGCTGCACCACACTGCTGGGTTACAAATTAAGAGCCCTTTGTTCCAGAAACGTGGAGAGAATCAACATTAACCCAAGGAGAGGAAAAGGCGACTTACTTTTAATTCCCTTGAAACCACAGTGCACAGGTCTGTCAAAGGAAGCCCCAGCACGTAGCAGTCAGAGGCCAGGCATGTAAGGGAAGCATGTGGCCCAGACAGGAGGGAAGCGTTTACATCACTTGCTAACTGTAACTTGTTTCAGGCTAAGAAGAATAACCCCTTTCAAAGTCAGAGACTGCTCCAAGCCAATTCCCTTCGCCTACAACAGGGATAACCAGCTGGCAGGCTGCAGGCACGTACTGGGCCACCCTAGGCAGAATTCTGGGCAGAAAATGGGTGGTAAAACATTCCCCTGGGGAGAGGAGAGCACACCTCACTAGAGAAGAGGGCCAGCTGGCGCTTGGCTTGCTCTGACTCGCACACGGTGAGTGAGCTGAGCGCCTTTCACAGGAGAAGACAGAACCTAAGCGAGAACTGCCGAGTCCGAAAGGGGGGTGGGGGGGGGAATATGCTGCAGTGAAGGGATCCCCTCCCCCAAGTGACTGAGGAATTCCTTCAGCAGTGGAAGAGCAGAGGTTTCTCCTTCCCCAAGGGCAGGGGGAGGTACACAGCCTGGCCTTTTGGGAAGAACTAGATCAGTCTGATGGCTGGCAAGACCATCAGGGACTATTCTTCATATGCAGGGAAATGGAATCTACAACCAATGGGTCTCATCACCTACTGTGATCACTCTTCATGTGGCAACTGTGATCCTATGAATCCCTTATCACCCAGTGACCAGCCTCCAGACACCCTCCACACTTTTTTTTAAAATCAACCAGCATTTACACTTCCACCCCCCGCCAAGAAACGCTGCGAGGCTCTCCACAGAGCAGGAGGAAACCCTGCATTACGGAGAATGAACTGTAGCATGGGAAGTTACGATTCTACCTGCGTTTGATACTTCTTTTTGGAAGCGTTCACACGCGCTAGGAGCAGCCTTCTAACAGGATAAGAGCATGGCCCTTGTTACTGCCAGAAGTTGGCTAACCTCTAGCCAATTCATACAATGGAGCTATCGCAGAGTTTCAAGAACACTGTGAAGATGACCCATTTAAAAAGACAACAATGAACAAGTACCCTGCATTTCCATATAGTCTAATATTGGCTGGAGAGCTCTCTCCCAATTTGCATTGTCATTTGAAACACTCCTCACCACGAGGGTGGTACAGAAAGGTTAATACAACACTCGTTAATTAGCTGGGAAAGGATTGTGAATATTATCTCAGAGAGGTGACCCAGTGATAACATCAGAGGCCAAGTGAGCGATTCTACGCTGCTCTCCAGAAGAGCCCACAGGGGCCGGAGTGGCTGTAGAGGACAGGTCACACAAGCACAGAGGGGATGAAACAGGGTAGATTGTTCATTTGAAGGAAGAGGATAAGCAATACTGTAGTGCTGATTGGACCAAGGAACAGATCAACAGCCATGCCCCATACTACTGTAGTTAGGTTAATGAACAAACTAACACGGTCTGCAGCTCACTTCTAGAGAGCCACGTGTTGACGCATCAGTGAGTAAGCAGATGAAGCTGTGGGTGTGCGACAGTTATTTGCAGGAGTCAGGAGCGTGCAGCATTGACTTTGCTAGAAACACCGAGACGCTGCCACATGCGACTACTTAACCTCTGTGTTCCTGATAATCTGCTCCTCTCGTCCAGAGGTACAATTTAATTTCAGAGGAAGGGGAGAGCAGATCAGGAGTGCCAGGGTGTCACTTAAAAGCCAGTGGGTGCATGGGCATGTAAATCTGATTCTTTCCCTTTGGAGCTTCAACCCTGGAGACATTTTAAATTAAAATCCAAGCTGATGTATGAAGAGATAGCATCCCCTCCTCTTTATTGAATGGACAAAGCTGGCATTTCTGTTCTTATTAAGACTGTGTGCGTGAGACTCTCTCCTTAGCATGGGCAGTTCACACCAGAGAACAGTTTAGTAAATCCTTCTGTTTGAGGCCAAAAGGCTCAGTGTAAGAGAGAGGTTGGGTTCCCAGCTAAAATTACATTCACCGGGAAAGCTCACAAGAGGTCACGTTTTGCTATAACTCTCTCTCTCCTCTGTAACTGGTTTCCCTGTCACTGGGGAAAGAACAGAAGGAGGAGGGAAAATAAAATGTGTTTGTCTGGGAGCCCCGAGGGCCTGCAGCACTGGAGGTATACAGCAGGTTGCTGGATTCTCATTTATCAACCTTAAAAGGGATGGAGTGATAAATGCATAACCGGCCCTTTAATATTTTATTCAGGTGCTAAAGCGACTTAGCTGTCACCTTCAATACATCACCAGCGGCTGATAAACCAGCTTTCGTCACTCCAGGCTGGGAATTTTTACCATTTTGTTTCTTGCTCTCCCCCAGCCTTCAAACATATCCATGTATTTCTTAATATGCGCAAACTAGGAATTGATTCCTTCCCAAATGATTTCCCCCCACCTGCTCCTGATCTCCCCTACTTGGCTACATTTCCTGAATACAAAGTAAAGCAATGCTTTTGTGTTTCAGGTCACTACAAAATTCTACCTTTATTTTTCCAGGTGTGATAAAATCTGAAACCATTACTGTGCAGTGCTGGCAAAACGAAGTTCCCGCCTATCTTGAAAGGCAATGCTGTGGATGTTACGCAGCTCGAACCCCTCCCTCTACAGAAACAGGATTGATTCAACCTTCTTTTTTAAAGCAAGCAGAACTGTCCTCTATGCATCTCAGATGTTCCTCAAGTCAGGGTCCCCCAAAATGCCCCCCGTACCTCTGAATCCCCCCTCCAGGAGGGTGGTGGCACGTATCCTCTTCTGCCCACACCACTCATATTCCTCGAAGCGATTGCCATTCTCATTCTCGATGTCCACGGAGTCATCCTCGGTCATGCACGAGCCTTCTCTCTGTGCCGGCAGAGAGGGTGCAGAGAATAGGACAGTAAATTCTCTGTGGGGTCAGGATTGCTCCCACTTGGAGCTGTGTGTGGAGTGGCTAGCAGCACCTCCTTCCCCCCAAAAAGGCTGACCCTGAGTCAATGGGAGCGGCGAGTGCGCAGCACCTCTCCAGACCAAGACCAGAAGGGGCAGCAGGGTTCCCATTTTACAAATTGGAGACAAACTTTCGTTTCCAGGACAATCCCGGCCTGCGTCCAAATGCAGCCTGTCAGGCATCATCACAACATGGGAGCTGCTGCCCTGATCCGAAAGCAGCAAACTCCCTTCGACCAGGAACACAGGGGGACTCCCATCAGCAGGGCCAGGAAAGGAAGGATTTCTCAGGACAGCTGACTCAGGAGAGCTGGTCAGAAAGCTGTTCATTTAAAACAGGCTTCACCTGGGATGTTCTGGCTGGATGATTGTCAAGCACCCAGGGCTGGCAGAAACAGGAAGCTACAGAAAGCCCAAAGAGCCTGCTTTCCTCCTTACCCTCTGCTGCATGCAGTAAGTCTATGGGGTTTATTCCTCTCCCCTCCTTGCTGTCTTTGGGACAGCTAATGAAGAGACAGAGCTTATATTCCCATTTGAGGGTGGAAGACGAGTTTTGAGAGATCCTAGCTCCTGGTGTGCAATGTTCAAGTTGCATTTATAACAAACCTATTTTAAAAGGGCCACACCACAATGTCTGTTAAGGCAGAGAACAGAAAAGAAGAACTCTTGCCACGCTAGGCAGGATCTTAGCACATTACACAAGGCTGCAGACAGCCAAATACCTGCAGAGTTCGGCCTATTAAGCTGGAGTTGAGGTAGAGAGAGAGAGGTAGAGAGAGAGAGAGAAAACCTATATAGAGCTGCCTTCCAGGCATGAAGTGGCTGCGGTTCTCAGACAGAGCATTCCATGCTCTGGCCTTTAACCCAGCAGGGTTAGTTTTTGCCCTGGCCGGGTAGAACAATTGCAGAGACAGTAGGGAGAAGGGAATGGCAGTGGAAGGTGCTGCTGCGCCTCTACCTTTGCAAGGCATTGTTCCACATGTCTACTCATCTCCTCCTCGGGTCCTGACAGAGGCCGGCTGCAGAGGGGACATACCTGCCCTTCGTCTTGCTTCCTCCGTTTCATTTTCCCAATCCGAGCTGCATGGAGAAACCGGGGAGAGAAGAAAAACACATCACCTTTATAATCCCCAGAGCGAGCCTCTCAGCGGCCTTCTCCCCCAACAATCAACTCCTTAACAGAGGCTGTGCGGACACAGCACCACTGATTCACTGACTTTGAGATGGCCACAAGGGACAATTAGGATCACCCAGCCAGATCTCATGAATCAAAGGCCAGAGAATTTCACCCAACACTTCCTGCATCTAGCCCATATTTGGGAGCTGGGGTTTTTAGAAAGACGTCCAGACTTGATGTAATGACTATGGGATGGAGAATCCACCATGCCCCTCGTTCTTCTAGTGGTAGTCACCCTCATGGTTATGTCGGAGAATTAAAGCACTGGAGGGTCACATAAGAAACTGAATAGACAGAAATTGTGTGAGCAGCCTGCTATGTACAGATAACAGTATGGAAAGAACAACTGAATGAGAGTGACAGGTCAAATGAACAATGCCACGTAGACAGACAAACAAACAGAGAAATGCGTAGGCCAAAGAAGAAAGCCACACAGACAACAACGAGTGGAGAGATGTGTGAGCATGACACGCCAAGAGAGCATAACCCATTCAGGAAAAGGAGCATTGTATGAAAATGCAGCATGTATATAGCATGGATGATATCAAATACGGGCAAGGGTGTAAGTGATCAATTCTGTATCATGTGCAAAAGCAAGGATGGCGCATGGTGATGCACCGGGTATGTAAACATACAGGGTATAAGAACGTGGAATGTTGAGCACAGATTGAGTGATGCAGGGACCCTCCCCCCAATTCGGGCCAGCATGGACCTGGTGACGACAAACCTATCAGTGTCCCATGACTGGGTAACTGACCACTATCCTATCCTGCGCTGTTTTACTCATGCTTGACTGAGGTGGTGATATATTATCCCCAAAAATCCTTTAAATAAAGCTTTAAAACTGATTCCATGTAATTGGGTTTGAACCGTGCTTTCTGCCCATCAACTACAAATCTGCACCTTGTTTTCTAGCCTGGACTCTCCAGCGATTGGACTTCTTCTGCCTTTTTCTGATAGATCAAGGAGCTCTCTGCTACCAGATATTTCCCCTCTGTGTAGGTACTTGCTCAGAATCCTACAAGGCTTCAGGGTTAGTTGCCAAAGGTATCCTGCTTAAGATACACACTTTCAACATCTCTCCCTCCCACGCATGCCTGAGAACTCCCTTCTGAGAATGTCAGAAACAGGTAGGAGCAGCATATGCAGTGCAGGCAGTTTGGTTTTGGAGGAAAGAAAACTATTCTGCATCACAAAATAGGGATTTTTGTCTCCCTGGTTCTTAGTCGGATTTACATTTGCGTTCTTTTTGTTTACGTACATCCTAGCCATGTAGTGAAAAACTGGAAGCTGCACTTTGCGCACAAGAGAGCAATCCGGGGGAAGGCACTATACTGATCAGCCAAGGCAGCGAAGAGAGCCTGTTACTTAATCCAATCTCTGGTTAATTTGAGCCACCGTTAAACGTGATCAAAACATCTGGAACCAAATCATTTGCATTAAAAAGAATGTCTGTCCTTTATTATGATGGCTTTAGGCAGGTATTACTGGATAACTCAATCACTGACTGGAGAAAAGTCTCTGTTTAATTAACAAGGAAGGTCAAAATTCTGAACGCGAGACAAGGAAAAGCCCAAGGAAAGCCCATGTGGTAATGAGAGCTGACAACTGAAAAGTTGTGCTAGTCAGAGATTGTTATTGACATTGAAAGCACGACCATGTGCTCCGAAAGCACAATATTCATGCCAGTGTCTACATGGCTAGCAAGATCAATGGTTTACTACAACACAAGTCAGAAGGGGAAGGTGCTGCACACCTAGCTAGGTGATGGACAATAAAGCAGGAAGATTTCTGCCAATAACAGACCTAGAATTGTCACCACTTCAGCGTATCCATCTCACAGAATGAGCAAAACAGAAGCCACACTGGGGAACGTAAGATTCCTGATCTTCCTTGTAGGGCTTTCTTGTCCAGGCAAACTCACTCACGCACCCCTATGTCAGGGTGCACGACTTACAGAGCCTTGCACTCCACATCTCAGGCTGGAGTCAGTCTCTCAAACCTATTCCCTGGGAAAAGCTTCTTCCCAAAGATACTGTCCTTGCTCCTGGCATTGCTAGAGGAGATTCTGCAAAGACAGCTACAACTCCTAAAGAACCATACAGCAGTCTGGAAACTACAACGAAAGGCCTCCAGGGACCCTACGACTAGGGTGTTTCCGAAGCTAATACATCCCGGTTTCAGACGACACCTAAAATCCACCCATTCCTGCCTGCTCCAGCACCCTATCCATCCGCTACACTGCAGTATCTCCTGTTGGCCAAGGCGCACTGACAGGCTAACACCACGACTGCCTCCCCATAAAGCTTCAGATACTTCAACGTTTCTGGAGGGGAGCGCTCCTAGAGTTTCAGCTTCTGTTTTGTCTGGTCTAAACAGAGGTTTCACTCACTCTATCACCTCCTTCCTCACAAGGAAAGCTCTTCGTTTAAAGTCAGCTTTACCAAGAGAAGTGATTCTAATAAGGCACCACAGGGCCTTATTTATGATCTCAGTGAGTCCATATCACCTCCGCTCCATTCCTAAATAAATCAGTGTGTTTTCTAACTGCCTGCTTTGCAAACTCCACCTGGGGTCTGCGAATCAAGCAAGGCATGCTCTAGCTCACACTTCATCACCAGTAAGAGATTTTGCAACCCTGGTTAGGTTTTTTGGGATGATAGTCTATGCAGATTAGAATCCAACGCCCTCTCCCATAGCTCTACAGAGGCAAAACAGTTAACAGGGACAGAAATAGCATGAATTTAGCATAGTCAGGAGATGTGACTACACATGCAGATTTGTTAAGCAAAAAAGTAGTCAGTAGTCATATATAAAGAAATCCACAGATCTCCAAATGAGATCCATAGATCTCAAAGAACTTTGTACATGTTGGTTTCATTCCTCTGGCCCATCCACCATCAGCTTTTTAAAAACAGTAGGGAAACTGAGGCACAGGGGCATTAAAAGCAGCCTTGCAAGTTTCCTCTTGCCCAGCCACCACAGGGAAACAAATCTATTTGCTGAGCAAGTTAAAATTTTATTAAACATCATTAGTTTTTTCACTGCCAACCTAGGCACCAACAATGTAGTTAACAGGCAGGCGGGTGGCGTGCGCGCCTGGGCTGGCAACTTCTCATGACTGCTTTGCTAGGCTAGGTTCAAGTGAGTTAGGGGAGGTGGAGATAGCCGCAAGATCGGGAACAAAACCCGGGTCTCTCCCAGCTCCTCACCGGGTCCAACAGACTGCACCCATGCCAGTCTGCCTCACTCCCCAGCAGAGACCAGCGTTCTTTTCCTTTTAATTACACAGCCCTGAGTGAAACAGCCACTGGAGGAAAGAGGTGTTGAAAACAAATTCCTCTGCCATTTCCGTTCTGTGGTCATTAACAGCGGCGTGGTGCTTTCGGAAGCGAACGATGCCCCTGGTGTGGGTTAAGCACAAGGGAATGCTGCATCCTGGAAAGCACACGCCAGGCATGGAGCTCAACTATCACTTCCAATCAGCGCGGGAGGGACAGAGCAGCCTCAAAGGCTGGGGGTGACTGCGGAGCTGTCCCGAAGGGGCACGATTCAAAAGAACACGCAAGTGAGACCACAGTATTGTTAATTAGTACTGATGGATGCGATCATTTCTAATTAGCTCACTAATCCCTCTCCCCCGTGTTCCTGTCACAGGAGCAAAGGGGGGGGGCGGGGGGGGGAGAGGAGGAGGACGGGTTTTTTCCTGTCCCTAAGTCAGTAAGTTAAAAGCAGAGAAATCCTGCAGTAAGCAAGAAGAGAATGAAGGATTTCACTCAAGAGCCCCTGAGTGCTATCAAGAAGATGTGTTCTGTACAAGGAGCTGCCGCATTTCAATCTCTGAAAGAACAAAGCCTCTCTGGTTATTATTCATGCCTTCTGCCAGGAGGCAAGGAAGTCACTAACTTTTATTAGTATTAATAATTATTAGGCCATCAGAGGGGTTTTCAGTACCATCATGGCCTCGATTTTAACTGATGCACTTGCTCAGCTTTGCCCCAGACTATACTACAGATGCTGCTGCTGCGCCTGTGCTCTCCTGTGCCGATCGGTTCGCCCTTTGACAGCGGGTGGAGGTGGCTACTGCAGAATTGCCACTCTTGCAAGGGAGCCGTTGGACATATCCAGGAGCAGAGACGAGGGCATGTCACTCCTTTGTTCTCAGACTGACTAGGACTGTCCAGCTGCTGGGCTGGGAGCCAGCCCCAGGAAGAAGATAATCCCTGCTCCGAGGGCAGCAGCAATAAGGGAGCTCCAGCAGTTTGGGAATTAACAAGCCACAGCACATGTGCAAGCAAGTGGAATAGGGGAGAGTGGAGGAACAGAAGCCTCAGCCCTCTGCTGGAGAGGGGGCGAGGTTAGGACTTTGGATCAGTCCCCAGAGCCAACACAAGCAAGTGAAGCTGTTTTTCTCTTCTGTTACTGGTCACTCTCGACTGGACAAGGTGAGACGCTGCTGCCAGTGTGGAAAGTTGATTCAAAGATCACTCCTTGCCAGCAGCAGCTCCGGGCACAGATAAAGGCTTCTAGCCGAGGGCTGGATTAAATACCTCTGCTGCTCCTACTATAGAAGCTGCATCACCTACAGAACATGCCCTCCCAACCCCCACACCTTTCGAGCTACTGGAGCATGCCCTCCACCACCTCTTTCAAACTTGCTTGAGCCTTCGGGGATCCACAGTAGCGATGGAAGCGGGGCACGCGAATTGCCGTCTTTCTGAAACAGGGTCTCCTAGATCAGTTGCTGCTCCCCTCCCGGCCAAAACATTCCTAGTCCCTTCTGATCACATCTCCCCCAAAGCATCTCAGCTGGCAGGTGAAATGAGTGACTTGCCTTCAATGCTCATCGCTACCTTTGTAAAACCCCTCAGTATCAGAGAACTGCCTGGAACCAGGCCCATGTTGACCAACACATGGATTAGCCCAGCATATGTATCACATTGTCTGTCCATCTTCCCCCCCGCTCTCCCCCTCTATATAAATCACATCACAAACATTAATATGCATTAAAAACACGATATCAATGTAACATATTCAATATATATATCTACCAATTACATGGCCTAAACTTGCCTACGTCTTTTGTGGCAAATGGCCAGCTTCCCCCCCGGTGGGTCTTGTGCTTTATGCCTCTCATAGTGGGCCAGGGTGTCACCGGTTACCCTGTCTCCCCAGGGAGGGGGTTAGGGACCAGGGCCTGCCCACTCCTCCCGGTCCCAGCCCAGGGGCCCTCTGAGTAGCAGCTATGTGCTGCTGGCACCATACTTGCAGCTGCAGACTTTTCCACTGGGCTATTTTTCCCCCACCTGGTCCCGTCCTTCTGGCTTCTTGAGCCCAGTACCTTCCTCAGGACTCCACCTCTCTCCCACACACCACTGTATTTCTGCTCCTCTTCACAACTCTACACACCCCTCTGCTCAGTAGCACAGCACACCTACTCCTCCAGCTCATGCACTGTCTCTCAGGAGCAGAGGGTTTTTATGAGGCATCTGGCTAGGCCTTAATTGGCCTCAGCTGCCCCTAATTGCCCTCTAATGACTAGCTACTCTACAGGGAATAAAGCCCAGATCATTCTAGAACTTACATACCACCCTTCCAGAACTTTCCTACTGCCCTCTGCCCTCGCTATACCACACTTTCTATGTTCTGTGTTATGCTAAGTATCCCATAACACTCTGCAAAGGTGTTTGGGCATTAGAAAATAGAAAACTTGTCAAAGGCAAAATACATGAACATTCTACACCACTACAAGCTGGGGAAGTGCTTTCACAGACCAGTACCTAGAATGATAATAGCCAAAATAAAGATAAAGAAAGTGCCGAACAAGAAGATAAGGAACTAGGATAAACTGGTGGGTTGGATTTTAGTGATGTGTATAGAGTTTTTTAACTTGTAGAAGTATCCTAGAAATACTACCAGATGAAACATGTATCTTTGGGAGCACACCTTCTGCATAAGGTGAATTTAACAATGCTGCATGGGATAGCTTCCTGGAAGCTGGTGTTACATTGAACTTTCTTCCTGTACTAATTGACTTTTAGCAATAAACCTGAGAATACTGGTTATGTGATTTCTTATATATATTCCATAATGAAGCAAAGTGTAGCCAAGCAATTGAGTACACAATTTATCATCCCCGAGGAGATGATCTAGCCTACCCCAGAAGCCATGGTGATGAGCACAACGTAAACCACTAAAATACAAAGTGCCAAAAAAGATAAATAAGGTAGTAGTGGTACTTGCGCTATGATCCCCTGCCTCATATGCAGACATAATTAGCAGCAGCTACTTAGGACACACTACAACAGCCATGTCAAACTAAGGGCAGACAGGGTCATTTTTCAAGAACTACTATATTCTCTCCCTTAGTTCCACGGGGCTGCCATTTTTTGCCTTGACTATGGAAGTAAGAACTGCTAACAGCAGCCTCAGTCCTGCACCAGGCTCTGTTCACTGGGGCTCCATGCAGGTGCCGACAACCATGCACACAGAGTTCAGTTGGCTTCAATGGGCATCCACCAGCACAGAGTCAATTAGAGGGCTGGAGTCAGGGTCAGCATGGGACTCAGACAGCCTCCCCTGAGAGAGGGGACTGTAAATGAGACACAGATATGAGCCTATCCACCTTTTACAGCTCTACTGAGGTTTTTACAAAGATCAGAGAGCCGTAGGGCTGGAAAGGACCCCAAGAGGTCATCTAGACCAGCCCCCTGAACTGAGGCAAGACCAAGTAAACCTAAACCAGCCTGGACAGGTGTTTGTGCAATCTGTTCTTAAAAACCTTCAATGATGGGGATTCCACAACCTCCTTTGGAAGCCCATTCCTCATTTTATCTAGCCTTATAATTAGGAAGGGTTTCCTAATATCTCAATTAATCTCCTTTGCTGCAGATTAAGCCCATTACTTCTTGTCCTACCTTAAGGTTCAATAGCAACAAAAACCAAAAAATAATAAAAAAAAACACTTAAAATATTTTTGGGAGTTAGCTGGCACCAGCTCTTTAAATTTCTAATAGATGCTGAGTCTCCTGGGCTGCAAACACCTTGATGAGTCACACAAAACCCTTTGGGTCCTAGCAACATATTCAAGCACGGTCCCAGAGCAGCCATTGGGAAGAATGCTTGATCCAGGAGAACACGGACAGCAATGGCAGTGAAAAAAGCCAGCTCAAGAATAGGATAGAACAAGAGAACGACAGTTCTCCAGATGGCCAAAATTGAAACCATCTGGGATCCTGTCTATAAGTTGCTGCCCAGCCATCTGAGAGAGAACACCTACTGGCTAAATTCCCAAGAGGGCTTCAATGGGGCTCTTACGTTTCCATAGCCAAATTTGCTCAGGTTGGGACAGTATCACTTCACACATCATGCATCACAGACTGGCCCATGCTGGATTTACGATGATAGTCTGGTCCTTGTAATTTTGCAGGATTGATGGCATATCTTTGCACAGTTAAATGCAGGTTGTTTATATCACTGCATGTGCAAAAACCAATTTATAAGTTGCTTTGAGGCTCCTTTGGAAATACAGCTGTAAGAGTCCAACAAAAACAAAAACAAAGCAAATGAAATCTAGGGTCACCTTTCCCAATACGAGCACATAAGGAAATCAGCACTCTGTAGTTCCTACATTCTGAAAGGCATGTAATCCCATCTCCAAAAAATGTGCCCCAGACCCTTCCCAAAACCACAAGCACAAGTGAAAGGGGCTAGACTGACATACAAAAACCAACTGGAAACTGTAGTACAGAATGTAGATTTCCACTTACTGTCTCCTTGTGGGAGCACCAGTTTCCATCCTGCCTGCAATTCAAGGTAGTGGGTTTGACCTACTGAACTAAACTTTGGGACTACCAGGTGTTTAAAACTGACTAGGCCCCCATTTACTCTAACTGTATACCACGTCATAATTTCACCAGGGATCAACTATGTTGTTACCAGGTCTATAGCTGCAGTCTACATCTACCCCCAAAAGCCATGTTTCTCTCCTCTTACTCTTCTTTGACAGTATCAGCTGATACTGACAACAGACCGATTAAAGAGCAGTAAGTTACCAGAACTGGATATGTACCTAAAAATTCTGAAGGGCTGTAAGAATGACACATCTGATTTGCTAATAGAAATAAGTGCTCTTTAAAATCAGCTAATGTGCTAGAGGACAGCAGAATTTTTATTCCTCTCGGAAAGAGAAAGCCACTACAGATGATCCTTGGAATTAGATCAGTGAGCCTTACATCAGTACCAAGGTACATGTTGCAATAACAATTAATAATTCTAAAACATCTAGATAACCACAGGATAATAGGGACAAAGAAGTACAGTTTCTACAAAGGAAAAAACCAAACTCTCTAATCTATTAGAATTCTTTAACTGTCAGCAAAATGATGGAGAAAAGAAAACCAGAAGACTATATATATGGATTTTCAAAAAGATTCTGACCAAATCACACATAAAAAGCTAGTAAGGAAACTAACTAGGAGTTTGGATGCTAAATTGTCATGTGGTAAGAAGTTAAATTCTCTTATGGATTAGAAATTAGCTGAGATGGAAAACAAAGATTAATATAGGGTAAATGTTCAACATGCTTAAAGGTTCTCTGTTAGGACCAGTCTTTAGATATGTATTTATCAATTATCTGGAAAAGAGAGTGAACTGTAAGGTGGTAAAATTTGTAAATATCACAAGAATGTTTGTTAAGACAAGAGAAGACTGAGCAACTCTGGGGTAAATATGATAGCAGGTGACAGTCAGTGCTGACAAACGCAAGGTACTGCACACTGGAAGGAATAAACTGAACTATTCACGCACACTTCTGGGTTCTACGTTAACTAATTGCCTGGCATCACTGAAAGCCTCTGCTCAATCCCCAGAAAGAGTTAAAGCAATGGTCGGATGTATAAAGAATGACTAGAACAAAATTCTAATCCCATTGTATAAATCAATGGGATACCCCCGGCTGGAATACTGTGTTCAGTTCTGGTCACCCAATCCCAAAAAGGATATTGCAGAAATAGAGAAGGTTAAGAAAAGACGTGACAAAAATGAACTACAAGTCTAATATCCCCATTTTAAATGATCAGCCCAAGTTCATATACCCAGCCAGTAGCAGAGCCCACTAAAATTTAAGAGTTCAGGGCTCCGCCTCCTATGCTTAGGCAACACTGCAGCCCCACCTTGGGGCGAAATCCTGGCTCTACTGAGGTCAACAGCATAATTCTGGTTTCATCACTAGTCTTTTGCTAAAGGTAATGTCATCATAACCACAAAGCTTTGGCTAAAAATTTTGGGTATTTATAAGAGGCAAAATTCTGGTGTGCTAAAATATACCCATTTTAGCAAAAATTTCTGAAGCTTATTCTCAGTCCAAAGGTGATTTGTGTGACAGGAAGATATGATGGAATTCCTCCTGAGATATCCAGGCATGGGAAAGAGGCATTCTTCATCACTGAACACATCAGACATTTTTTTTGTTGCTGAAAAAATTATTTTAAAATGTCATGCTTGCCCTGGATTCAGTTGACAACGATAGCAAATGCACAAGACACTTTCTGTTTTAAAAGACTGTTTAGAAAAAAAGGTTTAAGATTTTGAGACACGCTTCACACACCTGTAGAGTACATTATTTTCATTTCTTTAGCACAACGCTAACATCCAATACACCAGATTATACATATATGCTAATACCAAATCAGAATACTTAAATCAGAATCTTCTGTTGTTTTATTTAAATTTCTTGTCTACTCAGAAGCAAATGTAAAAAATACAGCTTTGTGGGTGTAATTTTGACCATCAAAAGTCAAGAAATTCCATTTAAAAATCTCCCAGGGACGGTAAATTGGCTACATTATCTATATTTAAGCAAGTTTAATAGTAAACATCAATATAAAATCAGACATTCAAATATTACTATTGCTATGTGAATAGTAAATTTTCTGACCTTAGTGAGTTCAAGGTTTCATCATGAGATTGCACAGAATTAGCTCTGGCTGAATTAAACAGGACAAAGAATGTTCTGACATTTTCATGCATGGAGATGGAAATTTCTATCATTTAAAGAAGAGAAATGGTTGCAGTATTTAATTTTTAAACTTGAAACCTTTTTCACTAAATAGGAATATGTATTATTTCCCTAAAAAAACTCTGACGTACAGTGAAACGGGTGGATCAACATTCCTAGCAAGTGGAGTGGGGGAAATCAAAGGATCTGTATAGACATCAGAGACTCAAGTACACTGAAAATTGCTAGTATAGACATTCATCGTTAAGGCCTTGGCCCTGAAACGTGGTCCATACAGCTACACCAACCCATCTGCATTCATCACAATACAGGATTGGAGCCTAAGTGACATGTCAGACCTAAAATCCCTGCATGCAGATCGTAGAAGAACTTGTAAAGATGGGGCCTAAGAGGTATATCACAGTATTAAATGCTACTTTCAAATATTTACAAAATAAGTATGTAAAAATATATAGCAACAACATAGTGCTCAGCAAGAGTTAGATTACTCTTATTGCCTTTCCTTCACTGTAAAGTTGATGATCGAGTTAGAGGAATCAGAACTTATTTGGGATGCGCTGGTTTTAGGGAGAGGGGTGGGAGGAAAGGAACAGGCCTGGAAAGCTGGCACAGTTTGCCTGAGGGAGGTTATAAAAAGAGGAGATTTCTGAAGGGAAGGTGAAAGGAACCAATTCAGACTTCAGTCACAGCCAGGGAGCGAGAGAGAAGGAAAGGCTGAAACTTCCCGCGGGCGGCAGAGAAAGGCCGGGGCGCCCTGCCAGCCGCACTCACCATTCAGCCGGGTCTGCCTGTTTGCTCTCACTCTCAGGAAGGTCTGCAAAGGGAGAAGAGCAGAGTTGGGTTAGGGCCCGGCGGCGAGCAGCGCCCCACTGCAGGGCGACCCGCGGCCCGAGCCCCCGCAGCGGCCGGCGGAGGCCAGGACGGCCCCCGCCCCGCAGGGAGAGGGAGACCCCCCCGGGGTCCGGCTGGCTGTAAACAAACCGCCGCCCCGCCCCCAGGCCCGCACCCACCTCCTCCCGGCCCCCGCCGCAGGGCCCCCTCCTCCCGCTCTGCATAGCCGCAGGCGCCGCGGCCGGCACGCGGCGGGCCGGGGGCCCGGGCCCCGGAGCGGAGCCCCGCGGCCGGCCGGGGATGTGGGTGGATGCGGAGCGGCCCGGCCAGCGCCTCCGCTCAGCGCCCAGCGGCCGCCGCCATGTTGGGCCCGGTCATGTGAGCCGCCGCCGAGCGGGGTGAAAGTTCACAGGAAAGGGGCGGGGGCTGGTTCCCATAGCAACCGGCAGGCGCGGAAGGCCCGGCCCCTCCCCCCGCCGGGCCTGCAGTGGCCCAGTGCCCCCCCCCGCAGCCAGGGCCCCCCAGAGCGGGGCACGTGCAGACCGCGCCCCATTGCCAGCCCCCCATCCAGGGGTCAGGGGATGGGGCCAGAAGTCCCCACACCTGGGCCTGGCCCCCAGGGCTGCAGGCAGGGCCCGGCCATGCAGGCTGGCGCTGGGCCTTCTCAGGGGCCAGCGAAAGGCTGGGGCTGGAAGAGAAGCTGCAAAGGTGGTGGTGAGCCCCCGATAAACCGGCACTGCGCCACACGCCTGCCATGCCCCCCGCGCGGGCGGGCACATCTCCACAAACACCCCAGCGCGGAGACCTGCTTCCCGTCAAATACAGGCACTGCGCAGAACACGTGTCCGCACACAAACCCACAGCGAGCGGCGCAGCTGTAGCCCCGCACACGAGAAACGCTAACCGAGCACCTATCTCAGCCGGTTGCCACCTCGGCTCCACTCCCTCACAATAATCTGGGGGTGTGACAAGCACTGCACAAACAAACTCCTTTGCAATCAATACAACGGTTACGATTCTGTTTCGTTGCTTGGAAGTCACAATTAATGGCTGCAAGAAGGAGTAATACAAACAAGCGTTCTCTACTGCTGTGTAAGGCCCTGGTCCTGAAAACACTTATGTACGTAATTAACTTTACTCACATGAGTACTGTGGAAAGCAGGAAGAAGACTTGTGTGCATAAAGTTAAGTAAACTGAAAGTGTTTGCAGGATGAAGACCTAAAGTGCTGAAGGGATGCTGAAAAAACAGATTAACCAATGCAAGAAAACCTCTTTTAAATCTTTAAGACCCTCCAAATGTTCTCATAAAACTCAGTTATTTGGAATTGTTTGAATATCATGGAATCTCCCACTCTGTGTTCCCAATGCATCCACTGTCATAATGGCAGAGTAGCAAAGTTTTGCAGCATTTTTAAAAAAGAGTATATAGTAAGCAGGAGCTGGGAATACAAGATAAGATGGTAGGTCGATACACTGCAGAGCAACTAAACAATCCGGATATAATTTACCCTTTGTATATCTTTCGTCCCATTCTTGAGGTTAAATTACTCACAAATAGGATGAGGAAAAAATAAAAGGAAACATTTGAGGTTCAACTGAAGTTTATTTTCATGTTTGTATGTAGAGCAGTTTTATGCCCATAACCCTAATACAGACAGGTAAGAGGGGTGAATGCACCCTGAATGTCAGTTCCATTTGCATTTACCCCCATGCTATCCCACGGAAGTCAATGACGTGGGGCAGTTGAACAGAGACACAGAAGTGGGATCAGACTACATTTGTGTGGGAGGAGTTTTTTCAAACCCCTTTCAGATTTCTGCCTTCTACGGCAGCCACCAACCATCTGAAGCAGTGACCTCCTTGCCTGCTCGGTTCTGATTAATGAGACAACCAGAAAACGACATAAGAATGTCTTGAGTGCGGCTGCACCCACCACAAACTACAGAGTGAATGAAATTCTCTATAGCTCATAGATTTTAAGACACTGGTTTGGGAGGTAAAACAGTTGTAAAATGCATATTACTGGGGTTTTGAAAAAGGGTAATTCTTGCTTCAAGCAAAGCTTCAGCTGCCAGATTCGTTCTAGTACAGTAAGCCTCCTGTGGGTGTGTTTTATTGGTGTCTTGTTAGAAGCTTTATCCATATTATCTGATGCACACAGGTCGTTGATGGAATATCTCTTAGAGACTAAAACCAGAACCCAGAGCATCACAATTAGCTAATCTTTGTCCTTCTGTGTATAGAAATCTCTACCACAACTTGGAGTTTAGTGGGCACCAAAGGGAATTCAGTCACACTCTATCATTCATACACACATCTGCCAGGAGGGTTTATGTGCTATCCTTGAGTAGGAAGAGTGAAGACCATGGCCTATAAAAACTAGATACATTGGACCCATGGAGCTGGGGAGAGGAAAGTGGAAGCGAGGCTTTGCAACAATAAATATAGGATTCCTTGATCTCTTTGTCAGAGGCCATCAAAGCAATATTAGTAGTTGCAGCTGTTGGGGTATCTATCAGAGGGGCTGCTGGAATATCGAAGTGGCTTATATGATATGATATTTTATGACGGAAGAGAGAATTTGGCTTGCTAGAGTTTTTTCTGCAGCTACACCCCACTCAGATGCATTCATATTTTGCTCTGATTTGGGGCTTTGCTGTCCAAACTCCTGGTTTAGTACATTAGGACCTGGGCCCATGAAGTGCAGGGCAGAGCACTATGTGTGACGTGGTAGGCTTCTCAAACTATCCCTGATCTCAGTGGTCTGTCTAGCCCAGTTTCCTGTCTTCCAACAGTTGCCAATGCCAGACACGTCAGAGGGAATGAACAGAACAGGTCATCATCAAGTGATCCATCCCCTGTCACCCCTTCCAGCTTCTGACAAACACAAGCTAGGGGCACTTCAGAGCATTTTGCATCCCTGCCTATCTTGGCTAATGGCTGTTGATGGACCTAACCTCCATGAACTTATCTAGTTCTTTTTTGAACCCTGCTACAGTCTTGGCCATCACAACATCCTCTGGCAAGGAGTTCCACAGGTTGACTGTGCGTTGGGTGAAGAAATACTTCCTTTGTTCATTTTAAACTTGCTGCCTAGTTTTTGTGTTATGAGGACTATATAACACTTCCTTATTTACTTTCTCTACACCAAACATGTGTGACCCATTCGTGCCTTTTGCAACCTGCCCTGCCCTTGGCATTTTCAGGTGGCGCAAGATTGAGATCCCAGCACCAGCCTGGAATCACCCTGCTAATTCTCATGGGAGAATCTGAACAAACTCTGCACGTGGACTATTTAGTCTTCATTCCTCTGGATCAATTCATCTACAACTGAAGTGGTGAATCAAAGGACCGAGACTCATCCAGGTACTGGCTGTAAACCAGCAGGAATATACCAGCCTGCAAACTCCACAATTCTACTAGAAATCTGATATCTATGGACTTTCAACTCATTTGTATGTATGTGATTGCTTTAATCATTTAACATTTCCCTTACAGTTTGTTGCTTTCCTTTTATAATAAACCTTTAGTTTTAGTTACTAAAGGATTGGCTGGCAGCGTGGTGTTTTGGGTAAGATCCAAACTTATATTGATCTGGTACTGTGGCTGACCCTTTGGGGTCAGGAGAACCTTTCTGGTAAAGAGCATAGAGTTTTAAATAACTTACCTCTTTACTGGACCTAGCGGCTGATTGGGAGCCAGAGACTGAAATGCAGTAAAGGGGGCTGGGTATATTTCTATTCTGGCTTCTTGATAACCAGTGTGGGGAATCAGAAGCATTGTTTGTGGCTGGTTAGGGAGTCTGACTTCCTCGTCACCCACCAGTGTTGGGAGAATCTGCTCTCCTTTTCCAGCCTGCCCTGACCTTGGCATTTTCAGGTGGTTACCCTAGGTGTGGACCGGTCACAACATTTTATAGCTCTTGATCGTAACCCTGAAAAGCTGAAAAGTCCCAGTCTTATTAATCTCTCCTCATATGGAAGCTGTTTCATACCCCTAATCATTTTAGTTGCCCTTTTCTGTACCTTTTCCAATTTCAAGATATCTTTTTTGAGATGGGGTGACCAGATTTGCATGCAGTATTCAAGATGTGGGCGTACCATGCATTTATATAGAGGCAATATGTTTTTTTACTGTCTGATTATCTATCCCTTTCCTAATGATTCCCAACATTCTGTTGGCTTTTTTAACTGCAGCTGCACACTGAGTGGATGTTTTCAGAGAATTATCCTATTTCTTGAGTGGTAACAGCTAATTTATACCCCATCATTTTATATGTACAGTTGAGATTTTGTTTTCCAATGTGCATTACTTTGCATTTATCAACACTGAATTTCATCTCCCCTTTTGTCGCCCAGTCACACAGTTTTGTGAGGTCCCTTTGTAACTCTTCGCAATCTGTAGACATGCAATGCTCCCATTGAATTCAGTGTTGGGGGATTTGAATGCAAAAAGAGAATTGGATTGGGCCCCCAGCAAATGGACAGGGCTGAAATGCCCGTGACAATAAAAGACATGAGACAGCTGTGAAGAGATTTGGAGCTGTGCTCATCATCTCAAGTCACGCATGAGCCTTCACTCTCAGAGGCAGCAGCAAGGAGCTTCTAAATCTCTTTCTTCATCTGCCCAAGCTTCTCATCTGACCAACTGCTGCCTTTATCTCCTCCATTCCCTCCCTCTTCGCACCATCTTTCATGCATTCTCCCTACTCAGCTACTATGCTTGGGAAAGCCCCCTGGTCAGTGTTTGCTAAGCAACCGCTCCTCCTCCAGAACACGCTGAGAGAGCCACTTGTTCGCAGAAACTTGCTATGCAGAAAGACCTCACACCCCTTGGTATTTGTGCCGCACTGTAACAACCTCTACTGTAGCAGCTTGCAACATCATGGTCAAATCCAGGGTCCTGTACCAAGCTCCAATCGATGGGCTTGGCACAGGAGAGTCCTGTGCTGGGCAGGGTTTGGGACCGAATCCACTCACGAGATCTTGGAACCACTCCATAGCCACTACCGCCTTTGCAGCTGCTCTCTCCCTCAGCAGAGGCGGGTGCATGGCAGGCAGGGTGGTGTGTTTGGGGGTGTATGTATGAAAGGAGCTGAGAGTGAACTGCCTGGGATCTGATTATCCTGGACCGTGCGCAGAGGAGACGCTGCAAAGTCGACGGGAGATACGCAAGTGATTTACGTCACTTGCACATCTGCTGTTGACTGCTGCCGAATCGCAAAGGTAAGTGTGGACCGGGCCTTACTTTGATTCAAACCTTTTCCCTTTTAGCTCAAGTTCCAATGAACTGCATTCAGAGTTAATCTATTGTCCTGTCTTGGTTTGGTTTGCAGGGTTTCTTTTGGCAGTGGCCAGGTCTACAGGTACCAGCTCATGGGCAGGGAAGGGATATTTTTAATAGTTATGGGCTCAAACTTTACTTTTAAATCCAAACCCAATAGCTTTCCTGGATGATTCAGGTTCACATTTGGTTCTGGGTCCATTTTCCAGGTCAGATGCTGCTGAAATCTCATGAGAATAGCTGATCCCACAAGATTTGCACAGCAGGCCTCGTGCATAATCATTTGATGATTAGGAGCATTTGCGGAGTGCTGCTCAGTGCTGTGTAAAACACAAAAGGAGATGGCTGCTGCCCTGAAGAGCTTAAAGTCTAAAAAACCTTGTGAGATTTTTACCATTTGGAGCCAAAGTCTTATGAGTTTTCAGTACCATCAAATCTGAACCCGAGCCCTCAAAGTTCAGCCTTCCTTAAACAGCTCCAGACTGAACCACTGCCTCAATGGCCCACCTCTAGTCTATCGTGATGTCCCTCTCTCCAGTCAGGATGAGTGGATACCTATGGTTACTCCTCAGGTGGGCTTCTAACCTATTCGCCAGACAGGATCCTGACATGTTCTACTTCCCAAATGCCAGCATCTCCGTGGCTGTCAGCTGAAGCTATAGTTGTATCAAGGAGCACTAACAAAAGACACCAGGGCTCAATTCAATGGCGCCCCCAAAATGATGCAAGTTATACCCTGGATATTAGTTGCTTGGCAAATGGATGTAAGAAGCAGAGCAAGGCAACCTGCATTGACTGCACATTTGGTGGTGACCAACTTCAGCATGTGGCACAAGAGAGTGCAACTTACACTCAAGTCAATGGGAGATGTGCTTGTTTACACCACTACTGAATTTGACTCTGTGTATATGAGGGGCAGGGGCCAAGGTTTGAACCTCTTTATCAGCCTCATGTTAAAGCTGCTTTATCAGCTGCGCTTCCTTTCAGTGTGTAAGTCACACTCATTTCTAACTAGCCCTGAATGCAAAGTGGGTTCAATTTATACCACCTTGCCATTCACTCCCGTTTTCTGATCAGCTTGCACCTGATATGGATTGCACCTTGCCATTTATATCCTGGCTGAATTTGATCCACAGACTCTCATGGGAATTGCATTTGCTTACTTCAGATTCTATCAGGAAGGATGGGGTCCTGCAGAGAAGTGCTCAGCTCAGCCCTACCCCCAATATTTCTTTAAGTCTCAAATCTCCATTTAAACATTTGCTTGAAAAAAGGCCTGGAAGGCTATTAAGGCCAAACCATAGGAATTCCCCTCAAAATCCATAGAGCAGAAACAGCATTTTACTAAGCTACTGTATATTCTCTATGATACCATAAATAACACCAAGAACTAGCAATGCAAAATGACTAGCACTGCCGTTCTAAGACACACACATCATCACAGCACACATCTGCACATGAAACGCTCAGTTCAGCTGCTCTTGAAGTCACGGGGCGACTCTTCTGCACAAGGGCCGGTAGATCAGACTTCACCATTCTTCGACTTCTGAGCATTTTACTTGCTAATTTACAGGGGCCAAATTCTCATTTACACAAAGGGTTTACACCACTCTTGACATCCACTTTAAAACCCCTTTACGCTGCTAGAGCAGCACACTGCGGGTGCAAATGAAAATCAGGCCTGGCGGTGTTTTCTCCCTGCAGCGCAGGTATCATTCCCATTATGCATTTGCAGTGAGGGGCTGCAACCCCTCCTGAAATACGCTCACAAACTCCAAATGTGTAAGGCAAGCTAGACTCAGCACATGGAGGAAGGGTGTAATGCGAAGTATGAGAGAATATAAAATGATGTTGATAAGTTTCATAGAGCCAAAACTTACGAGAAGCTGGGAGCTTAGGGTGCTCCACATCCCAGGGAACCAGGCTTACATAGTCAGGAAATGGATCACTGCGAAAATTCCATCCGAGCTCTGTTTGAAAGTTCACTATTTATTTATTTTAATAGAAAGAAGTAATGTGACAGGAGAGAGGGCAGCACATTTTCCCTTTCAGACGCAGGGCCTGCTTCTCCCCTGCCCAGCTCCATGCTGTCCCTTTCACCCAGCAAAGAGGGCACAGAGTTCTGCCAGATCAGAATGGAACTGTCCACCACTCACTTTGCACTGCTGGACATGACTCGGGGAATGGGGAGGCAGGCTCACGTCTCACGTATATAGAATAGATGACTGTGCTGTGCTGGATGCCAGCGTTATTGGTCTGGGTTTGAGATGAAGCTTCAAAAAGTGAAGGGCAAAATGGTGACCAATGAATATTAAGTGATTAATAATAATAATCGGAACAGCCATGATATATGCATGACTTCCCAGGGTGGTCAGGAGGGGGACTGCGGGTCAAATCCAGACCACCAGACGCTTTTGGACGGACTTGGACATCGTTTTATTTACTTATAATCATTAATGTTATTTTTTATTATTATTTTCTATGGAGTCTGGATTTGACTATACCTTGACAAAGAAATGTGGACCTCGACAAAAAATAATTGACAACTTCTAGGCCCTGATCCTACAACAGATACTTGCATAATGCTTCCTTCGGTGGGGATATGCCCGTGAGGATCCCTTTGCAGGAGTGATCTTGTGATCTTATTGTCACCACCCTTGTCCTTCATCTCCCCGCCCTGCCCCCATCACCCTTGACCTTTACTTGTTGTGTAATATCAAATTAAGGCCGTCTTCTCCTGTGGGCAGAGAGTATGTCCCTGCGTGTCTGTGAAGTGCACAAAGACATTTTTGGATGCTCAAGAGAGAACTAGCTGATGACTCAGAAGCCACGGGTGAGTTCTGCAGGTCACCCCAGACCGGTGTCTCTGAGCCCTCCACACTGGCATGTGTTCTGTAGGCACCAAATTCAGTATCTCACAAAAAAATTTCTTTAAAATGATTTAGAAAATTTTAAAAAATGTTAGTGGAACTAATTTTGGTTTCCCTTCACTCACAGGATCCTTGTAAGCCACGAGTCCAACTATTTAGAGCTCAGAGGGAGAGGGAAGGTATAACATATGATTTTAGAAACTTCTAGAAATGAGCTAAATTAGATTTTTCATATGCAATGTTGTAATAGCAAAGTCAGATTCCTACTGACTTTCCATGGCAAGAAGCAGCTGCTGTTTATACCGTTAGGGTGCTGGAATTCTCCACTCCTTAGTGCGGTACCCTTCCCATTTCTATAGCCCTGACAGGGTGTGAGTTATTGGATCTTAAATAGACCATTGATACATGACTGAATGTTATCTCTCATGAGCCTTTGATCAGTGTAATTTTGAAGGGAAATTGTAAATTGGGGAGGCAGAAGGAAACATTTTCCTGGACTCTGCCATGCGTATATGGCTACACATTTGAGTCATATATGCATGATTCAGACCTGGCTATGTATTAGGCATAGAGGCCACATATTATCCTCAAACCACATCAGTGCAACATCCAACTGAAAGTAGAATATGTCTCCTAATTTTCTTTGTGTTGCACTAACCCTTAGGGTAGTATTCTGTCACATTCTGACATGTACGCCCACATACCATGATGCAATGCAACCAGAAGTACCAGAAACAAGATCCTCCCAGACAGCTGTATGGTGTGTAATCATGCTTTGGGGGCATCCTAGAGGACTGGCTATTTGCTAATAATAATAAATAAGATTATGTAGTTTTTCTAATAATTTGCACGTCTGCAGCACTTTCTACTGAAGGATCTCAACGTGCAATGCAATGTTAAAGTGTTAAGCCTCACAGCCCCTCAGTTAGGGGTGGCAGTATTAATATCTCTACTTTACACATAGACAAACGCGGCAGAGAGGTTAAGTAACTAGGCCAAGGTCACAGAGGGAGCTGGGAGTCGCTCTTAGGAGTTCCATGTTCCCACTCCTGTGCTAAAACCAATGGATTGCACTGTCTGTCTGTTTCCTGGCTGCTCTCTCACCTGGTATCTGTCTGAGTGATGAATATCATCTGAGGAGTGAGGCGATGCTGTCGGAGAGTCCCCTTCCCGCTTGATTGAGGCTGACAACAAAATTGACTGCAAGAGAAAGGGAGGAAAGGAGAAATTTACACTGTGAGCAAGGCAGAGCAATGACACATCACACGTTGTGCCAAGGTCTTTCGCATTCCCAGCAGGAATGTATTGTCTCACTGGTCAATAAATCCTGCAACAGGCCCAGACAGGGCATGTTAACACTGGCTGATAGGATGAGGGTCTGGCCTCTATGGTGTGGGAGAGCTTGTGCCATGCTGCCCCATGGAACAGCTGGGTCTGGGAGAGCAACAGCGGGGGCCGACTCTCACAGCGGAATGCCGGTCCCTGTACACAGCCCATTCACACAGGAGCTACCCTGCCCAAGGGGAGGGCTGGAATCGTCCTCCCCGCTGGGGGGGCAAGGAGCCTGAACATCCTCGCAGACCTTCTGCGACCAATACCGCATGCCCTGCGTGCAGCCGCCATACAGGTGAGAACGGTGGAGCAATGCACTGCAGATCCAGCTGCTGTGCTGTGACGTCCCCCCACCCTGCCCTCTAACCCCCTCTTTGTGGGCCTGCTGCAGAAGCTGCTGTAGAGCTGTGCCCTACGATCCCTTTCACGGCCTCGCCACACCCTCCTCTTTCCCAGGCAGCAGAGCTGCGCTGAGTCCACTGCGTTCTGGGCCTTCCACGTGGGTGGGAAGGGCGTTGGGCCAGCAGCACAGCAGAGGGAACGCTTAGGCTCTCCAGCAGGGCCAGCAATGGGCAGGGTGTCTGTTGTTTTCCCACTGCCTCCTAGAGAGTGTGCGAAGAGGGAAGATGTGCTGGAGGAGAGGAAGGGGGAAAGGAGAGCCTAGAATGATGGGACCCGTCCTAGCTTTGGCTCCTGTCTCATGGCCTCCCTATCCGATGACCTGCTTACAGAGAAAGCTGAGTCAGCAAGCGCAACCTTAACTTGCAATAGACTAGCAGACAGTTTATCTAAGGTTGTAAAAACGTTTGTAGCATTTTGTAGCACTGAATAGACACACAGAATCCATGAAACCCAAGCCCCGTACCAGAAAACATCTCCCAAAAGCACACTACAGACGCCCAGCGACAATAAAAAGCATTGTGTGTTAACATGCACTTCAATTACACTAAATGTCTCAATAACGACGTCACTAACAAAGATGCTTCATTTATAGACATCATATTGTACTTTACTATTCCTCTTTTATTCCTTTTAATACACAGCGTCTGGAAAAACAGAGTTTTGGACAAGGGTATGGAAAAAAGTCAGAAAATTATTTGTATTGGAGACATAAGATATATATTGATAACCTTCAAATCAATAGCAAGGAAATATTAATTCAGTGCACCCCCAAACTCTTATGGGGAATTATGGAACTAATTGGACAATACTTAAAGAACATGCATCCAGTAATAATTTACCTTAATTATTGGGAAAGCTTGAGGAAAAAGCCCATGAAAAATACAAATTAACTAAGGGCTGGCCCACACTAGACAGTTGGGTCCTCTCAGTAATGTCACTTAGGGATGTGAAGAATTCACCCCCTCCGAGAGACATAAGACCCAGTGTAGACAGCACTAGGTCACTGGAAGAATTCTTCTGTCAGTGTAGCTACCGCCTCTCAGGCAGATGGATTTACAATAGTGATGGAAGAACCCCTTCTGTCCTGGTGGTAAGTGTCTACAGTGCAGGGCTGCAGAAGTGCAGCGGCAGCTGTTTTGCTGTAGCATTTTTAGAGTTGACACGCCTGATGTCTGCATAAGAGACATAGTAAAACAAGCTGTCTTAAGAATATCCACTGAAAATCCACCTCTCCAAGTGTTTGTTTCTGCGGGACAGCCAGTCAGATGCAACAATAAGAAATGATTGCTCAGAGGCATGTGAGTCTGCAAAGGGGAACAAGAATATCATTTGAAATGGCCAGGCCAAGTGTAGGGACAGTACTGTTAAAAGGGGCAATTCCTTAGAGGGAGGAGAACTTTCCAGAAACATCTGCCTTTGAGCTGACATTAAACATGGAAAAATTTCAATCCCAAATGTGACTTTTCCGGAAAGATACGAACAATTGGAGACAGCAGATAAAATGACTTGGCCGAAAAATATGCCCAGTCAGCAAGATCTGATCCTCCAGGGACAGGGCTCATAACAAGAAAGTAAAGCAAGTCAGGAAGGAAAGAGACAGAAGACCTGGAGGTAAGGCACTAGACGGGGATTCAAGAGCTCTGGGTTCATTTCTGCCTCTGCTGCAGACTCCCGGTGAGTTTGGGTGACTCGCTGCATCTCTCTGTGCCTCAGTTTCCACCTGTAAATGGGGAGACTCAACTCCCTTAGAAGGACTTTATAGGATGAGGGTCCTGGGCACTTCCTGACCTGAGTCAGACTGATTTGGGTGTGGATGGAAGCGGGGCTTGGGCTCAAACCGGAGTCAGAGCCCAGTTCAGTGTGCAGGGCAGCCATACATTGAATGGGCTAGGTCATACAAATAAGAACCTAGGCTCAAGACACTCCCAAGGGGAGTCTCACATAGCCCTTCCCTGAGCACCTCCCTGGGGAGAAGGAAGCGGAGCTGGCATTCACCCCTTGTTCATCAGGAGCAGGGAACCACCCTGACCCAGCCAGGCAGGGTTTAATGGGAAATCCTGATTAACTCTGTTGAGAGTCTGCACGGATATGACTGGCCTGAGTGCTGGCTTGGACAGGGCAGGAGACCACCTGGCGTGCCGGGCTTGAAGGGTGCCAAGCTCAGGGGGCTGTTTTGGTTGCTAGCGATAAAAGGGAAATAAGAAGGTTTGAAGTAAAATGTTCCAGGTAGTTTGCATGGATTCATTTGCTACTAACCTACTAGAACGTTCTGGACCTTCGTAGAATTTCATGGAACCTTCCAGACTTTCAGAGAACGACACTGTCCTCGAACCTCTTAGCACATTGTCAGCCAGGCCCTCGCGGGCATATAAGGGGCAGGGCAGTGCCAGTCGGCCAGGGAGATGTGAGAAGGAAGTGAAGTGAAGTGAGAGCCCCTCTGCGGTATTTTGAACCTTGTTTCACTATGTAACTGTGAAAGTGCACTTGTGTGTCAAGACCTGAAGAGGGTAAGTAGCGACTAATCAAGGACATATTTAACGAGGCCCCAGAGATATCTATCTAACCCCTCACTACACGACAATATAAAAGCAATGCTGTTACTTCTTTGCCTTGCTTAACACACAATGTATTGCTATTTAATATTGGCCCACTCAGCGTCGGTGCACAGTTCAATTTCTTGATCTTAGAACACTTCCGTTATTCTTAAAAGTTTCTATAAGCTCAGAGAAACACAGGTTTTTAATTTGCTTATATAGGGCATGAATAAATACAGATGTGCAGATCCCAATGTGCTAATTCGTCGTCTTGCATGACAGGGATAAATCACACATGCATCCAACTTGTGCAATGGGAGACAAAGGCAATGAAAATCAGGTATTCAAAAGTTTATCCAATGGGGATGGGGGGGGGCTGAAGACGCTCCTCGCCTGGGCTGCCCTTTGGTCTGTCTGGGGCCAGCCTTGGCTCTGCCCTGGCTGTGGGATGTCTGTTCATTTCAGGGGCTGGATCCCACGACTGGGGAAAGCAGGACAGACTTGGCATATGGGAGGTCTCCAGGCTCCTGCCTCTGGCTGGCTGGGTTTGCCACAGTGCATTGCCCTGTCCTGGCCTGCTAACATTGCTGGATGAGGCTCTAGCTCCCTTTCTCTCCTTAGTGTTGAGGTTAATTATTTCTGCAGTAGCCCTTTAATATTTCTCAGGTGCCGCAGGAGGAATTCTACTGAAGAACACTGAGTTCCTGTTAGAAAAAAAGGAACCAAAAAAAAAAGGGGGGGGACAAGGACAAGGGGGATTTGAAAGGCCTGAGACTGCAAATGGTGCTTTAAAACGAAGGGCTGGGGTCTCTGCCTGCCTCCCAGAGCTCCGAGTCTGGGTCAGCCCAACCATTCGGAAGCAGGGCAGCCTCCTGTTGCCATGGAGCACCCATTCCCACCTGAAATGAGCTGAACATCCCGGTTCTGGGGGGATTAAACACGTCATCTTCCAATTTGTTCAACGGAAGGTGAGAAAAATACACAGCCTCTCTGCCTCAGCCGCAGACAGCCCCATCCTTTCCGCCCTCCGCGCCGCCCACAGCCACTGGTAGCTCTAATCCAATATTCTTATGTGAAAAATGGTTGGGCTAGCTCTGGAGACAGTAAATTAAGCGTTATGTATTAGTTTTTAGCATGCGGTCCCGGGAAGAATGCTGGCCCCATTTATTCCACAAACCTCCTGAGCACCATGGCGATGACCTCTGGAAAAACGCAGGGCTAAACTAATCCCAAAGATGTCAATCTCGAGGCCTCTTCTACATACACTTGCAGTTGAGATTAATAAACTGTCTATTTTTAAATTGTGTGCAAGCACTTCTTCTAAACACCTCGCCGGCACGTTAAACACAGCGCAAGCCAGGCCAAGTCACACTAGGAGACTTGACTGCATTTGGTTTTCTCATTTCCCAGAGCCGTGGCGAGGCTTCGCCTTCCTGACTGGGTAGGCAGGGCTGTCACCGCGGAGACGGGGGAAAGCAGGCACAGGGTCTGAAGATTAGAAACCCCGCGCAATGAGGCCAACCTTATTTCCGCATTCAGCCAGCCTCACTGCCAGCCCAATTTTGGCCTCTCTCTCCTAATCAGTCATTTCAGGGCTGTCTTCTGGCATTTGTAGGGGGGGCACCATCACAGCACCAGTCCCCAGGGGCGTCGGCCCTATGCAGGCAGAGCTCCGGCTGCCCCGCTATTCCAGTTAGCACAGAAGGGGGGAGAGTTGTAACTCTGCCCTCCTCCCTTTGAAGTGCCTAGTGATGCTAACGCTGCTCAGGGCGCAGGATTGCAGCTGCTCCTTTGGGCACCCGTTCCCCGGCCCTTGGACATCCCCATCGTCTGGCCTCTGGGAATTTCAATGCACAACGACCAGCATCAGGAAGACTCAAGACAGCTATTTAGGGAAGATGAAGCAATTCCTTGTCCTTCATCTCTTGGGCTGAACCGCTGGGCTGTGATGCAAATTCTGGTTCAGATTTTCCATTGAGAAAACAACGAGCATCTGGAAGTTGAACTTCCTCCTGTTAAGAGACTGTCAGTACTCAGCCTGGACAATCACTGGATCCACCAAGGGGCCCAGAGCGAATGGGCTGGATTCACTGCACTGAGTCTGCGAACAGGAGATGCTGTCATAGTTCACTAG
The DNA here is from genome assembly GCA_007922155.1 of Mesoclemmys tuberculata. Classification (NCBI taxonomy): domain Eukaryota; kingdom Metazoa; phylum Chordata; order Testudines; family Chelidae; genus Mesoclemmys; species Mesoclemmys tuberculata. The sequence goes on from ML675643.1 coordinate 11,796,093, forward strand.
GCGATCAGTGGCGGAGAGATGGGCCCAATCCAGAATACGGAATCCACAGCCTTGGAATTTCAAGGATTGGGGCTGGGGATGCTCAGGAATCAAATCCTTGGACCTATGCCCATCCTTATGGGTTTGGTTCTAGGTCAGATCAAGAGCTGGAAGGAGCCAGTTGCCTAGTTTAGATGTGGCTAAAATCGCACAAGAATTCTTTGTGAGTTTTTCACTCTCCAAGAGGGTAGGAAACAGATCTAATAAAAATGAAACTTAACATCTGATGCCTGACAAAGCACGAAAAATCACCAGAAAAATCCCAGCCCTATCTATCCAGGGCAGATCTTGTCCCCTGAAGCTAGCTCTAGTAACACCGAGTTTTTGCGACCACCCCTGAATTACTATGTTTGTGCGTAAATAGCACCTCCAGTATTCAGCCATTTGCACCAACTGTGTTTTCCTGTAGCTACTGAAACCCCGCAGTAGGGTTGCTAGATTTGTTCATTGCATTATCTACCACACCTGAGCAATGCTCACTTTCACAGAGCAGGAACTATCATGCCGGGCGGGGGAGTGGGGCGGGGGGGAGACCTGGCTACGACACAGTTGGTTCTGCCTGGCAGAGCAGACTGGGTCAAGCTGCTAGTCATCTGTATTCCCAAATCAGGCTATAGCCATGGACTTTTGCATGGCAGTCACAGTTTGGTAACAAGGATGAACTGGGTTTTAACCCTGTCAGTGGCCTATCTGTGTTGTAGCTGGATTCCCTCCCATTACTTGCAACAGAGTGGACGGGACTATAATTTGTGAGAGAAATCTGTCCTTTGGGAGGGGGCATACATTTAGCTCAGTCCCCTTATCCCTGACCTAACGCCCCCACACGTGGCTCATCTATGCCTGGCTTCATTCTCAGGCTCTGGCACGCATGACCATGGTGTGTTTGTGCATGTGAAACAGGCAAAGGAGATGCCAAGAGAGGCTGGATTGTTCCAGCAGAAACAGTAACATCACCTCTCGGCCCCATCCCTCTCTGCCCGTCACCCATGCTAGAACGATTACCGGCCTCGGAGGCACTCTGAACCAGGGGCAGGGACCGGAGCCACTCCCTGTCCATATGGCGAGATCAGGCAGATATGGCCGTGCACTGCCTAGCAGGATTCCTTGCTGCATGGACACTGGGCCTTTACATTCAATTGTTCCTCTTCTTCCTGGGGAAACAGGTACCACCAAGCCCACCCCTGCTCACAAGCTCCAGTTCCTGGCCTGCAATTCAGATCCTGGGCCTGATCAGATCTTGCTCGGCCAGGTTCTCTCCCTGGGCCATGGTCTCACCACCTCACCGTCTTCCGTGGCAAACCACCATCTGGGTGTTGAAAGACACAGCAAGGCCTCGTGCGAGCCCAGCACAGCCTCATATTTCTCCCCCCCTTTTAAATCATCTCTCCATTGGGTAAAGGCACTCTCTGTAGAGGTTATAAACCCTAAGAGGATCAGCCGCAGCATTACACCTGGGGCAAGCGAAATAAAAAAAGGTCATCGGCGCTTTTTAAACATGGACAAAAAAGCAGTAAAATGTGTTTGGAAAAAAAAAATCTGGCATTAAATCATGACTTTTTGCCTGGCTCGCCTCATTAAAAGTGGCCTTTTGGAAGGTAAAATTATCATTGTAAGCGATAAGATCTTTAAGAAAATAATTCACGGCTTCTTCACCCTTTAATATGATAGCCGCCACCGGCTAATTTTTTTCTTAATGGCAATGAGGCCATCAATCTTGTCCAAGTCATGTGCTCACCCTCTCCTCCCTCCCCTACTGCCGGGCTGGGCAGCCATGTCTCTGGTGGGCTCCCAGGAGCGATCTTTTACTTTCTTCTGTCTTACCCTCAAATGCTTTTCCCCTTGCTGCTCCCCTTCCTGCAGGACATTGACTTCCAGGAGCCTGAGTGGGAAGATGGTTTGCTCTGTATCTTAGTGAGTGGGCACTGGCAGGACATCCTGGGTGCGCCTGTGGCATAAGTGAATGTGCGTGCGTGCACGGAGATGACACGTGTATCTGTTTATGTTCAGCGGGTGGAATTCAATCCCTGGGCAGAGGGCCTAGCACAAGGCCAAGGTACCACTCAAGTTCCACTTATGTCTAGAGGGTGCCTGGACCATGTGCTGGTCCTGTGCCCAGAGGTCAATTTCACCTTCCATATGTGTGGACCTGGATGCTCCATGGATTGTGCAGTTCTCAAGATCTCTGGGCTGGTGACTACGAATGTTGCAGCAGATTTGTTTGCATTAAAAAATGCACGTGTTCAATTAATTACAAATGGATACTGCAATCAACACAGAAGCTGCCGTGTTTAAAGTTTTATGCGCTCCCGATCCTATGGCAATGTTGGGCAGAGCTGCTCCCCCGTGCCAAATTAGAGCAGCCCAAGGGTGCTCTAACTTACACTGGCTGCAAACAGCCCCAACGGGCCGAAGGTGTAGCCAGGCATCGTATGTTCCGGCCATGCCCGTTACACCAGCAAGCAGAGAGGAGGGAAAAGGAAGTGTGGTGGAACAGCCCTAATTTCATCACTACAGCATGCCAGGATCACTCTGGGCTGGTGTTAGGGCCACACCGCTGAAGCAGTGCACAAAGCAGCCACATCACATCAGAGGATCAGGCCCATCGATGGTCTGAATGAAAGCTGCACGCCCAGAGATCCAGGAAGGGTGACTTCAGCAGCAAATCCCGTGGCTGTGCAGTGCACCAGGCGCTGGTACCTCACGTGCCCTGTGTGTGTGCATGAAAATACCATGGGTGTGTCTGTGTGGCAAAGCACTGGTGTGCGCACAGGTGTGCCTGTGTGTGCTGAGTGTGCGGCCATGCACAGCTGGGGGGCTGCACATGAGCAGAGCACTGCGCCTGCAGGTGGATCTCTGGGCGTTCGCCGCATGTGCCCATGAGTTGCGGTTGGCCTGCATGTGACTTTTGCATGTCACGAAGCCCTGCGAGAGGAGCGAGCGGGAGACAGGTTCTGTGAGGGTGCAGCCACCCCAGAGAGGAAATGGATTGAAATTGCCAGCACAAGCTAACCGTCGCCTCCCCCACCCTTAACTTCCTTCTCGCCGTGCAGCAGACAGGTCAGGTGTCAGCCCAGGGAGAGACTAGCAGATGCCATTGACATTCCTTTCCTTTCAAGGCCAGCCATTTGAGACTATTAAGCGCTGGACTCTTGCTTTCTGATAGCCCCAGAAAAACACAGGGAGTCTATTTTTCTTAAACAATCTATCACAGCTGCTGTCAGCAGAACAAATGCACTAACCCTTCTTTTTATATATCTCTATGGCCTTTTTTTTTTCTTTTGGCACAAAGTGTTTCCTGCTTGATGTGTTCAGCCTTAACTCTGCCGTCTAAATAGGTACTTATCAGTTAGCATGGAGGTGATGGCTTGACAAGTTCTCTGTCTCCTGCCCTCCCCTCTGTGGTAGGGAAGCAGTCAGAGTGTTGCTAATAGCTGTTATCACTTGGGAACTGTAACCCGAAAGCAACGACTGATCCCAGGCCTCGGCTCCATTTCCTCTCCCCCCTCCGCCCCAACGCCACAGGCTGGTTTTGCTATCATTGCTGGAGGATCCTGGACACAAATCTGCTAACGCTGGAGCATTTATTCCTAGAAACTTTCTGATAGGCCCGATCCTGCTGCCAGGAAAGTCAAAGGCAAAAACTCCCATCGCCTTCGACGGAGGAGCAAAGCAGGTACCATGGCTGAACTCATAGTGGGGCAGCTGCATGTACCACTGTCTGTTCCCTTGCGTAGCTGCTCTAGGCCGCCAGCATCCCATCGCTCTCCCACTGACTTCATTAATCTGCCCCAACGAGCTGGGGCGGCTATGTCAGTGGGAGAAGCTCTCGTGCCGACAGCGCTGTCCACACCGGCGCTTAGGTCGGTGTCATTTATGCTGCTCGGGGGGGTGGCTTATTAACACCCCGAGGGACATAAATTATACTGACATAAACGGGAGTGTAGCCACGCCTAAGCAGGTGTGGGGGGGTGAAATGTGTCACACAGTAACCGTGTAACCTCCTCCTCCTCCCCAACGCTTTAGGGGAGGATCTCGGTGCTTTGCAAACAAGAACAAAGGTTGTCTCACTGCGGTGGCCTCACACGCTCCTAGACAAAAGGCACACAAGACACACAAAGGAAAGGAGGGGAAATGACTTGCTCCAGGTCAGTTGCCCAGCTAGGCTGAGAACTCAGGTTTCCAGGCTCCCAAGAGGGCTCTACCCACCAGACCACGACACCATTTGAGGTAGGGACTGCTCATGTTAGCGACAGGATCATCCCTATTGCTACAGAATCAGAGAAGTCAGACCTATTTGATCAGCCCGTCCATTTCCCCGAGGAGTCAGTGCAGGATGACTGGACGTTTTCTGTTACATCCTCGCTAGCCTGAAATGTTCTAGAAATAGACTTGTCCAGTGACATCCACTACGTCTCTTGAGAGACTTCAGCAGTGAGAGGCACTTTAGAAATAGAGCAAGCAGGCAAAATGGATTAGATAGATCAGTGGCTCTCAACCAGGGGTACCCATCCCTCCGGGGGTATGCAGCGGTCTTCCAGGAGGTACCTCAACCCATCTCTGCCTAGTTTTACAACAGGCTACATAAAAAGCACTCCCAAAGTCAGTGCAAACTAAAGTTTATACAGAGAAAATGAGAAAGTCAGCAATTTTGCAGTGCTAGCGGGCTGTCACACTTTTGTATTTTTATGTCTGATTTTGTAAGCAAATAGCTTTTAAATGAGGTGAAACTTGGGGTGCAACTCCTGAAAGGGATTTCGTAGTCTGGAAAGGTTGAGAACCACTGGGATAGATAGCTCGATTTGCCTGCTATTCAGCCTATATGTTTCCTAGCTTCAGTCTATGCCATCCCTCCTAGTTATAGCTCCTTCACTCGCCTGGGATAATTTCCTCCTCCCCTCAGTGTTCACACCCTTCTACAGTGTTCACACCCTTCACATCCCTGTAGACTGTTCGCATGTCACCCCTTAGTCATGGCTTCAGTATAACATACAGATTTAGCTTGTAAGCTTTCTTCATAAAGCAGTTTTGCAGAAGGAGAAAACGTGCCACAGCTCTGTTAAATGACTTCCCCATGGTGCCCCAGTGAGTCAGTGGCATGGCACAGTTAGGACTAAGAACACAGTGGGTCCTGGCTCCTACCACTAGACAATGCTCCAGAGTAGTTCACAGGTTGTGCTTGCAATTCCATTTAAAGTGAGACAGCCGGGAAGGCTTTAAAACAGAGATTTTGTCAAGGTTTAAGGCTCCAAATCTTGCTTGCCTTCAAAGCTCTTTTTCCTTGGAGGGCTTTAGTGGTCAGATTTCCCAATAGGTGCAGTAATTCTTTTTCAATCTGCTCTATGAGGCTGTAAAAAAAAAAAAACCACAGGGAAAAAAAATCAAAGAAATCTGGCACTGTAGCTGAGTTCCCAGCACAGCCGGAGGTCTCCGTGCAGGACGCTGGCTGCCTGCCGTGAGGCACCCTCAGTGAAGCTGGGCACAGACCTAAAAAATCAGCCACAAACATTCTTTGGAATAAGAAAGGGAAGTTGCTTCTAGTCATTCTCCTTTACTGTTAGGCTTCAATGACAGCCAGTTTGCAGGCTGGAATATTAATGTAAAGAGCAACTTTTAAGTGAATATTAGAAAATACTGCTGGGAAATAAAATGATCAGCCCAGCTTAGCACAGAACCCTTCAGTGGTCAGTACCAGCTGCTTCAGAGGAAGGTGCAAGAAAACCCTAGGAAGCAACTATGGAATGATGTGCCCCTAGCAGCTTTTTCTTCCTAGCCCCCATCATCTAGATGTTGGTTAATACTCTGAAGCAAGAATGGTTAGATCATTTCCATTTACTTGTTCCCACAGCTGGTCTCATTATCCCTATAAATGTCAAATCCCTTTTTGACTCCTATTAAGCTCTTGACCTACAGGATATCCTGTGGCAGTGAGTTCCACAGGTGAATTATGCACTGTGTAAGAACCCATTCTTTCATCAGGAGTCACATCAGTAACCTGGTCCACAGAGTGATGCTCATGCAAGCAAAGAATAGCAGTAATACTATGTGTGCAATAAAAACTAACCAACAGGTTGATTTTTGGATATCAAATACTCAGAGTGAACTGCCCACAGACAATCCCTTGTCCAGGAACTGCTCACAGAGAGGATTTGGTGGAGAATTACAAATGGGGGAAAATGTGAAAACTCAGGAATAAAAATCAAAAGAATCGTGATCAATTTGCAGGCGACTTGTAGATTATTGGCTGAATACCAGCCTCTCTACAGCTCAGGGGATCCCGGACTCCATCGGTTCAGATTTTCCTTTCTTGCTGCTCAAGGCATCGGTTTGAAAAGAGAGCAGCACAGAATCGGGGGCGCGCAGGTAAGGATGCAGCTACGGAGTATACGCGCTGGCAGCAGAGGCCACTTTAGGACAGGAACTATTTTGTCCTTTAGCCTAAATATAATTTCTATTAGGGTAGTGCGAGGAAGCCCAATCAAGGATCAGGGCCCCTCTGTGGTCTGCAGGGTTGGCCCGGGACTAGGGAGACATTTAAACACTTCTGCGAGGAATGCCTTCTCTGAGTCACTCCCCACGTGCTGCCGCTGAGGAGTGGCTGGTTGTGCCCGCTCAGAACGGGTGAGCAGGCTGGAAGGTGTTTTCAGAAAGTGCCCTTCAGACAGTCCTCACCTTGCATCCCCACTGGCAGGAGGAAAGAGCCACGGGTCACCTATTGACAAGGGCTGGTGCTAAGAGCCTGTAGAGCTAGGAGACCCCCTCTGAATCGTTCTGGCCTCTAGCATGGGGCCGGCACGAACTGCCTTCATCCCCTCCCATGGGTCTGTTCCATCACCACTGCAATATCAGCTGTTCCTCCAACCAAGCCGTCCTTTCCTTGGGACAGCCCACCTGGCAAAACAGATCCTCAGCTCCTATGACCATGTGCCAAGGCGCCATCAGGGCATGAAGGGGTGGGGCGCAGGAGATACCTCAAGGCCCCCTGCTTCAGAGAAAGAGCCATCCTCAGATGCAGGGCAGATGGGGGGCTTCAGATCTGCCTGCAGAGGAGACTTACAAGGCATGCCAGCATCAGAAAGTCCTTTTCCTTGCCTGTACGGACTCACCAGTGGCAGAGCTCTGGGAACAAGACATGAAGGGATGTCACAGGGAGGGTGGGTTTGAGAGAGAGCGGCAGAACCAGAAGCAGCCAGGCCATCAGGAGCCAAAACGGCATTGATTCAGGACCAGGAACAGCGCCTGGGAGAAGGGGGGAGCAGACCAGGACCGCGAGGAGCTCCCCTGGGCGTGGAGCTGTAGGCATGGGCCAGGGAACAGCTCTGCTGGGGATTGTGGAAGGAACCTCCATGGCAGAGGCTAAGCATCGGCAGCTGCTACTGTCAAGCCCACCTCCCATTCACCGCTGGTCTAGTTTGAGCAGCAGTCACAGGCTTGGTAGAAAACTGGCCCCCAGTCGCTTGTCCAGGTGGACAAAGGCTTGGGTCCGCTCTCTAATAAAAGGAAAATAGGGAATCCAAGCTGTGAAGAACAATCTGCATTTGCTGCAGCTGAACTGTGGAGCGGGAGAGCCGCACACCAAGTGAATTGCTGCCAGACGCCCGGCTCCCGGAGCACCAGCCCGGCCGTCACTATCTCTGCCAGCTCCAATAATAGAAGAACCCAATATAATAATCTTGGATTCATCACATACCGTGTTGAGTGATTGGATTTCCTTTGACATGTTGCCATGAAAATTGACCCAGTGCGGTGAGTGACAGCTTTTATGGGGCAGGCAGCCAGTGAATGAAGAACACGTGTTTACATCAGGGATTTTATTTCCGGGTGAAGTCTTTGCCAGGAGAGTGGGGTAATTGTGGGGGAGTGCAGAGCAAGAAGGAAGCCCACTAAAGGGTTTAGAATAAACAACAGAATACTGGAGAAGGTCTAGAGTTAAAATAACTCCCCCCCAGTCCTGGCAGATGGCTTCCTGCCCAACGTGCCCCAGAGCAGGAGAGAATCAACTTTGGTTGTCAATGGTCCACGCAGAGATCCCGAAGCACTTTCCAAAGAGCGAGCCATGGTGCCAATAACTGTGCAGGTAATGCACAGTCAGTCTGTGCCCTGCAATAAGCCTTGGGTTACACCCGCTTTTATGGAGAAGGTGACTGGCAGCCAGGACACCAGGGTCACATTTCCTTCCTTTTATCAAACATGCACAGCAGAGCCTGGCCAAGGGGACCTTGGTTTAGCAGCTCATTCAAAGCACGACCTCTCTGTCACTGTGACAGCCCTCATTGCAGTCCCCAGGACTGCAGCTCCAGAACTGGGTAGGAGCCGACGGCACGATGCAAGTCCATGATCTTTTGGCCGAGGGGTAAGATTGCTGCTAAATGAGTCAGACAAACCCTGACTCCATCTCGCACCTCTGTGCCCTTGGATCATCACACCCGAGAGCAGGCCCCCCTCGGCCCCCTGGGCTGTGATCCTGCCACATTGCACTGTTCACCTCCCAGGGGGGACCAGGCCTGCTGTCCTTATGCCGCACATCTCAGGTGCACCAGGCGGTGCTTCCACGCAGCGCACTGTGTATTCTGACAAGGCGCACGGCCGGGAAAGCAATAACTTAGCCAAGCACAAAGAGAAGGAGCAGCTTCATCCCACAAGCAGCCTCCTGCTCAACCGCAGCACAGTTACAAAGGGGCCTTTAATACCAAGATAACACGAAGCCGAGAGTGTTGCGTTTCCCCACCCCACACAAGACATGTCTCCCAGCAAAAGCCACCTAGAAATAATGAACCCTCCAGGGCCAAGGAGCTTTCAGGCTTTCTGAGAGGGGAATGAAAGATTTCCAGATTGCACCCTCTCTGCTCCCACCCCCAAGGCTTCTTGAAGTTAATGTTCTCAGGCCTGGACATGACAGGCAAAGGGAAAAGATCTGTGTGGTGACAGGAGGCGACTGATCTCTTTTACAGAGAACGACTCTCCAGTCCCCGTTTAATCCCCGCTCTCAAGGCAAATGGGATTCTTTGTCAATGGCAACTTCAAACCCCCAGCCCAGCCGTGAGACAGCCCCTTCTTCTTTATCTGGTCTCTGCCGTGACTCAGTGTGTTTACCTCCAACGGCTAATCCGTCTCTCACCCGCACTCTCCCTCCACGTGGGGACCTCTGAGTTATCTGTATGCAGACCTGAGCCTGTGAGAGGGGAACCCGCCACGCGCAGGTGCTTTTATTTCACCCGCACCCTTTCCGGCTCCTTTGTGATGTCGAAGTCAGCCTCAAAGAGTCTTGGCTTTCAAACGCGCTCGGGGTGTTTTTTCAGTGCTTGCTTTTCACATCAGAAATATCACGGCTCGGCTTGGATGAGAGATGCCAAGACAGTCAGGTCTAACTCAGTGCACAAGCCTGCAAGCCGGGAACTCTTGAGCTCTGATCCTGGCTTGTGTCACTGCCTTATGTTTGACCTCAGGCAAGTCACTTACCCTCCCTGTCTATCAGTCGCCCCAAGTGTAAATTGTGGCAGCGATACAGGCCTGTGACATTCAGTTAGCCCTACCGGAGGCCTGCATTTTGGAGATGCACAGTGCTATCCAAGTATTATTGCAATCTCTTTTCCTGGGGGCCTTGGGACATTGTTGGAGGATCCGGAAGGTAACATCACAGCTGCAACTGGCGCTGAAGCTCGTGTGTGTGTGTGTTGGGAGGTGGATGTTACATCTCAGGCTGGGAGCTCTCCCGTTACGATGTCACAGGTGCTCCAAAAACTGCCCTAGTCATCCAGGAAAAAAGGAAAGGCAGGACCTGAAATTTGTCATACTAAAACCCAACCTCCAAATGAGAATTAAATCCCAGCTTTCCCTCTGCTGGCTCGGCCTGGGGTCTCTGCAGGATGGCCCGAGGAGCTGTGAGCCCCCACAAACTCGTGTGGTTGGTGTTATAATGTCCATTTAAGAGATGGGCAAACTGGAGCACAGACAAGATAAATGACTGCTTGATGCCACGGTGCAAGTCAGTGCTAATGCCGGGCCTGGGATCCAGGAGGTCTGACACTGGGTTCAATGCGATTGCCCTGCACAGAAACAAGTGTATGTAAATGCTGAACGGCAAAGCTCTTTATCTGTGTACAGGGCATGACTGAAAACCCAGCGGGAACCTGTTCAGCTCCGGGTTCCAACCTCGATGAGCTAGACAATGGAGCCGCCGCCGCCTTGCTGATTGAGCCTGGCAGACTGGCAGTCAGAATGCTTGTTTTCTGCGCCTGCCTCTGCCACTTGATTGCTGTGACCTTGGGCAAGTCACTTTACTTCCCTTTGCCTCCGTTTCCTAATCTACAAAACGGGAATAGCAATGTTCAGCGACTCCTGCAGGGCTCGTGGAGATCAAGCTATCAGCCTAGGTACTTCTTTGGCACTCTTCGTGGGTGATAGACGCGTTCTCAGAACCCTGTGCTGGGCCAAGGGGATAGCAGGTCGATGCCGAGGGAGGAGTCTGCCTGAGATCCAGCACCTTGGTACCATTTCAACATGGAGCAGTGGCTCTTTTTCCTGGTCTGTTTCATTTCCCCAGAATCTTACGACTCCCATCTCCCCAGTCACCATGCAGCTCTGGCGCCACTAACTCCAGCGCACGAGCGAGCACGGTTGACTCTCATCCGCTGTCAGGACACGGAACCTGGGGTCCTGGTGACCTCCCTGCTCTTCAGCTGCCCTTTGGGGCCCTTTGGCGCAAAGAGGAGTGGCGTGGATTGTGTTGGGGAGCCAGTCGCATCACAGCAGCAGGCCATCTGCTGGCGGCTGGCCAAGTAGGGGCAGCCTCCCTGCCACAACCCACCCCGCGCTGGGCAGACCGGTGCCTGGAAATGAGACCAGAAACTACCCCGCATTTCACCTCCGTGGGGCAGTCACAACAGACAAAGAGAGACCCATTACCCCAGGGACTGATGTGTGAACATCGCCACGTGGGATGGGGAATGACGTGTGTGTGGGGGGGGGGAGCAGGTGTAAACCAGAGCACTTTCGGGGCACATTACAATGGGTTTCACTTTTCTTCACTTACCTTGGGGGTGCCAGGTACCATGGAATCCTTCAATATGGAGTTCTTACTGCCAAGAGAGAAAAGAAGAGAGTCAGCATTCTGACCAGGGCATGACGGCGAGGGACAGGAGGTGTGTGGGGTGGGGAAATAAAGGTGGTTAAATATACCACAGGGCAGAACACCCTCAGGGAAATACAAGTTCCTGTTTGTGAACAGAGATAGGGAGTTTAACCAAACTCTCCCAAACGGGAAAGTGGGGCCTGGAGCCGAGCCAGTCCAGGGTTCATGAAACCCAAAATCCAGCTGGTGAGATTTTACCAAGGGCAACCCACTCCCTCCTCTCTCCTGAGGCTGCCCGCCTTTCCTGTGACTTCTCCCATGGGAACAACAGCGACAAGGGGCTTGATCCTGCATGGAGCTAGTGCCTTCTGAGAGCACAGCCACGGGGAACCAAGGGGGCTCAGCACCGCGCAGGATCGGGCTTGAGGGAAGGTGGAAAAAGAGAAAGAGAGATCAACCCAAAGAAAACACCCCCAATTCTAACCAGCGTCCAGGCATCATTTGTTAATTCTGCTTGTTTCCCGTTTAGCATCTCCTTTTCAGTGGGGAATGAGATTGGTGTCAGGGCCCTCCTCCCCACCTGCCTCTATCGGTGTGAGATGCTGGAGATTTAATAACGCCTTCCCCCCTCCAGACAGGTTAAACTTGAAACAATTACATATCAAAGCCGACATGGCGGGGAGGCCCGCACTGTAATTTTTTGGTTATTAAAGTAATCTCTCTCATGTAAATTCTCCCACTAACATGCTGCAAACAACATTAGGAAATAAATTATTTCCCCATGATTCGATTTGTCAATGCAAAGCACCCGCAGCAGGCAAAAAGGATCTTGAAATATGTTGCCAACCCAATGCCTGCTGCTTGCAAGTACGTTGTGGCGGGGTGGCTGGCTCCCACCTCTCCGTAGCCCCGGGGAGATGATGGATGGGTGGGTGGTGGGGGGAGGTTAGCGGGTAGAGGCGGAGGTGGGGTGGGGAGGCGGGGGTGGGGGCGGGGGAGAAATGGAATTGTGTTTAATAACAAAATTTGTATGCAAGCCTGCATCCCAGGCTAAGGATGAGCGATCGGCAGCCAGAAAGTATTAAAAAGCCTCGCTAAACAGCTGCTGACAATAGAACAAGACATATCAAATCAGATCTACTTCAGAAACATTAATATACACGTACACACACGCGCTCCCGTTCTCCTTTCTTCCAAATCACAGCAATATGGGAGACATCAATACATTTTTATGAGACTTTTAGAAGATCAACACCGTACTGGATGTGACAAAAAAGCGATGTGGCTGTCATGTTCGCTTTGTCGGGGACACTTTAGCCCCAGATGCCGCGCTGCAGTGGCAGCGGAGAGAAATTGAATTTGGCCGGCTATAATCCGCCTTGATTTGGCAGATGGCTGGGTATTATGAAATGAGAAGGGATGGAGGAAGGTGTTTTCCTCCTCAGGCTACAAGCCTCGGCAACTGCGCCACACCCGTCTGTGCCCGGCTTTGGGTCTCACAGGGGTGAGAGAAGGAATGATGTGTTGGGATCAGGTCACCGAAGCGCAAGACATTGAGGCTTTGCTGCCTCTCCCTTTCCCATGCCAAACGCTCAGAAGTCAGCGAGGCACTTTTCAGACACGACTCCTAGCCCAACAGCTTCAGTTACTTGGAATCTCGGATGGCCATGGACATGGATGAGCGTCTCAGGCATTGTCTTCCTCTCCTCCATCCTTCTCTAGAGTCCCGATTGTTGCAGCGTTGGTGATGGGGGCGCTTTGCCTTCCAGAACCACTTTCACAGCACAGCCTGGCAGTGCCAGGAGTCACTGCGCTGGCACCAGCCAGCCCAACACGGGGAAATGCTGGAAGCTGTTTCTCTCTGTTTTCTCATGCGGAGATTACAGAAGCACTGGGTCTGGGCCAGCCGGCTCCACTGGGGCATATTCTGCCCACACCCAGTGCAGAACGGATGCAATTTTGCCGCACATGCTGAAATGTAGGGGAGCCCACGCAAGGGTTCTGGGGCCCCTGGACATCTAGGACCCCAGCTCTGCAGGTCGTCAAAGGGTTGGTTTAGCGGGAGGGCTGAAGCTGACAGATCTGCAGCCCCTTGAGAGCTACTGCAGGCATTGCAGTCACTCCATAACTTGGGGGGTTCCCTTCCCAGTCAGACCCGGCAGATTTCCCAGTTACTGGGGTTGAAGCTCACCCATCATACTTTGTCTCCAGCAAAAAGACTGTGTGAGTATCCCTCCCACAGGCACACTCTGCGTGTGTTGGGGGGACAGAGGTGTGTGTTTGTGCGTGCGCAGGCGCGCACATCGGCTAGACAGGGGACATCAGTCTCCAGGGCTGTGAATATGGCACCTTGCAGCAGTGCAGGATTCACAGAGGAGTCGTGAAGTTGATTCCACCTTTTTTCTCTGCTCATTCATTCCTTTTGCTTTGCATTCTCTTTTGTGTAGGAGACGGTCCTGTGAGTCCATCTGTGTGAGTCAGAGAAGGGCGGGATGAAAAAACTAGCAGAACGCCAGTTGTGAGCCTCTCCAGTGCAGTTCCGGCCACCTAGGTCCCCCAAGCCCATTGCTTCTCCTAGGAACAACTGTTTCTGCTGTACTTGTAGCCAGACCCATTCACTTCACAGGGGGTGCAACCTTCTGACACCAGCAAAGAAAAGGAGGGCTGTTTTACTGTGGCAATCAGAGCAGTTATGTGAGTTAGAGCTGACACTGAGGGCTAATTCCAGTTTGGTGAAATTCTGGTTCTAGATACAATTCCACTGACTTCAGGGAAGTCAGACTCATTCACACGAGCTCCGAACCTGGCCCAGGATATAATGTAATTGGCTTGGCTCTTGAGTCTCAATTTTATCTCTTTATTTAAATCATTCTGTCACTGTGAAACAACTTCTTCCCCTTGTAGGCAAAATATTATAGTTTTAAAAAACAAGTTTTGTTCCCTCTGTTGTTAATGATGCTTGAAATGGTTAAACGTAAAAGCAACAGGGAGAAGGATACCCTTGTTTGGCTCTTCAAAGCCTTCCACCTTTGACAAGGAAAGAACATTGATCAGTTTCACCTTTTTTCTAGTCAGTTTCATTTTCTGGTTCTCCTGCACTACCCATGCAGCTGTAAGTTGCAAACACTGCAGACTGCGGGGCATGAGCAGAGGACTAAAACTCTGTTTCAAAAAGTTGTTTCTGTAACCACTGGCTCAATATGGTGCATATGCCCCTTTCGTAGACAGTCCACAGAGGATAACCCTGCTGATAGAGTTTCTCAGCCCGCAAAGCAATTGACCCAAACATCACTGAAGTCACTAGCCAGTCTTTCATGGTTTTCACCGGACTTTGGCTCAAATCTGTAGAGCTGAAGGTCCGAAACTTAAACACTGGAGTTTCTATTATTCTTGGGTTTTGTGATTTTTTAAAGTAAACCCTACATTTTTGGCCAAATTTAGTCCTGTTGCATTAGTCCTTTGAATAGTAATTATTAAAAAGAAAAAAAAAAGAAGAGAGGTCGAAAGAGAGATTTGGAACAGCTATAAACTCTCATGCTTCAGAGCATAAGCCAATCTCTAACTCTCGGGGTTTAGGAAAAAGCTTTCTCTGGAACAGATTATTGCATATGTGCCTGCTAGGGGGTTTCTTGTACCTTTCTCAGAGGTCTGTTGGAGACAGAATACCCAAGTAGATGGACCTTGGCTCTGATTTAGTCTGGCAGCTTCTATGCGCCTCTAAATAACAATCTATAATAAAGGCTGTGCACCACTTTGTACTGCCATTCTCCTTTGCAGGAGGTTGTGTGCTTCCAGGCAGTGAACTGTTAAGAGAAGCTGGCAATGGACTGAGAATCGAAAGGCCATCAGCAAAGAGAAACCTTCCATTCCATAAACACTGCAGACAAATTAAAAATGGTAAAAGGGAAATCAAGACCTTTAAAGTTCAAACACTTTTTGGTGCCTTTTAAAGTTTTTCGCTCTAGGCCCTTGCAGAGAGCACAATCTTTGGAGACCTCAGAATTCTCTTTAATCACGAAGCAAGTCTGCAGTGGTCTGAAATGATTACACATTTACATAGTAATAACCCTGACACTCCCCACATTATTTCATGGCTAGCATATTTCCACTCGGCGAGTGATCCATGTGTTTTAAATTATAACCTGTACATAGGAAATTAGTTACTAAGTACGATATTCACAGGCTCCTCTGACACTTCTAATTAAGGTGATTTACACAGAATTATCCTTTGAAATAAAAAAATGGTGTTTTGCTAGCTAATAAAATATAATTACTACCCGTTTTTATAAGTTACAGTTAGTTTTAATCTATTTGGGGAATTGTTTATCTAGTTCATTACAACAAAACAACTTCTTTCTCTTTTCCACAAAAAGATGGCAAAGGGGGAGAGAAAGGGCACATGGGAGATGGGAGCACCCCATGAATAGCCAGAGATTTTTGAGGGGACCCTAAATTTTCATGGTCACGGCTTTGCATTTTGATCAGATAAATGGATGCTTCTACGTTAATCCATATCAGGGGATTCGCACCTATACATGTAGTGTGGGAGAGAGAGAGTGTGTGTGCTGGATTATGAAGGTGTCAGACTCCAGGATGGACACCCACTGACTCAGAGAGCTGTTGTCCCTGGAGTTAAAAGCCCATCAGGGTGGCTGTCCCCTGGGATCATTGTGAAGTCATTCAGCTGCATCACCTGTATCAATGTTAATTGGAGTCAAGTGGCCAGATACCTATGTGCTGCTGGGGATCTACCGTGATTCCCCTCCCTCCCCCTCCCCCATTTACTATTTCACATCAGTGGTTCAGACATTCCCTTTCAGCAAAGTTTAAAGAAAAAGGCAATAAGGGATGGATGGGCAGAGGCCTTTTTAAAACAGGCACTGACCTCTTGAGAAAAATCACCAATTAATATTAAACAACCTCCTGGGGCCCCAAGGGCTGCTGCTGTATTACCCAGAAGTCCATGGGGCCACTGTCCAGCCCCAGCAGCATGTTTAAATTGCCCAGAAGTCTAAGGTGTGGCTCTCCAAATCCAACACCATATTCCCTGCAGTCCCCGGGACATCAGTCCAGACCCAGTGACCCGTTCGCTGTTATGTGAGGTGACCTGTACAATTTTTCCTTCCAAAGAACAATGCCCATACAGAAACCAGAGGGTGTAATTTCAGGAAGTGGCCACCCTCCAGCTGAAGACAGTCAATGCCACACCTCCTGATCCTTTGAGGTGGCAATTCTCATGCAATGCAAACTACAAAGATGCAGCTCTAGGAATCTGGCAGCATGAAAACACGTGTGCTGATGTGGCATGTGTTTCTGGTACAGCGTCTCTGGGGCACATCTTGGTGACCAGAGTGCAGTGGCAAGCTATGTCAAGGCTGCCTGCAATAGCAGGAGACTGGATTACCTGTCCTAGGAGGTCTCTTTGAGTCCTATGGCCTATGTTCCTATGAGTCCAGCCCCTCTGGAAGATGTGCATGGAGACAGTGGGCTTAGGACAAAATTGTTCAAACCTGGGTGCCTAAAATTAGGCAGCTATAGCTAGCTGTATGCCATAAAGGTGGCATGATTTTCAGAAGTGCGGATTGAGGAACCCCTCAAGTTCCCATGGATTTCAAGACGGTCAGAGAAAGCCCATGCTCTGGGCGTCCCTAGCATCTGACTGCCAGTAGCTGGGACTGGATGACAGGGGATGGATGAATTGATGAATGCCCTGTTCTGTTCGATTCCTCTGAAGCACTTGGCATTGGCCACTGTCAAAAGACAGTACACTGGACTAGCTGAATCTTGGGTCTGACCCACTTTGACCATTCTTATGTTGTTAGATGTTGACTTAAATGGGAGCTCTGAAATTCAAGGTACCTTATTGACATACATTACTGGGGATTTGGGTGTCTAAGTGTTGCCAACTCTTGTGAGTTTATAGTGAATATTATGACATTTATTGTTTCACTTAAAGACACAGCTCCTGGAATCCTGTGATTATAGGAGAATCTCAGCTTTCATTTATTTTAAAAATGTAGGTTTCTAGGTTTGTGGTCAAGGAGAAAAGATTGAAAATGTGACCTAAGGCTCAAAAATCAGAAGACAAAGAACCCAACGTTTATTAATATTTTTAAAAATCTCATGTTTTTTTAAGCAGTCTCATGATTTTTGTGGCCTGATTCATGATTTTGGAATACTTGGGTTGGCAATTCTGGGACACTGTCAACTTGAAATTTTAAAAATAATTTTTAAAATGTCCAGTTTCTGATAGACCCTTTTAAAATGCAAACCCTGATTTCTGCTTTTAAAAGTTCCTTTAAAATGTTTTATACAGGGCGTTTCGGTTCCCTTGTTAATTTATCTATCCAGGTACTGATAAAGGTCTCAGCACTGTAATAACTGATTGCCTGATGTTTATAAGGATCTTTTTTACAAGGCAGAAATGGACTGAACTGATCATGTGGGGGAAACAGTACAACTGACTCTACACAAAGTGCTCTCGAAGGCACAAAACCAAGAACTAGGGATGGCAGAATTCAATTTTCATTTTTTTATAATTTCGGTGGATAATATCAATGTCTATTTTTACACATTTTTTGAAGTTTATTGATTTAAATTTTCATAGTTGCAGGAAACGATGGGGGGGGTCAAAATTATTTAATGATAGTAGATGTTGGATAGTCGAAAACTTAGAGCTTTATAACCATTAAAGCGCAAATTGTCAATATTACATGGCAAAATATTCAAGGTAAATAACCTTAAATCAAATTTGAATAAGTTCTCAGGCAGCGTTTTTCTTACTTTGCCTACCTGGAAATTACAATTATCAATGGAAATATTTTTTATCAGTTTGTGTGTGTATGGTGAAATCAACATTTACTGATAAAAATTTAATCTTCCAAGCCTTCCAGTAACTGAAAAATAGAGGGAGATACAAGATACTTTTGCTCACTTTTTTCATCCCTAGTCCTTTCTGGTGCAAGCTGTTACTCTACCAGGCACCATGTTTCCAGACAGAAGTGGGTTGATCAAGTTGACAGTGTCCTTCAGAGATGCCCAAGTTTGACCACTGTGGTGCTTTTCCCTTGGGACACAGGGCAGGAGCAACAGCTGAGGACCTTTTTGGAGGGAACTGTTTGCTCAACACTGGCCTCAGCTCAGGAGGGTGGGCTGGCAGTTTTGTTATGGGCCTTAAAAACAGATATGGGTTGATCATTAAATCTAACCAAGAGGCTTAAGACGCAGGCTGGGCTGGACGCTAAGGCACTACACTCTGACTTATGGAGAGAAAAGTTAAGTTCCCTTCTCTGCTACAGACTTTCTGTGTGATCTTGATCAAACCATCTAATTTCTGCGTACCTCAGTCCTCCATCTGTAAAATGGGGATAATGTTCCTTTCTCTGTCTATTTAGAGTGTCATCTCTTTGGGACAGGACAGGGATGTGAGCTTAGCACCATGGAACCCTGATCTTGGTGGTTTCTATTGTGATACAAAGAATAACAATAAGGCTTATGAACAATCCTTTTCTAACAGTAGCAATAGCCTGCACTTTTGCAAATACTGAGTATTGTCCCCATTAGGCCCTTCAGATATGGAGCAGGGAAGGGACTTGCTGAAAATCAGAGTGAATCAATAGCAAGGTTACAAACAGTCTCCAAGGCTTCTGGGTCTCAGTGTCTGCTCTAACCACTAGCCATGCTGCCTAAATAATTCTCCTGGGGGTTTTGGTTGGAAAGAGATCCTGCCAGAGCACATTTGGCTCCCAAATTAGATTTGGTAAAAATAAACATTTTCAAAGCTGAACCCAATTGAAATATTCCCTTTAAAAACGTTCCAATGGAAACAATGTATTTTTTAAAGCAAATAATGAGCCCCTGGCAGCAGGATTTGCAACACAAACACTTCAGCCCTGAGGCAGAAGCACCTGAAAATGAAATGGGACAGAACCCGAAGCGAAGAGGAGCCACTCCGTTTACATTGCCCACTCCGGGAGAAATGCAAAAAAGGAGGAAAGTGAACTGGATTTTTTAATGTGAGTGTAAATACATGGAGGTGTCATTTAAAACCTAAACAGAGAAATTAGGGCTTTTTTAAAACTATGTAGGGTCAGATCCTCAGCTGGTGTCAATTGGCATAGCTCCAACAGACTCTAAAGGAGAAACAGCACATTGATTTTCATCAGCTGAGTGACTTGGCACATGATTTTTAACTTGTCAACATCAGCTGCTCCAAACTCCAGTTAAAAGATCTCCTAACAGCTGATACATGGGGCCCCATTTCCAAACGCTTAGTGCCAACAGTCAGGTCTGGATTTCCCAAAGTGCTCAGCATGCAGCAGTGACCCTCATGCCCCTGATGGCTAGATTTTCACAAGAGCTCAGCACCCAATCTACACCTGGCTTGCTAAACTCTTGACACTGCAATCCACCTCCCTGCTCCCCAAAATAAACGAAACCCTGGCACGACTAGCAATAACTGGACTGCATGAAGTCCTGCAAGTGAGTCACCCGACTTCACTCAAACCCCCTTCCCCTGTAGCCTCACACCTGTGACAACAGCAACCAAAAGCTTGCCAGCCTCTAATCTGCACCCATCAACTGGTGACCCCAGGATAAAATATAACCTGTGCTGCCTCCTGGGCTCAGGGTGTCTACCAAGCTCAGTTAAACCCGGCAGCTTCTCTGCACAGAACGGCCACCTGGTTTTAATAGAGGCTGAATGATGAAGTAAAGGTTGGGGGCTGTGGGTGGAGTTCTCTTTATTGCAGCATTATATTTTCATCTCAGTCCCAGCTTTGTGTTTATCACACATGTTGCTTAAAACCCAGGCAAAAAAGGAGGTTACAGAAAAAAACATAAAGGGAAGATAAAAGTCAGAGGGAAAAGTGGTATGTGAGATTGATCTTGGGGGCTCTTTGTTACTGCCAGGGTAATGAGTGGATAATTATCCCCAGTTGGTGGTATTAACACAGGAAAAAGGCACCAATATCAGATGTACACTGCTTAGATGAAAAAATGGATCTGAGAGTTATTCCCCAGCTCTGTTTTTTCTAAGCATTCCTTCCACTGCTCCCTCTCATACCCACAACCAGACTATCAGGATGCATGGTATGCCAGTCTGTCTATCCAGCACGTACATGGCCCTCTGTCACCAGACTACTGCAGCCCCTCCCATTAATGGCTTTGCCTTGTGAGGTAAGAAAGCACTACCAGCCCCATTATACAGGTGCAGAATTGAGCCACTGGGAGATTAAGAGACTTGCCCAGGGTCACACATGGAAACTGTAGCATAGCAAGGAATCAATCCTAGATCTCTGAAGGCCCAGGCCTGAATAACAAGACTATCTCCTGAATTTGGTAGACTAACATTAGGCATCAAAAGTTTTGAACGCTGTGGCTAATTTAAAGAGGAAATCCACTTCAGGAGAGATCTGCGCCACTAAAAATTCCCCACTGACCCCTAGCAAGGTGATTAGAGGACACAAGCCACATCCTTACCAGAAGTAAAGCTGGGAGCCAGCCTGCCTCCCTTGGGATCATGGAGTTGGTTAGGGGAGGAGACGAATGGGGCATCTTTTTCTGGGCCAGGCGGCTGCATTTCTCATCTTTCTCTCCCCACCGGCGAAGCCGTGGATAAAGTGTCCAGGGCCGTTATTGTTGTCACCCTCTGACAGCATGGAGACAACTCCCTTCTCTTTTTCTCCCTCCGGGGTTAATCTGCCATGGCGAGGGGCCGGGACACAAATCAGAGGGGGATGAAAGAGGATAAATCCACAGTATCAGCAGCCCCACGTTTGCTGGATAATAAAGAGACCCCGCTCCTCGTAGATGTCTCTCTTTCCCTCCACCCTTTCCTTTTGGCGACAGGGCCAGGGACAAGCCAGGGGCTGCTGCGAACCTCCTCCACATTCTGCCCCTGGACAGGAAAGGCCCAGCTGGTCCAGGGGAGGGCAGTGTCTGGCCAGATGGCCTTTGCTTCCTAGGGCTCAGATCCGGAGAAGACTTACACAGGGGCTTAGCTGTAAGTAGATCAGTGACCCACTGGGATCAATGGGATCACTTTCACACATAGGACTTTGCAGAATCAGGGCCCTCGGTGCAGAGGGCCAGCACAAAGCCCACGGGTCAGCACACAGGGGGTGTGTTTGTTATCTAATAAATGTGCCGCTGCAGCTGCCTTCCACTCCAGAGCAGGAGGCGTTTCAATGGCACAGGAAGTGATCCTCACATATATATCAGCTGGTAAAGCACCTCGGGAACCTCCAGGTTGGAGGAGCTGTATAAATGCAAGACACTTTAATTTCATTAAACGTCCACACCCCATCCTCCTTGATAGCTTCCACCACTCCTGGCCCTATCCCCTTGATCTTCATCTTCTGCTCCTCACTTTTCCTGCTCTCCAGAAGCACGTGCCATTCAGCTCTCCCACTATCCGGCTTTGGCAGCACTGCATTCTCGCTTCCTGGCTGGCTCCTAGTTCATTGGCTGTGGGTCTAGATTAAATCCAGCATGAACCAGGCTGTTAAGGAAAAAGCTAACTAACGCAAATACAGGTTCCCCATGCAACTGGAGATCTAGACAGGGGTCTGAGCCCAAACCCTGAATCCAGACACCTTTGACTTTTGGAAGCTAAAATCCAGAGCTGAATCTGGATTTTACAGCTGGAGACTTTCTCTCTGATGAATCAGTGCAAGAACTGAGACTGGCCAGGCCAGAGCAGCCAACCTCAAAACCCATCATTCTGACGCAGCGGGAGCAAGTCTCTGAAGATCAACACTGTAAGACCTGGAGCTGCTGTGATCAGACTGCTAGCAAAGGGGCTATTTTAACAATCCTCTGGCCACTGTGCTGACAGTTTTCAAGTTCATACATAATTTTCAAGTACATAAAAGGTTGTTACAAGGAGGAGGGAGAAAAACTGCTCTCCTTCCTCTGAGGACAGGACAAGAAGCAATGGGCTTAAATTGCAGCAAGGACGGTTTTGGTTGGACATTAAGAAAAACTTCCTAACTCACAGGGTGGTTCAGCACCGGAATAAATCGCCTAGGGAGGCTGTGGAATCTCCATCACTGGAGATTTTTAAGAGCAGGTTGGACAGACACCTGTCAGGGATGGTCTCGATAATACCTAGTCCTGCCATAAGTGCAGGCGACTGGACTACATGACCTCCTGAGGTCCCTTCCAGTCCTATATGTCTAACTGGGCCTACAAGTAAACCCAAACTGGGAGCTCAACTGTTAACAGGAGGTAAAAGTTCATAAGGTGTCACGATATCCTCTAATAACAATTGTTGATGAGAAAAGGTACAAAGAAAGGGAAACAGAAAAACTGAATTAGTCTAATGGAAAGAGGCCTCCCGATGCGATTCAAGGACTGTGTTGAAATTACGCTTGTTAAAGCAGGGGATGTGGAGCTGGAAGTTAATGAGGCACAATGAGTATGTTTGCTAGTAACTGGCGGCCAAAACAACGAGGAGATGGGCTATTCCACCCACCACTCCCTGTGAGGTCCTTACGAGAATGCAACTTTGTGGAGAAAGAAAGAACAAAAGCAGGCACTGAGTGGAAGAACAGACAGAGGCTGCTGAAATGAGTGTCACTGTGGTGGCTGGTCCCAAACACCAGCTGGGGGACCATTATTACCATCTTTGAAACCATCTAAGAGACTGTCAGACAAGGGGGCTTTTCTTTCTAAGCCTGGACTCTAATTTCCACCCCATCTCCACTCACGTCTTCTCTTTTCCCCAGAAGGACACTTATTACTCACTTTGATATCAACTAAGAGGCTGTTGAATGACAGGGGGGTTTCCTTCCACACACTGTCCACAGCTAAAGGGAACAGGAACAAGGCATGTTGTTAAAATGAAACGCTTATTTAATACTTTACCTTTCAAAGGGTTTATCTGGTTTTCCTTCTTTTCTGTATATTTAATAAAAGGTTACAAGGATTTTTAATGAGGTTTATCACGGCGCTAAGCAGGCTGAGGTCCCTGTATACCTTGTTCAACACAGTTTAAATGCTGGCCAGTGTCTGGGTTATGTTAACACCTTTAGCCCATTTATTCCATTTCGATTAACACATCACCACCTACGGGGAGGACATCACAGTTATCATTGGCTGCAGGCCAGTACTTGCTCGGCATTTCTCTTAGGCAGCAGGGAAAGAACCCAGATTCTACTGCTCCAAAACGCGCAGGCCTCTGCCATTTGATCTACAAGGGGATGGGGATTGCCACTAGTGATTTGCAGTGTAGGGTATATGACATACACAGTCGAGCAATTCTGATTCCATGCACTAGAGGGTGGTGGTGCCCACAGGCATCAGCCAGCTCCTCACAACTTTTTGCAGAGGTTTCCTCTCACTGCCTGCAAATAGCACAGCATTGCTTCATGCAACCGTAACTGGGCTTTGCGGGTCAATGTGTACTTTTGGAGAGGCTGCCTTAAAATCCTGACACTACAAGCACTGACTTTCACCTTATTTAGGTAACAGGAATGCCTGGGCAGATTACTCACATGGCAGAGCCTTACAAACAGATATATTATCCACTGCAGGGCTTGGGAACCGGATCTCATCAAAGATCCTGCTCTCTGGCTCCCTAAGGTCAGTGCGCTAAAGCTGCAGGGCATAGCAAGCAGCAGGAATGTGGCTCTCCCTTCAAGATGCAGCGAGAGGACAGCAAATAGCCTCCCTGGGGACTTGTCCTGTTCCAAGGGAGCTGAACAGAGGGGGGCGAAACAGAGAAAGCAGGTGTGCGCCCATGACTGTGCGAGCAGGAGACACAGTGAGCATGGATACGTGAGCCTGGGCTTATACATCAGCGTATGACAGTGTGTGGACAAGTGAGAGTGTGTATGAGCGCGCAGGCGGCTACGTGTGAGCAGGAGTCGACTTGGCTGTGCACATGTGGGTGTAAGGGCATGGACGAGTGTGCATGAGTGAGTGTGAGGCCATGTCTGCGCCAGGTGACGACAGCGGCATCGCTACGACCCCACAGCAACACCAGGGCTTTGCTGGTATTGTAGGAACACCAGCTCCACGGACAGCGGTCGCCAGGACACAGCAGCCTTCTTTGGTCAATCTGCTGCTCGGGGCTGTGGCTTTGTTGACTTCAGCTGCAAGCACAGACCAGGCTTGGGTGTGAGCCCGTGTGGATGTATGACAGCATGGGAGCGCTGGCGATGTGAACATCCCAGCATGTGTGTGATGGGGACGAGTGGGGCTGCTGGTGTCCTTCCTTCAGCACAAGGACGATGCTAGCCCTCCAACACCGTGCTAGCTACCTGCCTTTGGGCCTCCTATGGCACTGGAAACCTGTCTGTTCCTTTCAGTCTGCTGTAGCCCCTCGGCTGTGGGTCTGGACTTGTAGGACCCCTCTGGGCTTTCCCCCTGAAGCCATCCCCAGCAGCAACAGCACTGGCCTGACACATTTACAGCTCGACCAGAGGTGGTCCTGGAGGAGTGCACGTGAGGAACAGCCCTGCCTTGGCCCCTGCGACGGCCCCGGGGTGCGCTCGGACACCCTCCCACCCCATTTGGAACTCTAGGATTTGAAGGGGAAGCCAAGCAGGTGTCACTTCGCCCCGTTCAGGAGAGCACAGAGTGAGGGCCTGATCCTGAGAGGTGCTGAGCCAGCAGCCTCCACTCCCACTGAGCCCACTACGAGCTGCACACCCTGCAGGATACGGCCCTACATTTCAAGCCCTTTTGCTAGGGGAAGTTTCAGCCGGCGCCCCCAGCCAGCTGTGTCAGCTGCTTGGCTCCGAGCCTTGGACTTGGCCGAGCTGCCTTCACCACAGGCTGTCGGGGAAGCTTCTGTGAAGATCAATCAGGTGTGGGCTGAGGAAGGGAAAGGAGATGGGGAGGGTGTCCTCGGCTGCCTGGCAGAAAGAACTGGGAAGCACTTAATAGTACCTGTCCCCAGGATCTCCCAGGCATGGATTTATGCCTTGCAAGGTCACTTCTGTGGAGACTCTAATAACACGACTTTATTAGCTTTCTTGTTCCTTCTTTAAGATACAGTAGAGCGGGGAGGGATACGGTCATACCTGGGTGGGAGGATGGATAGGAAGCATCTGCCCTCACAAATCCCCTTCTTGCTGACAAGAGGAAGAGGGAGAAAAATGATGCTTCTCGAAATTTATCATGCACCCAATTACAATGTTAATTGGCAAGTCCCAGAAATCAATTAATTCGCAAATTTTTTTCAATTAAAAATTAAGATAAATCATAAAAACGTTATTAAGCAAAGGCCAAACTCCATGAACTTTTTTTTTTGTAGGCATCTGGATTTTTTTTTAATTTAAATAAAAAAAAAAAGAGCTGTGTTGCCAAAGCCCGATGCCCTTGAGTGTCTTTGCTGAAGCGCAGGGGGCTGTCATCAGCAGGACTGGGCTGAAGACAGATAAAAAAATATCGACCGGTCGGACACACTGCTTCTGTTTTATTGATCAGGCGGGAATTTAACTTGCTGTGCATATCCACCGTGTCAGCAAGGGCCACAGGCGAAATTAAAAGTACTTGGCTTGGAGATGTCGCCTTGATATGGTGGAGGGGAGGGGCGGGGGAAAGAGGGGGAGAAAGGGAAGAAGTGACGAAAGAAACAAGCAGATGTGGAAAAAATAAGTTGAAAAAGGAGAGAGACTGGAAAGAAAGAAAAGTTAGAGAGCCAGGGGAGAGCTAAGGACAAGTTTAGCTGTCTAGTTCTCCCTCTATGCAACTGACACTCACTCGGTTTTGGCCCTCCACTCTCTCTGGAGCTGCGTTTAGCTGTCTCACTGCTTTTAAGGGGTGAGATTTACTATGTATTTCAATGGAGCTTTGTGGAAAAAAAAAATCTCACCCATAAATGTCTCTAATCTCACTCATTCAAAGCCTGGTTAGTCTGAGGCACTGGCTGCTCCGGGAGCGCAGAGCAAGGCCTGCGTGTTGGCTGGTGTGTTTATGTCCCTGGGCATAAATCTAGGAGACCGGAGGCGAGAGCCATGACCCTGACATGACATGCACCAACAGAACTAATTTGGGGTTTACGCACTCTATTCACCCTGCAGGGGCTTGCGAGTGCACCATGCCTACCCCATGCAGATCAGTGGTTTGGTCTGATTCTTTTGGGGGCTTGAAGGGAGGGGAGGGGCTGCCAGTCAATTTTTGCATCATGCAGGCCTCTCCCTGGTCCCGTAGGAGTGGTCTTTGGTTTCACTCCCTCTGAAATTAAACCAGGCCTGTGCACGTGGTGCTGAGAGCTGTGCAAGCCGCAGCCCTGTAGGAGCAGCATTCCCCTGACCAGGGTGGATGGTGTGAGTGCTGTGTGGTAGTACTGCGCTGTAGGTCCCATCTGCACTACATGGTCATGCTGCAAGTAGGCTCCCGTTACAACACAGCCGTGGCAGGGAGGCTGGAACTGAGTCATATTTTAAGCATGTCCCCAGACTCCTGTGTTCTGGTCACTCTGGGGACAGGGCCCCACCCACCTTCCTGAAAAGTGCGGAGATCTGTAGCTCGTTCTTTATTTTGCAGCAGCTCAGACCGTCCTCTCACCATCAGAGGCTGCCAGCAAAGTGAGGGTGGAGGAAACGCTGCCAGCAGCCGAGGCAGCAGTTTCTGCTCCCAGCGTGCCTGCCAAAGGAGGGACGATGGAAAAAAACGAGAAAGGGAGAAGCTCGCCCACCATACGGGGAATGAGGAGGGAAGATTTAAATCCTGGCAGGATTCACTGACAGCCTCCAGAGGCATGAAAGCTACTAAAGTCCTTGTGTCTGGCTTTCCCGCACACACCATGCGTCAAAGCTGGCACAACGGGATGATGAGCGGCGCTTCCCACTTGAGCATCTAGCCTGCTTTGAAATCCACCTTCCTGCCGCTCCGCTGCATCCTGCTCTGCTTCCCTCTCCCCAGCAGCACTGGCTCTCTGCTTCCTGCCAACTGCACTGAGCTGATTGGAAAACCGTCAGGACACAGCATTTCACATTTACACCCAGCTCGAAGGAGCCAGTTCCAGCTGCATTCCAGGAAATGCCTCCTAATCAGCTAGTAGGTAAGAGAGCTTGTGTGCTGGCTCTCCGCACACTGGGAACATCATGGTGCATGGCAGGTTTGTCTCAGTGGGGCCCATTAACCCCTAAAATGCTGTGCACCCGGGGACCTCACCCCTGCCATCTTCATCTGGGCAACAAAGCAGGCAAATAACAAGAGCCTATTAACCAGGGAAGGTAGCTGCTAATGGGGGCTGCCCAGAGGGATTTTAAAGTACATATTTATTCAAATAGCTTGAATAAAGATGAACTGTGTTTGCTCCACAGTTGTTATTGTTTCCTGGCAGGCAAATACTACAAGATGGGTGCATGAAAGAAAGAAAGCAGCACGGTCGTGTCCCTAAGTAACTTGTATCCTTGTTCATAACCTTTTACCCCAGACAAATCCCAGCAGATATCTCTATGCCTCCGTGAGCAAACAGTGCATTAGGAAAGCTAATGTTCCTTCTTTTTCCAGTGGCCCACGCACATCCCTGTAACTAACGGCACCTGTTGAGCAGCCCCTAAAAGGTCTTAAGAGCTGCTTATGATCAGCTGTTTCATGGTAATACCTAGAGAGGCCTGTGTCCCATGAGCCTATATTCTATCCCTTTGCAAGAGAAATCTAGCAAGTCTCCTGCTGAATTACCCCAACAGGCTGTGGCCACGTACGCCGAACTAATATGGCCAGCGCACAGTTAGCAAGTCTCCATGTTAAACCAAACCAAGCTCTCTGAGGCGCCATATGGCCCTTAGACCTGGGCAACGCCTGAGCACCGGGTACTGCCAGGATGCCAGGGCAGAGGCAGCCTGATGGCATATACTCATTGGGGCGAGGATACAGCTGGTTACCGTGCTGCACCACAGATGTCACAAGTTAATGCTGAACCAGGCACTATGCCTGCGGAGTGAGAGATGGTCTCTGTCCCCCCCGAGCTAAATACACATGAAACAAAGGGTGGGAGGGGAGAAGTGTCTTGCCCAAGGTCAGCCAGCTGGTCAGTGGCAGGATAGGGAACAAAACCCAGGGGTCCTGACTCGCTGTCTTGTGCCCCATTCACCAGACTATGGTGCCTCCCAAATTTTGGTAATGACAGTTCATGTCCTTTTCCAGCTGCACACTCTTAGCTCTAACATATAAGATTAAACAAGAGCATTAAGGTGGCAAAGTCACGTGGCATGTCATTAAAGACTATCCAATGCAGACACACAAGGGGGCCAAATTCACTCTGCACAGGCAACCTTAGTTCTGGTGTTTCCTAGCTTTTGAGTGCTTCACTTTGCGATCATAATGTTCTTTTAATGCAGTGGGGCTTTCGGGGGGGAGGAGGAGAGAGAAGGGGATAGTGTCATTTCCTAAGATTTTTTTAAAAAAGCAAACAGAAAACCCAGAAATCCCATTGTATGGAACCACACTGACCCCTCCCCCATAGGTCAGCAAAAGGGCACCACGCAGTCCTCTGCTACTGGAGCAAACACAGCAACTGGCAGCAGTAGAAGGCTCTTATCTTCTCTGTGAACCTGCCGCTAGCTGGGGCGGGGTGAGACACACACTTTGCCAGTGGGTTTCACAGTTATTTGCTGACAACAAAGGAAAGCTGAGACGCAGGAATCCTGGGCCCCAGTCCAGTGTTCTAGTGATTACAGCCCACGTCCCAGGTTTCCTCTATCACCAGCTCCTCTGCTCTCCTCCCCAGCTCTAGCCATTGGTTCTCCTACTTGCTGCTATGTGCCCTGGCTCCTGCTCATCTCACGGTCTCCTGGCTCTCAGATCCTGTGTCCAGGGCCACAGCTGCCCAGGGAGAATGGCTGCAGTTGAATATCTTGCTCAGCTTTTGTAGCCCTAGCCACACAGAATCTTTGGAGAATTACGAGGCCAAACTCAAATAAGTCTTTACTGAGTGGGTGCAAACTGAGAACTTTTCAGAGGCTCAAAACTTGGCCAAATTTGGGCGTATTTTCATGCAGACACAGCCCTGGCACCAAGATGTCCCCTCCTCCCCCAAACAAATGTCAAATGCCTGTTCCAAAGCACGGAGACACTAGAGCATCTCCATTTTTATTTCAATTTGATCAAGGACACGACAAAGTATTTTTCCTTTACCTCATTCTCAGAAATGGCTGGCCCATTTTAGCTTAAATTTCCTCCCAATTCAGTTTGAGAAAGACACCCAGCATGGAAAATTTCCGCCCACGTGATTTAAGTTTGGTAAGTTATAAGCAACTAAAAAGAAGGGTCTTATATGGAAAGTATCAGACAACCTTAGCTGTAGGCATCACTGCCACCTCCACCTATAATATTCACTCAGTCACATGCTCTGTGGTATATTCATACATGTACATCAGGGCACGTTTCCGTACAAGGGGCCACATGTTCAAGGGTGATCACACCAGCTGGCACTTAATGCGGAGGGATGAGGAGAGTAATTCTTCTCTTGGATGTGTGCTCACAGATCCCATTGACTCCAGCAGGAGCACAAGGCTCCCTGCAAGAGATTGGACTGCGAGAATCTGGACTTTACAGAGATGCTTTTTATTCCTGAAACAACCCCCACCTCCTGGATAGCAGGTGGAGACGCAGCCCACGCTGCACAGAGAGATATTAGATAGCTTCTGGATATTACTGCCCGCCAAATTTAACAATACATCTGATTGCGCCTTCTCATCTACCCCTGGGCTGGTGTCAATAAATAGATAAATATGGACAAGATAGGTGGGTTCAGGACTGGACAGATAGTGATTGCAATACAGGAGTGGTAATTTTAATGGGGCGTGTATTCTGTATAGGTTAGACAGGCTCAACTGGGCCTTGGGCAGAAATAGATGCAGTGCCTATAGGTCTGATGTGGCATTATTATTATTTATTATTTCTATTGTGGGAATGCCTAAAGGCCCAGTCGGGGATTGGGGCCATGGTGCTCAGTGCTGTACATACACAAAATGAACAGATGGCCCCTTGCCCAAAGAGTTTATGGGACTGGTTCTACACCCAAATCCTGTTCTGCACAGTTGGCCTTTGCCCCTTTGAACATGTTCTTCAGAAAGGTGAGCTCTTATTTCTCTTCAGCATGAATTTTCTGGCACTAAAGGAGTTAATTCCTTTCACACCGAGGCTTGTAGTTTTGTTTACTTTCAATTTATACCTTTCGCTTAAAGAGAAATAAAAAAAAGAAAGGGGGGGAGGAAAGAAAGGCAGGTGACATATTCTAAGAGGGAGCACCGAAAATGTGTTAAGCACTTCAAAATCTCATATATTCAATCGGCCTCTGGCAAGACATCTGCCTAATGTTAGCGCTTAAATATCCTTTTCCATTTTACATGCATTCAAGTCTCATTTGAGCGAAATGAAACGGTATTATTAAAGGGAGATTTTGCACAAATGGCCTGAATTTGACATGTCAAGTTCAATGAGGCTGTTACATATGTAACGCTGAGAAGGGCTCCGAGGCTGCTGGCTCTTGAAACAGCGCCAGTGGCTCAGAAATGAAATTTGCATGCAGTCCTCTCCTTCCCTCCCTTGAGAAGCAGAGCTGGGGCTAATGGGGCTGTTCTCAGGCCCCAGC
This sequence comes from Mesoclemmys tuberculata, assembly GCA_007922155.1. NCBI lineage: Eukaryota > Metazoa > Chordata > Testudines > Chelidae > Mesoclemmys > Mesoclemmys tuberculata. Next base: position 11,826,755 of record ML675643.1, read on the forward strand.
CCAGAGCCAGGGAGGGAGTGGCAGAGCCCAGGCCCTTTCCCTTGGCATGCTGGAAGGTGAAGGGACGTTGCAGTCACCCAGAATTGCAGCAAAGCTAGAAATGGACTTGACCCAAAACTCGGGTTCCAAACACACCCCACTTTAAGGAGGAGTTTGGATCCAGACCCAGATCTGAAACCTCCAGGCTGGGCCCATCTCAGGTCAAGCCCATCCAACATTTCAAGAGGCTTCAGGTAAATTCCACTTCACTACGTGCTGTGTTTCAGTGACTGGCCTCAATGCTTCTTCTCCCACCCTATCTCGTCTCTTCCCCATGCATGGCCCCTCAACACAGGTGACTGCAGTCACAGCTGATGGCCAGGCTGGGGGACAGTGTCCCCTCCCCTAACCAAACTGGCTCAGTTGTGCCCCTCCCTGTCTGGACAGTGGCTTTTTCCTGGAAGCCTGAAGCACTGAGCACTCTGCAGTCTGAAAGAGCAAGGCGGGGAGACCTTGAAAAGCCCCTGCCACTGGCTATGAGACTGGAAGCTACAGAAGCCATTGGGGCTGCCTGTGCAGGAGAACAGCTGCCGCTCCTGTAGGTTTATTAGCATTTTGCCCAGTCTGCTTTCCAAAGGTCCCACACGACAGGGCTCCTCTCCTGCCTGTGGAGACAATAAATCTTGTTTGCAGGAAGCCCCTTTCCCTGCAGTTCAGCCTACGTCTTCCCTGATCTCATCTCATCCCTCCTGTTAATACCCTGGGGTACGGACATCACCCCAAGGAATTCTTCTCCCTCTCTGATAATTTCCATTGCTTCCCTTCCATCGGCCCCAAACTCCCTCCAACATGTCACTAACCTCCCACCCAGCGTCCCAGGCAAAGTCACCCCATGCCAAACAGTCCGCGACACTAGAGCAGATTGCTGCTCCTTCAAGCCCAGTATCCCCCCTCGGGAAGCGGGCTGGTCCTGACGGTGGGGAGGAAGACAACATGGCCCTTGCTAAGTCTGCAATGATGCGTGCAGAGCAAGCCTGAGGGGATCCGCCTTCCCTCGCCGCAAGCATTGGAGATTTATTTTGGTTGTTGTAAATGATTAAGGTTTATTAAAACTTAACACCACAAACCATGATTGGCTGCATCCTCTGTTAAAAAAGCCAGGCCCCCTGGAAAGCCATCCCTGGGTAAGTTTCTCCCCATCAGACTGATAAGTAACAGCTGCTCAGCCATTCCCATAATGACTCGGCCCTGGCAGGGAGTGGGCTGGGCTCCTGCCCCGATACCGATCATGTTTATAGCCCTGCATTTTATTTGTAGGTTTATTGGATTATTGAGACCATCATTAGTTTCTCTCTCCTCTCCGTCATGTGTTCCTGCGCCTGGCTCTTCCTTGAAGGGCTGGGAGCGGAAGAGAGGCCTCCCCTCTGGTTACAGCAAACCCACCCATGTGATTGGCAGAGGAACGGGGCAGTTCAAGGCAAGGCGCCACATTTGGGTCCTGTTCTCCGTGTGCTGCGTCCGCACTGGGCGCGCTCGCCGCCCTGCCCGGCTGCCAGGATTTTTGGTGGCTACCTCCTCTGGCAGGGCGGCTGCAGCCAGGAGGTGGGGAGAGCCTGGCAGAGTGAAGAGTGGCGTTGTTAAAGATTAGCCTCTCTTGCCTGAATCCATAGACTAGATTGAATGTTATCTGTCATGGCACGGTGGGAGTCGTTATTTAATAATTAATAAAGACCTCTGATTCTTCTGCACCGCACGCCGGGCTGCACAGCGCAGGCCGGGGAAGAGAGGGCGAGCCAGAGAGAGCTGTCTTCTCTTTAACTGCCGCTGTTATTTAAAGGAATAATGCCATTCTTTTTCATCTGTCAGCTGGCCCACAATGGCCCTTGTCATGCTTTATGATTTAGGGTTTCCTTTCCTTTCCCATTAAACGCCACCTTCCCATCACCGCCTCGCACCAACCAGCCGCTGCTTCAGACCCGCAGTTTCAGTTTCACTCTGATATTGGCCCAACTTCCTTGATGGGCTGCTCTGACCACTAATTGCTTCTGTTCATTTAAACCTGTTCACTAATTTGCAGTGGCCCTTTATTAAGTTGGATGCAGCCCAAATTACACCATAAATTACGCACACAAGGGGACTGTGTGTCGCGTGGGATAAATGGATTGGCTCTTCCCTTTTTTTTTCTTCCTCTCTCTCGCTGTCTCTCTTTTAAAGAGCCATGGATGTGAGTTCCAGCTGAGTGCCACAAGGGTGATGAATCTGGGCGGTCTCAATACAGCCCAGATCCAGGAGGTCTCAGCTTAATTTTCCTCCATCCCCCCTTCATCTGCATCTGATAACAGTCATTGTTTGGCTGGAAAAAGCTCCCAGACTGAGCTGCGTCTGAAGTGGGCTCTCTTTTTCTCTCTCCAAACCTCGGCGGTGGTCTGACCAGGTGCTATGAGACAATTAATCTGAGCCCCCAACTCCTTTCCCTACCCCCTGGTGACGTAACTGGAAAGCAGTTTGATTCTTTTTCTCACCTTTTAATGACCGGGGAATTCATTAATAATTGAAATAAACACGCTCTTTTCCAGGGCTGCTGAGTTTTATTAAAGCAGGGGCAGGGATCTGCCAACCCTTGGCTGCAGCCATTTCCTAAATAACTGCTAGCTGTTAAACTGCAATTAATTTTTTTTTGTTAAATAGAGGACTTTGCTGTGCTGGGGAAAGCGGCAGGCAGCGGGAGCTGAAAGGCAGCCTGGGGCAGCAGGCTCTCTGCTAAATGCCTGCTGCCTGGGGGGAGCTGGTTCTGTCCCCTTTATCTCCATCCCTGCAGAAGCAAAGTACCAGGGATGCCTGGAGTAAGTACCTGCTCATGGCAGTGGGGAGCAGCATGTCCCTGGGTTTTGAGGGAGCTGGAGTTGATGTCTAAGAAACGCTTCCAAATCTTTGTCATCCAATTGCAATGAGCGTCAGGGAGACATTATTCCCCGGATTGGAAATACGCAGTGGAATGTGTTTAAGGGCCGAGGGGAACAGAATGAAGGGCCAGGGGCTGGGGGGAAGGAGGGTCTCGGGCCACTTCACCCCCCAAAGGAAAGCACGCAGTGGCATGAGAGATAAAGACTGGCTCTGAGCCACAGAGGTGCAGTGTGCTTTGCTGGGGACTGCGCCAGCTCGTGTGCTGGCCCTTGGTTCTCGGGACACCTGTGCACTGCAACTCCCCATCACGCCAACGGAAAGACTCCTGCTGACTTCGACCGGGACCAAGCCCTGGTTTCCCAGCTGAAAACCAGTTTGCTAGCTTTAGCCTGCTCCCCTGGGTGCTTCACGCCCACAACCCCCTGCCTCATTTGCTATCTCTGGCAGGGCCTGCTTGGAAAGTGCCCAAGGCCAGAAGGCCCCAGGGAGGCCCCTGCTTCCACACCTGGATTTTAAGCTGTGGCCAGTTGGCCGCGGTGGCTGAGAAAGGATGGAAAAAAAGGGGACGCTCCTTACCTGATGTTCAGCTGGGTGAGTTTCTCCAGCTCCTGCTCCATGTGGTCCTGCAGCTCACCTGGGCGCAGGAGGACCTGGCAGATGGGGCAGACGGGGGCCTGGCTGTCAAACAAGGTCGCTTTCTTTTTGCCTGCGGGGAGAGGAAGGGAGAAAGCATTGACTCTCATGCCTGCAGGAGCCAGGCTCGGCTGAAACTAACATTATCTCAGCAATGTTTTTCTGCTGGTCTGAGGCAGGTTAGGCTTGGCAGCTGCCTGTGTCCTGACAGTGACCCCTCAGCACAGGTGCTAACAGAGTTGGTCCCCCACAGGGAGGTGACGGGCGCCCTTCCCATCTCCACGGCACAGCAACCCTCAAGGGAGCACAAAGGACAGGTGAGGCTTTGCCATTTGGTTTCTAAAGCAGCAGCGCCAAGCTTTTCATGGGAACCTGTTGGCCCTGTGGAGCTGCCGGCTCTCCCAGGCAGGTCAGACGTTCCCTTGTCCATCTGAGATAGGGTGTGGGTGACCTGGCTGGATGGGACCTTGCCAGTCCCAGTGTGAGAGACACACTCCCCGTCCCAGTTCAGGCCAGCTGGAGTTCACTGTGAAGAAGTGTTCAGCCAGGGATGTTATACACATCAGAACCAATGGGAGGCAGAAGGTCTAGTGAACAGGGCGGAGGTCTGGAAATCAGGGACCTGGGTTCTATTTCCTTGTATTCCCCCGTCTTGCTGTCTGTATCCATCTCCTGTCTTCTGCAGGGACCGTCTTTGTTCTGTTTGTACAGCCCCTTGCACAATGGGGTCCCGATCCGTGACTAGGCACTCTTGGAATATAAATAATCTTCCTGGCTCTGTCCCTGCCTCCTTGTGTGACCTTGGGCAGGTCCTTGCCCCACTCTGTGCCTCAGTTTCCCCACCTATAAAATGTGGAATAACAATCTTGCTCTGCTGCTTTGAGATGGATGGAGGAGAAAGTGCTAATCATCACGGTTCATCCTGGCAGCTCCCTGGGTGAGATGGGTCAGGGTCCTGCTCCACAACGAACAGCCAGGGGAGTTCACCAAGGCCCCGCAGGGAGGCAGCGGTCTAGAACCCCGGGCACTGTTCTCCCTGCCCCGAGATGAGAAACTCCCACCGAAGGCAATTGGCATTCCTCATTTCCTGGGGCAAGAGAATAGGGATCCCAGGAACTCCTGGCTGCCAGATCCATTCTCAGACCACACCCTCTCCCCCCCCTCAGCCCCAGCTGTCCAGAAAGTGGACATATAAAAGGGGGGCTCAGTTGAGGACTCTGCACCATAGGGGAACTGGCCGGGGACTCACTTCTGCTCTGCATCTGCTTCAGTTACCGAGCCGCAAACCCCTCTGAAGGGCAGAGCTGGCAGCACAGCAGCCTCTGCGCCTGCCAGAGCTCCGGGGAGAGACTGCACCTTGGCTGTGACCACCCACCTCGCCTGGCTGACTGGTTACAGCTCCCCTCGGGCCATTCACCAGGGCTCCAGGGCGGAGCCTGGCAGGCCCACCGGAAAGGTCAGGGCCAGAACCCGGCCTCGCCGTGCTGACATTCAGCGAGTTACACCAGGAATCAGCTCAATCCCACACGGCTGACTTTATCAGAGGCCCAGTCCTGAGGGGTGCTGAGTGCCTCAGACTTCCCTGGGAGTTGGGGACGCTCAGCACCCTGCAGGATCAGCCTGCGGAGAGCTCAGAAAGTCTCTTGCGCTCGCCCCAGGCCCGAGGATGCTGCCCTTCTATTTTCACCGCACAGACACATTTCTCTGTTTAAGTCCCTGTACCTACGCCAATTTCCTGCAGCTCGGAAACTTTATTGCCCCCTCTGCTAGGAATATACAGCACCTACTTAACATAAAATAAAACTCGAAAACAAACAATGAAGCTACAATAAAACAGGAAAACCCACAGGCCTCCAAAGCCCCGTTTCCCAGCTGTATTAGCGACTGTGCTCGTAAGAGGGCGTTCTGAGTCCAGTTCTGATCGTTCCTGCAAGGGGAAACGTGTTTCATTGCTGCCTGTTGTCATCTAGTGTGAACCCGCCTGCTGGATTATTTATTTATGTTTCAGACCTGGGTGGTGGTGGTTAAATCCAAGTGAGGCAGAAATGCACAATAAAGCAGTCGGCGCTGGACACAAGGTGCTGCCCGCAACGCGGCCTTCCAATCAGAAGCCAAAAGGTGCCATTTTCTGGCTCCTGGGAATGGCCAGTGAAGCCCTGTTAAAGGGAGAGACCTCCTCAAAGGATAAAATGTTCGTGCAAGCAGCTATACTGGGTCTCTGCTGCTCGCCGCATAAACGGCCTGCACACGCATTTAACGAGGAAAGGTCTGAAATAAGTTTGTGAGTAACCTTGGCTCACCCTTGCCTTAAAAAATGACCCTGCTTCCGTGGGGCTCTCAAAGCACTTTATGCAAGCCCGTTAATTAAGCCCCCAGCCTCCAGCAGGGTAGGTAGATAGTATCTCACTTTTCCGATGAGGAAATTGAGACAGATCGAGGGAAGGGACTTGCCCAAGGTCAGGGCCAGGGATTGGAATAACACCATGGAATCGATTTGTCTCTTTACAGGCCCTCTTGCTCCAACCACTAGACCTCGCTGCCCTCCCAGGAGTTTTGAAGACAAGTAATGAACTCCCCTGCAGCTGTGATATCCTGGGATGCCTCCCTCTCCCTCTCACACACCGGGCTCTCTCCTCATGCTCTCGTGTTTAAATAATGCCCAGAAACCAAACCAAACCCAAACAATGAGCGCGCGCTGACCCTGGTGGGAAAGGCCGGCATTTTAGTAATTCCAACTTCCTGCTGGAGCCGTTCCACTTTTGTATGGTGGGGGCCTGAAATAGGCCAGGAGGGTCCCCCACTGCCTGCTATTTATAACGTGAGTCCCAGCAACAAAACAATGGAGTCGTCTGAGTCTCCCTCCCAAAATAAACAGGCAGCCTTTGAGCGGACGGGAAATCCTGCTGGGTCCCCGCTGTGGCATGCACAGATGGACGGGTAAACACGCTGCCCTCTGGATCCCCTCCTCATCCCTGGCTCACAGCAGCGCTGGCTGGCCAGGGCACCCCGGAGACCCATTCCGCCTGGGACACAACGGTAGCTGCGCTGCTGGGGGGGCTCCCTGTCCCATCACTAGGGATGCTCCTGAGCCACGGTCTCCAGCCATTCTTTCAGGGGCCTTCAGCAAGGAGGGCAGCACCTGGGCCCGAAGCCGCTTGGGGGGGAACCAAAGCAAAACACTCCCATGAAGCGTTAGGACCAGCCGCTCAGACAGCCTGTTTGACCCCCTCTGTGCCAGCCCACTGGGTGCGTTTAGGGGCCATGAGGACGACTGCACGGCAATTCGCTTCCGTGGGATGCCTGGCCGGAAGGCAGCGAAGGGTTAAAGCGGCTCCCCTCTCCCTGGCCCAGATCCAGACGTAGGCTACAGGGCTGGGGCTATTCAGTGGAAGCTGCCTGGTGGCTTCCCCTCTCCCAGAAAACCACCGTCCTCTTCCAGGCTCTGAGTCAAGCTCCACGGCAGCCCCTGGGAAGACTCTCCCTGACTTCACCCGGACTTGGATCAGGCCCTGTGTTCCCAACCCCAGCCTCCCGGTCCAGGCCAGAGGCAGAAATGAGCTGGGTCCCCTCCGCTGCCAGCGACACTTGTAACAAATCTGTGTCCACTGAGGCTGTGGCAGCTGTCGCACTGCTGCACTCTGCGCCCACTCAGACCGCGGAGCAGAGAGCGGGGTGAGGGCCTGCTGCTGGAGCTGCCAGAGGCTCTCCATCGGGGCTCGGCAGTGCGGGGCCTGTGACACACAGCTGAGCATGATGGGCTAGGGCTTCATGGCAGAGAGGGAAAAACCCAGCTGGTGCCAGTCTCGCTTTGAGAAGGTGACAAACCGTGGGGCGAGGAGCCGTTCTGACTCCACAAGGCAGTGAGGGCTCCCTACACACGGCTCCCAGGTCTTCAGATTAACGGTAAATGGGGAGCACTACAGAGGACGAAGATGTGTTGCCTCCTCACACGGCCAGCTGCCGACACCCCCAGCACAGCATTCCCTGGCCGCAGGGCCCAGACAGACTCCCACTCTGTGATCCCTTCTGTTGCCTGGTTCTGCCCTGGTGCTTCCACACAGGGCTAGAGAAGGGGGCAGCAGATCCCGCGTGTGACAGCTTTAGTTTTCGGAGGGGCTGTGACATCAGCCCGTTCCAACCTTTCCACAGCCATGGGCTGCTGGGGCCCCCGCCGCACAGAAGACGGGAGTCCAGCTCTGGGATCTCAAGCAGGGAAGTCTGACCCACGGAAATCCAGAGCTCGGGAAATAAATCTAGTCCACTGGGGGGCGGCGGGGGAAAGCGCATCTGTCTGTGACAGGCGCTGCCCAGAGCTTCCCTCCTGGGCCAGGCCTGCCTGGGAGAAGGCAGGCAATGCCCTCTGCTCCGCTCTCCGTACCTGTGCCAAGCGGCCCCTGGGAAAGCCTGAATGGCTCTTTTCAGGCTTTGTTTTTGGCAGCTGTGTTTTTGTTTTCCTTGCCAATCTCCCCCTCCTCCCCATCCCTTGTAATGCTGTAGGGCTCCGCTCCAGTGTTTACCTTCCTCGACTCGGCTGTGTTTCCCCCGTTGCTGACTCCCCGCTTGCTAGTGCCAGAGAGATGAAAAGGCAGAGCCTGGGCGCTCCTGCTGTTTGCGTGGTCTCTGCGGCGCTGAGGAAATGTTTAACTTTAAGTGTTGAAACGGAATATTTCCTGCCCTGAAAGCAGCCAGTTCTTGATACACAAACGAACCCCCGCGCTGTGGAATTTTTCCGCAGGCCCCTTCAGAGGGAGCCTGTGCCTGGATCACAAGCCAGGCGGCTACCGAATTAAGATGAATGCATCCGCCTCTGCCTGCTGGAGACTGGGGCTAGATCCTTGGCTGGGTTACGCTGATGTAAATCCAGAGCAGTTCCACTCATTTCCATGGCGTTACTCCAGATTTTCACCAGCGTGACTGAAAGCAGAATCGGGTCCCTGGGCCCTGAACTTTGCTTAGATATCTGGGAAATGAGTTTGATGAGCTCCGTTGCTACATACTAGACACAAGTGCAGTCCGCACCCACCTATTAAATCGGAAATAGCAGCGAAGGGCATGAGTCAGGACTGAGGAGTGCTGGGATAGATCTGTGCGTGGGAACCCAGGGCTGGAATAGGTGGGAGTCAGCACTGAGGGACATCAGCAGAGCTGGGTCAGGGGGAACTCAGGGCTGGGATAGCGGGGCTGCGGGTTGGGATTGAGGGGCATCGGCAGAACTGCGCGCACACCCCCAAATGTAAGCATGTTGCTGACGTGATTGGCTGAACGTGACTCCTTCACTGCAATCGAGCAGCGAGAGAAACGCAAAAGAGGCTCTCGGAGACTTGGGACAGCAAAGATCTCAGCCTTCTTCAGCTTTGTCTAAGCTCTGAATCACCCCTGAACACCAAGTAAAATTCCCTCCACTTAGCTTAAAAAGAAGCGAGCATCTCAGTGAATGAAATGGAACATACTGGAGGGCGGGGGGTGGGGCTCTGATGGCTAACCAAAAAGCTCATTTAAGGCAGTGCCTAAGGCTGAATTCCTACAGCCCCTGTCCAGTTCCCGTGGTGATGGACGAGCTGCATTACCAGATCCCAAATAGCAGGAGTAAAAACAGAGACCACACCAGACCGGGGAGCTCAGCGCTTGGCTGGATCAGCACCCATCTCTAGCAGCCAGCTAAAAACACAATGCAATCCACCCTCACTAGCATGTCACGGGATGGGAAGCATGCGAACCAAGGCAGTTACATAGCACCTACATGGGTCACAGAAAGCAATGCAAGGGTGGGTAAGTGTCATTATCCCCATTGCACAGATGGAGAAACTGAGGCATTCGGAGGTGAAAGGAATCCACTAGGTCACACGGCAGGTCAATGACGGACCGACAACTGATTCCCAGCTGCCTGCTCCAAGCACTAGATCTCACTCTGTCCTTGATCTGGAAATAGAACCCAGGAGTCCTGATTCCCAACCCTCCCCCCACTACCCTAGCCACTCAAACACACTCCTCTCCCAGGGCCAGGAATCCTGTATATGATAAATATCCATAAAATGTAAATGGATAACCAGAGCCCCGAGAGCCGCAGGTAGGTTCAATATACCTGGGATATAGAGGGATGAGAGAAGAGACTTGGCCGCCATGGCGATGGGCACTATAGAAAACCCTAGAGTAGTTTAGAGGGACGGACATAGGAACAAGCGGCCTAGTTCTAACGCTCCCCCACTGTAAGCAGCATGACATTCACCACATCGACAGCTGCCCTCCTGTTCTCCCACACAAATTAACGCTCCCCAAGCACAGCTTTCACTAACCGGAGCGGGCAGAAGAGTCACAGGCTCCACAAATGCCCTAGCAACTTTTGTTGTACTGTACGTGGGAGGCTCTCAGATACTAACCGTGATGGCCAGCAGCACAAAATCCGAAAGCAGAAAGATCAGCAAAACCGGAGCTGGGAGCAGACCCATTATGAAGAGTTGGGAAAACTCTGCAAATGACGCCCTAGAAGTATCGGGCAGATCCTCAAATAAATGTGCTCTGGTGAACTCTGCTCTCTTTTGTGTCTGGGAATGTTGGTGAGGCCGCGTGTTATGAGCACAGTTAGCAAGGAAAGCCAACTTCAGACTCATGCCCGCCAGTGCACGCGGGAAGCAAAACCGGGAATTGTTTTTGGTGAGCATTAGCCCAGAACAACACTCATCCAGCCAGCCAGCAGAAACAATTCCACGTCACTTATGTAATAAGCAGCGTGTCAGCCACTAGGTAAATGAAATCCACAAGTAATTTTGAATAAACAAAGTCGAGAAAAACCATGGATCAGTTCATTCCAGGAACTCAGTAAAATGCAAAATTAGTTGAATAAATTGTTTGTAATTCCATTATTTGCTAAGAACTACCATCAGCTCATCTAGTCCCTACCCCAGCCAGTGCATCTCCCCAAACCTTTGTGTTTAGGTACATAAATTGGTGCCCACATGGGATGTTCAGATGGGCAGTGGCAAAAAGGAGGAAATGCTGGGTTCTTTACTACAGTGTTTTTTGCCAATTCTACTTCGAAGTGTCTCAGCAATGGGCCTCTGACCTCCCCCCAGGGGAAATGCTCCCTCCACATAGTAGATCTCATCGCCAGGAGGTCTTTCCTTATACTCATTGCTATTCTCCCTGTCTTTGTCTCATCCCACTGAAATTTCTTAATGATCAGAAAACTCCTTCCTCCTATTTAATTGTTGGGTAGCCCAAGCCATTTTCCAGTTCCAAAGACCCCCTGCAAGTCAGATGCCTCTTCCATTTCCTTTCCTTATTTTCACCTTCTTTTTTTATGTTAATGATCTGATACTCAAAATCAATCAAAATCATTTGATCTGAATCGCCGCTGAACAAAAAAAGTCCTGTGCTGGACCCGAGGCTCGACAGTTTACACTGCATTCTTGGGCTGTGCTGAAACCAGATGGGTGGTAAAGGGTCGTGGCACTGACACGGCCTCCCTAAGGACCTCACCGAAGCAAGTGCCTGTAACCCCCCCCATGAACACAGACACATGTTTCTGCAGCGATTATTTTCTGTTTAGTGATGGGCCGGGTGTTATTTGTGCACTGATAGCAGATATCTTTCGTGACGAGCCTCCTTTCCTTCCAGCTCAAAAAACAATCATTCCAAGCAAGCCCCATATTAGCTTCGAAGCAGCCCAATGCTGGCTCTTTCTCCCCAGGAACGGGGCACGCCAGCCCCTGAAAGCAGCTTGGCGGCGTCCGAGGCCGTGACAGTAAGTGGCAGTGAAGGGGCTGCGCGGAACTGACGGCAGGCGGATAATAACACAGCGATTAAAGGGGAGATGGCTGATGTGTCAGCACAGAGCACCTCCAAATAACACCACGAAGACGTGGAGAAGCAGAAACTATTTGGTAATAAAGTGACAGAACATGAATAACACTGATCTTTGCTTTCTGTGTTCGATTCTCTAATCAAATCTAATCTAAATATCCCTGTCTGTGGATTTCGATTGTGCCATGCTATTTATTGGCACGTGCTTTAGAGAGAAAGCGCTGTCTCCGTATGGATTTCCGATGCTTTTCTGAGGCCCCGATTCTGGGTGGGGATGAATGTCCTCAGCTTCAGCTGACTTCAGTGGAAGCGAGTTGAGGATGCGCGACGCTTCACAGGACGGGGACGCTTAGCTCCGAATCCGCTCCAGAGCACTGCCGCATGAACCTGCAAACCTGCAGCTCCGCGACCCCCAACCGTGCCTCAGCCAAGTGCAGGCGAAGGAAACGTGTCCCTGCACTGAGGCAGGCTGCGGCGGGTGATTGCTGGTCCATGGCACCGAATCTGGAGGCAGAGAATGCCAATGAGCGTAGGGTAGGCTGTTGTGGTGTCACAGGGATAAGTGATACCCTCAGAGAGCACACACTGTTCTTCGTCCTGCCTGAGATGAGCACCGCTCAGTGGCATTTCCACTGGGGCATCAGCGATGGCTTCCATCCACTGTGCTCATCTGACTCTTCACCCACAGGCCTGATTTGTCCAGAGGACACCTTGACTTCTCCACCTTCTGTGCTCTCCCCTTCTACTGTTTCTCCTGTATGAGGCTATTGCTCATACCACTTCTCCTGGTCCCCAGACACTCTGTGCAGGACCAGCCCCCAAAGGCCAGACCTGATCTCAGCTAGACTGGTGTAAATCCGCAGCACTTTTGCAGATGGCAGCGAGGTGACTCCAGATTAACACTCTGCTAACTGGGCTTGGAATCTGGCCCTTCAAGAGTGCATGCTACGGCTTCAATTATCTGAATGCCAGGCGCTCAACAAGTACGTTCAGATCACGCCGGGATTCTCCATGTGACTAACAGACCCTGCTGTGGATAACGGAGGCTGAACTGCACATTAATTCTGGAGAGGCGGGAAAGTTGCTTTTGATTTTAAAAAATCGTTTGAGGAGTCACTTATAGTATTAATTGTTTGTTACCGGCGCACTGAGAAGGCCCTCCCAGAAACTTGGGTCCCACTGTGCCAAGCCCTGTGGAAACACATCACAAGGCATTCCTGCCCTGCATCTGAAGGTAGAAGACAGAAAGGAGGCATTAGCCCCATTTCACAGATGGGGGAACGGAAACAAAGAGAAATTAAATGACTTGCCTAAGTTCACACGGAGCCGAAAATTTAATTCAGGTCCCCTGAGTCACAGAGCCGTGCCGCAACCCTAACCCTCCCTTCCCTTTGTAGGGCCTTAGGGTGCTGAGCTTATCTAGCGAAGCCTCTGTGTTATCAAGAAAACATCTGTTTCCCTCTTGAGCTAGGAGGCCAATGGGGAAAAGATTGCTAAAATATTGATTTTATTAGTGCGCCTTTTTGTTACCATCTTCCTGTACTTCACAGATGGGTTACCAGTGCAGCTGCTTCTCCGGATAAACAGGGTCATTTAATTGGAAGGCCCAGATACTCAGCTGGGGTAAACCCAATTAGCACCAGATGAGGAGCTGGTCCAAAGTGACTGCATGTGGCGACCATACATGATAATGACGTGCTGTACTTGTACAGAGCTTTCTCATCTGGTGACCTTAGGAGCATAGGAACTGCCCAAGTGGATGAGATCCAAGGTCCAGCTAGTCCAGACTCGTGTCTCCAGTGACCACATGCTGCAGAGGAAGGCGCAAGAAACCCCTTCGTGGCGAAGAGAACCCAAAGCCCCGGCACTCAATCTGCACACCACAGCTGCCCATCGCACGATAGAGGAAGATGGATTGAGCTGGGCAATAATTTAAGAAACTGAGTGAGTCTGTACATCCAATCACTTTACAAATCAGGGAAAAGGGAGAGGGGAGGGGTGGGGGGAAGAAGTGAAAAGGCCGTGCAGGGAAATGCATCACAATTACTGTCTGGGCTCTAATGAGGAGCCTGTCATGAGGCTGTCATCCTGCGGAAAGCCACCTACTCAGAAAGATTCAATAAAAAAGTAGCAGAGAGATAAAAAAGAGATATATTTCAGCCCTTGCTAATATTCTTTTCATTTGTCCCAGCACAAAATAAGATACTGCACTTAACCGGCTCGGTTAAAATGAAAAGCGGGGGGGAGCGGCGTTGATCAATACCACTAAAAGCTGGGCGACACGGTGATGGAGTGCAATTTTTTTGTCTGTGCTGAAGCATAGCAGAAAGGCCCGGGTGGTGTAATTTATGATTTGCACGCACGCCGGCTAACTAGAGGCTGACAAGACAATGAATTCTCGATGAGAGGCGCACAGGCCTCAGAAAGAAACGAGAGGAGGAAAGGGAGAGTGCGGCAAAGATGGGAAAGGGAAGAGAGGAAAGGGCCAACGAAGCGCCGCCCCATCTCCCCAGTGCTACTTGTATACTTAGCACAAGCGCGAAGCAACAACACAGTCGCTTACGCTTACAGGCAAGGAAGAGAAACTTAGAGCCTGTCCTTGTTTTCCTCTGCCATCCCCTCTCCCCTGGGTATTGGCTTGTCCAGCTTTTCCATCTCCTCGGCATACATCTCCCCAACCCTCAGGGCCAGACCGCCTTGGGTGTGTGGCCTCAAGAGTGCCGTGTTTGTCAGTCAATGGCCAGCAGTGAACACCTCGTGGGGAACCTGGTGTAAATCCGGAGGAGGTGCCCTTGCCCAAAGGGGCGATTCAGGAATGGGCTGGAGGCATGGAGGAGTGGAGCAGAGATAAGCCAGTCCTCTGCTGGCTGCTCCAGCTGACGCTGAGGTTCAGCCAGGTAGATGCAGGGTCTCCCCTTCTCCCCTCCTCTGCACTGATCAGAGCGGACGCTGGGGAAACGGAGCCCTCCATTTGCCTCCTCACCAGCTGCCTCCTCACCAACATATTCATCTGCCCCGAGCAAAGTCTTGGCCCCACTTAAGTCAGTGGGAGCATTAGCAGGAACTGCAATGGGGCGAGGATTTCATGCCCAGGTGGGGTTGCCAAGAAGTTAGAAATGTTGGGTTCCTGCCCCCAACCCGGCCCTCCATGTGTACTCTGTGAATAGGCTGCCTCTGATTCCCTTTGCTTGACCGAAGCACCTGCAGCTAGGACAGCAGAAAACAAGATACTCCTGGGCAGGCCTTTGGAGAGTCAGTTGAATTCAGGTCTGAGAATTTAGCAGGGCAAAATACAGGCGAGTCCAGGACAATAATTAAAGGGGTGTCGGGGTTGGAAATGGGATGTGGAACATTTCACCTCTAGGACTGCTGTTCCCAACCTGCATGATAGTGGAGAGCCAGAGGTTGTAGGAGAACCTCCACTCCTCACTCGGGGGGACCTCGCCTGTCACATCATCGAACAGGGGTCCCTGCAGAGCCAGCCGGGGGTTGGTGAGTCCACTCAGCCGCACTTTCATTGTCTGAGTTTGGTCTCTTGTTCTTGGGTCAAGGTTAGATGGGGCTGGTCCAAGATGCCTTCTTCCTGTTCCACAAGGGCAACGGCAGTAGGAGCTAAAGGCAGGAGATGGCTGTTTGATGTGGTGACCTCCATGTCTGGTCATGGAGAGCTCCCAATGGCTGGGATGAAGGACAAGAAGAAACCCTGCAGGGTGGGAGAGCAGGCCTGGAGAGCAATGATAAGGTCACAGAGATGTGAAGCCTCTGAGGAAACAGGATCCCAGACTCTTGGCTCAGGGCTGTCCTCTTTCTGGGAATTCATTTTCTGTTTGGTGCTGGCACGTCCCCATGCCCAGGATATCTGTCTCGCGGGGCCTCAGCTGCCCTCATTACCACAGTACCTGGACAGCCCATCCCTTTCCAGGTGGTAGTTTGTGAGCCTTTCATTCTCAGAGCTGGCCGAATGGTGCAAAAGTGTGTCTGTGATCACTCCTTCCAATCCTGGACAGTGGCTGGGTTCCCCGGGGCTCACCCCCCTTATGAGTCAGCATGTGCAGAGCTGAGAAGGCATGGGGAAAGCCCAGCTCTGTGAGCCAGGAGCTCCTGCTCAGTGGCTTCGAGCAATTCACAAAGCTCCTTATTTTCCAAAGTGCCCAGTAGCTCTGAGCACCTCCGTTTCTGGGAGTCCCATTGGAGACCCCTGGGGCTTCAATTTCACTGGCAATTCCAGCCCAAGTCAGTGCTCAGACTCCAGACACCCAGAACGAGCGGCCCCCCTTGGAAAACACTGGCTGTCTCTTCGGCTTCCCCATCTGTCCGACGGAGCGAAGGAGGCCGGTCGGGGGCTTGGCAAACGTTTGTAAAACGCTCCAGAGTGGAAAAAAGCTCTAAGAGCCAAAGTGTCGCTCTGTCACAGAAACAGCAGCATAGGCACCAGGTCAGGTGCCTGTTAGACTGGGCCACGAGCTGGCAGATGGTAGCCGCAGGCTAAGGCAGTTGAGGCAAATTCACTGGCACCTATATGGGGCTGGTCTTCAATGTAAGGAGGAAACGCCCATTTAAAAAGTATCCACGATGCAGCCACTAGCAAAATGACCCTGTGGGGGAACAATCCTGCCTTGGCTCCAGGGAGGGACTAAATGGGAACTTTTCCATCTCCATCCAGTTACGTCCTTGGGTCTCAGTGCTGCAGTAGCCAAGCACTTCTCGAGAGCCCCTGGGACAGAGGGTGAATTACTCACGAGGTTACCAGCTGCTGCAGCATTGTGCTCAGCGTAGCTAGTGTGTCCTGGTCTCCCTGTGTCTCTGGGTTGCTCACTAAAGGAACTTGGTGCATCCTGAGAGACAAAAACAGGCTGGAAATGGGCCCGCAGGAAAAGTCCTGTCCCCATTTGGGAAGGGATGGTCAATGCCCTGTCTCCTTCCTTGCGCCTGGGTGCAGCCTGGAGCTGTGAAAGCGGTGCCAAGAAGGGCTCCAGCACTTTTCATAACAACCCCAGCCCTCTCCCACAACACATCTGTGCAGGCAGCCTCCCAGCTCCCATGTCCTTGACTTAAGGACAGCCTGTTAGGTTGGCAATATTCGGATACGCCTATCATTTGAAAGGGTGACGGGGCAGAGTCTTTTCCTGTCTCCCGTTCCCTCCTCCCCCGTTTCCTGCTCTGCACCCTCCTCCCTCGGGTGCGCGCAGCAAGGGGCATATATCGAAAACACAGATATTGAACTGTCAAAACTGTTTCCTACAAGAAAATAGATTCATCAGCTTGCAGCAGGCAGGGTCAATGCCACGTTCTCCCCCTGCGCCAGCACCCGCGCATGTCGGCGCATACCCAATGCCTCTTCGCAGCAGCGCCACTTTAGCTTGTAGCTCAGGGCCCTTAAGTGACTTTGAGAAATGGATAATCGATTATAATTCCATGGGCCTCTCTGCAGATTTATCCGGAGAATGTATAAAAGCCAGGGCTTGGGAGAAGCGGGTCCTTCCGGCCAGCACGTCAATTGCCTGCACACTCTCTCCGGCTCAGAAAATCGCATCCCAAGCACGACTTTGTTTAATCCATCAGTACACAATCAATGCACTCTGTAATCAACTCTTGATCACTTAATTTTACACATGTTGGCTGAATCCCTTTGTTTAATCACTAGATCAAGCTGCATTGTTGCACTGCCCCCTCCCTACTACCCCCCTCCCCAACCCAGGCACCAAACACAACCCAGAGCCTTCATTTCACCTTGAGGAAGAGCTACTGTGAATTTAGAGAGCTTTTCAATGGGCTGGAAAGAAAGAAAGAAAGAAAGAAAGAAAGAAAGAAAGAAAGAAAGAAAGAAAGGTCTTTTTCTGATGCCATATTCTTCCTAGAATTTGCCCAACCATTTTTACTTGCCTACAAAATTATCCACTGAGATTTAAAAAAATTAAAATAACCCAATTGTTGGTGCCTGACAAACAAAGGATTGAAGGGCTCCAAGAGACAAAAGAGCAGCTGTTCTCCCTATGGATCTGACCACTCCCAGGATGATATGCAAACAGGTGACAGTCAATATCACGTGTGCTCCCATGGCTTAGTACTGGCAAGTCCAGCTTGTCCCTCATCGCTCATTATTTCTATTGCATTAGTAGACAAGAGGCAGCAGATGCTCTCTGAACACAGTTCCCTGCCCCGTGGAGTTTTCCATCAAAACCAATATACTGCAGCAATGGTTCTCAAGCCTTCCCATACTGGGGCAGCCCCAGAACATCTATGGCCTATAACCAGGGTCCCTCTACCATTTAGCTATAAGAGAAGAGCAGGAGCTTCTGGACCCCCAGGTTGACAACCCAGGTAATACAACCAAGCAACGTTTGCATTCCAGGATGATTCCAGTTGTCTCTCCACTAACTGCATGCTACAAATGCACACAACTGGGTCCAAATGCACACATTCCAGCAGGCTGCTAATAGGCTGAGATGCCTGATTACTGAAACTGAAATGTGTTGGGTTTATTTCTTTAACATCCTGGGGGTCACGTAATCATTTTCAGCAGGTGTCTGTGACAAACATTTGTAAAACGTGATTTAATGAGTACCTGAAATCTTAGCAGAAGGCAGATCAAGTATTTGCTATTCAAAATTTGAGCTGTTTTGCTTGGATAGGTAGGTCACATGGCAAGTTTCTGATGCCTAATTGGATGAGTGATAACACTTACAAGCTTGTTTCCAGTGCAAAATCCACCTTTTTAAAGCAACCTCACCTCTGCCTCTGGTTTTGCATGTGGAATTGTTGCTCATGCTCATTTGCAAGCACAAACGATAGACATGAGCGAATAGGATCTGTGAGTGCAAATGGCAACTGCGTGTGCAAATGTTAGCTTTGCATGGGAAACTCACACACAACAGCATGTTTACAACGACAGGTCACCACTTGAAAAAGCAGGCCCATGTGTTTAAAGGGAATTCCAGTTACTTTCTACAGCAAAAGATCTTCAAAGAGCCCCTGTGGTTACTCACTTCTCAGCACAGAAAGTCTGTACAAGATGGAACACAAATAAATAATTGACAGTTAAAAGATACGGGATGCAAAAAGTTAGATGCAAATTTTCGATCTCACAACAGCCAGCTGTGCTTCTATTGGTCCCTACGTATAAACTATACATAAAGAAGTCCAACTTTTATATTGTCCAACTGCATTTTTAAAAAAAAATATTTAATTGGATTCAGTGCACAAGGGAAAAATCAGCCCCTGGGACATTTCACATCAGCCCAATGGTCAGTTAGTAGAATATAAATGGGCTAGCTGGACAAGTGGAGTTTCATCCTGGGATTGTGCTGACAGGTACAAACTACTCATGCTTTGCTTTTGTGGCTTATATCCTCACCAGAAACTCTTCATAGAGAAATAAGTCATTTATCAAACAGGGCACTCTCTACTGCTCACACTGAAATCGGTGGATGAGAGGAAGGATGGCTTAACGGTTAGCAACTCTGCCGATCTCGTTTCAACTCCCTCCTCCACCAAAGACTTTCCCTATGGCTGTAGGCTCAGCGCCCCATCTACAGAAGAGTAATGACGGTACTTCCCTCTGTCACAGCACTGTTGTGTGTCTTAAAGATTGGGAGGAGGTGCTCAGTGGGGCAGTGGCTTAGAATTAAAGGAAAAATCTCCATTCACTTAAATGGGAGCCAGGTCAGGTGCGCTGATCTTCTCTGCTTTATTCTACAACCCTGTTCCATTATCTTGGAGTCTTTCTTTCTTCCTATTGATAGTTTATAGGTTCTGTATCAGCAATATTGAAAGCAGCTTGCGCTCATCTAAAAATCCACATGGACATTTCAGCTCGATTCTCAACGGTAACTCCTGCCCACCACACTGGGGTTGTATCACATATGGATGAGGACTTTGGCCCTTTGATTTTAATAGTACAGTGATTCTTCCCGAACCTCAGCCTCTGTCTCCTAGCAGGAGACAGGGAATAGCTGTGACTCCCATCTCAGGGCTCAAAGACCTCAGGGGCGGTAGGACCTATTTGCAGGGCTCACGCCCCATGATCTGTTTGGGGTTCTGTTTCCACCAGGAATCAGGCACTGGCCCAGGCTTGCTCCAAACTGGTGCACCTGGCCCGTGTTTGGGGTCTGTAATGTACCCTGACACCAGACCACTTTTACCTGCTTTCGGTTCAAGGGCAAATGATGGCTGCCCCATGGCAAGTAAGCCCCCTTCGCCATCCCTCACCCCCTCTGCTCCCCGATTGGAGACCACTCCACCAAGATTTAGGGATCGCTGCTCCTAGAGTGTTTGTGTGGGGCTGGCTGAGTGGGCGTGGCCGGCAGGATGGGGGTGTGGCCAGTGGGGGGCACCCTCCCCTCCTGCGAGGACAGCACTGGTTATATACACCTTGTTGAAAAGTGTAGCCCAGGCTGCTGGTGCCTCTACTCCACACACTGCCCCTTCCCTGGCACATCTCCCTCTGGCACAGCTCTGCCCGCAGAGGCCTTCAACGGCCAAAGAGTTGGCTTCTGCCAAGTGGGAGGCTAATGGCATGAAACAGAAACACCAAACAATGACAGGCGAATACCCAGAACGGCCCATATGTATATTTCAGTGGTAATGCCTACAGACCCCATCCAAGATCAGGGCCCCATCACGCGGCCACGGCACAGACCCATAGTGAGAGAGTCCCTGCCCCAAAGCGCTTACTGTCTCAACAGACAAAGAGCGAGTGGGGAAACTGAGGCACAGAGTGGCGACGGGACACAGCAGGGCACAGGCAGGGCTGTAAATAGAACGTTGGTCTCACATCTCACAGTCCCCTGGGCCCCAGTGGCCCTGCTCCCGATAAGGAGAGAAATGACCCTGGCCAGCGAGAAGCTGGGCCCAGGATGGAGAATCCACCACCTCCAAAAGGGCAAGTCCTTCTTGGCATCCACATGCCAGCACAGCCAAGCACCATTCAAATAGTCTTACACTGTTTTCTAGTGCAGGGGGAGGGAGGGAAGTAAGGAAAAAAACAACCTGCCAAGGGCTAATTAATATTTAATTTACTGCAAAATGTACTTCTTATTCCCAAGTAATTGGCCGACTGCACAGCTGTGACCACTAATGAATATAGAGAGAGGGAGGTGAGAATTCAGGTGGAAGGGGGGAGGGCAGATAAGGAAGTGCGAGGGTGTCACGAGCTTTGATCAGACCATATTGCACAGCTTTAATACGCATAATAAGAAAACTTAAATGGCTTTGATTGTTTTCTTTGTTTAGATCTAAACATGGCTGCATTCCCACTAATGGATGGTGTTTAGCTTATGCACTGCCATTGCCCTATTACCGCGGCAACTCTAACGAGGGGAAAGGGGAAAAAAAAGGACTTTGGAAATAGATGTCATTTGCAAATAGGTTGTTGAATAACACTGCAACGCGGCTGGAACGCAGAGAAAACAGGCAATCCCTGCTTGTTGTGATTCCTGCATAGATTCCCAATAACTCATCGTCCCCGTCTCTAATTCGACTTCTCGCTCCATGATCGAGCTCTCAGCTCATTTACCGCTGAGGATGGGAAATATTGTTTTAGGTGCTAATAGCGGAGTGGCTTGCTTGCCACACAGAGTGGGTTTTACATCGGTTCTTCCTGACAGCTTATTCTGCAAAGCGGGCTCATTCCACCCGAGCAGAGCGCTGCAGCCAGAGGTAGGCGGTGCCCAAGCCTTTGGCTGGCTCTCTGCACAGGGGTCAGTTTCACCCTGAGAGCTCTGGTCCTGCTAATCCTCTGAGCTGTGACACACACCCGAAGGACGGGTCCTGGGGTTTGGGCCTGCCAGTTGGCTGGTGAGTTTTGCTTCCTTTGGAGGCCATCACTTAACACACGGCCCAGCCCTGTGCATGCATGACCTGGCTTCTTGGGACGGAAGGCTGCTCTCACCAGATGTGGCCTGGGCCCACCTAGCTCAAGGCAGTTTGGCCCCGTGCACAGTGGAGGGGGTGGAGAAATGCACCTTCCCTGTTGGAAGGAACTGTGGAGACTCTTGGAAAGAGGAGTGGAAATTCTGTTAGTTTCTCACTTGCTGCACCAGCTCCCACTCCGCACCCTGATCTGTCTGTGCCCTTCTCCTGCCCCTGCTGCGTGGGTCAGACAGGCAGCAGTGGCTGTAGCCTTAGTGCGCGGGAGGAAGAGAAGAGGGTTGAGACTATTTTCCTGTCTCACTCTGCCGCAAGCCAGATCTCTTTCCTAACACATTTCTGACGTGACTTTGTATCCAAAGGCTCCTGCAGGTTTACAATGGCATGGAGACCTCAGGGCAAATTCCCAGCTCGGGGTAAATCTGGAGACAGTCCATTGCTCGCCCCAGTAAAGTGACGTCCAGCGTAAGCAACTTCAGCAATTGGTAGCTTATTGCATCTCAGCACTGAGTGTCCTTGTTCGGAGACACTCCATCACGGCTGCCTGCCGCTTCACACGGGCTCTGCACTCTCAGCGGGACGTGGTTTCTTTGGTTAAAATAAAGAACTAATCAGACGCTGTCCCAGGAAGATCTCTGTGGCGGCGAGGCGCCCTGGTGCTCACAAAAGGAGCCTAAAGCATGCTAGGGAAGGGAGTTATTCGGTGCTAATCAGAAAAGTGAAGACTACACAGGCTGCAATCATCCCCGAAAGGTAGCTCCAGACAGGAGGGAATTCAAAGAAGAACAACCAAAATGATCAGGGGGATGAACGGCAAAAAGAGCTAAATCTAGATTGCTTATGTGAGGACTCAAGTCCCAAGCCTGTCAATGGCTTTGTGCATCTGTGTGCATGGATCTCACTGAAGACTGAGGCTTACTAGCTCTTTGGGGCGGGGCCCATCTCCTTGTCCAGTGTTTGTACAGCACCTAAGCCAGTGGGCCGGATCCATAACTGGGTCCCCTACGTGCTACCACAGCCCAAATAATAACGAAGAGAAAGACCAAGAGACAAGACTATTCTTGGCCACGCTCTAAAAGGCGGAGCAGCTAAGGAAGGAGAGGAGTTGTACTGGCTGGTGGTAGGGTACTTAGCTTGAAGCCGTGGGATAAAATAAAGAAAAAGAAAATGTTTAGCGAACACTGGGAAATGTTTCCAAACGGTAAAGCCTTTTAGGCAGCTACACAGCCTCTCTGAGAGAGCTTGGGACTTTTCAGGAGTAGACAGAGATGCCGGCACTGATCCTCAGCGAGACTGTAGCTGTGCGTAAGGTCGCCCGTGTCCGTGTTGGCAGGATCATGGCCCCAGAGGGAAACTCCACCCAGATACGCATTGCAGGCAGGGTTGACCATGCATTCTCAATCCGGGGGTCGTGACGCCTGCCCGTTCCATACTGCTACATCAGAGCGGGGGTCCTCACTAGATCCTGGCTGGGTCAGAAGGGGATCCTGGGATGGAAAAGTCAGAGAACCACTGGTATAGGCTACTGGAATACACTTTAAACTCCAGGCCTTGGCTGCATCTGAAATGGCTGCATTTAATTTTGAAAGCAACTCACACTCTACTTTTTGACTGCACATTGCACATTATCCCCATAGTAAAAGTGTAATGGCAGCAGACAGCGACACGTGAACGCCATAGTGAGTAACATTACGGGGGGATGTGTCGGCACAGAGTCGAGTCGGCACTGAGAAAAACACACAACGCCACACAGGCAAAGGACGAATTTCTCAGTTTATTTCTTTTATGTATGAATGAACTGAAACATCCCTTCCTGCAGAACTTGAGGGGGACGACAGGCGGGAAGCCGAATTTGGAGCAAAGACGCTGATAGAAATCAGTGGTTTGGGGAATAGGTTGCCTTTTGTAATGTCAAACTGATTCACTCTGTTATGCTTCCAGGGTGAGATTCCCCCAGTGTGGAGGGCCTGCTCAGGCGTGGCCATCACCACGTTCTGCCTATGGCCCATATGTGACAATGGGAGATGAGCAGTGTGGAAAATCTGGGCCCCGTTGCGTGTGCTGAGCAAGTACACATGTGGCCCACAGGGTGTGTGACATGAAACTGAGCTGTTCTCATCAGACCCGGTGGAGGGCGGGCAGTCAGGCAGACAGACAGACCTGTTCATTGCACAACAGATGCACACTGGACAGCCTACTGGCAACACAACAGCTAAGATGCAGAAGGGTTTGTGAGCACAACAGCTCCACAGCGGAGCCACGTGTTAGTCATCTGCTCTGCAGACGGAAAGAAAGAGCGTGTTTAGTAACCACCAGTGCCACCAAGATGGATCTGGGGGAGAAGAATGGCTCCCACGGCAGCTATACACCTTGCCAACGTCAACCACTCCACACAGCAAATGAGGTCAGGCAGGACCTCAGCAGCTCCCAATTGCTTTGGGTGCCCTTCCCAGCTGTTTGCTCTCCTCTCCCAGGCAAAGAACTTGTTCATTCCTTTATTTGCCCTCTCTGCTTTTTTTGCTGGCTGGTACAGAACAACAGTCGCTACCAAAAAGATTTCCCCTCAACTCCATTTCTACGTTGTTACCGAAGAGGAGATCTTGAAAAAGAGAAATCTTCATCTAATGTGGAAGGGGAAAAATAATTTGGTTTGGCCCTTGGCAGACTGAGCTGGCATTTTGCTTTCTCAATTTGATCTTCTTTGCTGTCAACTTCCCCCGCACTGAGTTTAATTTTGTTTTTTATGAACCCTGATCAGAGAGACTCCTTTTCGTTCTACCTCAAGACAGCAATGAGCTAGCCCAGGCATCTGCCAAAATAATAATGACTTTGCACTTGATTAGCACTTTACATGTGGG
Organism: Mesoclemmys tuberculata; assembly: GCA_007922155.1. Taxonomy (NCBI): domain Eukaryota; kingdom Metazoa; phylum Chordata; order Testudines; family Chelidae; genus Mesoclemmys; species Mesoclemmys tuberculata. The sequence goes on from ML675643.1 coordinate 11,850,796, forward strand.
AAGTCCAATGTGCTTTACAATCAGGACTCAAACCTCACAGCAAACCTGGGCGGTGGGTCAATATTGTCTCCATTTTACAGATGGGGAAACTGAGGCACAAAGCAGGGAATGACGGTTTCATGGTGAGGGCATTGGACCAGGGGACTTAGGGGATCCGGATGAAATTCTTGACTCAGCCAAAGAACACCCGCCATGTGATGTTGGGCAAGTCTATTAATCTCTTTGTGCTTTGGTTCCCCGCCTGTAAAATGGGAGTCTAATTCTTTTCCCCCAGTCTTTTCCTGTCCTGTTTCTTTAGATTGGAAGCTCTCTGAGACAGGAACGAGTGCTTACTGTATGTATTAAGGCTGCCAACCCTCCCGGATTGTCCTGGAGTCTGCAGGAACTAAAAAGGAATCTTTAATTACAGACTATGTCATCCGATGAAACCTCCAGAAATATGTCCAACCAAAACTGGCAACCCTGATTTATGTAAGTACGGAAACCGAGCATAACAAGGCCTTGGACTGCAACTGGGGCTTCTGTGTGCTCCTGTTACACAAATAATACGGGTAAGTGACTTTTCTCAAGGCCACGTAGCTGGCTGGGAATAGAACTCAGGAGTTCTGACATCTAGTACTCTGCTCTCTTGAGCAAACTGTCTCCCTCTAGAGTTACCCAAGTCATCTTTACCCCTGAGGGACAGAGGCAAGACACAGCTGTATATTCCAACTGCAACAAGCCAGGCACTGGATCAGCACAGTAGCCCAGATATAGGGAAGGGAGATTACAGAGGTGTTTCCCGGTCACACCCCCTGCACCTGCTTTTCAACCTTTTCCTTCCCTTCCCCTCCAAAAATAAACAAAAGCCTAACACAGACTCCCCCCAAAAAATCACCCCCCGAGAATTTAAACGTCTGATGAGACAAGCACTACTGATGTAGAAATATAAATGTTTCTATCTCAGTGGCGGCTTCCTGGGCCTTAAACCTGAACTGATTGTTGGGTTCGATTTGTCAAAATCAAAGACTGGCAAGTTTGGGCAGCTTCATAGACTGTGTTTTATAGAACCTTTCAGCAACCCTCAATAAAAAATGTATTAGATTAGTAATTTGAGTCCCAAATGACCAATTTGAAACGATTGCTTTCTTATGATTTTTCTGAAAGTGCCTGTTTCGTGAGAAATTGCTGCAAAAATCAGACACAGTTTTTAAGAGACAACGGTAGCAGCACACATTAGGAGTTGGGGGCAATGGGTTAGGTGATTGCGTTTGTTTAACTGTAAAAAAAAAACATCCACACTTTCTCGTCTCCCCCCAGAACGACATTTTCATTATTACAATGCTTAGCTCTTAGACAAGCCCTTTCAGGCGCAGATCTCAAAGTGCGGTACAAAGGACAGTGAGCACCATTATCCCAACTCTACAGTTTGCGAAACTCAGGCTTAGGCAGGGGAAAAGACTTGCCCACGATCATGCGAAGTGTCGCTGGTGTGGAATGAGTACCATCTGGCACCCAGAGGTGGCTGCATTTCCCATAAGGGGGACCTGAGTGAGCTCTGTATACATTTATATTCCATAAATGTAATATGATAAGACATTTTAATACCATACATGATAAGGCCAGCCCCAAGTATTTAAAAATCATGATATTGGCCTGAGATGGGTTGAAAATTACGTACACATTCTGGAATCTTTTTCTTTGCTTTTCTGGTTTCTAAGCCATTAGGGCACACTTGGGTCATGTTTTCAAACATTCTCCCCCAAGGGCCAGAGGACAAGATGGAAGATGAGATTCTCACATAATTTCAGGACTCCGGGGTCTGGGGCTTTAAGGAACACACCAAATATTGTGAGATTCGGGATAAAATTGCAAAAGTTGGCAACTAGAGATCCTGCTGAATGAAAGGTCCTACAGAAACATTTAACTGTGACTTGATTATTGTAATTAGATGGCGGACAGGTCTGGTATGGATGGGAAAAGACAGACAGAATAAGAATGGAGCAACCTAATTTTAACAACTCTGCCCTCCATGCGCCTGTGTCTTTTCCACCGTAATCTTTGCCTTCCTGATCTCTATTTAATTTTTTTGCCTTTCGACCTTTGTGCTCCTATTAAGCCATGCTGCTCATCAGTCCTCATTCACCTCCTCGTCTCCCATGAAATATATAAATGAATCCATTGTACGCCACGCAGTAACAGGACGTTTGCCACGCCTCACCCTGATCACACTGCTTGTGTGTTGCTTCCCTTCCTGCATCCTTTGTCTGTCTTGGACAGGGGTCGTGTCTTCTTATGTGCTGACATAGCCCCAGAGCCCGGTTCCAATTGGGTGCCACTGCAACATGCTATAAAACAGGCTGGGCAACCAAAGGAGCAAAGCAATTATTACTATTGCAAAACATTCAAACCATTTACATTTCCACCTTACGCTCCAATTCTGCAGACACGTATGCACATGTTTCTCTTGAAGCACACAACCAGCACTCATATCACTCCTGTGTTGCAGGTGAAGCATTAGCACAATTGTTCGCAAAATCAGAGCCACAGTGGACGTCTCTTGCGTGGGGAAGGCGAAGAGACAAAACCCTGAATGTCTTTATTTTTCAGGTTAGCATCTTCATTAGTAATAATGACATATAAACGAACTAGTCAAATATCATCATCATTCCCATTACTTGCTCCTACTGAACCAATATTTTTTAAAAGAGCCATTTTTTTAAAGATAGAAAAAATACGTCAGTAGGTTTTGCATAAAGGGCAATTTGCAAAACTTAAAAGGTGACATTTTGACATGAACATTTAACAAAAAATTAATATTTTGTCCCTTTAATAAATGGGTATTTGCAAGAGAGAATCCATTATAAGAAAGGGAGCTCGCGCGAGGTTCTTTCAGCCATTCCCATCAGCTGCGATAAGATTTATATGTAAATATGTTAATGGTACTATTAATAATTTAATGGGGGCATGGCAAGCTGTGTTTACATAATAAATATGATTAAGTGTTTCCCTCGAATGAAGTTGCTGAACTGTCATGCTACCCCAGGTTATTATCAACATGGCTTTAAAATGTTAATCAGACAATCAGAAGGAAATATTTCCACATCCCCACTGGACTGTACAAGTTCTTTTAAAACACTGCTCACACTCACTGTGACAGAAAGCTGCCTGTAGAAGAACTCTGCAGATTAACATAGTGTAACGGCCAGGAATTGAAAATTTGCAGTAAAATATATGTGAATTTATTAAGGGTGGAGCAACACCACTGATGTGAATGGTCTAAATCCAGATTTACTCCAGTATTATTGAAAGCAAAATGTGGCCCATGGTAATTCAGTCACTGACTATACCCACTGCTTGTTACATACACTCCATTAGGACACACTGCACAGAGCAGCTCAACTGCAAAGAGAGAATTAAACCACTGTTGCACGGTGTGAACCCAGAGATGTATGCCAAAAAGAAGGTCACCCAAGGTTAAATGCTAGGGCCCTGATCCTGTAAACTCTTACACACTTGATTAACTTTACCCACCAGGATTTCAATGGGATACTCACATGTTGAAAGTTAATATGTCATTATGTGTTTGCAGGACTGGAGTCTTAAGATGGGTGCTATGGAAAACCTTAAGCTAAAAGAAGCAGGAGTTAGACCCTCAGGGATTTGTTCCTGTTTCTGCCACTGACTTGTTGACTTGAGCAAGACATGTTGCCTCTCGGTGCCTCAGTTTCCCCACCTGTAAAACGGGGTTTAGACGATTGAGCTTGTTACAAAGCAGGGTTGCTTTGCTGCACTTGTGAAGTCCTTTGAGAACCTTGACTGAGACTAAACCCTTCCCAAATCAGTGCAAGCCCGGCAAATGAATATAGACGCAAAGCCAACTGGCTCGAATATCATGGGGCATCATTGTATAATTGCCTGTGTGCAGTCCAGCCTCTCACTAGATGCTTCCCATAAACCAATGCAGCTTGGGGAGAGGCGACTTCTCGCTCAACCAGAGACAGGTTGCTGCTGCTTTGGAATGGTTCACACGACTGAGGAGGCAGGATTCCAATCAATCCTTTCGCAAGCTGTCTGGACAGAGCTCCCTCCGGGCAGATGTCAAACAGCCCAGATCAGCATCTCCATCTCCAACTGAGGCCTTTATTCCAGACACACAAGGGAAAGAAGGGGTTAATTTAAACCCAAGAAAGGCCAATTGTGTCGCGGAGTCAAACCATAATTTTATATTCAGTCCTGTAATAGTTACTAGAGTTTTACTACAATAACTACATGTCCAAGCAGAGTTTAATGAGAAAATCTATAGTTTTCCTCTGGTATTTTCTCTTAGTTTGCATAATTCCCTGAATACAACTCAGTAAAGCTTTTGACCCAAGATAATAAAAAGGTGATAAAAATGGGCTGTAAAAAATGGCTTATATATATATATATATTTTAACAGCCACTACAAAATTATGGATCCTTTCCACAAGATAAAAGAAAACAAAAAATTCTCTCCAGACGGGAGTAATGCTGAGGGGAAAATTTATATAGATACGGATACACATAAGACAAAAGAAAACCAGAACTGGAGGTCTAAGGACCTGATCCTGCCCCGTAGAAACCATTGAGAGTTTTGCCAATGCTGTCAGTGGGAACAGGGCCAGGCCTTCACAGAGGGAAAGGTTTTGCTTGTGGATGGGCTTTGACAGGTTTTATCGGTGAGGGCAATTAACCATTGGGACAATTTACCAAGGGTCATGGTGAATTCACCATCACTGTTTTTCTAAAAGATCCACTCTAGGAATTATTTTGGGACAGTTCCCTGGCCTGTGTTATACAGGAGGTCCGACTAGATTAGCACAATGGTCCCTGGGGATCTCTGAATCCATGAATCAGCCGGAACGGGGAGCTGGAGGTTTGCAGCTAAGCATTACGTGGAAGGCAGGCAGAGATCTGTAACACAGAATCTTCGAGAAGGCAGAAACAGCAGCACGGGAGTGCAGAGGAGCACGGACACAGGGAGAGGATTTAGGTGCTAGGCTTCTGAGAGCGTGAGAAGCGGTGTGTAGGAGTGTACGTGTGATGGTGCAGGGGTGAGTGCATATCTGAAAACGAGCATGGTCTGGACATCAGGGTTACGTATGTAAGAGCAGAGCACGTGCGGTGGGGCAGGTATAGTATGTCCCCCCCTTGTGTGTGAGGGCTGTGATTTGCGAGTGTCAGGGCTGTTGTGAATGGGGGAGGCAGAGCTGCTCTTTGTGTGTAGGTGTTCGGAGGGGAGCACTGAGGGCTGAGGAAGGGGACTGTTCCTCTGGGCGTGGTGTGTAGGGCTGTTTGTGACCAAGCAGTTACAGACTGGAAGTCACAAAGAAATTCTTCTCCCTTTTGGTTTGCCACCTGGCGTGCATGCTGCACATCCCACACTGGAATGACTCGGAGGTCAGACCTGGTCCTTCTTCTGTGCTTGTAGGGCAATGTTGCTGCTTGTCAGAGGGTGAAAAATGCCGAACATTTTGAAGGTTTTCAAACAATTCAGTTCTTCAGGGTTTGAAGAGTAAACATTTTTTTGAGTTTTTGCGCAAAGGAATTTTACTGACAATGTTTGGATTTTAAAAAAATTTCCAAACATTTTGTTTCCCTTTCCTGTTTCCCCCCTTTCTTCCTCTTTTCTCCTTTTGCCACCAAAAAAGGGAGGAGGGACAGGGGGCAAAGCCAAAAGAAAATTCAGCCTCCGCCCGCTCCCAATTTTCCATTAATTGAACAATGGGAAGATTTAGAAACAAACAAACAAACAATTGCAAAAATGGTTTTGAAAAAAGTCTGCTTTTTTGTTTTAAAAAATATGTTGAACAATTCACCCCATTCTCATCCTGACTGTACGTTTCCTAGTGCTCCATCCAGCCTTTTTCCAAAGCTTCCAAAGCCATAGGATTTCACTCTCCCTTTGGGCAATGATCCCATATGGCCACGCAGTTCAGGGCAGGAAATCTCTCCCGATATTCAGCCTAGACTGTCCTTTGCTCATATCCATTCCAATCCACAGGCCTCTCGACACAATTCCCCTGCCTCTTTGTGGTCTGCACCAATACTTTCCCCTCAGCCATCTATTAACCAAACCATTGTATTAAGTTATTGTAGATACTAAACTCTTCAGACAGGGATGGTTTCTTCCTGATATCCGCACTGCTTGGAGTGCTCTGTCAGTGCTCCATAAATAATCAGCATAAATGTAATCCTCCTTCATGAATCAGACCCTTGTGAACACAATGATGGATTTGGGATCTGGATAAATGTATGTCCCCCCAACTCATTCTGTTTGAGAACAAAGGAAAGATTTGAACCCACACCTGCAGAGACAAGAGGCTGGTAGTGAGGCTCTTCCACACGACAGCATTCTTTTTAACAATTTTTGTTCTAGAGACAAACTGAGAAGCTAGGCAAGGCCTGAGTACAATACAGAAATAATAGCAGTCATGATGCTGATAGGGCTGAAGGAATCAGCAATGGAAGGGAAGCCAGGCATGCTGCATGTAAGAACAATTTATCTTACCAGAGCACCTCATCCTCTGAACCCAACCCCCCGTGCACAGTCAGGTCGAGTTCAGGATCCCCATTTTACAAGCAGGGGAGAAGAGTAACTTACTCAAGGCCACACAGCGAGTCAGCAGCAAGGCCAGCAACAGAACCCAGGAATCCTGGGCTCCAGGATCAAAGAACTTGACCATACTTCCTCCAGGGCTGTGATCCAAACGGGGAGTGGAGCATTACGGAGCACCACAGCGGCCTGGACCCTTGCAAGCGGATCCTTCTTGACTTGTAATGACAGACAGTCGTCCACCAAAGCAACAGCACCAGCTCTGTCAAGGAGTTAATGTCACTGCCAGTCTCCTAGGAGAGTACCTCTGATTGCTCTATCTTGGGGTTGGCTGTGCACATTTGTTGTATTGATTCTCCTCCCCCCAGCCCCAAAGTTTTATTCAACAACAACAAAAGATTGCCAGGAGGGCTAAGACGCCAGCGTGGATTATGACCCTGCAATCATTTCAACTGACCACTGCAGTGAAAGCTATTTGCAATCACCTTTCAAAAACCCATGTGGGACAGATGGGTAAAGGGGAGGGGCAATGCGCAGGAATTTGTGGAGACAGAAATCCTGGCTGCTGCCCCAGGGCAAGGAAATTTGGCTGGATGGAACCTTCTGTGTCCAATGCAGCGTACGTCTATGAGCACTTCATGCTCTGCTTTGGGGGAGTCTGTGCTGCCGTCAGAGGGCGTACATGGGGGCTGGAGGGATTCATCCAGCACAGAAAGATTTATTACATCCTTATTCCTAGGAGTACTAATCCTTCTGCATATGACTTACATTTTGTAAGGGGTTCAGATATTCCAGCCACAGAAAGATAGATGCAGGAACACACAGAGAAGTAGACAGATATAGTTTAGCACTTCGGAAAGACTTTTCCTCTCTCTTAACACACACCTAGTGTGTAGTTTACACTAGTTGTAATTCAGATTCTCACCCTGAGCTGTCACCGCAGGATCTGAGCCTCATTTAATGCAGAGATGTCAAGTTTTGTGTATTTCTGACTGCAAAGCACCATGGACCCCCTATGGCACCATATCAAAGATGAGCCCTCATGGTCCCATGTTGTTATCACCACTGGTGAAGATGGGGAAATGGAGGCGTAGCAAGGGGACTTGAGTTGCCACGGCATCCTTATAACATCACCTCTTTCTAAGATTCAGAGACTGAAAGTCACCCCATCCAAGGTCTAGGGTCTACTTAAGTCAAAAGTATATTACACTGAAAGCCTTACTAAGGGAGGAAACAGGATCTAGGAGCCAGGACTCCTGGATTCTATTCTCAGCCCTGCCCCTGACTCTTGTGAGAACTTGAGTAAGTCACATACCTGCGTTGTGCCTCAGTTTCCCCCTCTGTAAAATGGGGGTGATATGATTGTGCTACATCACATGGGGGCTGTCAGTCTGACTCAGTTAATATTTGCAAAGTAGGAGGAGATCCTCAGATGGAAGATGCTGGAGAAGGACCTGCTAGGATTAAATCATCACGCGCTATCTCTGCATTTCCTTCTCACCCTGCTGCTGGTTACAAGGCTGTTTGGATTGTAAATACAGCAGTAACTTTCTCCATAAAATCAGCCTTCTCTTTCTACCAGAGCCATCAGGGTATATCACAATCCAGTGCTTGTAATCTAACAACAACAGTTACCTTTCATTTCTACAGCAACTCCTGTCCTGATTTCGTCCAACTTCCTTTACAAACATACCCTTTGTGCTTGGATCTCATCACCTACCACTGAAATGCACCGTTCTCTAGGATGTTTAACAGCCAACAGCAACACTGTCCGATGGTTGGGGAAAATATTTGACCAATAGAGACTGCAAAGGGAATTCAGGGAGGCTGAATAAAATCACCAAAAGTGGAATTTGGTCAGGACACCCAGGACAAATACCGAAAGCACCCTGGGATTTTTAATAAGCAAAAGCGGTGATGCCTTCGGGTTTTGGTGTCATTTTAAGATGATACCTCTCACGCCCCAGCACTCCCTAGCCTCACTCCGACAGCTGAGCTCTGCCTCTGTGAAAAGCTCCCCCTCCCCATTGAACCATCACTTCCTGCCACACCAGCACTTTGCTTGGAGGGCTCCCAGCCAATCCACCCCTTTCTGAGCTGATGGGGTCACAGCAGACCGGGCTAGACTGAGGCCTCCGAGGGGCTGGCTGAGCAGAATGGAGACCTCTTAGGTTAACATTTAGCAAGCAGGCGGCGTGAGCGCACTGCAGTTAAATGGGACCAGGAGAGCAGAGCAAGGCAGGTCGCGTTTGCCCGTCTCTGTGCGCCTTAACCAGTGGCCCTGGGGTCCATCTCTGTTGGGTCTGTCTCTCTGGCAGGCTCCTGGCTCTCGGTCACCCTGCCAGCGCTGGGCTGTCCCTCTCCTGTTGCCCCATCAATCAGCCGCAACCGGGATGATGTGTTAATGTTTTTCCTATAGACAGACACATTATGTTTCCACACTGCCTCTGCACACACCGTGTTTACGCCCCTTCTCCCTCCGGGGAGTAAATCAACCAAATTGATGCGAGCCATGATTAATTGTGTATCTCGGACCAATCTTTTACCAAGTCCCTCACACGGGCAGATCCCCCCCCGTCCGCCCTCCGACAAACAGGGGAGAGGAGCCCTGCTCCGTTTGCTCCCTCTCGCGCAGTTTGACGGATAGAGCCTGCCTGGGACACGGCGAGATAAATTTGAAAGGCCTCTGCTGGGCTGTCAGCATTAAAGATGATGAATGGGGGAGGTGAGGCGGGAGGGACCCGTAGAGCTCGGCGTAATGGATAAGGTTCCTCGGGAATGGATGCTCGCCCGGTGATTCGGCGTTAATCTCTGGGCGCCGTCGAGGTGCCGCCGACTGATAACAAGGAAATAGGAATGACAACAATTTTTAGCTGAGAGATTCTTCACAAAAATGCCAGGCTGCTGCAGGTCTGACAGGCCCTGATTGAATGGGAGCGGGGACGAGAGAGCCCGCGGACGCCTCCTGCCTAACATGCAAAAGATGGATCATTTCATTCCCCCGCCTGACCATCTACATTTATTATCATTTCCCCTAATTCCCCCTCGCTTAGCGACTTGTCACCACCGTTTCTCTTCTGCTGGCCGCCTGATGGGACCTGAGCTGGGCGCCAGCCCTCCAGGCCAAGAAGCAGAACCACGAGCTGGGGCGTCTCTCCAACCGGCAGCCACAGAAACACCGCACCTGTGTGGGTCTCACTCCCGAGAGGCGAAGAGGGCCAGCATGTAGCTCGCACCTGTGAGGTGTAAGTGGGACATCCGTGGTCCAGGCCTTGCACTGGGCCCCTGCTGGGGATGGATTTTGTACTAACAGGGCAGAGATGGCCTCCTCTCCAGCCATGGACCCGGTTCTTCCTGCTGTTGACTCGGGGCCTACATTGCCTCTCGTGGAAGCACACCTGCTCACCCCAGGTCTCTGCACAGAGCTGCGCACTGGGTCAGCCCCATCAATCCGAGGCCTTCCCAGTCACCCAGCAAGACCAGGCTGCGATCAATCAAACTGGGAGCTTCAGTAGAGAGTCAGTAACCACGAGAGTCCTTTTCGGGGGCATCCTTAGCGCTCAGGTGCTCGGACCGCGTGGTCTGAGTGCCAGGGGGCCCGTTCTTCAGGACACCCCAAGCTGGGGAAAGCTGCCGGACCCTGGCAGGCCTGACACATGGCTCATGTTCGTCACAAAGCTGGCAGAGGTTCAGGGAACCTGTGCCAAGGTTCAAGCGGCCCCCTCCCAGCCCACAGATCCTGAGCAGGAGTTTATGGCCTCACCCGTGGGTGGTTTCCGCTAAGCTTCCCTTGGAGGCTGCCGTGCTGCAAATCCATGCCTTCTTCTCCACTCTGCACTGTCTGGCCCGGAGCGCCTCTGTCCCTCAAACAGGGATTGGCAGCACTAGGCCCAGGCTCCAATCCGACCTCCTCCCTGCATTCAGACTTCGGGGAGAGAGGGATCGTCTCCAGAAGGGACGCACGCCACAGTGTTAGAGCTGTGGCACCAACCCTCTGCTCCCTCAGTTGTCCAGGTAACCAGAGAAGGCCAGGCCCTGGAGATACTATAGTGATGGGTGTCATGTCTCCAGGGATGGAGACCTCCTTCAGTTGAAGCACTGGCATTCACCACTAAGATGCATCACGACAATGTGAGCTTTACTAGTCCGCTCTGCTCTTCAGGGGCATTTACACAGCCCGAAGTCCAGTTCCAGCACACATGGGATATAAAACTGAGGATGGAGGGCTGGGGCGCTGGGATCTGCTCTGGTTGCTCCAAGTCCCAGTCCGGGATCTCTAGGGAATGTCCCACATCAGCAGTGCCAGGCTAGGTTTGGTTCCCATCACTCAGGAATTTCTCAGAAAAACCCAACCAAGAAAAGGAAAGATCAGGCGTTATTCGGATCAGATTCTGACAGGATGGAACATCAATGCCAAGAGAAGAGATGAGAAACTTTGGCTGAAGCTACCTGGGGAAGTCCTCATCAGAGAGTCCTGATCAAAGCTCTTGAGTGCCGATGGGTGATTCCAGACCTTCCACTCTCTATCTCACTTCATTAAATTTCCCACCCGGAGCCACACGCCTCTTTGCAGTGTTTGCTGAGTCTGGATCCAGAACATCACTATGTGCAGTGACTCTGCCCCATGTGGTGCCAACCTAGGACACTGGCAAAACTGACAAGCAGTCTGCCGGGCTGTGGTCTGGAAACCATGGTATTGAGAATGGAACTGAAAACCACCTCAGCGCTGCACCAGCCTCTTGGCTCAGTACAGAGCGAAGTCTGGATCAGATCAGGCATTTTACAGGAAAAAAAGGAGTAAGTGGGGAGGGCAAATGGAGACGGGACAGAGCAGAGACAAGCAGTGCAGCAAATGCCCAACGAGGCAGAAACAACCTGCAGATAGCTCAGGACGCTCTTGCTAACTTCACCCTGCGCCTCATTGTGCTAACGATTCCTGTGACAGCAGCTCCGGCTCTGGAAAGCAACCTGCCTGCTGGAAGGCAGGACTGAAGAGGGGTGAAGATCCCTCGGACAGCTGCGTTTGTGCATTGCTTACAATACTGATAGCTGCCAGCTGGGCGCTGCTACATAGCGGCCTTTGATCCTCCCTGTCCCATTGCAGAGACACCGAGGCACTGCCCTCAGGGGCAGAGGGGACTTTGTACCAGGAGGAGGAATAGAAGGAGATCCCAGCATCCGGCTGGAGAGAACGCTCTGGGCTGGAAACCGCAGCTCCTAGGCGGCTATCTGACTCAGGACTGGTGCTCACAGGTGGGCTTTCAGCCTCTGCGAGGGAGCTCCGGCCTCACCCTCTGAACCCAATCACCGTTAGCTCACCAAGAAATCAATTCGCCTCCCCTGTAGCAAACACAGCCCGAGCTGACAGCCTCCTATCCCGTCTGCGCTACATTTCCAGTGGGGTATTCCGCAGTTCCCTTTCTGTGCAGCCTGGTCCGAGGGCTGAGTTAAGTGGAGAGGAAGGGCGTAGTTAGGTGCTCGCACACAGGGCAAGATATTGTGATCAGGTGAGAATCAGTGGGAGTTTGGCCTGGGGAAGGCCCTCGGGTTAGGCCCACAATTGTTAAAATATCCCATCCTCACTCCTCTGTGGCCAGCCATCCTCCACTCTGCCCGGAGCCAGTCTCCTTGTGTCTCTTCTTGCAGCCAGGAAGGACGGGGAGCCAGGAGAGGCTGGTTCCTGAGCAGCAGGCGCTGAGGCACGCGGCTGCCTTCCTCCGTCTCCTGACAGCCCAGGCCAGAGGCAATGGCAAAGCTGCAACTGGCCAGCGGGTCACGCAAGCAGCCGCCAAGTGCCTAGAGGAACGGGCAACGAGTCCAGCTGAATGCTGAGGAGAATGAATTATCAGGAGAGATGCTAACCCCGCTCAGGGCTTTTAGGAAAGGGTTCCAGAGCCCTGGGTTCAAATAAACTTCTTCCTGATTATAACAACATGCGTGTGGCTGTCTCCACGGAGAGCCCAGCGGGGGAATCTGACTGAGGGGCATCAGCAGAGCTGAGTGGAGGAACAATCCCAGGGGGTGCCACAGGCCAGCACAGTGGTTGCTTTTGCAGAGCTGTGGCTGCACGGCGCCTCTACAGCACGTGCCTAGCCCCAGCTGCTGCTATCTGACTGCTGTGAGCACTGAATTTCAGCACCCCTCGGCGCAGGCTGTACGTTGTGAGCTGTTTCGAACGGCACCGTGCCTTCAGGCAGGCCCAGCTTTTCAGTACGGCTTCCCGTTCTACACTGAAACGAGATCCACTAGTAAAACGCCTACTGGGAAATGTTGCTTAATATCAATTTGGGATCTGAACATCATGGTACTGGCAGATTGGAGTAGGAACTTCCCCCTAGTTTAGAGGGGACTGGATCCAAGCCCTGTATCACACCCTATGCCTCCTCTGTTAATTACTCCCACTTCTCCTGGGCTCCTCTATTCACATCCTCTCCTGCCTTTGCCAGCTTTCCCATGTTTCAAGTCAATCTCCCATCACTGGCCCTTGGGCAAGTGTTGGGTCAGGCTCATGTTGGCTCCTTGACTGGTCCACATCCCCCCTCATCTGCCTGTACTTTCCCTCTCCACTTTTTGTTCCTCTCTCCCTCCACAGAGTGCAACATTTCCTTAATCACCCTGATCATGCAAATATTGTCTGGCCACACATAACCACTTTTATTCCTCCCCTTCCCTCCCACCCCCAATCGCTGTATTAAAAAGCAACCCGCTGCTGGGAATACATTAGTGACTTGCAGCCAATCCTTCTCCACAAGGATAATTACAAAAAATAGAGGGACAATAACTATTAATATTTTATTGCAGCATTTAATGAGCTAAAGCAAATCGCCTTGCACTCCTCTGGAACGACGTGCTTTGCCATCCTTCCATTTCCTCCATCACGTTCCCCAGCACCCCACCTGAGAAGCCCTCCCTGCTTCCCAACTCTGCTCACTCTGTACAATTTATGGTTCCTTTCAGGTGTCTTCCCCGAACTTCAAAAATAACCCTGCTGCTTTCTGGGGTCTGTTTGCTCCCTCCACCTTGCCCCCAGTTCCACAGGGGGCTCAGCCTCCCGCTGTCTCTTCGCTGAAATGAGCTCTGGTAAAAGGAGCCGTCACCTTGATCAGAGGATAAGAACCGCTCTGTCGGCTCAGGTGTTTACTGTCTCCATTTCAGGTGTGGGGACACTGAACCTCAGGGAGGTGCTGAGTGCGATTCACAAGAGCACGCTGGAAATCATGGGGATTGGTGTTCCTCAGTTCCTTAGAAGCCGTGGAAAATCGCACCCTGCTGCCTCACCCAAAGACATACAATGAGCCAGTGGCCAAGCCAAAAACAGAAACAACCCCTCACCCGTGCAATGGACCGCAGCAGCAGACTTCTCAGCAGCATATGTCTGTTGACAGGTTCTTTGAGACAGCAAAGGCCAAACCCTGATCACCACATACCAGCAAGGAGATACATTAAAGTCAGTGCGATCACTCACTTGCGTGAGCAGGATTAGCACATCAAGCACGCGCCATGTGGCTTTAGAAGAGCCACAAACTCCGGAGGATGGTTGTGGGACAGTGAGTTGTGGCCCAAAGACAAACTTACGAGGAC